>JAFKAC010000012.1:0-1200000 GCA_025766275.1 Lactarius indigo | reverse complement strand
ACAACTACACCGGGAAGGTCACTATTGACAATGTAGGTGACACTGACGACGAGGAAGCTACGTGAGTGCACTTTTCTATCCGTTTTTACCCTGCATGCTAATTGAACGCCAAAACAAAGGTTGGAGTTGATTGACCACAACGTGGCAAGGGGTTCACACTATGTCGAGTGTATACTGCTCGGATCGGAAGGCGCCGTCGTCCCGCCGTTCAAAATAATTGGCATATTTGCGACGTGATTGCTTTGGGACAGAATTCTTCATCTAGACATTGTACATTCTCTCTGGGGTTACCTGCACAGCGGTGTAATGGTCCTTATATTTTACCCCCGTTTAACCTGTACATAGTAGGGTTATTAGGGTAGATCAGAACAGAATTTGGCTATTGATCTGTCCATCAAGTTATACCCCCATAAGGAACAAGTGGTATATCAGAACCACATGCAGTGGATTACTCATGAATGACAGCCTCTTGTTGTGCAGGCCCGGTTATAAACAAGTGCGACACATCATGTGGGGCGAGAGTGCGAGGTTATGTTTTTTTTTTTTCGACAAGACATACAGGTCGTATACAACGGACATATGAGGGAATAACCGGCCACCGGGAATTCATTCCGCGTCTACGGTCACTGTCCCAAGACCCTGCGAGTTTGTTGTATCACTACCGGTATTCCGAAGAACAAGGACGCTGAAAGCCCTACCTTAAATGATGCCGTCGGGACGTGTGTTGCGTAGGTGTAGAGCTTCTCCTTAGCGTTCTCCTCGTCATTACGTTTCCCTGTGTAGTGTGGCGTCGGCAAGAGACATTCGCAATGGAGATGGAAGCCGAGCGAGTGACTCACGTTCAAGTTTAACACGAATTCTGTGGGGAACGCTCTTGATTCCACGCGCCCAAAGGGCTTGGTTGAGCTTTGGGTCGATCCGCACATCACTGGTACCCATTTCCTTTTGGGCAAAGGCAACGACAGATTTCACCGCGGTGGGGGCACGCTTCTTGAACGAACGGCCGTGCACATACTTGTGGAGGTGTATGGTGAATTCGCGTGTCACGACGTCCTGAAGTGCGGACCGTGTTTTTCCCTGTGCGGTGGGGTGAGTGGTGCCGCTGAGTGCAAGAATAGACAAAAGCTGAATACCTTGGTGTTTTTCTTGGTACCCCAGTGTCAAAATAGAGACATGAGCCTACGAGGAATCGAGAATACTTGAACACTTACGACCATAGTTGCTTTGGATGACTTTGACACTTATCAGAACGGAGTCTGTACGAGTGTCTGTTTCCAATTAGGTTCGAGTGGCTGAGTCAGAACTTGACAGTTCATCGCGGCGAACACCGAAGGGAAGGGTAGATACCAAATACGGAATGCTTATTGTTCTGCGTTTTTGTTTGTTTCCTGTAAAGGCAATCCCTTTGTATCCTCGACGGTGCACTCCTTTCACCGCTAGGCCTGATTGGTTCGCCGACTGGTGTTAGCGAATATCAATTTACTAGCCTGGCTTCACTGGCTAGGGCAGGGTCGGGATCCCTTGATTTTTGAGGTGTCAATATTCTAGACGCTCTTCGCCTCTTCAGGTAATGTCCCTGGCGGACCCGCAAGCACACGGTCGCCGTACCTTTCCTGTGATATGTCGGAAACTTCTTTTCCCCATGCTATCCTCGCGCTCATGTATAAAATCACCGTTCGTTTCAAGCTTTTCTCCCAGCCGCCTCCTGCCTTAGCCCTTGCTTCTCATCAAACGTTTCTTACCCCGCCCCAATAACCACAGTCCACCATGCGCGCCTTCCTTGGTCTCTTCATTGCTGCTGCTGCGTCTGCAGTTTCTGGATCCTACCTACTTTCTCCTCGCCAGAATCCCTACCCACGTATGTACTGCGCCTGCTTCCATTTTCTTCCTCCCTGACACGCCTTCGTAGAATGTGCACAGGACTGTTTGGAAGTCGCTGATCTCGGCAGCTGCCTGGTCGGAGAGATCGAGTGCTTGTGCAAAAATAGCGCCTTCATCATTTCTACGACCCAGTGCTTTGAGGCCAAATGCACTGGCAATGACCTCGAAACGTCTGAGAGCATTGCCCGGCAGTCATGTGCCGCAGCGGTATGTCCTTCCTTCGATCCTATCGATGGATGAAAGTGTTGCTGACACGACTGATTTAGGGCGTCACTCTGACCTCCTCTATCCCGCCGGCTTCATCAACAGCAACATCTCCAGCTACCAACCCTTCATCCACCACCTCTTCTTCTTCATCCAGCCCCAGTCCGTCTGCTAGCACCTCGTCAAACTCCAATAGTGCTGCCTCAAATGCAGTCAATATTGTTGGTGGCGTTGCTGCCCTGGGATTGACAGCTCTCATGCTTTGATTGGTGTAATTTCATTCTCGATCACCGATATTTTCTATGGGGTCACCGTTTGTCCTATTTTTTATCTGTATTTTTTTTCTTGATTCGCGTTCGTGCCTTTCCACGTACCTGGGCTGTATCCCCCAAGATGAAAACGGAACAAGACTCCGCTGCTACACTGGATGTGCTCCGAGGTTCACATCATCGACTTACACTCACTCACTATACCAATATCGCACACCTTCGTTCCTCCTAGAGACTTCACTTGCAACTCAATATAGCATAGTTTTTTTTGCCTTGGTCTCATTTGTGTCCGCCACCCGTGTCCGCCACCCGTTCCCCCCCGAATTCCTAGTTAGCGTGGTTCCTGATGCCAGCGCATCAAATTAATTCAACGCCGACACAACTGTGAATGACAGGCGCACACACAAAACCTTTCAATAGCCCACGGCGTTATCAGTCACCGTAGAAGGCACAGTCGCATTGCATGGTCGACCGTAATCGAAGCCAAGCAAGGGTAAAGAACCAAGACCAGGTCACCAAACACTATTTTTTAGCCACCAGAGCTAGCTAGCTTCGCTGCTTCACGAAAGCTGGCGCTAGAACCACTGAGAATGGGATGGGGATATCTACTCGCCATGGCGATAGCCTGACGGCATAGATGAATATAATATCTGACGTACAGGGCGGGCGGACACCGTGGAGCCTGTCAAGGCTTGAATAAGGGCACCACTTTCCTGTGAATCCTCTGTAAGGCCGTAGTAATTCTGCGATGATTAAATATACTTTTTGGGATTTCGACTTGAACGTCATCGTCTTCCGGCGTCGGCGTCGGCGTCGTTACGTTACGTAGGTTAGAGCGCTCCTGAGGGTGCATACTGTACTTTCTCTTCTGCCGCAGTGCCACTGATATGGTGTCACGAAGGCAAGGTCGTGATGGGGACGGTCAGTCTGGAGAAATAGTAGTGGCACCTTGTGAACTCCAGGACATTGTCCACCAAATTTGGCCGATTGTGAAGGGCAGCTGCCGAAGTTATAAATGGACTCGCTGCACCGCACCCAAAGACCTCCAGATGGCGATGGCACAGACACAAGGCGCTGGGACATCAATATATGGGCCATGTTGACCAATAGCTAAATTATCGCGCTGTGTGAGACTGATGACATCGTGTTTGAGGCGAGGTAGATGTAGTCCACCGATGGGCGCCTCGTAGACTTCCCACTTCGATTCACAATCCACGACCATCAACAATAATCTGTGCAACGCGCACTGACCTTTCATCGCTTCATCACCGAAAGACCCCTAGTGCCACCGCTGTTGTTTATATAGTTCTACGTCCACTGATCACAGCCGTACAACTCCTAACTCTTGAGACATCACCCTCCCACACCATGAGCGACGCGGCAGGTGAGCCTAACCCCTTCACCAGACTTCGTGAGGATTCCAAGATACTTTCGTAGACCATCCGGCCCCATATGCGTATGTGAACCGAGGTGACGAAAAAAAGTCTACGATCGGCCGTTCTTCCACGTACGTTCACCCGCTGGCTTGTAATACCTGTCTCTCAGGTCAATACCTGTCGCATACAGTCGCAAGTCTTGGGGCCACCTGGACCCTTATGTCGTAAGACATTCATGTATTTTATATCGCATGAGAAGCTCACCATACTTGGCGTATTTCTGCGACCGAAGTGCGGTGAGCGGGCGCCTTGGCATTCTGGTGAGGAACGTGCGATTGATGGATACCTTGATCAGATCTCGCTCTTCCAAGAGCTCCATACAGATCGGGCGCGTAAGTCCCTGTTTACTTCCTTTCGATGAGGCGCCTTTGAGCTTTTGCTTGCCAGAGCACGAGAAGAGGCTTGCCACGTTCGCAATCGTGCTTGGCTCATTGTATATGGGAACTTGGGCCATATTCATGTTCGGCATCGTCGCAGCTGCTACCGTATGTCCATCTATTAAAAGCGGTTGTCTCCTGTTAACTCCGTTGAGCAGAAACGCCTCGCTTTAATTCGCATCTTCTCTTTCCTGGCCATCGCGGCTACCGTCATCGTGATTGCAGCTGGCCTGTTACGCACGATTGTCCACTTTATGCTGAAGGTCTATACTTGGTGTTACTACCGTTTCTTTGGCTGATAATTATCATACAGACTGACCTGATTAACGAATGTACTGCTCTCGCCCAAGGCTCAGACGTGGTTTTCCGATGGGGTATCTGGTCCGCAGATCCCAAGGACCACCTCACAAAAGATGAGGCTTCCAAATGTTCGTCACTTTCGGTGTATGTCGCTGTCAAAGCCATAGCTCACTCCGTTTTCAGTCTGCAAGAGAGCTTGGAATCACGACTCTTTCTCGGAGATAGCCTGGCTCATTGGCGAGATCGGTGCGTAGCTTCTGCCAACATCGTCACTCCATAGGTATCCTAACCGTTTTTCACAGCCCTCATGTCCTTATTCGCCGTTGTCGCCTTCTCTTATGCTCAGCAAGAGTCAGCCCTCGTCTCTGGCGCTAAACGTGAGCGCCTTCCCGCGTCATACGCTCCTGCGTATGGTGCAGGCCCTAGCACTCTAGATCTACCCGAAGTGGAATACAATCAATCCTATGCTCCGCCTCCCGGCCCCCCGCCTCCTTTCGACAGGAGTCTGCCAGCGTATGGTGGCGACGAGAATGACAAAAAGGATCTCGACCCAGTGAAGACCGCAGATGATCCATTTGCTGACTTTGAGGATCACCCACGTCGCTGAAATCGTCAGGGAATTTGCGAACGATACGGGCCGTGGGTGCTTCTGACCTGGTATATGTACTCATTTTGTCTGCTACTCCGTATATCCATTGGAAAGAACTATTTTTATTGAATGAGTGAGAGCCCACCAGTATACATGACCTATGTAAATCGGTGGAGACGGTAGGTGTACTAAGCGCAGTGCGATCAAGTCAACCAGCGGCCTGTGTTCTCTCAAGTCTCTTGTTCACGGCCACGGGTTGGCCGCTCGCAGGATGCGCAAGGTCCGCGAGCCGTGCCTCACGCATGCGCAACAACAACTGGGTCAAGAAAGCTGGCGTGACGACGTCGTCCCCGCCGCTGCTTTCACCCGCGCTGCTCCCACCGAGCCCAGACTCGGGCGGTGTATCGGAAGTAGCGTCCCCCAGAGCGTATAGAGCGACAGGATCTCCTGTGCGATCATCGCGACGGTGGGCAAGGACACGTGAAGGCCCGCCATGAAGCCGACAAAGTCCTGCTGCGGCGCAGGGCGCCGACTTGCGGTGCGCACTGCCGGAGGTCGTGCGCGAGGAGCGCCGCGGAGGGGGCACGGGCGCGCCTTGCGCCTGGATCGCCTCGCGCGTCTTGTCGTTCAGCACGAGCGTGAGGTAGATCGCAGCGATGGCGATCATGTGCGGCGGGTAGAGGAGACAGATCTCCGAGCGGTACGTGTCGTTGATGATGAACCTGCCCACGATGACGCGTTTAGGGTCTCTGTTTGTAGAGGGGCGCGGTGTGCGGAACGTACCATGCAGGTCTGCAGCGGCCCTTCCTCGAGCTCAAGTCTCCCCTCGCCGGTACCCCAGTATCGTGGACCGCTGTCGATTCCGACGCCGACTTCCCCTGCTTCGGTGTCGACTGCACTGGCCGACTCTCTCCCGCATAGAGTAAGGAGCGTGCGGTATGGATGGAACACGACTAGATCACACTCGAGGTCGCTCACGAGATAGAACTCCATTTCCGCGAGTTTCGAGTTGTCAGAGGGAAAATTCTTGACGCCGTAACCCTCCTCTACTCGTGCAGTTGAGTTAGTGTATGTGGAGATAAGAGGCAGACACCACGCACGGCTGAACATGATGCGCGATTCGGAGACGACGTTCTTTATGTGGACCGGCGATTCCTCTGCCTTTGCAGGCGACGTAGCAGCAGGCGGCTATCACAATGAAAGGGTCCGTCTCGCAAGTACAGGTTTTTGACGTAGAACCGCCTGAAAAAGACCGTCGCGGTCGCAATGACCCTCTGCCGTAGGGATAAGCGTTTTCCCAACATCCCAATGACTGCCACCGTGCGTAAGCATCCGTTCGCAGGGTGAGTTAGGGCGGCGCACGATTCGCGAAATAAATGTTCAGCAAGTCGATGTGATCTGGAGAGTGGACATATTGGAGATCCTCGGCACGCGCCTGCTTGAGTGTAGCACGATCTACAATCCAACGTTTGCTACGAAGTGTGTTTGTTATCCGAAGTTCGAGTAATAGATGCAGGAACCATACTTGTGTGAGCTTGCCCAGAAGTCGGTGGCCATCGAAGCATGACGATGCGGAAAGCGGACAAAGGTGGACCGCGGCGTTTGGTGTTTGACGCCCTCGATCTACCACCACACGATATGCCTACGACTAAACCAACGGTACCACGAAGGCGTACTCGAAAGCGCAAGCGGCGCTTGGCCTCCTCCTCGTCTTCATCATCGTCCTCAGATTCCTCATCAGATGCGACACCAGTCAAAAAGGCGCCCCTCAAAAAACAAGCTACGCCGTCTTCAGCAGAGGGGCCATCCTCGTCCTCGTCCTCATCTTCATCTTCGCCTTCATCATCGGATTCGGAAGACGATGCACTTCACGAGTCTAATGCACTACCAGCTGTATCTCAGATCCCCTTCGTGAAAATACAGGGCTCCGAGCGCGCCAAGGCTCGATCTCCTTCTCCTTCTCCACCGCCTGTCGACCTGCCACCATTCTTACCTCCAGAGGGGTCCAGTAGTCGAGCCGAAGAAGAGCAGGCTCTGCGCAACCGATTTCGACAATTTTGGATGGCGTCCGTGGCAGACGCGTTCAGTGATGATCTTGAGCGAATTCGCAAGGTGCGGCATCTTTCTGGTGCACCCTTCTATGTTTTCCCTGTTGCCCACTATGCCGTCCTCAAGGAACCGAGCATGACCAAATCACGCCTTGCTCTGCTGATAGACTCTCTCGCTTCTGGTAGCGAGGTCTTCTCGTCGCACGCGGGTGAGAGTGGGGACATGAATGAGATGGAGATTGCATTAAACAGCAGCCATGACGACTAGACGGTAAGCGGGTCTGTCCAGTGATACCGTTTCACCACGCCATCATATTGAAGGAGTATCACGTCAATAATGTGTTTCGTCAATTGTGGAGTATTCGGTACAAGAGGACGAGACCATTCAACGAGTGAATGTATGAAATCAAAGGTGTTATGCCGGCGCTATAGTGTAGTGGCTATCACAACGGATTCTGACTTGCTTTGCTGCTTTCCGTTAACCCAGGTTCGAACCCTGGTAGCGCCTTTCTTTTTCTGTGACCAAAACACAATAAGACGAAAATAGAACGAAGCATGGTACAGAAGACGGCTCGGACTGTCTAGTTCACGCAGCGCTTCCTTCATAACCACCACCACCTTCTGATAGTCGGCTTAATACAATAACGTCAACTCCATTTCGGGGCACTATTAACACTACCATTCCGGGGTTGGCCATACGAATTCTCCCCCGTGGATCATTGCTACTACGGACACCAGCTCCACGTCGTTGGGTGTGTCAGGCAACCATTGAAAGCATATCCGCAAAAAAAGTTCAAGCGATGTCTGAGGCAGCTGTATCGATGAAGTCCAATTCAGAGTCGTCAAGCCTGCCCGAATTCCTTCGGGCACAAAAATCCGGATATCTCCAGGCTGTAGGACAGGCTGATGCACAAAAAGATCGATGGACGATTTCTTTAGGCAATGAAGCCGGCGGTATGCCCCGGTCATTGTTCCTGATAGCTCGAGCTAATCTACTTGCAGATCTTGATTCGCTTAGCAAGTGCCGTCGCCTACGCATGGTACGCTACCCACCATCTCGGGCAATCAATGGTGCCGCTTCTACAGACGCCCCGTGCCGACATCTCTCTCCGCGCTGAGAACCTATACGCCCTTGATTTCAGTGGCGTGGATCCGTCGCATCTACTCACAGGCGACGAACTTCCAACCGACGCCGCCCCCGCGGAGAAATATGCATTACTGGATCACAACACACTCGTGGGACGATTCGCGGCTTACGAGGGTGTACGCGTCGTCGCGATCATAGACCATCACGAGGACGAGAAGCATCACCTTGATGCATCGCCACGCATCATCGAAGTGCCCACAGGCTCGTGCTCATCGCTTGTCGCTCGATTGATAAAGAAAGAGTGGCCCGAGGGTATGAGCCGTGCCGTCGCCCGGCTACTGCTGAGTGCCATCCTCATTGACACTGGCGGACTCAAGGCTGGTGGGAAGGCAGAGGTCGCGGATCGAGAAGTCACGCCATTTTTGCTCGAGAGAGCGGAGCTTACAGGCGCAAGTGTGGGCACCGTCATAGACACTCAAGGAGTGAAAGGTATAAAGGAACTTACGAATACACTGGAGGCCAAGAAGGACAGCGTGGACCACCTCGGACCGCGCGACCTTCTGCGGAGGGACTACAAAGAATACCGCTTGGTGCCGTCTTGGAACGCCGAGGGCACCCTCGTTGTCGGATTGGCGAGCATGCCGAGAAGTATCAAGGCGGTCACCGGGGGTGACGAAAAGGGTGGAAAGGTACTAGGTGCGGCATGCGTCGCGTGGCTCCAAGAGAAGGGTTTGGATATGCTAGGCATCCTAACGAGTTGGAAGGACAAGGGAAAGCACCGGAGAGAGATGATGTGGGTTGTCCGGGACGACAAGGAAGTCAAAGAAAGACTGTGGAAAGGATTAGAGGGCAGTGAGGAGCTACGGCTGGAACGCAAGGAGGGGAAAAAGTATGTGGATGGGATGGAAGAGGGAGTCGGGAAAGGGCTGAAGGTGAGGGTGTATGAACAGGGTAACAAGCACGCGACGAGAAAGGTGACTGCGCCTCTAATTAGGGAGATTATTGAGAACTAGAATCGACTCGGACTAGACTGGTGCTAGTCTGTTGCTAGTCGGCTGTTCCACCTGTTAACTAGTTATGTGGACGTAATTAAATCAAGCTTCGTACGTAATAGCCTTAGAAATGCCTCCTTTAATCTTAGTCTCCCGTTCTCTCCTTTCCACCACCATCTCCCACCTCCTCTTTCCCTCCTTTCGTTCTTCTTATCGTACGGTGTAACGTCCCGCTCATCCATAATGGACGCACCGTCTCCCGCCATGGAGGATCCCGCTCCCACCGCAGCAACACCCTCGGCTACCGCTCCCCCCTCTTCCAATCAACAATCTTCGACGCCCAAATTCTCAAACGGACTGTCAGCCCTTCCCCTACCCGCCCTTCCTTTTTGATTTGTCTAATGCCACGCGTTTCTAGCCATATACGCTCGCGTATAACAGTCGTGTGCGCAGAGGTCCGTCGGCACGGTCTCGACTCGTCCCCGTTCTAATCATAGCCTAGTGCAAGCGTCTCAAGCTGAGGTGTGATAGACGTAATCCTTGTGGTTCCTGCGTAAAGCGGGACACCGTTCAACGTTGCCAATACACCGCCGCGGCAGCAGAGAAGATGTTTGTCCTCTATTTCTGCAACCTTTTCCCCTCACTCTGACTCCCCCACCCCCAGCGACGTCCAGTCGCTGCACAATAGACTCCAAATAGTCGAGTCTCAGCTCGCACAGATTTTTGCAGGAGGGCTTCGTGTCCCAACTGCAATTACCAGCACCTCCTCAGACAACTTCCCGTTCCCACACAACGACCGCATCATGCTTGCCGTTGGCAGCTCTGGGTCCTCTGTCACCGTCTCCCTTGACGACGTCGCCGCGCTTTGGCTAGAGCACCTAGAATTCCCTCGTTCATATCCCGTCGAGACAAATACCTCGTTTATTCCTGGCTCCTCTTCGCCTTCTGCCCCTGTCAAACTAGAGCCCCTTTCAACAGAGCTAGCGGTTCATGACGAGCCAGCGTTTACAGCTATGGTCCCAGCATTCAGTATTTATTACCCTACGTCCACTTCTCAGGCGGCTGTCACACCCTCTCTGGTTGCGTTGTTGCCCTCCGCTCCCACAATACGGTCTCGTATCGCTACAGCTGTCGAAGAGACCATGAAGATGCGGCCGTGCTTCAATGTGAAACATTTTCGTACTCGGACGGAGAGCATGTTTGCTTGGGCTAAAGAGGAGGACGGACGAAGTACCGTTGGAACAAGTGCGAGTAATGCAAACGCGAAGGCTGATCTAGCGAGGTCTATCTTTTTCCCGACTATGCGCGCAGACTCCCGTTACCCCGGGATCACGACCTGCACCCACCTTGTCTTTCTTTGCTTCCGTTTCGGTTGCATATGCTTTAGGTGTTCTAGTCTGCAAGGAAAACGAGACAACCAGCGACATTGATACTCAAAAGGCCGGCGTAGCGTCGAAAAATCCTCGTCTGGAGGATAACCGTGTTGCTTCTTCCCAGAAAGCCGCTGCATGGAACAAGTATTCTGCTTCGGGACTATTTGCATTGTCAAGACAAGCTATGGTCGCTTTTGAGATGGTGCATACATACGATCTGGACGCCGTGGTCACCTACCTTCTACAGATCATCTACCTGCTCCATGACAGCCGGCCGCGTGTCGCACATTTTCTTTATCCGCTTTTGGGGAAAGTGGTCCATATTGGTCAAATGATGGGCCTTTCTACGGATCCTGACGAGTTCCCTGGCAAGTACAACCTCTTCGAAGCCGAGCAACGGAGACGTATTTGGTGGGATATTTATTATTACGATGTGTAGGTTGTCCCAGGTCCAGCTTGTTCATGATTTCACAACCCCTGATTTGCAGCTTTGTCTCCGACGCCATCGGCCAGGCACCTTCCATACAAGATGGGTCATTCACTACGAAGCTACCCGCTGACGTAGATGAGGAGCAGTTCGCACTGTCCTCCACCTCTCTACCTCTACCCCTCCCCCGTCGAGCTGGTGGTGATCCGACGGAAGTCGGCTTTGCTTACTTCATTCAGAAGTGTCGGTTCGTCCTTATAATCTCTACACCCTATTTTGATCTCACGTGTCCCCTAGTCTTGCGCAGCTCGTGAAGAGCGTAAAGAGGCGATATGGTCGTGACGCCCCCAACGATTCATCAGAGTCTTCGGTTGAGCGTGCGGAGCAATTCGAGTCTGAAGTTAAAAATTGGTTATCAGAGCTCCCGAAAGTGTTCCGCTTTGACACCAGCAATGCCGATACTCCTTCGCCACCCTCCAAAGCTTCCGTCTCATCAAATCTCCAAGCCCAGCGCTGCGAGCTCGCGATCATCGCCAATCAGCTTATCTTGAAGGTCTTCCTTCCATACCTCAAGAGTTGCAGTGTCCCATCCGCCGATGGCCTTCCTCGTCGTGTCGTATCAAGTGTCGTTGATGCAGGGCACACCATTATTCAAGCCATGCGTCTTCTCCACTCAACTTGGCGACACGCGCAGCCTGCTGCATTTTTATTCTATTCTTTCGGCCGTACGTTATTCGACACGGCTGTGATGATGGCGTGCGCGGTCATTGCCCACCCATCAGGCGCGTCCTCTGGCGTGGCAATGGCAGATGTCGCTGCAGCAATTGATATTATGCGGGATACGCGAACGGGTTCTGGGAGGAGGCCTAAACAAGATGATGGCAAAGAATTCTCCGAAGCTGTGAAAATCGTCACCTTATTGAAGACAAAGGCCGAGGCGAAACGGGCCGGGGAAGATATCGTGGCCCACCCCCATTTGGCTGTTGGTGCGAAGAGGAAGCGCGAGGATTCTCCCGATCCCAACAGCTTTGCGGATGATTTCGAGCTACCTTACGTCGGTGTAGGCGTCAAGGCGTCTCATCAATCGTCAGAGCCAAGGGTCGAGACCACGCCTAAAGCGCCAATCTCGATGCCTAAATTCAAAGTCAAGCAGCGCTCGGTTTCGACGATGATAGACTTGTCCAGTGCATCGGAAAGTTCTTCTCTTGCCGAGAGAGACGCCGGTCAGGTTCCAATCCGTGGCCGTCCACGCACGGATTCTACCCTCCACCGCAGCTCTTCGTCGAAGAAGTACAGCACTCCTACTACAGCACCTACACATTCTCAATCTAGCACACCCGCCCCGGACCAACCTGGTTTTCACCCTATGCCTGAACTCACCCGACCCGAATCGCGTCCCCAAATGTGCACATCAGATTATGAGACCTCGATCTACACACCCACATCGTCCTACGAACCATCACCACATTTTTCCATGCCACCTTCCATGCCGCCGCCTCAAGCGCCACCTATGCACGCTAGTCCGAGCTACGCGAGCATTAGCGGGAGCGGGAGTTCATCTCAGTCGAGTCCGGCGTATTCACAGGCGCCAATACCATCACCGCATCCGTATCGGCAGCCGGGACCAGAGCTCTACAGCGTTCATGGTCCAACCACACCCTCGTATGACTCCCCAATGGCCGGTCTCAGCATGGGCGTAAGCGGACCACAATCGCATCATGGTTCAGTTCCACCAGAAGAACCCCCATACATGATGGCCTCATCTGACCCCTGTGCGCGCCGATTGACCTTCTCTCATCAACAGAATGGGACTCTTACGTTACAAAATCTCCCAACCTCTTTTGGCCCAGGTCCTCACGGTTTATTACCGGCCCCAGCATGGCAGCCCGACGACGGTCTACCTCCACGACCAAGCGCAGGCGAGACGTGGGCAGATTTTGGCAAATATAATTAATACCTTACACCACATCCACACTTCCCCACTCATTTTCTGAGGTCTCCACTAGCCTTCGCGTCATATTCTTCTCATCCATCCGCCTGCCTGTTCTGCTTGATGCATCTATTATTTTTTTTCGTCTCTTGGGCGGTCACTCATATCACACACTTCTATTCATCTCTGCTGTTTCACCTGTCTATATTTAACCTATTTTAGTGCCGGACATTGTATTCCCTACCCCGCCTCGTGCCCCCCCTCCCCCTCGTCCATGACTTTTATGAGATGCCTGCCCACTTGTAGCCATGCTTCATGACATATAGATTCGCCATCATAATGATTTTCCCGGCGGGACCTAGTGAAAGATAACACAAAAAGACGAGGCAACAAACAACACGCAAGAGTAAGTGTGGTGTACAACAAAAAAAAATATCATGAGGCGTCCACACGTCTGATCGTTCGCCTCTCCCGCTCCCCGACGACCCTCACCAACCCTTCCGCCTCCATAGCGCTGATGACCTCCTTGAACTCGCCCGCATCCAAACGGATGCTGCTCTGATTCGCAAGCTGCTGTATCGCATCTGCCCAACGGATACCGCGCGACGCAGCGGCAGCAGATGAACCAAGGAGGTTGAGCACCTCCTTGCGCATGTCTTCGCGAAGCCTGCGCTGCTGCTGGCCGGTACCAGTATTGAGGAGGCCCATGTCGATCTTTCCCGTGGTCGGGTCGAGGGCGGACGCGCGGATCGCGTCACGCATCAGGCGGTACGCCTCTTGCACGTCGCGCAGTTCCACGTGCGCGGAGAGGCGCATCCGCGCGTGTGCCTCCGCGAGACGGATCATCGACTCGAGCTGTCGCGTCGTCGCGGTGATGCGCTTCTCTGGCGCGGCCGCGCGCGAGTCATCGCCGACGCTGCGCAGCTTCACGTATGACTGCACGAGTTCGTGCGAGGCCTCCTCGGTGATCACGGGGTGCACGCGCGAACGGCCGTAGTTGATGTACGCGGACAGCTGATCTAGAGGCTAGGGGGGGGGGGGGGTGTCAGTTGGGCATGTGGGCGCAAACACGCTTAGTCTGCATACCAGGATGTCCTCGCCGCCAGTTTCTGGGTTGTCTTCGATGTAGAGTGCGACGAGGTGCTGTGCGAGCTTGCGGTCGATGGCTTCGTTCACCTCGTCGAGGACGAGGTAGAGCAGGTCGAAGCGGGAGATGAGAGTTGGCGGAAGGTCGATGTTGCGGGTGATCGGCAGGTTGACGTCGTACTTGGAGCCCACGGGATTGGCCGCGGCAAGAACAGACGTGCGAGCGTTAAGGGTAGTTATAATCCCGGCCTTCGCTATTGAGACAGTTTGTTGTTCCTTGGGGGGCAACAGTTAGCGGCGGTCTGGGTCGAAAGACGCGTCGTACCATAACTTCATGCAATACACTGCGCGTTGCTTCGGACATCTTATCAAACTCGTCAATACAGCAAACACCTCCGTCGCTCAAGACAAGTGCGCCACTACAATACATAAACTCAGAGATCACGTCAACGCAAGTGGAATATCGTACCTTTCGAGCACAAGCTGTTTTGAATCGGGATCACGCGTAACATAAGCCGTCAGACCAACAGCCGAAGACCCCTTTCCTGAGGTGTAGACGCCTCTGGGCGCCAGCTTGTGGACATACTATTGTCTAACGGCTTAGGACGGGAAGTAGGGACCAGAGAGGAAAGGAAGGACACTCGCCTGCAGTATTTGCGACTTGCTCGTTCCTGGATCTCCCACAAGTAACACGTTGATATCACCGCGATAGCGTGGGCCTCCACCGCCCCCACCTCTTGTGATGTTCTTGTTCGTGCCACCAAAGAGCTGAAGCAGAATGCCCTTCTTAACGTCGTCCATAGACCACACGCTCGGCGCCAGCGAGCGTGCTAAGATTTCGTAGATGTCCGGTCTCTCGCTGAGTTCTTTCACCTTTTGTTCCATTTCGGCCTTGCGCACGATCTGGCCCTCTTCTTCGTCCTGCTCCTCCTCACCAACACCACCCCCGACGCCAGGCAGGCGGTCTCCGCCCGCTGGCCGGGTCGACTTGTCGAACCCGAGTCGCGAGTCCTGTCCTAGCTTGACGTGCACGATGTCCAAGAAGGTCTTGAAGAGGCTCTTGATCGTCCGCCGACGCGGGTTCACGCGCACAGGCACGCTGCGGAATATGCCCGTGACAACGAGCCGGTCGCCCGGCTTGCTCACGTCCACGAGCTCGTCGTACGCACTGAGGGAGACCGTGTGTGGCGTCTGTCCGTCCGGGACGGCGTCGGGCGTCTCCTGCAGCCGGATGACTTGGCGATCTGCGAACTCGCAGCGATTGTGCACCAGCGACATGGTGCCGACGGACGCGCAGACGTCGCGCGGGCACGCGGCGGGCTCGTCGATCTTGCCGCGGTCGATCTCGACCTGCACGGTGTGGTTGCAGGTGAGGCAGCGGAAGAAGGCGACCTTCATGTCGGGGATGACCGGTGTCGCCCGGATAACGAGCCCCTTGATGCAAACCAACTTGTCCGTATCTGGCGCCGCTGCGTTAGCCCTGTCGCACACGATTTGAAAATCGAGAGAGCACATACCCTGCGGATTGAGGCTGCGCATATTGACCGCAGGTAAGCCAAACGGCCGAACTTTGTACACCTTGCTCATGATCTCCGCAATTTCCTCTTCGCCTTCTTGGCCCGCCATTCCCTCCACGCCTTCCGCCTGATCTTCTTCGGCGAGCTCAAGCATGATATCCTTCAGCACCTGATCCATCGCCGGAATGACCTCCTGTGGGTATTTGACGAGTTGACCGTACAACTTGCGACTCGGAGGGAATGCGCGTAAGTTCTCGCAGTCTAGGTTCAGGTTTGCTTCGCCAGTCAAGCGCATCCGTCTTAGATAATTTTCGTACAGCAACACCTCGACGGCCGCAGGAGACGCCGTGGCCTTAGTGGGCAGTCCAAGCGAGCGGTCATGCGCGACGCGATACTTGGGTTTGAAGCCCTTAACGAACTCTCTGAACACCTTCATCGTATCCGCCAGATTGACCGTTGTCCCCCAGATCGCGCGGATCTCGTCGGGCTCGTCCTCGGTAGCCTGTGCAGGCGCAGACAATGGATGCATGGACGCGGGGAGTGAGTTCCTGTCTGCCTCCGAAGAGAGATTACCGTTCGTGGAACGCGCCCTGGCAGGGCGGGAACGTGTCGGTGTGAGGCTCAGAGCCGAATGTATGTCTCCTCGTCTATTTTTGGGGGTCGCCAGTCCGGCAGGGCTCCTGGGGACGGGGATCTATACACAATTGACTGGATGCTGGGAATGCACTTACGAGGGGAAGTCAAGAGGTTCAGAATCCATATTTGAACCTCCTGCGCTAGATCCCCTTCGTACGGGTGTTCTACGCGCATTCTGCGCAGGCGATGATGACGATGGGAAGTGGGCGGGGCTGGATGAACCCGCTGAGGAAAGTGGTGGTTAAGCGCAATGGTCGAGCTGAGATGTATATACTCACGAGCAAACAAAGGAGTTCTGTTTCTCCTTGGGGTACTATACATACCGACGGCACGCCGAGCAACTACGCCTCGAAGTGGTGTGCCTGCTTGCGTCGATGGAGTCCCTGCAAGAAATAGCGGGTCCGCACGAGGCGCCTGGCTCATCGACTGGGTTCCATCTTGCATAGGTGTCTGCGGGAGCTCGTCATCGACTGCCATTGCGACATCATCTGAAGATGGGATCGGGAGCGGTGAGGAGGACATGGCTGTCAAAGAGAGGAGAGCAATTAGCGCGTCAAACGCGTGTGTCACATTGTGACAGAACGTGTCCAGTGCGATTTCTCCGAGTCAGTGATCGCTGCTCATGAATGCTCGGGCTGTACCTGGACTCATTTTCTTAGGCTGACGATTCTCTATGGCGCTGGCCGTGGTTGATTTGGCGCATAGATGTTGCCGAGGTATACCATCTGCCCTGTGGTTCATCGGTCAACAGATATAGGCTTGCTTAAAACGGCTGTCTGCCAAATTCCCGGAGTCACTACCGGTACTTCGAGCGCAACGGATGGCGCAGAGGCTGCACTCGTTATTTCTTTGTTGTTGGAGGCTGAGCCATCTCGTCCGGGTCTGGTGCGGGTGCCGCACTGCGAAGCTTGAGTGGAAACGATCCGGAAGGACCGAAACTGCAATGGACGGACTTTCTAACTTGAAGCTTGTCGACACGTTCTACACTGATTAGAGATCGCCAATTTGTACATTCGCTCTACTTAAATGCATCTTCAACTGTGTTGATGACAATGCTTCTACTTGCAGGCTCTGTCTCACATCCTCTGTTGGCTCCACAAAACCTGTTTTGTGTTCTCCAGGTCGCGCAGAAATTGCATACACAGTCGAAGACATCTCCTTGGTCATCCGATTTATCCTCATGACCATTATGGCCATCTGTACCCGCCGAGATCTGTGCCCTGACGCGTAGCAAAGACGTATCCAAGGTAACGCAGAACCATGTTTATCCAATCAGCTCCTATTAACACCATCACAACGGACTATGATACCCAGAAAGTGACAAAAACCACAGTATAGAAGGGGGCGGGCGGGCGCCATGTTGCAGCCCCATGGCACCTCATCGAAGGTTCTTATAATTCCTTAAACCCCAAGGTATGGCGGTGCCAAGTTTAGAGCGCTTGAAGAATACAACAGCATGTTGGTGAATATGTTACAAATGTGGGATGTATGCATACTGTATTAGTCAAAGAATAAGTGGGTCATCCAGTAGACTTACCACAACACGGCTCTTGAGATAGCCTCCGATACAGCCTCACACATACATGGAGGTGACGTCGGTTTGGTTGTACCGGCCATATTTCATTGATCTCTTGCATCGGATCCATTTCTGTAGCACTTTCCGGTGCCTGCAACTCCGAAATAGCATCCCTATGTGGTTTAGGGTCTATGTCAACCTGAAAGAAGTTATTCCGAGTGTTGGTTGGAATAGCAGCAAAGAACTCCAAGGTGACAAACCTTCAGAAGGACCAATTCCATGGCTTCTACATCATCCCAGAAGCGGCGGCTGCACTTTTTGTGAATCTCCTCTTTCAATTGGGCAACATCCTCTTTTTCGGAAATGATAATCTTGTTAATGCTATCTTTGCCCTCAACGAAATACCACAGTTTGTAATGGCCCATCGATCGTAGAAGTTATAAGAACGGGGGTGGTTTCCGCTTGCTCGATGCTATTTTCTTTTTTTTTGAAAAGGTGGCGGGGATCGAAATCTATTAATAGCTTTACAGTACTGAAATAGAAAGTACTGCCTACAGTGCAGTAAGTGCTTATGTACTGTCACCAATGTGCTCCCAGGTACAAAGCGCTTCTCAATTTCTGTTGCAACACTGGGCCCGGGAAGAATGTGGTACTGAAAAGGGGGTACGGTCCAGACCTTCCTTCCACAATGTCACAGGGACAGTGGAACGGAATAGGGACACTTTTGAAGAGGAACGTGACCGAGGTACATGGGCCCGAGGTGTTGCCGGTCCGGGTGTGAACGCGTGGACGGTTCACGTGACACTGCCACGTTCGTTTCGACGTCTGAAAAGTCGACCAGGTCTCCAGACGAATCCCTCTAGCAGCGCAGACAACTCTAAATGGGCTACGCGAAAGTGAAGTCAAGGCTGGACAGTTGACGTCTTTCGGCTGAGCTTGGGACCGAAATGAATGGATCGGCGGCCTGGACCAGCGTTTGGGTCCTGCTAATGGCGGGCTCTGTCGACCACACGTGCGTGACTGGCCAATGGTGACGCACCATTTTGGTCGTCTGCTCAACGATTCAATAACGCACGTTTTTGGGCGCACACGAGCACAATATGCTCATCACATCATCAATTCGAGACTCGTTATCTTCTCGTCTGACCTCTTTACTCTACTCCTTTCTCTCTTCCTCTCTCCCACTTTCTTTCGTCTGCTCCCCTTTCCTTCACCTTCCCCGTATCTCCTGCGTCGAATGGACTCCTCTCGGAAGGATATCCTCTCATACGCTGCCAGCTGCAACCCCCCACGTCGCGCCAAACGACCGAGTACCGGCGGTAACCCCCCAGCACTCGAAGAAAGCGCCAGTCAACCCTTACCAACACTAGCCCCGGCCATGGTCGCTCTCCCCGCAGATGTCGTAACACAGGCGGACGACGACGACTTCACAACAGCTGATGTCCCTCAGCCAAAGCGTCGTGGGCGCAAACCCAGCAGTTTATCACGTGCTGCTCGAGAATCTATGCGTCGTCAAAATCATTCCCGCATAGAGAAGGCCAGACGTACGAAGATCAACGAGGCTCTATCAATGCTTCGAGATCTTGTACCCGCGGACGCGGGACGGAAGCCTGCTGTCGCAGACGACGACAGCGCGGACGAGGAAGATGAAGACGACGAGTTCGGATCTGGATCTGGGAAGAAGTCTGCTGCCAACAGGGGGAAGCAGAGGCAAGAAAAAGAGTTCAAACTCGAGATCCTCGAGAAGGTAGTGGCGTACGTTCAGGAGTTGCAGGAAAAGGTCCGCATACTTGAGGTCCGAGGCTGTGTCCGGTGTTCCGACACGGACATGGCCCCTGCCCCAACCCATCACCAGAAGCGCAAACGCGACGAACTTTCGTCGAATGAAGACCACGACTCCCACTCCTCCGTAGATCTCCTCATGGAGAGGCCGAACAAGCGTCTCACAGCCACGCAGCCCGTTCCCCCTCCCATTTTACCCCCTTCTAACACTCGTCTTCCTTCCATTTCGTCCTGGCTCCCCAAATCTGCCGATTCTGTTCTTTCCGAGGTCCGTACCCCACCTATCAACCCTATCCAACTTCCGACTCCGCCTGCGTCCGCGGTGATTGGGCCCATCACGAGCCCTCAAGTCCCACCGGCCCTCCGCCTTGAGCTCCCGATGGCGAGTCTAGCAACTCGGAATTTCTCTACCCCAACCAAATCCGCTTCGTCTTCTCCCTCGTGGACACCGGAGGACGAGTCCGTTGCGTCATTACTACTTCGGATCAAATCGTCTAGCTCTCCCAAAGCTAGTAGACACGGTGCAAGTGTCAACGACCTGCTCGCTCCTATCCCCGAAGCGCCTAATATGGGTAACCATGCTCAATTTATGGGTGTCGACGAGATGCGTGTGCAGACTCCTGGATCATTGCTAGGTCTCACTAGTGGATCAAAGTAACTTTTTTTCTGAGTGTTTCCCTGTAATTTATTACGATGGTGGAGCGGAAAGTTTGGTTTGCTCGAGTTGTAGTATATGTCACTAGTAGTGGGCAGAATGTTTGATTTACGTGTAGTCTATAGATGTTCTATGATGCTGTGAATAGCCCGATCTGTGGGAAGTGAAGCGGAAAGCAGTTGCACTATGGAGTAGGTGCTCTGCCTCTCATGTCCCCGACCCTGTGCGTACACAACTATCGACTCTTTGTTATTTCCCGACGTTCCCCTACCTTTCGCACCATGACCACCACGGCGAGATCTTCCACCGCTGCGCCAAAGGTGCCTACCACTCCGACTAGCGCGTTCTCTTCGTCCGGGATACGCTTCGGGTTGTCCCCTCTTCCGTCAAATCCATTGGGTGAAGGGCGATGGATCAAAACAGCAGGAGCGCTCATCATCGGGTGCGTTCCTTCTGAGGAGGGGGAGCACTTTGAGTGACTAGCTGAACATCCTCCTTGCCCCCGCATCCTCGCGTATATTCCGGACATGTAATAGTGACGAAGTTCTGAACGGAAAAACACTGGACCGTAACTCAAACTACTTCGCGCGCTATTGCTTCGAGAACGGTATCGAACTGTACGTGTTGTCGTTATTCCCTTTCTGTTCTGTTGGTGCTGGAGGGCGGCACGGGCAGGAAGCGAATCGAGGTGATACCGGACGAGGAGGACGAAATGTACGTCTGCACTCCCCAGAGCCTCTGTTCTGAAAGTAACAGGCCGTCGTAGAATCGAAGCGAGCAGACGCATGGTACAAAAGTATGATCTTGTGATTACCACCGGTGGGATAGGCCCCACACACGACGGTATGCCAGCCGCTACATTCTATGTCCCAACTTCTGGACCTCAAAACCGACGTACTGTATCCGTGTTCTCGGCAGACATCACCTATGCATCCCTGGCCAAGGCTTTCAACCAACCCCTCGTGTACCACGCGGAGACCCTCCGCCGCATGGTTGAGATGAGTAAACACAGGTCATGGGTCCACACCCAAGACGAGGAACAACGACGCGCGCGGGAGAAGATGGCACTCTTCCCTGCTGACGCAGAAGCGCTCTTCGTCGCGAGTGACATTTGGGTGGTAAGTAACGTAACTACTGTCGCCTACACCAAGTATTTGACGAGGCGGGGCGCCCTTGATTAGCCGGTCGTACGACTAGAACGGAAGCTCTGCGTCTTCCCGGGCATCCCGAGCTTGTTCCAGAAGATGCTGGACGGGCTGAAGGCATTTCTACCGCTTCCTCCTTCCTCAGAACGGCCTTTCCGACATCAGATCTTCTCCTCGTGAGCTTTCAAAACTTCAATTGGCTGGAGTTTATACTGATGACTGCACGGCCGCACGCGCAACGCAGATTGCCGGAGTCCTCGATCGCGCCGTACCTGACAGGTCTACAAGAACGCGTGAAGGAAGAGGGTGTCCGTGTGGGATCGTACCCGCTCATCAAAAAGGGTGTGTACGTCTCGTTGATCGGCCAGAACGAAGATCGCATCCGAGAACTGGGGAAAGAGGTAGAAGTGAATATCCAGGGCAAGGTGGTGACTGAGCAGGAAATAAGAGAGGCGAAGAGCACGTCGTCGAGCTTGTAAGGTGAGATGGTCTGGGTCAGAAGGTGCCTGCGTCGTTGGTCTTCGAAGGCTGTACGACGCTTCGCATCTTCCTTTGTAAACCTTTTCTATGACCAGGAGGGAGGGGCCTCTCCGGGTCCTAGCTTCAAGTAGGAAAGCATACACGACGATACACGACGATATTTTGGAAGAGCGTTTTTTTTAAAAAATGCTTTAATTCGGAATGCGTACACCGTGACAATTTCTGGCCTCCAGTTTTCTTACACGGGGGAGAACAGTTTCGTATGCGTGGGGCATAGTTGGTCAGGCCCAGGAGCGTTTATGTGAGGCTCGGAACCTGCCGCTTTTCTTCGATATATAGTCTACGTTTTGATGACCGCCGAATACGAACTCGGTTACTTCATTGAAGGCAAGGAACCCCATGACTTCGCTGTCAATTCCAAGGACGCGAGGGTTCTCGAATTCTCGAACTGGGCAGTCTCGCCTTTTGGAATGGTGCCATAACCACGGAATCAATCCTTCTGAAGGTTTGTTACCTCGGAATTTTTTGCTGCTGTTCTCAAGGCTGTTCTACTGTAAACAGCACCTCTTTTGTGTAGGTTGACATAGACCCCGCACCACATATGGATGCCATTCAGGACTGGAGAGTAGATAATAATGTCCAGATGAATGTGACCCGACGCATCAATGAAATCCGGCCGGATCGGCTGAGCCAAATGAACGTCACCTCCACATATGTGTGAGGTTGCCCGGCAGTGAGTCTACTGGATGGCCCGCTTATTCCTTGACCAACGTACACATGTCCGACACCTGCACTGTACTCGCCACTGCAAAAAAATAATCTCGCCTTTGCCCTTCTTTCTATCGTACTTCTACTAGTTATTCGTCCCCCCAAACGCTCCATTTCTGAACCACAAGATGCCCACTCACGGCTCAAGCGTACTAGACTTGCCACAATACCACCATCGGCTCTCGCGAGTCCAAGCAATTGTGTGAGTCTTCAAAGCGACCCCTAGGAGAGGATCTTGGACGACTGTCCAGGACCAGACCATGGAATTCCACCCATCCATTTCTATACTCTGGTTTCGGACACTTCCTCGATATCATGGATGGTCACGACGATGTTCTTGTGCTTGCTGATGTCAGAGTAGCTGAGCTGCGGAAAGTGGTGGATCTTGCGACTAAGATGACCGGACTCGTTGAAACGGAGGACGGCCGGAGGGACGAAGGTCTGGGATACCTTGGAAAAATCTTCGGGCTACGTCGAGGCACCAGGATTCTTCGGATCTCATCAAAGTGCCATTGATTCCATTGGGTCTGATGGAACAAGTTCAGTTGTCGTGGAGTTCAAAACTTCGCTTACAAGGATCTCTGCAATTTCCCGGGTAGAGGTCGCAGGTTACGTTGCATGTCGTTAGCAAAGGAAACATATTCACGTTGGAGGGTGCCTCAGTTGGGTCTGATAATTGTTGGTGAGCTAGATATGCTTGTATTTCCAGGGTTTTTTTTGACTATCGGATGTGTCTAGATTGTAATCTAACGTCCCATGCTTTCCTAGCGGTTAACCATCGCATCAGGCTTGTCAGGCTGACCCCGACACTGTCCTGTATTCAATCGGCTTCTGATAGTCGTCACCGAAAGTCCCTGTATTTGGCCTTTGCAGCAGCGTCTAAACTTCAAGCTCAAATTCTCGAGGATGCACTAGAAACTCCTGAGTGGTCCCACTGCTGCAGAAATCCCTGCTGGTGACCGTCATTACCCGGCAATATCTCAGATTATCAGTATTCAAAGTATGCGACCTCACGTGGCCCTTGACGACTACCTCACGTTCGAGATTTGTGGTCTCCTTGCTGATGGCATTCACGACCAGGTGCCGACGAGCTCATCTTTATAAAGCTTGCGTAATGGTACCCGATCGACATTGCACCACTTTCGCGCCAAAGGCCGGTCATGCGCCGTCGATCCTTGGTCACGAACGACTTCCTGGTGGTGGCAATTGCAGCGGCGATAGAATCTGTCAAGCCTGACCCCTCAATCACGGAATCTGACCTCACCGAGTCCGTTGGAAGCGAGAACTTGTAAACCCCATGGAGAGCTTCTATGCGGAGAAACTCGTCCACGGTGACCTGTGGGATGCGAACATCATCTGCAGGTGAACATTCCTGTGATGCTGGTCGACTTCGATTGGAGTGGTAAAATAGGAGAAGCATCTTATCCTGCATCAGCACTGAACCTCGCGTTACTGGATCGCAGGGAGACCGGCAGCTTGATGATTACAATGAGCGACGATGCGCGGGTCTTGAAGAACACTCTGGATAAACTATAGGTTGAGTAACGTAGTTCATAATAATGCTTGTACGATCTTCGTCGCACTTAGACCTCGTGGTTAAACTCGCTCTTCAGCTGTTGTACAGTTGTGTTACCGCCGTTCAACAATATCCAACTCATGTTTCGTGCAGTCCAAGGTATGATAATTGCCGCCTCGTCCGTAACGTAGCCTCACCTTCCCGAAATTTCGAGGGGTACACGTGATAGCGAGCCCCGTACATACACGAGAATGGTAATATCCACAACTGCGGTGAATAGGCAACAAGTAGCTCAAGGCCGCCATACATACGCTTTGGACAGTATCTTTATATCTACGGAACATCGACAAATCCCGAGGAAACCGGGTGCGCAGTCCGTTCTCATCGCCTTAGCCAAGCTGACGACGCCTGGGACTCTGCTCCTTGTTGACTCGCTGGCGCCGTTTCTATGACCTCACGCGCCAGCTGTCGTAGCTTTGACAAGTGTTCTGGCGGACGTGTATTTGACAGCGACGAAGTGGCTAACCTCGGATCAGCCTCGAGTCGCGCGGCCGACTTGGGAAGAGGAAGTGGTTGTCAATGGGTTAGGTAGGGGCTTTCACATGAACTGAGAACTGACCAGTTCGACCCCGTACCAAGCGCGGACGGTGATACCTGACGGTGGTGGAGATTCTTCATCATCGCCGACCATGTCGATGGTCATGAGGAAAAATCGGATGGCCAAGGGGATGTCCTCGGCCGTGTACGCGGTTTCCGCAGCCTGGAGAACATAGAAGGGATTTTGTGGGGCCAACAAAAGGACGTGAGACAGAGCTTGCAGAGCAGAAGTATATCTGTATTGTCGTCAACATACAGTAGACCCAGTGTTGATGAAGATGCGTACTGGTAGAGCGAAATGTACAGATCGGCGAGCTCTAACCAAGCCTCCACGTCAGTGTAGAACGTGTCGACAAGCTTGGAAAGCTCATCCACTGCGGTTTCGGTCCTTCCGAGTCTCCTTAGGACAGATATTTGTCGTTTCCACAGAGCCTTCGTGGTACGACTCAGCATCAAGCAACATTCACGTGGTCAAAACTACACACCAGACTAGATGGATCCGTCTCCAGCAATTTCTGATAGAAAACAAGGGCAGCCTCTGGATCCTCCGTTGCCTCCTTCAAAATTCCTTCAAGGCACTGTACTCGCGGCGACTCCGGGAATTTGGCGGACAGGTGTTTCAAGCAGGCCTATGTCCGTTAATAGATAAACTATAAACCAGATACTAGGACACGGAGTAGACGGCTTACCCTGGCAACGTCTATGCGCCCAACATCAACCGCCGCCAGTGCCAGAGATTCTAAGAATTGCCAGCCTAGGGTAATAAGTCCGGTCCAGTTACAGCATTCACGAGCAGTGTCAACTAAGAAAACGCACTGTCATCGCCAAGCTTGTGTAACGCATCATTGCGAAAGACGACAACGCCGCTCTCGAATATTTCGCGCGAGGTACGGCTGTTCTTCGTGCGGTAATTTGCTAGTCGTTGAAGCGCGGAGGCTACGTCCATCATCGCCTTTGGCAGCCAGCGTGACCTGCGACGTGTTGACGGTCGTGGAAGCGGAGTCACCGGTCCGGAACTTTTGGCGATTCATCCCAACGACGACGACGTCGAAGTATAACGATGGCCGAGGCGACAGTGGGTCCACCTGCTAGGAGGTCAGCAGTGCCGTCCGTCCGCACATCTCTACGCGCAAATTGAAACCCTTTCCAAGCACTGCCTATCCCCAGGGGTCTCAATCTCCCAAGGATACCGTCCGCGTCCGCAATCTTCTACTGCTGGCGCGTATCGCGGACGGTGCGCAATGGCCCTCAGCGACACTCACGCCAGTACGCCAGCCTGTGCGAGTCAGCGTCAGCATCCCGTATGACCTACGTCCCGCAGCGGCAGGCGACGACATCTCGAAATCAATTAACTACGGTTCCTTGTCGAAGCAGATACTTGCCTCCGTGGAGGATCCTTCTTTTTCTGAGTTTGGGAGTCTGGAACATTTCATGGAGCACATATTGTTCACGTGCTTCGGTGCGTTCCCAGAGATACAGGAAATGACCGTCGACGTTGTCAAACCTAGAGCGCTACCGTATGCGGAGGGTGTCCGCATTTCATCGTCGCGTACGAGGGACGGATCTCGCCTTGTCCCAGACCGCCTTTCTATCCAGCGGCTTTCTTGTAACCTCATTGTCGGTCTCAACCCGTGCGAAAGAGAAGACAAGCAGTTGGTATACTTTGATGTGGACATATCTGCATTCCACGAGCCAGGTAGTGGGTTTGACCTTCGTCGATTAGCGAAGGAAATTCGCCAGGTGCGTCCTTTTGGTGGGGAGCATACTAGGGGGGCTCACTATCTAGTCAGGAGGTCGAGTCGTCCGAGTTCATATCTCTGGAATCGCTGGCATGCCTTACAGCGCGAGTCACTCTTCGTCACGCTAAAAAGCACGATAATATAGTCACTGTCCGTGCAGCGAAGCCTAAGGCGCTGGTATTTGCGGATGCTGCTGAGGTCGAAATTGTTCGAACGGCTCAGGATTACCTGACTGATACTGATATCGGGGCATCTGCTCATGCAGCACCTTCCACCGGCCTTGATCCTCCTATTGTCTCTTCCTCTCTCGATTTCTTGGCTCAAGATGTGGCGCCTGAACTGTGCTCGTCGTCTAAGTCTCCTGTCCAGGAGAAACACCACTTGGCTGCTATCGCCCTTGGGTCCAACCTCGGAGATCGCTTTGCAAATATAGAAGCTGCTCTTCGTCTCTTAGAACGTCCAGAGAACTTTTCTCCACTCCAGGAACCAGGGACACCATTCAGCTTGACGGTCGTGAACACGAGTTTTTTATACCAAACCGTGCCAATGTATGTGACTGATCAGTTTAGTTTCTTGAATTGCGCTTGCGTTGTGCGTTCTGTTCAGTCCCCTCCCACGCACGCTTGATCCCCAACTTCGATCGTTTCAGATTAAAACTACCATTGCTCCCCTCACACTTCTAGCAATTCTTAAAGAAATAGAGCGCACCGTGGGACGCGTGCCCTCTATTCGCAACGGCCCGCGTGCAGTCGATCTGGATATCCTTTTTTACGACGACGCACTTATTGACACTAGACCCGAGTCTCTCAAGGGGGACTTGGATGGCCTCGAAGGACATCTGGTCATTCCACACCCTCGGATTTCGGAGCGGGAGTTTGTGTTGCGGCCCCTATACGAGTCAGCACTTGTCCTCCCTTCTTATCCATGTCGGTATTGACTGCTCTTCGTCTATACAGCATGGTTCCGGATTACGTCCATCCCGTGTTCCACAAATCAATCCGCGAGATGCTCTCCGATGTGCTGAGGGCATCTCCTTTCGGCTCAACTGCCATGATCAAAGTTATGCCTTTCCCTGCGTACCCACGCTCTGCAGACCACGAGCCTCCCGTCAAGAACGTCCCCGAAGTCCCTCGCACCCACACGCACTGGATGTTCCCGCCTGCTGGGCCCGCCATGCCCTATAGGCAGATATCCATACCGCGGCGCACCCGTCTCATGGCCACCCTCAACGTGACGCCCGACTCATTCTCAGACGGCACCGACCACGTCGCGCTCCCCGCGGCGCTCGCCTACACGACGTCCTCAGTGCGGGCGGGTGCACACATCGTCGACGTCGGCGGGTACTCGACACGTCCAGGCGCCGCTTACGTCTCGCCGGAGGACGAGGTCGCACGCGTTGTTCCCGTCATCGAAGGAATTCGCGCCATCGGCTCCGGCGCGTCGGACGTGGGGGACGTGCTTGTCAGCGTGGACACGTTCCGTCCGCACGTCGCGCGCGCCGCTGTCCTTGCAGGCGCGAACTGCATCAACGACGTACACGCGTTCACAGGTCCGGACTATCCGTGCACCGCGTCGTCATCGGCGGCGGCGGCCTACTTTACCGGGATGAGAGAGACTGCTCGCGAGCTTGCCGTCCCCGTCATCCTGATGCACTCGCGCGGCGACGCGGGAGCGAACAAGGACTACTCTAGCTATGGCTCTGTCGTTGATGGCGTGGTTCAGGAGCTAGGTGAGAAAGTCGAGGCAATTGTGCGTGGCCCAGGCGGGGTGCGGCGCTGGCTCGTCATGATCGACCCGGGCATTGGGTTTAGCAAGTCCGTTGATGACAATCTGAAACTCCTGCGCAACTCTGCTTCCATCACCGCAGAGGCACGTACAGTAGATGGTAGATGGAATCCCCTGCGCGGATATCCCCAGCTCATTGGCGCTTCGCGCAAGTCCTTCCTAGGAGGCATTCTCTCACAACCCGACGAAAGTGGGACGTATGAAGGCCGCCAGACGACACCAAAAGAGCGAGGATGGGCGACCACGGCCGCAGTCACGAGCGCAGTACAACAAGGTGCTGCCGTCGTCCGCGTGCACGATGCTCTCGAAATGGGTGATGTGATGAGAGTAGCCAATGCGATCTGGGGCTAGACTGTTTGTTTCATGGATTATCTGTCCATCGCAGTCACATGTAATTTTTGAAGGCCTAATTTGTATAAGGGGCATGGCAAAGTCATAAAAGCACAGTGTGTGTGATAAGAAGTGCGGGTACAGAGACCAAAACAACAACACAAGCATCCCAGTAATCCATTCTTGACGAGCTGATGGATGGACAGTCAGTCCTCCGATGTCGACGCAATAGGACTGGCTGGGTGATACCTGGGTGGGTGGTTGGTTTTACTTTTCGGGGTTTGGATTCCTGGGAGAAAAAGCTTCTATCAGCGACACTGGCAAGGAAGAACCAGGAAAGATGGGAGAATCAGATAGGAGCGAAAGACAATGATGCATGTTTGTCTACACGAATATTTTCAGTGTGAACTATGCTTGTATATTTGCTGTTCATCAGGCGAAGGGAGAGTCGCTCAGGGAAGTAGAGGAATGGGCGCGACAAGGAAGCACTGTAAGAAAGGACGCACATTCTCCGCTTGCCTCCTGGAAGAGTTGTCACATTTACGAATCTAAGCGATATCGTCAGGTCAGCCATACATCGGCAATACATTGAACAGGACTATGAACCGGCGATTGTAGAGCATCCGCTTCTTAGCTCGCCCCTTGGGAGTCTTCTTCTTTTCTTGCTTTTCGACTTTGGGGGTCTGCGACTTGACTTTGCCAGCGCGGGCAAGAGATCCGTGAACTAAAGGCACGCGGTGAGACTTCGGAGTCTTCCCTGGGTGTGGCAGCAAGTCATCATACCTTTTCCCATATTATTGGCGTTGAGACTTGGTCGATGGGATTGTGTCTCTCTTCAGCATCGGCGGTACTGTACAGTACCAGAATTAAGGTTCATATTCCGGCCATGACCAATACTCAGCCAACACATCGGGCCGGACTAAGTGCATCTTGAAGTACATGCGTGTTTAATGGGAGAGTGCAATCAAACTCGCCAAGGGGTTCAAGAAGGTAGAGGAGTGGGGGAATAAGAACGAATATCGTGCTCATGTACTGGTGTTTAACGTTCGACAATCAAACTTCACCACATTAGCTCTGAGGATCTGAAGTGTCAGCACCACACATAGAACCGTAGACCGAAAGAGATGACTGTGCTCTCGTGAATCGAATATGACAGAAGTGCCAGTGGTGACTAGTATGTGCACACGTCGCAAGACAACAACATGATTAAACGTCGTCTCTGACTGTCTCCTCAGCCGTAGTCCAAACCAGCACAATCATTATGAGGCATCGGCATTGC
This sequence comes from Lactarius indigo, assembly GCA_025766275.1. Classification (NCBI taxonomy): domain Eukaryota; kingdom Fungi; phylum Basidiomycota; class Agaricomycetes; order Russulales; family Russulaceae; genus Lactarius; species Lactarius indigo. The sequence goes on along the minus strand of JAFKAC010000012.1, from coordinate 1,170,256 downwards.
CACCCTCGGTTCTTGCAGCACGGCGTGCCTTTTTCGCAGCGTTGGCAGCTGCTGCCTTCGCCTTTTTCGCCTCTGCTTTGGCAACCTACGAAAAAACAAGTCAGCATTGCATTAAAGTTAGAATATACGGAACAGACCTTATCTGCTTCTTCTTTCGCTTTAGCTTCTTCCTCCGCACGACGCTTCTCTTCCTCGACCTGCTCTTTTGACGGCCCACCTGACTTATTTTTGCGCTTGGCTTCTCTTGCTTCTTTCTCTTCCTGCTTGATGCGCTTAATTCGGGGGTCAGCTGAAAGTGCAACATCTACGATGTTGCGTAGGCGAGCTGTGTCCTCCTTCTTGCGACGCGCACGCTCAGCTTTGTTCTTCTTTTCAGTGTATCGCTTGTCATCGCGGCTGTATGCGCGGTTAACGATAAGCGAAAAAAAGAAAAGAAAAGAAAAAACCGGTAAACGTACTTGTCGCTTCCTTCGTTTACTTCCTTGTCAAGGTACTCGAAGCTGCGCCAGCTGTCGAAATTGTACCAAAAGTGGTAGAACGCCTCGACTTTCTCTTTCGAATCCGCATATTGGCCAAGTAGGGGTACAGGTTGTTGGCGGCTGAACCGCGCCTCGCGTTCGAATACGGGGGCAAAGTGCCTGAAAAATGCCGAGTTTGGATCCTTTGCCTTTGCGACCTGCTGCGCCGTAGGTACGTCCGCCTCTAGAAGGTCATAATAAGGGTCTACTGAGTCGAACTGGCGACGTTTTTCCGAATGAGTGAGGACATCATTCGCTTTCTGGATACACTTGAAGAAAGCGTCGTCATTGGAATCGCCGACCGCACCCGCTTTCTTATCGGGGTGGTGCTTTAGCACCTTTTTACGATCTAAACCGATCGAATGACGTGAGAGGAGTTGGAACGGAAATCCGGAGACGTACATACGCGCAATTTTTATTTGTTCCGGAGATTGCTCTATATCTAAGATGCGACAGACCGAGGACGGCATAATGATCTTGTTTCTGGAGAATACGAGAAAGGACATGGTACGACAAGGAATGTTCGAAGGAGAGTGCTCGCGACTTACCTTCCACTCTTTGGGGTCTAACGATAAGAGCTCTTCAGGTCTCTTCCTCATCGCCCACACCGAGGTCATCCTCTTCGAATCCTTCCTGTTCAAGGTCCTTCCGTCGTTTCTGCTCCTCCTCGACATGTTTATCATGTTCTTCGAAAGAGAGGTCGTGGACAGTTCTCCGCACATGGGCCAGATACGCGGGTCCAACAGGAATGAGTTTACGCTCGGCAAATGCTGTAATAGAAATGGCCGTAAGATGGGACACGGAAGCTAGGCTCAGAGGCAACTCACGCGAGATGGATTTTCCTAGAGAGGGATCTTGTTTTTTCCAGTCACTCGGGAGGGAAAGCGGGACGACAGGGAGTGTGACAATGTCCGTCATGGTGAAAAAACTATGATTTCCATGCACATGCCCAGCGGCTTGATTCCCTGCCTCGTTCCCAAAAAAAATCGGTACGTGGGAAAAATAGCACGTCCTCTGGTTAACGTCCACGTGATGCGACGCGTCGAACGTGTTACAATAATGCACTTCAAGTTGACGCCAGATAGGGACGGGGTCATCGACCTCACTACGCTAGATGACGACTGGTTCACCGACCTTGCTGCAGAGTTGGATAAAATTTCTGTTGGTCCGCGTACATCCGGTGCAGACTCGTATGCTCAAGTTCCCTTATAACTCTCAACCATGACACCAACTTGAACCCCTAATGGCCGCATCTTAGCGCTTCCTCTTCTGGTCGTCAAGGGGGCCATGATCGTTCGAATAAGACCAATACCCTCAGGGGCCAGCAGACTGTCTCCCCTCGCCCTAGTTCTGCGGACTATCGGCGTTCTGCCCTCATGTCCGAGTCTTCTCTAGCAGTGACGAAGCCTCAATACCAGCCGTATAACTACGCGGACTACATACCGAGGCCAAAGGTGATTTACATTAAAAGCGAGGAAAGGGCCGATGATATGGTCGCCAGTTTGAACGGGCAAGTCGTGCTTTCGCTCCTTGTTCCTATACTTTGGCCTCACGCGCCCCGAATAACCTACCTAGTGCCGTTGGTCTAGACCTCGAGTGGCCATTCAGCCGAGATAGGGCTGCCGTCGAAAAAGTGGGAAAGGTTGCTCTTGTTCAACTTTGCGACGCCGATATCATTCTTCTCATACATGTCAGCAAAATGGAGAGTGTGTACACCTTGTCTCTTTCACGGGTGTATCTGTACCAACTTTCAGTAAAGGATTCCCCCGAAAGGTCAAAGTAAGATCTTCGCCACACCATCGAGGTAGTACTCAGCCGTAATAGGAGCTGATCGAATCTTCAAAAGTACCAAAAATGGGTGTAAACATCCGTAGTGGGTGGTTCCATACTTTGACGCCTCTCGGTGAACTGAAGGTCAGTGTGGACGAATCTAAGACGATGGGAGGAAGCTCTATTGCTGATTATGGTATCCTCTCCTCGAATCTCATCGAGCTTGGGGCTTTGGCGGGTCAAATCGACAGCAGCTTCGCGTCCACCTTCAAACGACCGATTGTCTCGCTCGCAATTGTGGTCTCCTATTATCTGAAAAGATCGCTGGACAAGGGCCAGTGCGTACTAGCGACTGGAGCAAGGACCTCACGCGGGACCAGATGATTTGTACGTATTCCGATATATCTGTTGGAAAGCGATAGGTAGATGCCATCATCCATCATGCTGGTTTAGATGCCTCCAACGACGTCCACTCTGGATTGATGGTCTACAAGTCCCTCATGAGGACCGCGCAGTCATCCAAGGCCAAGTTGCTGCCAGAAGGCTACACGGCGGACTTGGCGAATGAACTAAGACAGCGAGACAGCGGACCCGTCCGCCAAACCAGCACCACGCTGCCTCACCCACGGGGCAGTGAAGCTCCTCACCGGTATACATACACGCTCTGGCGCCAAGGCCATGGGCTCCTGGACATCTGCATCAGGATGGGAGACAGGGTCAATCCCCAGAGAGAGACGGTGGTGATGTGCGTGTGCACTTACTCTGACCGACGCGTTTACTGAACCTGCCCAGCTCTCATATTATACGTGCACTTACCGAAGATCTGGCTCTCCCGTTCTCGATGTCTGCGCTAATATCCCTGGTCAGGTTAGACAGTTCGTCATGGGTCTATCATCGAGATACAATCGAGCGATGGACCTTGGAGGGACGTGGTATAGATGAGAAACGACCCGGTTGCTCCGAAGGGTAATCTGATAGGATAACTCGTTATACTTACGCCAAATTCGTGGTGATCTGAACCACTGCTCAGCTTGAGTCACGAGTCCGACATTCAAACCCAAGCCACTTCGTACGTGATAGAATCCAGAGTCACTCCCAAAACCAGCCTATCGTCCTCTTCTGTAATTCTCAAGTCATGAGACGCCTTGACCTCCAGTAGCTCGGGGTTCCATTCTAACGGATAGGACGCCTCTCCAACTTTACGACCCCAATCGAAGTCAATCTGCATCACAGAATCTTCTTTGCAAATTACATCCCGCTGACTTGCGAGATGCAAATATTGTCTAGTCACCAGAGAAGAAGATTCCCCAACTGGTGTCGTTGCTGCGTACAAGATGGGGCCTGAAGTGAGGTAGTGAGTACTTCTGGATATTCTGGAGACAGCCGGGTAATGATAAGCCTGGGTTGGGATTGGCGCAGCCAGGGGATCGCTCAGAAGTTTCCGGATATTTTCGAGAATATGAGCCAGATAAAAGGATTTGCTGTCATGACCATCGGAAGTCGATTGGATGCAGGAGAGAGTTAGGGTCGGCCCAACGATTCACTGAACAGCATCCATATCCGGTCCGGTGTGGGATCTGGGTCGACCCCAAAGAAGTCAAAACAGTAGTGCTAGTCAGAACAGCAATGAAAGAATCTCGAGGTGACGGATCTTTATGACCGTCAATGATTTGAAGCCGCGTAGGACATTGGGTCCTTATCCTCTAGACTATCGCTTGAATTTATTAAGTCCTTTACCGTATATTGCACATCCGTGTGTAGACGTAGCGATACCTAGGAATTGAAATTCACATCCTCATACCCTCAGCCAGCAGTCACCAGCTGGGAGGAACGTGGGAATAGCGTCATCTCGCCCATACGGCAACATATGAATTTTTTTTGTAAAAGATACATGGCACGAAGTCTGGAAAATGCACAGCACATACAAGTACTCGTCGAACTCATGCGCGTCCAGCACCAGGAACGTTCCGTCGCTCCCTTCGGGGACCACGCTCAGGTAAGGGAACGACGAGGCTCTCGACCACGACAGGGATCGAGTCGAAGTTCAGTGACTTCAGGAGTTCCTACATAGATAGATCAGTAAACGCCGCCCCGAACAAGTAAGGAGACATGAATGTGGTAGATACCTTGGTATCAGGGTCGACGATAAGACCGCCTGACGCAGTCGTATCGAGGGCAGAGACTTCTGGGACGTAGTTGTCCTTCCGCTCGCGTTCCTCTTCCTGGAGCTTGAACGAAATGCCGCGAACGGGGCCACGCTGAATGCGCTTCATCAAGTGGGTGGTGAACCCAGAGATCTTGTTTCGTAGGCGTTTAGAGGGGACAACGGCCTACGAATCGCCTCATCAGTGCCCCAGTTCAATGTGCTATTGGTTGTACTGACGACTTCATCAATGATACGCTTGTTTGTGTGGAAATCGAGGGTGAGACGGGGATAGCTGAGGGTAGATGATGAGCATCATCCATATGATGAACACTGAATTAGGGCAACCCAAACGGTTGCTGTCGCCAATGTTCGACATCTCAAATACGGAGTGAAACACCTACTACTTCTCGATAAGGACACGGGAAGCCCTCTTCGTTGTCTTGGTGCGAACGCGGCCCTACAAAAATAAATGAATTGGACGCAACAGTGAAGAATAACTCGGATTGCTGACCATTCTATTACTGTAAACGTCGCTGTTGGCCTGCTGTTGGTGATGAGGATGGAGCGGAGGAACTGACCGCCAAGTACCGGTGTGGCTGAGGATGAACTGTATAGTTTCAGCCACCGCCCTACCTTCCAAATCTCTACCTCCATCGTGGTACCCGTACCTCGCTTTAACGCTTGCGGCCTCCCTCAAGGTGAATAGCTCGTCTTGACTCGCGTCTTTTAGTGACGCGACACTCGGACGAGAGCGAGCATGGGCTTACTCTCTTTACTAGACTCTTTTCACACGTCCTCATATCCTTCCTCTAAAAATGGTCCGCGTATCTGTCCTTGTGCGTTGCTTTATTTCCCCTTGAACCTCCCTGACCATCTCACCGCGCATAGTAGAACGATTGCCTGGTAAATCCCACAGCGTGAACTTATGTTCATTCATCTGAACGCATCCTCTGCAGAAAAACATTGTCAACGCTGAGCGGCGTGGAAAGCGGCAAGTTCTCATCCGCCCGTCCTCGAAGGTTGTTGTCAAATTCCTCAGTGTCATGCAGCGTCATGGTGCGTGCGCCCTCCGTTTCTAGTCTCTTTTCCTCTCAGTGGTGATGTGGGCTGAGAGAAGTGGCCATTGGCTAGCGCGTGTTTCCATCGGAGTGATAACTGCGATTGATGTGGTCTCGCTTCCACCCATCTCTCGCTTTAACGCTCCGAAATATGAACGTCTCTGTCTAACCAAACAGCGCATATCCCGATAACCACGGATTTGGGTTCACAAAGGAGACCACAGAGCATTTCTCTTTCACCATTTTTAATGACCCCTTCCCTACAACTTCTGATATCACATCACTCGGACAGGCTACATTGGCGACTTCGATATCATCGATGACCACCGCTCTGGGAAGATTGTTGTCCAGCTGAACGGGCGATTAAACAAGACCGGTGTCATTTCGCCCCGGTTCAATGTCCAAGTTACCCAAATTGAGTCTTGGGTCAACTTACTTCTGCCTGCGCGTTCGTTCGGCAAGCTTATCTTGGTGAGTGTAACATGTGAAGAATGAGTAATGAATGGTGCTGATGGCATGTGTTTTAGACGACCTCGTCCGGTATTCTTGACCATGAAGAGGCACGTCGCAAAAATGTGGGAGGAAAGATCCTTGGCTACGTGTACTAGATAGTTGCAGTTCATTCCAATGCCAAATATCCAAATGTACATGTGCGTTAGATATGGCAGTGTCGGCCCGTCACCGTCCGAATCCGGTCCTCGGCTCTGCTCCGCGTCGTCCCGGTTGTGGTGCGGCAGTGTCAACGGAACGTTTTTGTGGGTCGTGAACGTTGTTTTGTTCAGCTCTTCATTTACCTTCCCCAGCCATTAGTGCACTAGCATCTAACGACCTTTCCCCCTCTAATGACTATTCCCGCGAACGACGCCTTCACGCTTGCCTCGCATTCAGATTCTGCCCCCTCACTCCGTTCATCTCGCTCCCGTTCCCTTACACGTTCTCCCTCACCCAAAATTGCTTTCCCCACCCCGCAACATGTTCCTAATGGCGATCTAAAACGTCGCCCTAGTCGTCGTCAACGCAAGTCAAACGGCTTTGTAGCAGAGTCCGTCAAACTTGCCGACGTCGATGAAGTCCTCGAACGTACCCTCAATGCCAACGGCTACTCCAACGGCAGCGCCCATCAAAATAAGATAACAAGGCAGGCCTTACCGGCGAAAAAAATTGACTGGGAGATTCCGCGCAAAGTCCTCCATTCGTCTATTGGTGCGTCGTGTGGATCCCTACCACCTCCTTTCTCCGGGACTGATGGGGTTGACCGGATGCCACTCACTCTCAGGCTTCGTGACACTCTACCTTTACGCCTCGCATGGCTCGCCAGAAGCGCGTCGTCGTCCTTCTTTCTAGCGCGATGCTCATCATCGTACCAGCTGATATCCTCCGGCTCAATTACCCCCCTTTCGCGCGTACCTACGAAAAAGTTCTCGGCTTCCTCATGCGTGAGAGTGAAAAGGTACGCCGATGACTCACGCAACTCGACTTTACGCCATCTCTTAACGGCTTGGTCCCTTCGCTCCTGCAGAAACATACCAATGGCGTGATATGGTACATCGTTGGCGTGGTCTTTGTTCTTGCCCTATATCCTCTCGACGTCGCCGTTTTGTCTATCCTGATGTGGGTCTCGTCCATCAATCCGATTTCAAACTTTTGCCTAATCTGTACCTTTTACCCCAACAGACTTTCTTGGGCGGACACGGCAGCTTCCACCTTTGGACGCCTGTGGGGTTCTAGGACTCCTCCGCTCCCCGCACGCGTCCCGTTTTTGGGCCTCCCCCTGGCAGCACGCAAATCCCTCGCGGGCTTCCTCGCCGCGTTTGTCACCGGTGCCAGCGGTCGCCTTTTCCTTTTGGAGCTGGTTCGCGCCTGCTGTCGGGGGCGTCGACCCCACCTGGGACTGGACGCACGGCGTCTCCGGTTCTGGTGTAGACGGCAGCTCCTTGGGGCAGGGCGTGAAGACCATCTTACGCGAGGTAGGGTTTGAGGGTTTACCCACCGGCGGTGTGGTGGGGCTGGCGATCGTCAGCGTATTTTCTGGTCTTGTGACCGGTATTGCAGAAGCACTGGGTAAGTATTTTTGTTTTTGTTTTTCCCGCTGGGCAGAAGCTGAGAGCTGACTGTTTCTGGAATTGTCAGACCTTGGTAAACTTGATGACAATATGACATTGCCGATCATCTCCGGCGGTTGTATATGGGGATTCCTCAAACTCTTCAGCTGGTTCAGTTCTTGAATATTGCTTCCGGTACCCTCTTCTGCGTGTGCGTTTGTCGACTTGTCTAGTTAGACGTACTGTACCACCCATCTTATATACATACCGTACATTGCTTGATTTCGATTTCGATTGCGTTTTACACTTTGTCTTTCGCCTCATTCGCCCAATTTCTGGCAACTTATTATCACTACTACCACACCTATGTCTTGTTTCGCTCTGTTGTCCCCGTACTTTCTCATGGGTTTGATGACTGGAAGGATCTTAAATGTATGTATTCGATCTAGTCAATCACCAATTTTTTCTCCTTTCAAATAGGATAAGATAGGATAGATAAAACATTCATGAAATTTCAGAATGGATTGTCGGAGTGGTGTTTCTCACAACGAACAAACACTTTTCGTTGCAAAGATGAGATGAGCATCAGTATATCGTCACATTGAGATATTTCGTTTAACCGAAAAAAAAAAAGCAACATAAAAGATAGAAGCGAATACGCCACGCCACGAGTCCATCGCCCATTCACGTCTTGGTCCTGCTACCGGCAGTACCAGCAGCAGTACCGGTGGGAGCAGCAGGCGCAGGCATGCCCCCAGCCGCCGCCCTGCTACGCCACCCTCCGACACCACTACCGCCCGCTGTGGCGGTGGCGGCGGCAGACACGTGCGAGCTCCAGAACGAGTCGTACGTGAGCAGCGTCGTCGCCGTCGTCGCACTCTGCACCAACGTTCCCGCGCCAGCAGCGCCGCCAGATGGGCCAGGGGCGGTGGGGATGTCGAAAGTTTTTTTGGGCGGGCGGAAGGAAGACGACGCAGGTGTGGGCATGGTTTGTGGAGGCGGTACTGGAGTTGACGGACGTCGTGCTGGTGTGTGCTGTGAAGGGGGCGAGGGTGTGGAGGCGGGGGCAGGAGCAGGGGAATGTGGAGGTTGTGGTTGTGGTTGTGTCTGGACGAGAGCGGGGAACGACGAGAGCGGTACGGACATGTCAGATGCATGCATGACCGCGGGCTGCGGGAAATGAGCCATGGCTATGGACTGCAGGCTGCGGGCTGCGGCGGTGCAAATGGCGAGGGGGGATATGCGAGCGTCTGCTGCGGAGGGAAGGGTGCGGGTGCAACGAAGGACGAGGGGGCCGCGAGGGAGGCACTGGGCGTCGCGAAGGGGGAGGGGGAGACGAAGGGGGAGAGCGTCGAGAAGTCCATCGTGGTGGCGCGCTGCGAGACGGTGTAGTTCTGGCTGAACGCGGAGAGGACGGACGGCGGGAAGGAAGTAGGCGCAGGGGCCGGTGGGGCACTCGGCGTGCGCGACGACGAGGGACCCTCGGCTGTGGGAGTCGAATTGTCAGGGGATGGGGGCGTTCCGGTACCCTGTGCGAGCGGAGGAGTAGTGGTAGGGGGCGGAGAGACAACGACGGCTGGTGGAGGCGACGGCACGGGGGCCATCGGAAGAGAGCCCTGTCTTGGTTCAGGGAACGAATCTACGGATGCCTTCTTTGGGGACGAGCCGTTGGAAGACGACGGTGTGAACGGAAAGGGTAGGGTAGACGCGGAACGAGCCTTTGATTTTCCCTTGAGGGTAGAGTGGTGAAAATACAAGTTCTCGACCTCATTGAGAGACTGACGTTGCTACAGATGCAAGGTCATAAATAAACACCCATGAGGGTATCAATAGAGCGCACCCAACCATGTTCGACCTTGAGGCGAGCATACTGTAGACGTATCTGGAGCTGCTTTGAAAGCTGCGTCAAGAAGTCAGTCAGCGGAAAGGACTCATAATAGGCTCATGGTACTCACGTTGACGACCTTTGCCTTTTCAAAAGTAATCCTCTGTCTCTTTGTATCGTTGTCCGGCTGTGGGGACGAGGTGGACACCATTGGTCCCAGGGCAACTATCCCGGGGCAACCTACGAAGCCGCTCGGCGACGCGGCGCGTGAAGAATATGGACGTGTTCTCATCACGTGACAAGTGGCTTGAGGTCACCGATTAAAATAAAACAAATAAATAAATAATGAATCAATGCACAATTGAATTGAATAGATTACAACGACAACAAATGATGAAAAGAAAACATGGAGGAACGGAGGTTGCGATATATATATATAAGCGTTTGAGTTCAATGCCACATCATGACTTGGGAGCCTGAAGATGATCAGACTCACAACCAATACAAGTTAAGACAAACCCGAAGGACATGGCCGTGAATGGTACCAGTTTCTGCGCCCCACCACGGTCCACATCTATTCAAAAGCTTCGTCCAACTTTCCACGAGATCGATCTCTCCAGATTGGGGGAGGGACCCGGGGAAGTACGTCCTCACTGGGCCCCACCCTCTCCGACGGCAGCCTTCTCGTCGTCCTCCAGCCAGCTATCCTCCACGGTAGCCCGGACACGGCGGACGTACTCCTTCATAGTTCTCGCGATAGAGCTGTGCCGCCTCTGCGTTAGCGGGACTGTTCGGATTCGGATCATGGAGGAGGCTCTGGATGGACGTGAGAATGGCCGCGACGTCGTACGTCGGTGACCACCGATTTTGGAGGATATCCAGACAGAGCTCTCCGTTGGCGTACACGTTCGGGTGGAACATCCTCGAGAGGAACTTTACGGTCGGCGGCTTGTTCGGGTATGACTCGTCAAAGGTCAGCAGGAGTTTGAACGTGCCGTCCTCGAACGGTGTGTCCGCTAGCATGGCAAGCGGGATAAGGAGGTACAGGGAGGGGTCGATGCCTGTGAAGGACGCACCAGGTCCGAAGATGACTGCATTCCATAGCATGATGTTATCGGGACATGGGCTGCCGGAGATACCACCGGGTGGGTCGCTCGACAGCCGCTTGAAATCACGAATAAGACGTCTCCTACAGTTGGTGGACTGCGATGCGAATCAGCTGTGGGGAAATCACCATGGGGGTAGGAGAACTGACCATGTTGGGGGTAACGGGCGAAGGATGATGAGTCTGGGCAGCGGTTTTTCTGCCTGACCATCGACCACGATTGGTCAGCCATGCAAGCCACGTGACCGTCTGTTTTGGAAGATAACGCCGGAAATGAGACCGTCGACTCACATCGTTGCATCCTGTCCTTAGAAACCCTTCATCTGTCACATGCTCCCTTGTCCCTATCACCACAATGTCCTCGGAGGTCCTTCATAAGCGTTGGTACCCTGGTATATTTGTTGCCTCCCGAACTGGAGGCGGCAGAATACACTCTACTGACTTCCTGGGAAAAATAGGTGAGTTTCTTGTTACATTTGCTTAATTTCACACCGCTTACTGCTTTTTCCACGAAGTCACATCCTCAGGGCTCACTGAGGTAACTCCTGAGTACCTCCGCTGGTGCCCTCCGCTGGGTTCTCTCCTGACCAGCTCGATCAGCAATATGCTCTCTTTCCCACAATGGAGTACTTATGCCACTCGGAGACCGAAACCGAAACAAGACTCAGTACCCGAAGGCGTGCCCACATTCGCCTGCGACGGACCCAAATCCGCCACAACTGTGAGTACATCCTCTCCTGTGATGAATCAATCTGACTGCCCGCCCACAGCCAGTACCTGGAAACGCTTTGCGACTATCTTTACGACGACCTGCGCCCACGCATCCTGCACGAGACACGGCTCATCGTCCTTTGCGAAGTCTGTACGGTGCTTCAAGCATTGGTGGTGCTTGATCAGCCAATCGACGATGAAATCGAGGAGGACGGCGAGAAGAACGACGAGCTCGGTCGATTACATATTCGACAACTACTGCAGATAGTTGTGCAAGACGCACAAACGAGGCTATTCTCCGAGGCCCAGTCAGTGATACAGTCAGAGATACGATACTATACGCCGACTGCTCAAGATCTCGCATATCCAGATAAGCTCGTTGGCGAGTATCGTCGTTTTTATACCCTGAGCCTTCCCTGAGAATTGCTATAGTCACACAGGGAATGCCGACAGGATACGAAATTCGTGAGAAGCAGAGCACCAGCCGTCTATTCGAAGGCGCAGGGCTCAACCAGCGAGAGACTTGGTTTCCGACAGTCTCCAAGACCGTATGGGTGCTCTCGCAGCTACATGACTTCGTTCAGTAGTTTCTCAAAAATCTCCTGCTATGCGTCAGTCCTGAGCGCATGTTGTACCACTCAGCCAGCCATTTTCAATGACCTCGCCCAGGAGGCTGTAAACCTGTGCCATGCCTCGTTGCTAAATGCTGCAGACTCGCTCGGAGCGAAGAGCACTTTTGATGGGCAACTATTTCTTGTCCGCCATTTGCTTATCCTAAGGGACATTGCCCGCGACGTCGACTTTGCGCAGAAGGACGAGTTCCGGGTAGGAGCAGCCGACGCGTACAGTATGACCACTGGGTACCTTTGGTCTATGCGGGTCACCCAGGGGCCAGGAGATTAATTGGGCCTGGATGGGTCATCACAGACACACTACCTTCCGTACTATCGCGCACGTCGACGCTCCTACCAGGCGCGCTGTTCATATCCCTCCCCGGTGATCGTGCAGAACAACTCCCTGACGCAAAGCGTGTATGTCTCCTTCCCTTTTGTTGCCCTTACGACCATCCTTACATGGGCTCACTCCGCATCGACCAGGACCTGAAGCGTGCCTGCGAGACCGTCATTTCCACCGCATCGGAGCCGCTCTGCGCACCATTGCGCGCCTTCACGGGACCCCCGACCTCGGTCGCTAAGGCTGCGGTGCTAGATGAAGGGTTTCCCAGTGCGTGTGCACGTGACCTGCGCGCCAGTCTTTCGCGGGTTCGGCTGTACGTGCGCACCGCCGGCGTGCTCGTGAACCACACGCGGGGCCGCGTCGAGGATGCTTACTCCGCTTTTCGACTCGCCGCGAGGTAGGCGCCCGTGCGGCGGCGGGTCAGACTGGGTTGTTGGACAACGAGTCTCTCGAAAAGATACTGCAGGAGGTCTGCGGAGAAGACACGATGGGGCTGGCACGGCTTCAAATTAGGGCGCTTTCGGGTCCGGGACATGAGCACAGCCATCGATCCCGTGACGCGCTTGTACTCGCATCTTCCCTTTCAACTTCTATACAGCATTCAGAATGTTTGTTCATTTTCCTAGAGAATTGAGCTACACTGAGGCACAGGATGGTCTGGAATCTGATGATTGATTTAGGGGCTGTAACTTCCATTGGTACACAAACAATCTGGCCGGTTCGAGCCTCAGAAGTCCCGTAGTGATCCCCGCCTTAGGTCCCGCGGTTGAAGAAGAGCAACAGGTGGTATTATTACGAAAGGTTATGTGGATCACGACTCAGGTGGACGCCTGTAAGTTATTCGTAGTACTGTTCTGGGACTGAGACTGGGTCGAGAAGCTCCTGACCTTCACTGGCATGCGGCATCATGCATCAAGCCTTGATACCATTTTATCGCCACAAAACAATCAGAGACGGCGCATTGTTGTTCGCATCATCGTTCCTACGTGGTGCGCTTCGCATACCATTCAATACTTGAAAACGGGCTTGTGGTGTTATGAAGTGACTGCTATCGCCCACTAGTATGACTTCTCCGAGGCTCCGCGCGACACTCCGCACATTCACTGGTACATGATATTTGGCCGCAGCCGCTGGGGCATCGGTTCTGAGCGCGATGTTAACGAAAACATGTGGACACCATCTGTAGACGAATCTTGTGTGGCACCGGCTGGATGCGCTGGATGCGCGCACCGCAAGGGCACCTAAGCCTGAGCAATACTCGAGGGGCTGCTTCAATCCACTGTGTGGATCGAAATCACGCGAAACTTGGAAGAGCTAGAGCATGTCCCTAAGAGCCGATTAAGACGACTCGGACCGGGCGAGTTTGTATGATGCTCTTGGGCGTTGCACTTAGACGGCTATCACAACGTTTTTGTGATCATTTCGTCTCGAGGAATACTGTACGACCTCCATGCCTCCAATCGTTAGGGTCTCTGACTACAATACCTTCTAGATCGAACTGACAGAAGTAGTACCCTACCAGAACCGGTCTGCACTTCTGGTATGGGATCAAATGTATAAAGGAAGGGACAGACGTGCTCAAGTCCGACTACCATTTATCCCACCATGCGCCTTCTGGCGTTCCTCTTGACGACCGCTGCCCTCGCGGTAGAATGTGTAGCAAGTGGCCCTGCCGGTTCCAAAAGCCCTGGAAACAAGAACAAGAACGGCCAAGTTCTCAATTATTTCGGCAATCTCCTCCCCGTCGCCAACCACACTATTCTCCACGAATTAGGAGGGCCAGAGATCGGAGCAGCCGTGAGCTAGCATCCTTTCTATCCTCGCCCTAGGCCATGTTTTCTGATTTGGTTTTTCCCTCGACAGCCTGGTGTCGTCCTCGCCCTCTTGCCTGACCCTAAATTTCCGGATTTGTCAATGTTCTGGTTCCGCGATGCTGCCCTCATCTGGCATTTCTGGCTCAACAGGCTCATTGTCGCCGGCGACAACTTTTTCCACCCACTCGTGGACGATGCAGTTCATGCCATCATCAAGACTCAACATATTACAAACATCGCCGGAAACGTCCTCACTGGAGGACTCGCAGAAGGTGTCTATGACCGTCACATTCAGAAAGTATTGCGTGATGAAGCCCGTATTGGGTCCCCCGGCGGCGGTGCGCTGTCAGTGGTATTGACTTGTATCTGATTCATTCAACCACACAGACTCGGCGCCCCTGCGCGCTTCGGTACTTTTAAAGTATGTGGACTGGCTCACTGAGCCCAAACAGAATAATGGTACCTGGGCGGCAGACGTTTTGTGGCCAGCCATCAACCTCGATCTCCAGTGGATTTCTTTGCACTGGAACGAGAGCTCGTATGTCGACTAGCTTCTGGTCTGTGTCTATTACGAAGTTAAACTCACTTTACAGTTATGACGTCTGGCTTCCACCCGTATGGGCAGGAAACTACTGGACGTCTTATCTTCAGTACCGTGCATTGAAGCACGGAGCCTATGTCGGTCGAAAGATTGGCCGTGGGGAAGATGCTTCTGATTTTGAAGGCCGAGCGTCGTTGATCCTCGACTATCTCCAGGAACGTTATCGCTTCAGTATTTTTGGTCATTTGAACTGAGACATCTCAACTGTAGACATTTTGGAACGAAGAGGAGGGATGGATGGCCGACACCACTGTTACAGACGTGGCCACTGGTGGGCGATCAGGCATTGGAGCTACATCTCTGGCTATGTCTGTCTTGAACTTCGATCCGACGTTGGGTTGTGATTCAGCCACATTCCAACCATGTTCCGAGCGCGCTCTTGCGGGCTGGGAGTTTCTTGTTCGTCTTTACAGAGAGCATTTCCCGGTCAATCATAAAATTCCCAAAGACCAACCCATACTAATTGGTGCCTTCCCTGAAGACCAAGTTCTTGATGGTGGTGTGAGCTCATGCTGATTCCTTCCTGTCTTATTAGAGTACTGACTGAACTTCCTTCCAGCCTCTTTATTGGGTTACGTACAATTCCGCAGAGCAGCTACTTGACGCGCTTATCACATGGGACCTCATTGGCAAGCTCCGAGTTACAAAGAGATCTCACAAGTTTTTCCAGCAATTCGACGAGCAGATCAAAATCGGGACGTACCGCCGAAATTCCAAAACGTACCAGCGTTTGACCCAAGCAATCAGAGTGTGGGCGGAAAATCAGATTCTCCTGGTCGCCAAATACACGCCCAGTGACTACGTCCTTCCGTGGACAATGAATAAGACAACCGGCGAGCCTTACTACGGGCCGCGGGGTCTAGCTCATAGTTTCGCTTCTGCGTTTACCGTCTACGATGCATATAATGGTCTCATTCCACCTTCATGGGCGCATGGAAAACACAAATACAATCATCCTGGCAGCAATGGCAATGAATATAGGGCCGGGGAGCAATATCGCATGGATTTCTGAGCTGCATAACTTAGGGGATCGATGTCGTGGATTGATAGAGTAGTACCATAAAGTATTACCGAAGTACTACTAGTACTGTAATTGTAGTTTCGTCTTGCCGCGGCAACGACGGCCGAAGAGCTGAAGGCCAGTACTAGACTATGAGATCTATGTCAACTGTTGCATAACTTGGATGCACAAAGTTTCGGTCAAACACACCTGAAACAGTTTTGGTAGCCTCGGCAACATACACAGCGGCCTCTCCCCACCCTCCCTCTCAACCTTTACTGTGCTCTGCCTAAGTCTCAGTCACGTTATCCTATCTTAGGTTTGGAATTACTGGTACTACTTGTTATTTTACTAGTACTACTTGTTATTTGAACGCTCCTCTTCAATTGACGCGTATGTTTCTCGCGCGTGTTTCAATAGGGTTCTGTGGAGGGACGACCAAGGGCACCACTTGGCCGCATTTTCCATGGGTTCCCAGTGCGGTGTCGCCGCCAGGTGCTCGCTAGAGGTACAAAAGGACAGACAAGGTTCGATCAGCCAA
The DNA here is from genome assembly GCA_025766275.1 of Lactarius indigo. Lineage (NCBI taxonomy): Eukaryota > Fungi > Basidiomycota > Agaricomycetes > Russulales > Russulaceae > Lactarius > Lactarius indigo. The sequence goes on along the minus strand of JAFKAC010000012.1, from coordinate 1,154,168 downwards.
ATCAATCACGTGACCATCTGTTATTTTTCTCTGGAAGAAACGGTACTGTAACTCACCATAACCCACTTGACGGAAATGAGATGCAGCAGCACCGACGAACGTTGTTGCATCCTGTTATCAGACTCTCTTCAGCTGTCACCGCTACCTGGCCCATAGCACCACAATGTCCTCAACGGCACTTCTCGGTAACCCCCCCGCGGCCAGCAACACCGACTCATTATGACACCCTGTCCATCTTGAGAAACGCGAGCAAGGGTCAGATCAAGGTCAGTTTCCCACCCCCTCACTCGGACGTAGTCTGTATCTCACATGCACGGCCTATTTAGTCCGCTTTTTACAAGGTACGTCTTCCCTCCATACACATGATACGATGATCTAGCTGACCCCCCTTTTCAGTTGAGCAAGCAGTTCCACCCGGACGTGAACAAGGACCCACAAGCGAGAGAGAAGTTCGTCGCGTTCAGCGAAGCCTATGCCGTCCTTGGAGATGACCGACAACGGTAGTTCCACAAGTCTGTCTCCTTCCTTCCACTAATACCCACGTGTGAGCAAACAGACGGTCGTACGATCGTTCGCTCGCCTCCACAAACTGGCGTTGTGTCAGATGCCAGTCAGCCTGGCTATTACTCGTATCACGCGACCACGAACGAGGTCCGTCGCCGGAGCGCGAACTATGCCTGGGAACGCAGGCATCCGACCTCCCCCTGGCTATACACATCCTTCTTCTGCACAACGGTCTCAGCCAGTCGGGTGACCCCCACATCCATCGGACAGCAGCCAGCGGATTTCGTTATCACCCCCCACGTACCGGCTGGAAGGAGACAGAGTTGGATCGCGTCAACCGAGTCTCTGGGCTTGGAAGGGCAGCGCAACTCGTCGGAATCTTCGTCTTTATTGCTTTCGTTGGTACCTTAGGGAAGAGCTGAAAGACCATTATAATTTGCTGTTGCTCTTGTCCGACTGTATACGCTTTATTCTAGTTCCACTGCTGTCTCTAGTGCATCCTGTTTGTGCTTTTCCCTCTCCTCGCACCAACCTGCCTTTCCCGCGGGCAAGTGTAACCTCGTTCCAATCCTTCCTAGATTCTGCAAGTACCCCAAGCTTCTCATCGTAAGTTTGCTCGAACCGCGTGATCTCTTCGGAAAACTGCTGAGGCCGCTCAGAGAGGACGCCCCGGACGCCCGCCAAGAACGTGTCGAGTACCGCGAGGTTGTGCAGCGCGAGAAGTGTATGCGCTGACATCTCGTGTGTGTGTAGGAGGTGGTGTACATATGCACGCGTGTAGGGCATGGGCGTGGTCGCGGGGAATGCCTCGTCCACGCTGCTATGTTTCAAGGGCTCACTTGGTCGCGATGGGGAAGCATGCCATACAGGGACACGACGGCCGCGTGTCGCCCAGATTCGCAGGCGGCACAGCTGCGCAGGTCATCGGCAAATGGAGAAAAGTCGTGAGCATAGCGCTTGTCGTATAGATTATGCCCAATTTCGCGAGGCGGCGGTGGCGGTACCGCGTTGCCAGCTGCGGTGGTCACGGGTGATACTGGAAAGACGAAATCTAGCGCTACGCCAACGTCAGCGGCGCGTTGCACCCAATGACCATCGAAGATATCGACTCCCACGTCCCGAATCAGCACTAGGATCTCATGCGGAGCCCGTAGAGTACACGATGCGTGGTTTAGGTCGCGGGAAGCGGCCCGAGGGACGTGCGAATCAACGAGATGATCTATGCCGTCGCAAAGGGAGTGGGCGGAGTGGAGAAGAGGTCGGCTGCTTCCATGAACGGATTCTTTATTCTTGTGCTGCGGGGGGAGGGTCCGAAGAAGAAAGCGATTTGTGTAAAGGTGCCAGATCGAAGGTGTAGCCCGCCACGCCTTCATCTAACCTGTTCAGAGGTTTGATGGCTTCTGCCTCCTTGTCGAAGAGAGGTTCTAGTAAAGATTGAGAGAAGGCCTGTCGAGCGGCAGGAGAAGTTCCGCCAGCCATATGAACAAGGACATTTAGAAGGTGGTTGCCGGCGGCCGGCGGCGGAAACAGGCAGACCAGGGATCGGTCGGAGGATATTTGCCAGCCACGATGCAGAACGCTCGAGGCTTTTGGTTATCCGCCTTTGTGAGCGTGACCCGGGTGTGAACGGGATGTCGGACAGTGCCACGACAAGGTCGGGTTGTACCGACAAAACGTGCTCCCTCCATTCGTCGGGCATTTCCCATAGGAAGGAGGGCATGAGTCGTGTGGGGAAACCAAGGGAAGTTTAGCGGGGATGCGGACCTTGCGTACGCCGCGCAGGCAAAGGGCGGAGACAAAGGAATTGCCATTCGGGGGCATATCCCTATCGTCCGCCGGATCTCTCAGCGAGAGGGTGAGTATGTGTCGATTTGGGCGAAAACCGAGGGATGCATGCAACGGATACGGGCCGGGATGGAATGTTGGAACTGGTGGGGAAAGCTCCAAGCTGCCGATCGGCAATCTGGCCGAGTCTAAGGTGGTCGTCGGTGGTACACACTCACAAGGATTCGAAAGGAGCGTGCAACCATCGGATCGCGTCTGAAACTCTGGTATGATCACTGGAAAGGTGGGGACAACACCCCGGGATGACGAGGCCATCAGACTCGGGGTAGACACGGTGATGGTGGCATTCTCCGACGTACGGTGTACGGACAGTGATCCCAATACTCGGGGAAAACGAGGAGAGCGGTGGCTGGACATGGAAGCGCTGAGGTTCCGAATCCAAGAGCAGACGAGGGAAATGGGTGCCTGGCGTGATTGAAGTCGAGGGATGTGTGGACGAGATCTTGGAGTTTGACCAAAATGGGAAGGGGTCATTGTACGCATACGCCGTGCGTGCACACCCAAAAACGCCTTCAAAGTGGAAGGGAATGCCGCGGGGCTGGAGGGAGTTCGCACCGAGAAGACGAGTCTGGAGGTCCATGTGATCCTGAGGCGAAATCAGTATCGCGTTCTTCTTCCAGTCAGGTGGGCCTGTGTGAACTAATGGAACGGTGGAGCAGAGCCTGAGGAAGTATTGCGGCACGTCGCCCTCACAGGTACATTCGGCGACTTCTGGAAGTGTCCTGGACATGATTGAGCAACTTCTACCTAGTAGCCTGGTGCCGCGGTGTGGTGCTGCCGAAGATGTCTATGAGGGATTGTCGAGAAAAAGGCCAATGTCGTAAACTGAAATCCGTCTAGCGAACCAACACAGCTCACGCATCGATGTCTATGTAGCGAATGAGTGCGTCGACTCGCTGCGGGTTCAGTCAACTCGCAGTCATATGCTCGACCTTTGAATTCCTTCTAAAAAGTCTTCGAACGTATCAGGCGCATCCCGAGTAGTAAGGTGGATACTCCGAGTGTGGCGGTGGTATCGCTGCGGGTCCGATGCACGACGCGCACGGGTCATCGTCGTTATCATTCATCTCGAAAGGTGCGTACGATAGTCGGTGAAAGGGGTGGCGATGTAAGCGATGTCAAGGATGCGTAAGAGGTGATGAAAGTTCAATGGGTTAGGTCGGGGGTGGGAAATCAAGACTAGGTGGCAAGGACGGGAGGGTGAAGACGAACGTAGCCCATGCGTTCTGCCAACACTAGTGGCCCAAGGACCTGCGGAAAGCGTGGACGGCGCGGTGGGTGACTGCTCCCAAGTGGTGGGAAAAAAACACACGCACAGGTTGAGGAGAACATGTATACGGGGTTTGCTATCACACCTTGCCTCATGCAAACTGGCGGGAATGCCTGAGGCTACGTTGCGGATTAGGTATATGTTCACAGAGATATTGAACTTGCAGCTTCTTGCGAGTGCTTGAGGAACACCGCTTGGTCGACTTTGCACTGTTGAAAGCCGAGTGAACCGAAGAATCTGCACGAACTTCTGGTACCAGCGTCCTTCCGGCCTGCTTGAGCCAGTACAGGGACTTGGGGAGGCGCAGGACGCCGCCGGAGGAGTCTTCGCGATAGCCGGGGGGGGGGCCGGGGGCGGATTGTACAATACCTCGCCGGCCATGAGCTCGCCGTTGAGGTACGCACCTTTAATGTCCAACTAGTGCGACTCCATTCCTTGGCGGTTGGCCAAGGCAATGACCACGCGCAACGATGCCAGCTTCGCGACGGCGGCATAGCTGTCGAAGTAGTCGACCCCTTCAACTTGACTGAACCCCTGTGCGACCAGGCGCACCTTGTACAGGACGACCTTTCCCGAGGCGTCCTTCTTGGTCTTGAAGACCCACTTGGAGCCGATGACGTTGGCTTCAGGCGGCGCGTGCTCGAGCGTCCAAGTGCCGGCAGGATGCAAAGTCGCGAGCTCTTAGCGGATAGATTTCTCCCATAGATGCCAGTCAGGGCGACGCTTCGCCTCTATACTCTGCTTCCGCAGAGCGACGAGATAAAGAATCCGCGGACGTGGGTACGACCTGGGAGGGGAAACAGAATGGCGGACCGGACGTCCGAGTAAGTACGAAACTACGAATCGAGGCAGGAGTGCGAAGGAATCGCGCGAGTTTGCATAACGCCCGCACGGAACACAAAGATACGAGCGAACTGAAGTAAGATCTCACGAAAGGTATGGTATATTCAATATATGTTGGCTCGCAAGAAACATGGCTCGGATACCGCTGAGCACGGCTAGCAGTGCGGGTTTGATCACGAAGGAGGGAGAGATTCAGGGCAGAGTACGACCGTTCATACATCTATAAAGTACTATCATGAACTACGCTACCCAAATTTTTCCAGAGTCCTCGTCAACACCCTCACGTCGTCGTCTTTTGTAATCCTCAAGCTCTCAGACACCCTACCCTCCAGCAACTCAGGATTCAGGTTTAGTGTTGGAAACGACGCTTCTCCAACTTTACCACCCCAATCGAAGTCGACTAGCATCACTGATTCTCCTTTGCAGATGATGTTTGCGTCCCTCAAATCGCCGTGAACAAGGTCCGCTTCGTGGAAGTTGTCCATCAACCTTCTAAGGTCCTTCATCCAACGGTCACGGTGAGAAGCGAGCAAATCCGAATTCGTAATTGAGGTGCCGGATTCGACATACTCCATCGCCACAGCATACCACCCACCAGGGAGTCGTTCGTAACCAAGGATTAACGGCGCGTGACCGGCTTTGGCGCAAAAGTGGTGCAAGTCAATCGAGTACCGTTGCGCAAACTTTATGAGGATGAGCTCATCGACACCTGGTCTCTTCGCTTTGTATAAAAGGCGATCGTGAACGCGGTCATCAAGGAGACCACAAATCTCAAAGGAGAGATAGTCGTCAGGGCCATGTGAGGTTGCGTACTTCGATACAGATAATTGAGATATCGCCGGATAACGACGGTTCCCTGCAGGGATCTCTGCAGCAGTGGGATCCTCCAGGCGCTTCCGGGTATCATTGAGTTTCTGGGCATCCTCGAGGATTTGAGCTTGGAGTACAGACGCTGCTGCAAATGCCAAATATAGGGATTTGCGGTCACGACCATCGGAAGCCGATCGGACGCAAGAGAGTGTTGGAGTCAGGCTAACTGAGCCTAATCTGATGGTCCACCGCCAGGAGAGCATAGAACGTGATATCACAACCTAGACATATCCGTCAAATAGCCTTGAAATATAAAAGGATCAAACTCACCAACAATTGTTAGGCCCAAGCAAGGCGCCCTCCATTGCAGATACGCTCCCTTCACCAATGCTGCATTCAGATGAGCAACGAAACCCGTGACTTGTACCTGGGGAACTCCGGAGATATCTGCGGGCGAATTTTTGAATTCGACGACAATTGAGCTTGTGCCATCCACCGCGACGTTGTGGCCGTCTGACATAATAGAACCAATGGCACTCGCCGAGATCTGAGGAATTAGGGTGCCCCGACGTGCAGCGAAGATGTCTTTAAGGAGTCCCAGACCTTTGCTCCTCCGTTTTATTTCCGTTTCGTAGAATCGAGTCATCTCTGTTGCAAAAGTGTCCACCGCCATCTGCAACTTGGCTACCTCAATATCGGCAAGCCCAGGAACGTCATCACGACCATCCGTGATGTCTAAGAAGTGTCCAAAGCCCGAGTATAGGAGAGGGATTGGCGGGATTTGATAGTCTGGATCTGGGCGGTCATCCAGAATCCTCTCACGAGGATCCCGCTGGAGTTCTACGTAAGTTTGTGATTTTGCGAGGGACGACGGGGTTTGGGTGGCAACTTTAGCACGCTTGAATTGGGAATGAACGTCTCCTTGTTGAGGAACGGAGCGTTTCTGAGGAATGACTAGGGAAACACGATAGAAAGAAGGTTAGACATTTTGAGTATGGAGGCGTGGGACGTACGCAACTCACCACCGGGAAACCTCACACATATGTGGAGGTGGTGTTGGTTTGGCTGTTCCGGCCATATTTCATCGACGCGTCGAGTCACATCCATCTGGACATTATGACCTGCCCGCAAGTCCTGAATGGCACCCAGATGCGGTGTGTGGTCTATGTCGACCTAAAAGAAGTGCTAGTTAAAACACCAGCCAAAAATTCCGAGGTGACAAACCTTTAGAAGGCGTAATCTCGCGTCTGTGACACCATTCCAAAAGCTGGAGTCAAACTCTCCGTGAATCTTACTTCTCAATTCGTGGACCTTCATCCCCTTGGAAACGGAAAGATGGCCAAGATCTTCGTTGCCTTCAATGAAGTAAAAGAGTTTGTAATTGGCCATCAGAGTGTGGTTGGTTGGAACCTCGACGTTTGTTGAGAAACATCGACTCAAAGTATGGGAACGGAAGGATGAAGATAGGAGAAAGAAAGAAGGACGGGTAAAGTAGTAAAGCAGCGTTCAACGATGTCGTATATACTGGTTGGGCGACAACGTCGGCCAAACGAATCACGTGACCGTCTCCTATTGACGGCAGTGATGTCATCCGTGTCTGACCCAGTCATACTTACCCCCCCAGACTATATTTTGGTCATTTAGTTTAAGAATTGGGAACTGGAGGTTGAGCAGTTTTATTTGTCTGTCGGCAAGGGTCCGTGGGAAATTGTACAAAAGGGAGGCGTTACGTTCTTATTGGAACTTCACACGCTCCGGTCCGTTCTCCCGTCGACCTCAAATGTGTTGTCCAAGAGTTGTCCAGTACTGTATCGTTCTCGCAGTCACCCGCAGATGATTTCATCTTATCCATTTCCACGATTTATCGGCTGGCCCGTCAGAATGTCAGCCAGGTTTGCATGACCCTCGTGACTTCACCCTCGTGACCCGGGGTCAGTAAGACTTGTACAACACTGCTTGACGAAGATGAGATGCAGCACCGTCGACTCACGTCGTTGCATCCTGTTCTCAGAATCTCTTCAGCTGTCACCGCTTCCTGATCCATAGCACCACAATGTCCTCTACGGCACTTCTCGATAACCCCCGCGCAGCCAGCAACATCGACTCATTATGACACCCTGTCCATCTCGAGAAACGCGAGCAAAGGTCAGATCAAGGTCAGAGCCTCTCACCCCCTTACTTGAAACTAGTCTGCCTCACGTGCGCTCCCTATTTAGTCCGCCTTCTACAAGGTATGTCCTCCCTCCGTACGCATGATTTATGATCTAGCTAACCCCTTTAAAGTTGAGCAAGCAATTCCACCCGGACGTGAACAAGGACCCACAAGCGAGAGAGAAGTTCGTCGCGTTCAGCGAGGCCTATGCCATCCTTGGAGATGACCGACAATTGTATTTTCACAAGTCTGTCTCCTTCCTTCCACTAATACCCACGTGTGAGCAAATAGACGGTCGTACGATCGTTCGCTCGCCTCTATAAACGGCGCTGTGCCAGATGCCAGTCAGCCTGGCTATTACTCGTATCACGCGACCACGAACGAGGTCCGTCGCCGGAGCGCGAACTATGCCTGGGAACGCAGGCATCGACCTCCCCCTGGCTATACACATCCTTCTTCTGCACAACGGTCTCAGCCGTCGGGTGACCCCCACATCCACCGGACAGCAGCCAGCGGATTTCGTTATCACCCCCCACGTACCGGCTGGAAGGAGACAGAGTTGGATCGCGTCAACCGAGTCTCTGGGCTTGGAAGGGCAGCGCAACTCGTCGGGATCTTCGTCTTTATTGCTTTCGTTGGTACCTTAGGGAAGAGCTGAAAGACCGTTATAATTTGCTTTTGCTTCCTTGTCCGACTGTATACGCTTTATTCTAGTTCCACTGCTGTCTCTAGTGCATCCTGTTTGTGCCTTTCCCTCTCCCGCACCAACCTGCCTTTCCCACGGGCAAGTGTAACCTCGTTCCAATCCTTCCTAGATTCTGCAAGTACCCCAAGCTTCTCATCGTAGGTTTGCTCGAACCGCGTGATCTCTTCGGAAAACTGCTGAGGCCGCTCAGAGAGGACGCCCCGGACGCCCGCAAAGAACGTGTCGAGTACCGCAAGGTTGTGCAACGCGAGAAGTGTATGCGCTGACATCTCGTGTGTGTGTAGGAGGTGGTGTACATATGCGCGCGTGTAGGGCATGGGCGTGGTCGCGGGGAATGCCTCGTCCACGCTGCTATGTTTTAAGGGCTCACTTGGTCGCGATGGAGAGCATGCCATACAGGGACACGACGGCCGCGTGTCGCCCAGATTCGCAGCGGCACAGCTGCGCAGGTCATCGGCAAATGGAGAAAAGTCGTGAGAATAGCGCTTGTCGTATAGGTTATGCCCAATTTCGCGAGGCGGCGGTGGCGGTACCGCGTTGCCAGCTGCGGTCACGGGTGGTACTGGAAAGACGAAATCTAGCGCTACGCCAACGTCAGCGGCGCGTTGCGCCCAATGACCGTCGAAGATATCGACTCCCACGTCCCGAATCAGCACTAGGATCTCATGCGGAGAGCCCGCAGAGTGCACGATGCGTGGTTTGGTCGCGGGAAGCGGCCCGAGGGACGTGCGAATCAACGAGACGATCTGCGCCGTCGCAAAGGGGGTGGGCGGAGTGGAGAAGAGGTCGGCTGCTTCCATGAACGGGTTCTTTATTCTTGTGCCGCGGGGGGAAGGGCCCGAAGAAGAAAGCGATTTGTGTAAAGGTGCCAGATCGAAGGTGTAGCCCGCCACGCCTTCATCTAACCTGTTCAGAGGTTTGATGGCTTCTGCCTCCTTGTCGAAGAGAGGTTCTAGTAAAGATTGAGAGAAGGCCTGCCGAGCGGCAGGGGAAGTTCCGCCAGCCATATGAACAAGGACATTTAGAAGGTGGTTGCCGGCGGCGGCGGCGGAAACAGGCTGACCAGGGATCGGTCGGAGGATGTTTGCCAGCCACGATGCGGAACGCTCGAGGCTTTTGGTTATCCGCCTTTGTGAGTGTGATCCGGGTGTGAACGGAATGTCGGACAGTGCCACGACAAGGTCGGGTTGTACCGACAAAACGTGCTCCCTCCATTCGTCGGGCGTTTCCTATAGGAAGGAGGACATGAGTCGTGTGGGGAAACCAAGGGAAATTTAACGGGGATGCAGACCTTGCGTACGCCGCGCAGGCAAAGGGCGGAGACAAAGGAATTGCCATTCGGGGGCATATCCCTATCGTCCGCCGGATCTCTCAGCGAGAGGGTGAGTATGTGTCGATTTGGGCGAAAACCGAGGGATGCATGCAACGGATACGGGCCGGGATGGAATGTTGGAACTGGTGGGGAAAGCTCCAAGCTGCCGATCGGCAATCACTGGCCGAGTCTAGGGTGGTTGTTGGTGGTACGCACTCACAAGGATTCGAAAGGAATGTGCAACCATCGGATCGCGTCTGAAACTCTGGTGTGATCGCTAGAAAGGTGGGGGACAACACCTCGGGATGTCGAGGTAATCAGACCCGGGGTAGACACGGTGATGGTGGCATTCTCCGACGTACGGTGTACGGACAGTGATCCCAATCTCGGGGAAAACGAGGAGAGCGATGGTTGGACATGAAACCGTAGAGAATGCATGCGTGGTGCCACGAACAGTTCTCCGTGGATTATTCCAACGTTTTCTCGTGACTATCATGTGATTCGTTCTGAGTCCAGCTTTGCACCACGACTTGCTATATTAGTCTTGGCTTTCATGAGGATCAGAAGAATCCAAAGAAGCATTACCGCCTTCAAGCAACTACTCCAGCTCTATTAACGTCTGGATCTTGTTTCCATGGAACCTTTCCTTTTTTCTCCCTCTCCGACGCTCAATCGAACCCAGCCCGTGTCGGCTTGTCCCATTCCATTTGAGCCTCTTGGACAGCTTGCAGAGACAGGTGGCCTTGTGTTCCACCTTCGAAGGTGCTGCTCTTGTTTTGTTACTTGTAAGTTAAAAATAGTCGCGTGACCACTCCCCACCTCTTGACCCGCGTTTGGTGCGTGGAGCACTATTATACGGCAGGAATCCCAAACCGTGACAGGTCCGACAATAGGTTATGCAGCTGTCTCGCGCGCTCGCTCCGCTGTCAAACAGGCGAATGACTTGATGGACAAAACCGGGTCACCCGCGAGGGAGTAACCGATAATTCAGGAGGTGTCTGGCCACATGCATGCCCCTCGCAAGACTCACACGCCTGATCCCGGAAATCATTGTCACACCCAACATTCAATCTGCCAGGCCTAAACAAGTGCCATGCCTGGACCGCGCGTACACAACCCCGGCGGGAGAAAAAAGAGGCGCTACGATGCGCGGCTCGCGGCTTTGTGGCAGATTCGTTGCGGGAGAGCACGATCACGTACTAAATCACATCCCCGCACCGCGGACTAACCTAGCTCCGGACGTGGCAGCTTTTGGCGTTTGCCCCCCGGCCCAGGGGTACAAGTTACATTGGCAACTCATATACTGATAGCACATCTCCACGCCCCGCGGCAATCACTCACTCTTTCACCCTTGTCTTCTCGTTCAGTAGTGACAAGTACTTATGCTTCCCTCCTATATACAGCAGGTCCGATCAGCGCTGATGTTCATGCACGTTCATGACATGACGTGCACCTTATAGTACATCGCCAACTGGAACATTGACGGTATCAGGGCGGGTGCAATTACAACAGCCCAAACCATATTCTCTCTTCTGAGACGCCAACCTTCACATTACCCCAACCGGTTGTAATTGACGTTGACAAGTGCCCACAATGGCACGTCTCACGTTCCTGAGTCTCACAGTTGGTGTGTGGTACACGTCGCACAAGTGCTGCGGTACATGCATTACACTGTACTGATATGGCAGTCCGTACACACCTATTCACGAATCGCCCTGGGAGCTTGCCACGCTCGCCTCGTCTTCGTCCATTTGCTCACCTGCACCACCATCGCCGTCCGACTCGGCCCGGCCATCTGTGTCATCGTCATTGGCAAGGGCCGCGGTGAATCGAGACTGTGCACCATCCGCTCCCGGACCGTTACCACTACCGCCTGCCTTTTTGGCAGCAGCCCACGCGTGCGCCATTTGTAAGAATTTGTACGAGGTCGGATTCGCCTCGCGCTCGTCGTCTGCAAAAATATAATCGTAGTCTGCAAGAATAATAGTTAATTCCTCATGAAAGAGAACGAAGGGGAAACATACCCTCGACAAGTTGTCCGGTTTCCTCGTCGACATATCGCCGCTTGCCTTGCACAGGCATCATGCCTTCCACCTTGGCAACATCATCTGCTGTGCCGCGTTGCTCTTCGAAGGACTTCCATACTTGCAACAAAGCGACGCGCTGTGATGCCAAGATATCAGAAACCCTTTCCTGGGAAACAATCCTGCTTACCTCATTCTTCAAGCCTTTGGCCTTGAGGTCCTTGTATCCTCTCTGGAACACTTGTCGCGCCAGCTCCAGGTCACCTTCGACCATCTTTGGCTCTTTCTCTTCATCTCCTTCATCTTCCTCGTCTTCTTCGCGCTCGTCCCGGGGTGGTTGGATCGGCTGGGCCTCAAACATCGCATACGCGACCCACACCTTCCAATGCCCACTTGTCGAAGTCAACCGCTCGTATAGTGCACGTGCGCGTGACCGCTCGCCCTCCTCCACCTCAAAATCGATGTACGCCTTCCAGAGGAGTTCTGGCATCGAAAGCGGGGATTGCGAGACGCCGAGCTCGAATATTCCCCGCGCTCGGCTGTAGTCCGCAAGTTGTGTTTCCAATTCGGCATACTTGATCCAGGCCGCGGAGTTTGTGGGGTCGAACTGCGGACAAGCGTCAATGGGAAAAAAGGAAGGTAAGAATGGGGCGGCATACTTCGATATACTTCTCATAGAGTGTTCGGACGCGGTCAAATTCTCGGAGCTGGGAAGGAAGATCCGGTCAGCACCACATCGGATAAGATTGAAGAAACGGGTTTCATACATCGAATTCCAGTTGGATGTAACCCTTGAATAAGGCTTCCTTGGGGCACATCCCGATGGCCGTACCCAGAATCTTCCGAGCAGCGGGTAGGTTGAGACGACGGACCTCGAACCGCGCAAACGTTAGCCATAGCTTGGCAAATGTAAACTGCTTATGTGGCACGAGTTGTGTGGCTGTCTGGTAAATTTCTCTCGTCCGAGTGAAGTCCTAAACGCGGCTTAAGTTACAGACACGCCGCAGAGGTAGAATCAGTACCTTGGTCTCGATCTCTTCGAATAGGGCATAGTCGAGCCATAAGAAAATGTACCGGCGCCAATGTCGCTTCTCACTGCCAGGTGGCACCTGCGCGACGGCCCGTTCGTACACCTCACGTACGCGAGTGACAGCTTGCTCCTCCTCCTCTGCGGTTGCACCTTCTTCTCGTAATTGACGGTAGGCCCCCTCCTCGAGACGAGCATAATCGAACCAAACGTCGTAATTCCTGCCGTCATGCGAAAGCTCCTCTTCGTACTGAATCCGCCGCTTGCCGAGCACCGTGGATTCTAGAGTCGTACGCGTGCCGTGCTGTTTTTCAAATTTTGTGTATGCGGCATACAAGTGGGCTGATTTTGAACGTGGGAGGCGCTCCAAGGCAAACTGTAAACACGCGCTCAGAAGAAGAAAAAAACAGAAAGGCACTGGGTAAGACAATTACCTTGTAGATCACCCTCGCGCGCTCGTACTCTTTTAGACGGGTTTCCGTTCTGGCAAAAGCGCCAAAAACTGCTTGGGCCTTCTCCACTTGTTCTTCCTCATCTCCAAAGAACTCGAGCGCGCTCTGGAACACATCACGCGCCTTGTCAACCTTGCCGCGTTCCTCCTCGAATTTGCCCCATTTGACCCAAACACGTGGTTCGGGTCGAACAGCGACCCAGCGCTCGTAAATAGCACTGGCACGGTCAAGTTCGTTGTAACGGATCTCGAGTTTGATGTAGGCTTGCCACGCCTTGTCATCAGGCTCCCATGCCATCCACCGCTCAAAGACTTGGCGGGCGCCTGCAATGTTTTGGAGTAGTTCTTCTAGATAAACATACTTGTACCAGAGCTGGTCCACGCGGGGAAGTAGGGTGACGGCACGATCAAAGAGGTTTCGCGCATGCTGAACATTGCGAGACTTGAGCTCGGTTTCGGTATAAGTGAGCCAGAGGGGCACACTCCGGGGATCGACGTCGAGTGCGCGTTCAAACACTGAGCGAGCACGTGCAAACTCGTTCTGTGAAGCCTCCCAGCTAGCATACTGCAGCCATTCCTTTCTAGGACAATGTGAGTGTCTGCCAAGCCGGTGATGGAATGGACGAGATCATACATGCTGCCTCGTGTGCGACGGATGCGCTCTTCGAATTCCTTGCGTTTACGACCGCGGTATTCATGTAGCTCCTCGAAGTCTTCTACGCGTTGTCTGGGGGCACGGAATTGGGATTCTTGTCTTTCTTGGGCCTTGAAAAGCGGGGGTGTTAGGAAGGGGGATATGCAGGAAGAGACGAAAGGGATACCTCTCTGAGGAGTTGCTCTGCAGTGATCTATAAGAAGATGAGGAGCGCATACAAGCAGGTGAGAGAAAGAGAAAGCGACCTGGATGGCAGCTGGGGCCCTATTTTTGACGCTGTGTGGAGCAGATTAAGGGACGATCGATGCAGTTGATAGGAGCTGGAAGGGAAACTTACCGAGGGACACGACCGTCTTGCATAGCTACAGCCCCGAAAACGCTCTAGAAAACACAACTAGAAAACGGGACGCATGTCCTGTCTTGCGAACAAATTTCCTTATCCGACATGAGGGACTAATGCTATTGTGTCCTGTTTGGTCGCCCATGAGTATTTAGACCAACGTGCGCTCCCAATCAACCGATTGCCTAGTCTGCCTTGCTGATGTGTATTATCCGTCACGACAACAGCCGTCATCAGTCCGTCTTTCAGTCCCAATAACACCCGCTCACTGAGCGTTAGTGGACAAAGTCGTCCTGACTTTTGTCCCAGGCGATCTCTCCCTCTGCTTTCACTCTAAATCCCTTCGATTCCACACATAATGGTCGGTTTTCTTTCCCCCCTCCCCCCCCGTCCCAGTCACCCGACTTCGCTTGTCCTTACTCTCTTCCTTTTTCTAGGTTCTCATCAGCGATAAAAAATACGCCTGGTATGTCCTCGTTTCGCTCCCCTACTTCCCCCACCCCTTTCACTCATATCCATTCTTAGCGAAGCATGTATCAAAGGCCATCGCTCCTCTGCCTGCAAACACACCGACCGCCCCCTCTTTGAGATTAAGAAGAAGGGCCGTCCCATCACCCAATGCGAGCACTGTCGTGAACTCCGCAAGACAAAGCAAGTCCACGTCAAGTGCATGTGCGAAGCCAAAGACCACCCGCCAGATAAAGAGTCCGCTCCTACTCGTAAGAAAGGTGAGCCTGTCTATTAGACATCGATATCACAGGAATTGTAACCCGTAAGGGATTTTGCCTCTCACCCAGGCAATTTAGCGAGGGTTTTAGCGAGCGCCGCGTTTCCCGATGGATTGCCTCCGGTCCTCGGGGCGTCGGTCGTCCCACACGCGCTCGATCCCCCTCCCTCTATGGAGCCTGCAGGTTGGTGCCGCTCAGTGATTCTTCCTTATCTGCATTCCTCGAGATTGATCCATTACTCGTCAGCCCGTGTTTGCCGGTGTAAGGATGGCGTAGATTGTCACTGCCCTACGGCCAAGAAACCTGGTCGCCCTAAAACGAGGGACCTCGGGGCCTTTCCACCTGTCTCTCCGACGAGCGCCACGAGCGCTTCCGTTCCCGTCAGCATACACGCACTGCGCCCTGTTCTCCCCCGCCCGACGCTACAACAGTCTTGTAGTGACCTTGCTCATCCTCACAACCACCGCTTCTCCCACGGATCCGCGTTTTTCAGCCCTTATGGTCGTGCTTACGAGGAACACCATTATTCTTCCGAAGACAGCCATACTGACGGTTTTGCCGAGAATTGTCTGGCAACACATCGGTCGTCCGATTTGATGGCGTGGTCCAGTGACAGCTCGGGGCATTCAATTCCCCAGAAGACTTATCCGCCTTCTTTTCCGGAGTTACGAGATGGGTTGGATTCCCCGGAGTACCCAGCCGGATACCGGGGCTTCTGTACCTGTGGGGAAACGTGTGCCTGTCCGACTTGCTTACAACACAGAGGACCGATCGCCTGGTCAAGTCGTGAAGACTGTCCTAATCCTGGTTCCTGTAACGGCTGCTTGCGTATTTCCGACGCTACTCCTCATCCCGCTCCGACACCTCCGACCACTCCCCAAGATGGGCGGATAACGCACCAGTTTGAGCCGTTAGAAGAGTGGATCGAGAGCATTCCGATGATTCCCCCTTCGTCTCCCTTCGAAGACGTTTCCAAAGGGGACACGGTCCATTATCCTATGTTCGACCTCCCCCGTATCGTCGAACCTATGCCCATCACCCTCGAAAGTCTACCCGACGTCTTCCACGAACCGACATCTCAGTGCATTTGCGTTGGCGACCAACGGATGCGGATCGGCAATTATTGCGTACGCTGTCAACGCCGCTGCGATGATCATGAACCGGGAGGGGATCAATCCGATCTACTCTCAGACTCCTTTCCTGAAGATCGCGCCTGTTGTATTCCCTCCAGTATTCCCATGTTGACTGTCCCTCCTCCGAGGAGTAGAGCATCATCGACGTCATCCGTCGCAAGTGACCTCTCCAGTCTCTATCCAAACTCAATAGAGGACACAAGTGGTGGTGGGGCGGGGTCATTCCTCCCTTCTTTAACACGTGTCCGCCGGATGGCTTCGGACATCACTTCGCCTCTGGTGGGTGATGGCGCAGGTCCATCTTACGCCTTGTCTTTCCATTCGTCTGCTCCGGACCTTGCGCAGTCATCGTCGGATACTTATGACAATTCTTATGCCGACCCTATATCTATGTTATTTTGATCATATCATTACTGCTTGATCATCATTCTTGTTCACGTGTGTTGCTTGCAATTCTGGGGCATGTACGCACTATAGGCAGTTGTACGATTACCACGTAGTAGTTTTCACACATAATACATGCATTTAGGGTTCAACAACGTAACTTAAATGGGTGCGAGTGGGCGTAATAGCGGCACTTGCATCATAGTTTTCTATAAGCAGCTGTCTCAGTCCTAGAAGTGTGAAGAAGAGTATTGGTACATCCATGAAATTCCGTCTATTTATATATTCCCATAGCGCTCGATAAACTTGCGGTGGAAGCGCTCCAATGCCCCAACGTACTCATCCACACCGGGACAAAGGCACGTAAGGCGATAGTGATACTGCCCCTCTTTTTGCCCAAATCCGCTTCCGGGAATGACGCAGATACCGGTGTCCTCCAGCAAACCGAGCGCGTAGAACGTATCGGGTTCCTTACCCGCCTGGCGAGCCGCCTCGATCGCGGCATCGGGCAGCCGTATCCGTGGGTACAGGTAGAGTGCGCCGGGTGAATCGACGCAGGACACGCCGGGGAGCTCGTTGAGTCGCGCAGACATCGTCTTGGTGCGCTGCGCGAGCGCTGCATGCGTCGCGTCGGTCTCCTGTTTCCAGAGCGCATAGCTCGCGTCTCCCGGACGCGGGGAGCGGACCATGCAGTCGACGCCGATCTGGCCGCTGAGCGGGGGGCAGAGCAAGACGGAGACGAGCTTGTATATGAGCGCGATGATATCTTCGCTGATGTTCGTGCATTCAAAGTATCCGCCGCGGCGACCGCACTCGCCCATGACGCCCTTGGAGATGGAGTGGAAGGATACGAGGGGCAAGGACGAGCCGAGCGAGCGCACGACCTTCTTGAAGGACGTGAAGGGGTGCGTGCTGCGCGAGTGCAGGTTCGTCTGGTAGACCTCGTCCGCGAGGAGCACGAGGCCGTATCGCTCGCAGAGTCGCACGACGTTCTGCATCGTCGCCTCGTCCAGCAGCGCACCGGTCGGGTTGCCTGGGTTGATGACGACGAGCGCCTTGGGCGTGATGCCCTCCCGAACCGCGGCCTCGATCGCGGCCTCGATGTCCGGCGCGGACGTCGCCCATTCGGCGTCCTCGTCGAGGTGGTACGGTATTCCCACGCCGGAGTTGCTTGCGAGGGTTGCCGTATATAGCGGGTACTGCGGGATTGGGATGAGGATCCCAGAGCGAGGGTTGGAGATAAGCATCGAGATGAGTAACGTCACGCCCGCGGATGCGCCGGCGGTCAGGAAAATGTGGTTCGGATTGGAGGGATACCCATCGCGCTCTGGGTGGGTCAGTCAGTCAAGTTGGGGGTGGTAGAGGGAAAGATCACGGCATCATCGTGAAAGATGAGGGGACCAACCTTGGATAAAGTTGGCGACATTTTGCCGGATGAGCGGGACACCCTGACTGTGAGAGTAAGCCCCAACGGAACCAATCTCAGCCTGGAGTTCCTTGGCACGGGCGATGACATCTGCAGGGAAGACATCTTTTGCCAGCTCAGCAAGTGCAGGCCATTCCATCAACGCCGCTACCTGTGCCACACATCGATCAGATGTGGTGAGGGCCAGCACATCGAGCGTTAAAGACTACCCACTTGTCGGACGAATGTGATCGGGGGCTGATCAAGCCCAGTCTGCTGCGGGTTCCCTATGTTCGACGAGATGACCCTGTTGAATGGCAAGCCGTGATTGTCTCCCGCCGTCTTGAGCTGTACGCGGTACTCCTCGGCCCTAATGGCCAGCTCACCACGCACGGCATACTGGACGTTGAGGAAAGCGGGGTTCAGGGCGTCGACAGTGAGCGTATGCATGGTTTTCCCGTGGCTGCGACTGAGTTGTATGTGGGAGAGGTAGGTTTTCGTAAAGCCACGGGGTACTGGCACGGAGAGCCGCCCGGTTATACCGCGAAAAAACATCGTGGGTAGTGGCACTTTGAATACGTAGTCAGAGTTAGGGCTAAGCGGGCAAGCACATCTCGGTCAACGATGAAGGCGATGCCCGTGGTGGATAGATAAGATGCGATACGGAAAATACAACGTTGTAGTAGATCAAGTTGACGTCCGAGGATGCAAAGCCATCACAAGCGCGCCATTGCGTGCGCCATTCCCCTTCACTGTCACCCATCGACCTAGTCGCATCTCTTGACCGGTTCCCACCACCAACAGCACTGACCCCGACTTCTCCGGAGATGCCCCGTTCACAAAACGGGGTGCATCAGCCCGAGGTTCTGACTGAGCCCACGAGGCATCATCCAGCGCTCCTCTCCGCGGTGATACGAATTGCAGCGAGTTGATGACGCCCGGAACGGGGAAACTTCCTATGGCGGAAATGGACTTCATTTTTGAATCGACCTTCCACAACCGAATGTGACCGTCCCAGGACCCTACACGCCTCCGCGGTAAGGTTTGCGTTCACATTAGTACGTGTCCAAAAGCGCGCTCACCAGAAGCAAAGAGGTCTGAATAGTGCAGTGTTCCCAGAGCTGTGATCCAACGTGGCGTACGGATGACGCCCTCCGTTTCGGATACTGTTTCGCTCAAACCATGGGCAACAGCTTGCGTAAACACGGGTTTTTTTCTCTGGGTCGTCCACAAGCATATCGACCTATGTGAAGGGCGTGAGCCATTGTCCGATATTTGTCCGATATGGACTCACCCGCTGTCGCCACCGCTGAGGAATGTCGACTCATCAATCATAGCAACGCAGTCCAGGCTGCCCTCGACGTATTTCATCTCCGTCCGACCCCCTCTCTTCCCGCTGTCCCGCTCTTCTTCCTCGAAATCTGCTAGACCCCCGCCTTCTAACAGCTCTCTTGCAGAGCTCCGTCCGCCTCCGCGAAATACGAGCTGTGTTTCGTCAACGATCTTCCAAAAGCGGACAGTTTTATCTCTCCCCCCGACGCTCACTGCCGTTTCCCCGCGCAGAGCGTCGAGGTCGAGAATGCAATCTTGGTGGCCATATAGCGTTTCCACGTAGCCCATCACGGCCAAGTCAAACAATTTTATCGTACGATCGCACGAGGCGGTGTATAGTTGTTGAGTGCCTTTCCGAAACACCACAGCCTGAAGGGTAGGGTACCTCATGTATGAAAAGTGCTGCGCCAGTGGAAAGGAAGAGTTACGTACAGATATGATATCGCGGTGGCCGCCAAAGCCTCTAACCCATTCGCCTTTCTCAACGTCCCATACACCCAACCGGCGATCCTTTCCAGCACTGGCAAGGTATCTCCCGTCGTCGCTCAGAGCGAGGGCGAGCACCGCGTCGGTATGCCCAGGTGTTTCGGCAGCCGCCTTCTCCTTGCCCTTGCCACCAGGACGTAGTTTGCGGAAGGTAGCGAGTTTGGTGCCGCTATGTAAATCCCACTTGATGATAGATCCATCTTTTCCGGACGTGAATAGGAAGCGCGCGTCACTGGAAGCGACGGCAGAGGTGACAGAAAATCTGTGCCCCCGTGTCCGAAGCGTGGGTGGAGGTTGTACAAAGTCGAACTGAAAAAAGATGAGGCGCCGTGGGCGCAATCCCAAGCCACGATAGTACTCACAGAATCGGCTACGTACAAGTGTAGCTTTCCCGCGTGCTCGAGGACATCTTGCTTCAAGCGAGCAGAGATCAACTCTTTGTCGATTTCGGCGGCGTCGACCTCTCCATCAGCTAAGCACGCCAACGAACCAACATGAGAATCACGGTGCAGTAAGGACAGGGAAGAGTCCGCACCTAGGCCCTCTTTGATAGATTCGAGATACAGCTTTGCCAAGCGGAGCCTTTTCTCGGCCGGTGTCTCATCCGCGTCTTCCTCCCCGCTTTCGTTGGGGTCAACCTCGTCCGCTCTTAGGTCCATGTCATCCAAGGCTTCGGACCCGCTTCCACCAGAGTGCAAGTCCTCGTCGGCCGTGTGGTTCTTCCCTTTCCCCTTCGCCGATACGCGACCATTGCTCGTTCGCAATATTTTTTTGCTGGTGGACGGACCTGAGTCCTTGAAAGGTGCACGTTTCCGCTTCCGCGTTTTTTTGGAGGAGAAAAATGTGTCTGGCATAGCGCTGCGTGACTCTTGTTTGCTGCCAGTGTATACGATTTGAGTCGAGCGACTCAGTGCGCGTTGGCGCTCGCGTTTTGTGAGAGGAGAGAAATTATCATCGGAAAATGCCAGGATTGGCTATTCCTCGGCCCGCTCATATCCTGTAGCAACTCCTGCAATCCGAAATACAGGTCACAAAATATCATTTTTCATTCCTCTTTTGCTCTCTACGTGCACGAACAGCCTTCCCTACTCGACTGGAATTGTCACGCCCTAACCTTTCTGATATCCAGAAGCCTATATCCACCAGAGCTTCAAGGTCGCCAGGCGCAGAGTAAGGAGAATCCTGCAAAGCGTACAGAATATCCTCTGTAGCGACGTTTCCGGTAGCCCCTGGAGAGTATGGGCAACCCCCAAGGCCACCGATAGAACTGTCCAGGGTGCGAATACCCGCGTGGAGTGCAGTCATAGAGTTGGCGACTCCCATGCCAAAGGTATCGTGAAACTAGGCGAGCAGATAGTGAGAAGGAGGAGAATTGCGCAAGGTAGAATGCTGCGTACGTGACCGGCCAGTTTCTCGACTGGATTCACGCCGAGTGTCACGTTGAGCATCTCGTTCACACTCGTTGGGTTGCCCATTCCGGTGGTATCGCCCAAACTCACTTCATAGCATCCCATGTCGAGTAGCTCCTTCGTCACATCCCGCACCTTGTCGTAGTCTGCCTTGCCACTGTACGGACACGCAATCACCACGCTAACATACCCACGTACTCTAATGCCCTTGTCAAGAGCACCCCGGACAACATGCGCAATGCGCTTCAGTGATTCGGCTACCGTGACGTTCGTGTTGGCGCGCGAGAACGCGTCCGTAGCGGCAGTAAACACGGCAATCTCGTCGATTGGGGGCTTGCCGGGATGGGCGGCGAGAAGGCTGACGACGTTTTCCAAGCCCTTCTCATTTGGCACGAGTACCTGGTAAGTGACGCCAGGGAGTTTCTCCATGGAGGTTACTATCTCGGCCGTGCCAGCCATCTGCACAGTATAAGCGTATGAGGAAGTACCGAATAGACACGCACACACCTGCGGCACCCACTTTGGACTGACAAAACTCCCAGCTTCGATGACCGTCGAACCTGCATGGCCGAGGCGATTGATGAGTCCGACTTTGACTTGTGGGGGAATGATCGTCTTCTCGTTTTGAAGTCCATCCCGAGGGCCTACTTCGACGATCCTCACTGGTATTTTGTTGCTCGCCGCAGTAGAATACTTCCCAACTCGCGCCACAGAAAGTGAAAGTCTCGAATTGATTCGTCGAGGTGGAATTAACACGGCTCTGACGGTACTAGTGGCCGCTCTGAGAGACATGTCGAGCGGGATAGCGATGACAATTACGTGTTTGAGAAGGTGGAGAGCCCATAAGCGCAACCAGGATAGTCATGTGAGCTGGGTCAAGCTCTGTGTAGTACCGTGATCTTCAGCTGACGTTACCGCTTGCTTGTTCTGCACCAAGACTACTTATGAAGGATCCTCCGTTCAGTCCTTGGTTCACCTCACGCAACTGTGACCCCCGCTAGCAATTGCGCTATGTCAGGAACGTGTCAGTGACCTGTGTTGATGGGCATTTCTCCGTCTCATTTTCTGAGCGGTTATACTCTGGCAGGTCGCTTAACCCGCAACTTCCGAGGAGACGCACCACCTATCACCAGTCTCCAGGTAACAGCACAACCGGGTTTCGTTGGTCCCGAATCAAATACTAGTCGATACTTGCACAACTTCGCCCTTCTATCTTTGCCACTACCGAACTTGCTACCGGTCTTCTCTAGGTCCTAATTTCGTCTTCGCGCTTCGGTAATTCTCCCACTGCGTACAACTGTGACACCTCGGCTCTATCGTGTTACCTCATGAGTACTTGTTCGACCACAAGCAGCCGCGGGCTAGGGGATATTCACGACATGAGCGTCCTCGGCCCAGGGCGATACTGTGGCTGTCGACACCTCTCAATATCCATGGCACTCGCAAAGGCTATAAGATCAGACAGCTTTACGAGGGTGGAAATTGGGACTAACAAACTCATAGAACGATAAACAGAACAAGCTCACGCATCGCATCGATCTATTTGACTGTGGAGCAGTCAATGCCGTGGAACAGTCTCATCTGATGACCGAAGCAAGAATCAAAGTATGCCAAGGCGTCGTCGCTCAAATGTAAGCTCCATTCATCTGAAAGAGCATCACTGTTTCTAGATCCTATTTTGGCGCACATTCTCTGGATAATACACTACATCACTTCGAATCACACCATAGGGGATTTACTCTCCAACCAGACGAGAAAAAGGCTGACCAGGTGATACGTCACAGTTTTACTTGAAACCTCGCTAGGCCTCACTCTTCAATCACGTACAGAGAGCTACGCCGCGGGTTTTCTGGGCACATACCTAGGGTATTATTCTATATGCTGCTGCGACTTATTTGTTTGTACAACAACGTCTAACAGGCATTGAGTCCAGAAACTGAAGCGCCGTTACCGACTCGTAATACATGCTATACACGGAGTTTGTGGGTGAGAACGACACAGGTGGAGAGACACCGACACCCTTGCCCTTGCTGACCAGTCGTCGAGTCGTAATGGATAATGTCACGGTGAGCTCTTATTGTTATCGGGTTTATTATCAAAAATAGCAGCTCTACATAGGTGTTGATACAAGTGCTCCAACTGTGACCATGCACAACTGTAGAAAGATCGAATTTCGTGTTCGCTTGAAACCCAGATATTACTTGGGCGGTGAAGCCGGTGAAGTTTCATTCCCAGTGTCAGTCTCATTCCTCAATCTCTCGTCGGCCATCTCTATTTCGTTTCGTTTCTTATCCTGTCAAGGACCTTGGCTGCTGAGCGCTGATCTATCACCACACAACATACTCCCCTCCTCTCTGAGCCCAGAATTCACACCTGTTCCATAACACACGCATCGATTTATTTGATAATGCTATACGTATTGCATTCCTCGCCTAGCTACAGTACTCGTGTCGCAGTTATCCAAGTACAGTACTTGTCACAACTTAGACGTGACAACCCGCATACCTTGCAACACATTCAAGATGGCATTGGCCACACCTGCCGGGTTATGCTGCACGGCCTATTGGGGACGTACTCAGAAAAGTGAAGGTTCGTTATCGGGAGACTAACCAGATGCCCCGCGTTCCTGACAAAGGACGTCGTCCGTAAGCCGTCACTAGAAACTTGCTTCACAAATTCGCGGTTCCTAGCTGGACTAAAGAAAGCGCCGCAAAATCTATCAGCGGCGACGAACTCGCAAATCGAAACAGGTAAATGCGCACTTTATATCAGCGATTTCCCCGAAGACGACGTGCGTGGGGACATCCTTGCAGAAAGTCGCCAGGAATCTTTGCGCTTTGAGACGCCCAACGTTTTCGCCATATGTAGCCTACATAGAATGGGTATCAACGCGAACATCCTACATGGCGCAGGAAGCAGTGACTTACGAATTCCTGAGCTTTCGTACAGCTAAGAGTAACTCCTTGTGTCTTGTCGGGATGTGTCAACGTGGGGAGTTCTCGTAGACCATATTTCTGCCCCAATTTAAGCACAGAGAATCAGGTGTAGAAATAAATACTTACGACGAATATGTTAACGACACGAGGATCCCATGATTTGAGGGAGCGTTCCCGTAACAGTTTGTGAGCTTCCTCTCGACTAGGCCACACGTCATTACGCTTGAGGGCGCCTTTAAGCAGAAATTTATTCCCTCCAGTAAAATTATCGGGATGAACAATCATTGGCTCAACGAGGATCGCTGTCGACCACGAGACAAACGGGTACATCGTCCTGGTTAGAACACTGCAGCGGTGAAAAGTGGATCAACAGTAAATCATGAAGAAAGAACCGGCGAGAAACTGACATTGCCGACGCCCCCATAGAGTGGCCCACCCCAACTAGGTTGCGAGATTTGAAGTCGACATTTATACCTTTGCCTAGACCATTCAAAACCAAATGTACTGCTCTTGCATATTCCTCCCACGAAACTGGGTGAGTCTCCACAATTAGGTCGAGTATGGCAAAAAAGCCCTGCACAGACACCTACAGATCGGAGTGTATCCATCCAACAAGGTCCCCTCGTTCAACACGGCGCCTTCACCATGATTTGGACAGTCGATGGCCCATACGTCACGGATTTTCGGTATGGACGAGCTGTTCCTCGAGATGATTGCCAATTGACCGTACAAGTCCTCCAAGAGTGGCTCCCAGTGCTCTTTAGTAAAACTTAGAGCATGGGCGAGGATCAAGGTAATGGCGTCGGGATCAGTCGACTCGAATTCGGGAACCCAATAACGCTTCACCGGGACGAGTAACGGGTAATGTGGTCTAGCATCGAAGACGTAAGCTTGGGATTTCAGAGAACACATCACTTTGGTAAGCGTTTACAGTATGTTCAAGGATTTATATAATGTTTGTGACCGGACCACGTTTATCCCGGGCCCGTTCGTTTGATATCATGCGGTGATTGTTAAATTACGTTGCGGTGACTCGGACACGGGCTTCGGCGGGATATGGACATGTTGGTGGTGAGTTAATACAAGAGGCCAATACGATTGCCCATTACTGTACTGCTAGACCAGTAGTAGGTCAACACGGCCCGTGAACGCGTGAATGAATGTACGTTTTTTGGAACGTCGTGTGAACGGCGAACGGTGAACTCTTCCAAATCCGAGTCTGAAGCAATGTTTGGTTGCTGTGTAGTGGGCAGGTTCCTACAAACAAATCTCCAGCAGATTGACGAAACCAAAGCCGCATTGGGGCTTCCCGCGGCCGAATCCATCAACACTCGTTGGGTTGCCCATTCCGGTGGTATCGCCCAAACTCACTTCATAGCATCCCATGTCGAGTAGCTCCTTCGTCATATCCCGCACCTTGTCATAGTCCGCCTTGCCACTGTACGGGCACGCAATCACCACGCTGACATACCCACGTACTCTAATGCCCTTGTCAAGAGCACCCCGGACAACATGCGCAATGCGCTTCAGTGATTCGGCTACCGTGACGTTCGTGTTGGCGCGCAACGCGTCTGTAGCGGCAGTAAACACGGCAATCTCGTCGATTGGGGGCTTGCTGGGATGGGCAGCGAGAAAACTGACGACGTTTTCCAAGCCCTTCTCATTTGGCACGAGCACTTGGTATGTGACGCCAGGGAGTTTCTCCATGGAGGTTACTATCTCGGCCGTGCCAGCCATCTGCACGACATAAGTGCACGAGGGAGTACCGGATGGAAACGCACACACCTGCGGCACCCACTTTGGACTGACAAAGCTCCCGACTTCGATGACCGTCGAACCTGCATGGCCGAGCCGGTTAATGAGTCCGATTTTGACTTGTGGGGGATAATCGTCCTCTCGTTTTGAAGTCCATTCCGAGGGCCTACTTCGACGATCCTCACTGGAATTTTGTTGCTTGCCACAGTAGAATACTTCCCAACTCGCGCCGCGGAAAGTGAAAGTCCCGAATTGATTCGTCGAGGTGGAACTAACACAACTCTGACGGTACTAGTGGCCGCTCTGAGAGACATGTCGAACGAGATAGCGATGATAATTACGTGTTTGAGAAGGTGGAGAGCCCGTGAGCGCAACCAGGCTAGTCATGTGAGCTGGGTCAAGCTCTGTGTAGTACCGTGATCTTCAATCGACGTTACCGCTTGCTTGTTCTGCACCAAGACTACCTATGAAGGATCTCCCGTTCAGTCTTTGGTTCACCTCACGCGACCGTGACCCCCGCTAGCAATTGCGCTATGTCAGGAACGTGTCAGTGACCTGTGTTGATGGGCATTTCTCCGTCTCATTTTCTGAGCGGTTATACTCTGGCAGGTCGCTTAACCCGCAACTTCCGAGGAGACGCACCACCTATCACCAGTCTTCAGGTAAATAGCACAACCTTGGTCTGTTGGTCCCGAATCGAATACTTGCACAACTTCGCCTTACTATCTTTGCCACTACGGGACTTACTACTGGTGTTCTCTAGGTCCCAATCTCGTCCTCGTGCTTCGGTAATTCTCCCACTGCGTACAACTGTGACACCTCGGCTCTATCGTGTTGCCTCATGAGTACTTGTTCGACCACAAGCAGCCGCGGGCTAGGGGATATTCACGACATGAGCGTCCTCGGCCCAGGGTGATACTGTGACTGTCAACACCTTCTCTCAATATCTATGGCACTCGCAGATGTTCCAATTCTTCCATTTGGATTCGTTCGTTTGCACAGCCGTTTGGCGACGACAAGTGCGGGAGTTGAGTCAAAGGCTATGAGATCAGACGGCTTTACGAGGGTGGCAACTGCCACTAGCAAACTTATAAATCGATAAATCGAACAAGCTCATGCATCGCATTGATCTATTTGACTGTGGAGCAGTCAATGCCGTGGAACTATCTCATCCGGTGACCAAAGCAATAATCAAAGTATGCCAGGGCGTCGTCGCTCAAATGTAAGCTCCATTCTGAAAGAGTATCACTGTCTCTAGATCCTATTTTGGCGCACATTCTCTGGATAATACACTACACCATTTCGAATCACACTGTAGGGGACTTACTCTCCGACCAGACGAGAAAAGGCTGGCCAGACGATACGTCACAGTTTTACTTGAAACCTCACTGGGCCTCACTTTGCAATAACGGATAGAGAACTACGCCCCGGGTTTTCTGGGCACATACCTAGGGTATTGTTCCATATGCTGCTGCGACTTATTTGTTTGTACAACAACGTCTAACAGGCATTGAGCCAGAAACTGAAGCGCCGTTACCGACTCATGATACATGCTATACACGGAGTTTGTGGGTGAGAACGACACGGGTGGGAGGAGTATCTGCCAGTGGCTGCCAGCCATGCCAGCGGGGTTGGGGGTCCTATCTAGAGGGTGTTCTACGTACGTTTGGCCAAGCGTTTGGCTATTGACTGCGTAGAAATCTAGCGCCGCGCACTGCCGTTCTCTCATTTGTGGTCAAGTACGTACCTCCGATTTGCCCCTATTAACGTCCCTGGCGTTCAGTGAGATTGTTTCTGTAGTAGATGGATTATCAATTTTATTCTCTCTGGAGTTTAAGCGTACATTTGCGGTGTCCAACCTGTATGCGGCTACAAATTCCAGGTATCGAGCCGGCCATGTTGGTTGCCCTCTAGGTCGAGTCGCTGGCTTTAGGTTTATACCCTAGCACACTGTAGGTTGATTACCTATCAACGCCGCTACCAGTGCGATATGAGAATGCTCGCCTCTTACAAATCCCCAGTCACCATCGTCGACACAGACCGACACCGACACCCTTGCCCTTGCCGACACCCTGGCAGTTGTCCAGCCGTAATACATAATGTCACCGAGAGCTCTTATTGTTATCGGGTTTATAAGCAAAGGTAGAAGCTCTATATAGGAAGTACTCCAACTGTGACCATGCACGACAGTAAAAAAAAATCCAGGCGAATTTCGTGTTAGAAACCCATATATTACTTGGGCGGTGAAGCTAGCGCCAGCCTCATTCCTCGATCCCTCACTAGCCATCTCTATTTCGTTTCGTTTCTTATCCTGTCAGGGACCTTGGCTGCTGAGCGCTGATCTATCACCATACATACTCCCCTCCTCTCTGAGCCCAGAATTCACACCTGTTCCATAACACACGCATCGATTTATTTGATAATGCTATACGTATTGCATTCCTCGCCTAGCTACAGTACTCGTGTCGCAGTTATCCAAGTACAGTACTTGTCACAACTTAGACGTGACAACCCGCATACCTTGCAAAACATTCAAGATGGCATTGGCCACACCTGCCGGGTTTTGACACACGGCCTATTGGGGACGTGCTCAGAAAAGTGAAGGTTCGTTATCGGGAGACTAACCAGATGCCCCGCGTTCTTGACAAAGGACGTCGTCCGGAAGCCGTCACTAGAAACTTGCTTCAAAAATTCGCGGTTCTCAGCCGGACTAAAGAAAGCGCCGCAAAATCTATCAGCGGCGACGAACTCGTAAATAAAAACAGGTAAAAACGGACTTTATATCAGCAATTTCCCCGAAGACGACGTGCGTCGGGACATCCTTGCAGAAAGTCGCCAGGAATCTTTGCGCTTTGAGACGCCCAACGTTTTCGCTATATGTAGCCTACATGGAATGGGTATCAACGCAAACGTCCTATGTGGCACACGAAGCATTGACTTACGAATTCCTGAGCTTTCGTACAGCTAAGAGTAACTCCTTGTGTCTTGTCGGGATGTGCCAACGTGGGAAGTTCTCGTAGACCATATTTCTGTCCCAATTTAAGCACAGAGAGTCAGGTGTAGAAGCGCATACATATACATACGACGAATATGTTAACGACACGAGGATCCCATGATTTGAGGAAGCGTTCCCGTAAAATTTTGTGAGCTTCCTCTCGACTGGGCCATACGTCATTACGCTTGAGGGCGCCTTTATGCAGCGATCTAAGCCCTCCAGAAAAATTATCGGGATGAACAATCATTGGCTCAACAAGGATCGCTGTCGACCACGAAACAAACGGGTACATCGTCCTGGCTAGAACACTGCAGCGGTGAAAAGTGGATCAACAGTAAATCATGAAGAAAGAACCGGCGAGAAACTGACATTGCCGACATCCCCATAGAGTGGCCCACCCCAACTAGGTTGCGAGATTTGAAGTCGACATTTATACCTTTGCCTAGACCATTCAAAACCAAATGTACTGCTCTTGCATATTCCTCCCACGAAACTGGGTGAGTCTCCACAATTAGGTCGAGTATGGCAAAAAAGCCCTGCACAGACACTTACAGATCGGAGTGTATCCATCCAACAAGGTCCCCTCGTTCAACACGGCGCCTTCACCATGATTTGGACAGTCGATGGCCCATACGTCACGGATTTTCGGTATGGACGAACTGTTCCTCGAGGTGATTGCCAGTTGACCATACAAGTCCTCCAGGAGTGGCTCCCAGTGCTCTTTAGTAAAACTTAGAGCATGGGCGAGGATCAAGGTAATGGCGTCGGGATCAGTCGACTCGAATTCGGGAACCCAATAGCGTTTCACCGGGACGAGTAACGTGTAATGTGGTCTAGCATCGAAGACGTAAGCTTGGGATTTCAGAGAACACATCACTTTGATAAGCGTTTACAGTATGTTCAAGGATTTATATAATGTTTGTGACCGGACCACGTTTATCCAGAACTCGTTCGTTTAATTTCATGCGGTGATTGTTAAATTACGTTGCGGTGACTCGGATGCGGACTTCGGGGGATGTGGACACGTTGGTGGTGAGCTAAATACAAGAGGCCAATGTTGAAGTGAGTCGTATAATTATCTTATCGATCGTTTCCTTCGTATGTTCGATATATTCTGGTACTGAGCGGATGTCGTGCAAACACATGCGACGTCCTATTATTTTCACTTACCTACCGTCTCGATTCCCGTCATTACGCTGTCCCGCGGAAGTGGATGAGAAGTTTTATTTCCGGATCGTTTAGAACGAAAGACTCGTATTTTCGTATCGCAGAACCTCAGTATCTACTCTAGCGTGCGCAGACACTGAGTGCCTTTGTCCGTCCGTACAGACACAGGCAGCGCACGCGTTCAAACTTATTTATTGCTCACTACACTACTTTATTATTCCGAGCGTCCATACCTCGTAAGAGCCAATACGGTTGCCCATTACTAGGGCAGTAGTAGGTCAACACGGCCCGTGAACGCGTGAACGCGTGAATGAATTGGAACGTCGTGTGAACGGCGAACGGTGAACTCTTCCAACTCCGAGTCTGAAGCGATGTTTGGTTGCTGTGTAGCGGGCAGGCTCCTACAAACAAATCTCCAGCAGATTGACGAAACTAAGGCTGCCTTCGAGCTTCCCGCGGCCGAATCTATCAACCACGTCTGTGTCTTCCTCCTTGGTACAGGTACGTGTGCACATTTCGTTCCTTCAGTTTTTGGCCGCCGTTCACCAGTATTGACACCGACCTTCGTTGCAAGTGCCATTTCCAGAAGGATATGGAGCGACCGTCCATTTTTTCTGGCCAGGGAAGGGCTTCCAATTGCTCGGCATGTCAGTCCTGTTCACTTTTCTTCATAAGTCCCCGACTCGACCCGGAACAGGCTTTCAAACGAAAAGCCCTCCGCGATCTTTCGCCTGCGTGGGAGCTTCGTGTCCCAATCGTCGTCCTCTCAAGTGGCCTTCTCAAATTCAGCACAGCCTACGACTGGCATCGGCGTGACGGCCGTGCTTGGTATCTCCATCGAGCCCCTCTCACAAGTCTTGGAGCAAGTTAGCGTCTTGCCTACTGCCGCACCCAAGCCCTCACCGGCCTTGTCCGACGCGACGGTATTTGCTGAGAAGATCGTCAAGCACCTGTTCAATTATGTTTCCGGATTCGTGTCGGGTAGCGGAACCTCTCTTTCTCCAGATAGCACGGTTCCAATGAGTCTGATCGCGAGATGGTACGAGAGTTTCCTGGCGAAGGCTAAGGCCGGCGGCATTGGCTTCTTGGATAGGCAAGAATAGCAGACCAATCGTGTAGAATAGAACCATACTGTACTCTTTGAATTTATGGCACCGCTGTCGACTAATCTTATCTAATCTTACTCGCTTCGGCCGTGCGGGCCCGTCCAACCACGGTGACCTCATCAATACGACCTTTCTTCTCCCTCGTTCGAATCCCAAGGTTCGCGACTTCGCAGTATCACCATGGACGTCAGCGAGGATGAAAATGTGACCTTTCTCACCGCCATGATGGGAAATGGAGACCCGGAGATCGCAAGGCGAGTCCTCAGAAAACACAACGGCGATGTACAGAAGGCCGCCACCTCCATTTTGGAAGGGGACACTGGGGCCGATGATTCGTGGCCTACGGACTTCGGAAATTTAATAGAGGTTCCGAATTCGGTCGCTGACCCGAGCACCCCCCCTCGTAAGCAGAACGACGCTCTCCCTCCTTTGCGAACTCTCATAGCGCCCACAGCTTCCAAACCCGAGAGAGACAAGTCGGTCATAGACCTCACGGGTGATGACGAGAGCTCTGAACTCAGGCGCGCGCTGGAAGCGTCTTTGTCCACATCAGCTTATGGACCGTCCACATCCCAGTTCCGCCCCAGTCAGCGTGCGCCAGACCCCAACTGGGCCATGGTCCCGTCGAATGTGTGCTTTAGCTGTTTCCATTGAGGAGTGGTGAACTTACAACAGTCGTGTACAGGTAGAGCAACCCTCTGGGTTCTCACAGGACGATCAGCACCTGAGCCGAGCGATTCAAGAGAGCATGCGCGATACGTATAACGACCAGGACAAGTTCACACCTTTGACTGTCGAGCAAGCCGTCAGGAAAGACAACCGGTCTGTTCGGTTTTCTTGGAGTCCTGTCTCCTCTGACTTGTCCTACAATCAAGTCCGGTCGTGATCAGACCTAGACAAGGCCCACTAGTATATGCAGCCCTCCTTTTCCAGGGATTGTATTACGTCCCCCAAGTGCGGAGGAGCATCGCCAGTTGGCGCCAAACCCTGAAAACTCCAGATGCTGAGTTCGTCCTTCCGCTGGCCAGTGATGAAGGTCTACTCGCTCTCTTCGTGCCAGTTGACATATACTCACGTTTACCAAGACCTACTGATGTGGACGTTGGTCGAAAACTATACTCACATGGACCTCGCTGTAATCGGCGAGCTCAACATGGATTCGTGTTTTGATGCGCTGAAGCTCGATCCCCCTGCATATTCGACAACTAGCCCTGCCGAGCTTTCCTATGGTAGACCCCCCCGTGCACATCTCGCCGTATGTTGATTACTAGGCAGATTTCTTGCAGAAGTTGGCTTTGACGATTGAAACGTCGATCCACAAAGAGATCAGAACGCAGGCGCACAAATGGCAAAGGCAATGCACCGTACCTTCGCTCGTCAAAATGGCTCTGACTGGTTCCACCCAGACTTTTCTACTTCCGCTACGGGCCTGCAGATGCGCAGCTAGACACGTCGCCATTTGATCAACGGCAAGATATGGCTATCGTGAAGGTCGACATCCGCGATGACGATCATTCGGCGAATTTAGCATCCGCATTGTCTGCCAGGATGGCGCATAGCGAGATCCCGTCGAAGCAGCAAGTCATATTCGAAAGTTCCGATGTTGTGACTTTCCAACTCGTACGACACGATACGCTGCCATCTTATTCCCGGACACCGGTTCTGCCGAAGAAACCATTCCAGTATCCGAAGCACATATATCTTGACCAATATATGAAGGAGAACGTCGAAATATCCGCCGCCAAATGGAGAGAACAAAAGGATATCGGCGAGAAGATCCAGGGACTTACGCTACGCGAGAATTCTCTCAAACGGCATCAAGTGAGCGCCCATCGTCCTTCTCGTAAATTGACCTCACGAGTTCGTGTGCTAGAACGTGGACGTCCTCAAATCTCTCCGGTCTGCACTTCATTATTATGAACATGTAGCAAACAAGGAAACACCAGAGCGAGCGGCCATGATCGTTACTCAGACTCAAAAGCTGAGAAAAATACTTACCAGAATCGAGAACGAGCTCGAGAGTGAGTCCCAAGGGGGCTTGTTACGTTCATTCAGCTTATTTCCTGTTCTCAGCTATCCAAACCCAAAAAGACAGTTTAAAAGATCAGCTTTCGCAGATATTCGAAGGCCCAGAACTGAGGGAACACAGAGTACCCTATCCTACATTCGTGCTCTGAACCCAGCTTACACCTTTATATGTAGTATGACCTTCGCGTCGTCCTCATGCACGATGGTCTGTATGGACGCAGTCACCTCTACTCATATGTCAACGACAATGGCACGTGGTGGAAGACGGTTGATTGGTCCGTTACAGAGGTAAGTCACTAGCCCACAATTCAGACCACGATTCAGGGTTCTAGTGTTCAATACGCTTCTACAATAGGTTTCGGAAGAGACGGTTTTAACCGATCAGACTGGATTCCACCTCGGTGCAGGGCCATATATGCTCATCTATAGTCGAGCGGTCCCGGAAGATCAAGGACCGTTGCCATGGCCAGAAAATATTGTGGTACGTGCACGATTATACTCTCATTGCCGCCACGCATTCACAAATATGCAAACCTTCAGAGCCAAGTTGAGCGGCACAACGAACTATTCCTTAAATCCGTGGAGTCAGAAACGGCAACCCAGACCATCCAAGTATCCATTCCATCGTCTACTTCCGCATCTGGGTTTAATACGCCACTGGAAGCTCCCATCACTCCAGGCGAGCGCATGGACGTGAGCAATTGAGGTCAGAGCCAGAGATAAGGAATTTTGTGGTACCCATTGGGGGACAACGTCTGCATTGTTATTTCTTTGTTATTATCTAGTACATCGCTCTTACAATTGGTGGATGAACTTCTTTTGGATACTGAGCGTCTCGATGACTTGAGGCGATGATCAGCCCTGTCCTTCATCGCCGCCAACAGCGTTGCTCTTGTGTTTAGGAGTGAATGTCCACGACTCTGGTGCGGGACCGAGGAACATCTCGGAGATTTTCACCCAGTCGCGGCTATCGCCGCTTGCGAGGAGGGTTTCTTCCGCGCGAGATTCAGGGACTCGAACTTTCAGGGAGAACGCCGCACTTACCGAGCTGATCGCGCCCGCGGAAGAGGGGAGCACGATCATTGATCCGAGGCGGAAGGTGTTCAAGGAGCCCGATCGGGATGTAGCGATACTGGAAAGACAATGCTTCGCAGAGGTAGCGGCGTGTAGTATTGACACCAGCCGTGTCGGTGCCAAAGTGGCTGTAGTGACGGGGTTGGGTAGCGTCAGTCAGTCAGTCAAAAAAGACATTGGAAAGGGGTGCACGTTGACGCACTCTAGTCCGAACTCGGCGTACTGAGTGATGGCGGCCACAATGTGAGCAAGGGCACCAACGGATGAGCGGAGGGGAAATTCCAACCTTTCTTATCAGCTCCAATCGCTCCCTGGAGCTTATGTCCCACTCTCTTCGTTCCTTGATCTCGGTGAAGATCCAAGGTTTGATGAGCGCGCCGCGGGCGATCATAACGCCATCGACGCCGCTGCATTCCACCTTGGACCAGTAATCTTGGGCGGAGAAGGCATCGCCGCCACCGAAGATGGGGATTCGCGGCACTTTGAAGTGGCTGCAGTCACTAATGGCACACGGTGGACTATTAAAGAGTCACGAACAGTCTTCGTCAGCTTCGCGTGCGCGAACGGCTTGGACACATTCTTTGATGTATTCCCAATCTGCTAGCTTTGCATATCGCTGCTGTCTTGTCCGCCCATGCAACTGCGTTCGCGGTATTCATGTCTTCCGCACGCTGAGAGACATGCTATGAATAGCTCACCGTCATGGCAGCAACATTCCATTCTGCGCCGATTCTGGGCATCAATTTATGCGCATTGTTACGACCATCCTTGACGCCAGTTCGCATCTTGATGGTCAAAGGAATTTCCCCGAGTGCCCGGTTCATCCCTATCAGGATCTTCCCTAACTTTCCAGCGGCATCTAATACTGTAGGTGACATGACGTGACGGATAGCACATTGTCAGCGCGCTATTTAGATATAGGAGAGAAAATAACGCACGAGCTGAACCACTACCCGTTCGAAATACGAGGTCTATCGGACATCCGCAGTTTAGATCCACGAAGTCAATGCCACCGTTGGACTCTTTCGCTAACACTTCGGCAGTAGGCACGAGTGACGAAGGCTTGTTTCCCGCAACCTGCACCCCGAACATAGTCTCGGATGGGTGTCGTCGGACCAAAGACCACTCTTCCTTAGAACCCGAAAGGAAAGATGTCGCCAGGCCCACTGATCATTCTTTGAGCCCTTGGCGAATATGTGGCGTGACCAAACACTCACTTTCACCGCACGTAATGTCAGCACCAAACGAGACGCAAAGTCGCCTGAATGGCTGGAAGATGGATTGGGAGAATTCCGAGGGGTGAATCTGTCCGCGTCGCACTCACGAGATTTCCTACAGTAGTCAACGGTCCTAAATCTAGGTAAGATTCGTTATCTCGAGCTGGGGTATCAAAGTGAGACCACCACATACAGGTTTTGTTCGACCAATTGAGCCGCCTCTTCTCGGAAAATCTGAAAGGGACGTCTGGAAGATCGGCTTGGGCATGGGACTCATCGAGGGACAGCTTTGTCGGCGCGGCCGCAGTCGCAGCGTCTGGTAGCGCTGCTGACACTGAATGAGGCCGAACCGAGTCGGATATGTTCGACTCCTCGATGCTTGGTCCGTGTTCTACGTCGAGGGTGGCCGCAATGGTAGTAGCGATTTCCATCTCGCTTGAAGTACCTTTGCCCTCTCGCTCGTTGGCAATAGCTTTCAGCTCTTGAAGGTATTCATCAGAAACTGGAGTGGAGTACTGCATTGTCTCATTGCATACATCCAAGTACGTCTGGGGAATGAACTCTACCTTTTTCGACCTGAGGAGCTTCAACGTCGCCGGAGAGATGAAGTTGAGCTCAGTGTTTGTGGTCAGAGTAAGCGCCTTCTTGTCCTCGTCCTCGACCAATGCGACCGTTCCTTCTTCGGCTGTGCGTACGTGACCGCCCAAAAACCTGCACTTCAGCCCCAGTCGACAGGTGCCCATCGCTTCGAAAACGGGGCATCGGGTAGTGGAATCAATGGAAGATCCTTCTGACCTTTCGGTTTCGTTTGCACTGGTACCTGGTAAGGATACGAACGGAGGCTCATTTCTCAGCGTGGACGCAGAAGGGAAGATAATGTCGCTCGGTTTCGCATCAAGGTAAGCTCGGATATCGTGAGAGAGGCGGCATCTTGAGGGAGACCGAGTCAGTAACGTATCGTGCTCGCGTGGGCAGCGGGAAACGTGCAAAGACTCACTCTGAGCCAAAATCACATTTCCCGGAACCGGCGAACCTCCAGCAGAGTTCGACGTCGTCTCGCATTTTCGCCCAGCGCCTCCCTTTATTAGAACCGCGCTGCGCCTTTTTCTCCTCCTTGGAAAGTTTCCGCCTCTCAGCAGCAGCCAGCTTCGGTTTTTTGGGAGAGCCGTCGTCATTGGGGTCATCCCCTTGCCTACGTTTCTGAGCAGAGCGATTGGTTCCTTCTTCAGTCGAAGCGTCATCGACTTGGGGTCGCAAATTTTCTGCTGTTGAAATGAGGAATCTAAGTAGATAGCGGGCTTGAGCAGACGAGAGAGGGCTTCAATGAGGAGAGCGTACTCGGCCTTGACTGGGGCAGTACCCGCCGGATACAGTGAAGCCGCCCTCGAACTCATATCGCTCGTGGGAGTGAGCAGTTCGTGCCAGTGACTGAGACCCTTTGATCTTATCTTATCTTATCGGCCCTTGCTCATAATCACACACAATGTATCATCTGCCCCGCTCTCCATCACTTTCAGCATTTCTAATCCCACCCTCACCGTTTCGAACTGCGATTTGAGGAAAGTGACAGTCTCCTGGAATCTCGATTTGTACTCGGGGGTTGGATACTTGCATAACTTGGAGATGACTGGGTAACATGAGCAAGAACATGAGTCGAGTTGCTCGCCAGTGAGTCGCCGCATTGCATCCACAACAGAGGAGGATGGGCAATGGTCGAAGTGCTAGCAGGGATTGAAAAAAATGACTTCACGGCTTGCTTTGTAATTGAAATGGGGAGGTCCCTCGGTCATACGCTTGTAATTGGGACTGACCAAGAAAATTATCTCGTCATTAATCGTCATGTCGGCTCTTAGTCTGCACATGTACCATCTGCAACCTCCGATAGCTCCGTAGAGCTGTCCATAATCACTTTTAGCATTTCGGATCCCACCCTCCCCGCTTCCTCGAACCGCGATTCGAAGAACGTAGCCGTCTCTTGGAATCTCGACCTGTACCATTCAAAGTTGCCGAACGAAACGCATTGGCTCCACCCACGGGAGGCCACCACGAATTCGACGTCGTCATACCGATGCGACACGTCGTACAGCGCCGCTTGAATGGCGGCGTCCAACCGCCCTTCCGACCGAAATAGATATTCAGCGACCCCGAACCACATGCGGAATATCGGCGTCGCTGCGAGCTCGAGATGCTTGAACGGATTGTGCCCTAGACGCGCCCAGCAGTCCACCATCGCAAGCAGGGATAGATGCGAGTTGGCGATGGGGCGATTGCCATTGCCATTCGCGTGAGACCCCTTTTTTCCCAGACTAAATTGGTCCAGTATGCTCTCGGACAGGAGGATGGGTCGCCGAACGGGGCCTTTGGCGTCGCCGAACACCGCGTCTCTTGCCTCGTACATGCGCTTGCGCAGTCCTTGTTCGTCTGCCGCAAGCATGAGCTTAAAGATGTCCGTCGTGCTTTGGGCGTATTGCTTGATCTGCGTCCTCGCTGAGGGGTTGAGGATCGCCAGGCCAGCATATACATGCCACTTGTTCGAGAAAATGCGTAGCATGATGTTGACCTTCACCGTCTCGATACCGCCGACATAGTACCCGTGCTCCCATGGGTACGAGGATGCGCTTGCCCATGCAGTTCCCATGCTACGCGAAGCGATTGAGCACGAGTACCCGATTCAAAGAGAGGTAGACCTACCTGAGGAATGCAGCATGAGTGACGGCTTGCGTGTTAGCGGTCAATTCATCATGTTCTTCGTACGACATGTAGACGTAACGCGACTGAAAGGGTCTCAGGATGTTCTCGACCAACCTGAGCGCTTCGTCTGAGGCCCTATGCTTGATCAGAGCCTAAGGAGAAACATGATGTAAGACCTGTCCTTCCGATTGGGGCTAGGGAATACACATACTAGCGGTTGGCCCTTAGTTGGCACAGTCGGTCCATGCATTGAATGACAAGAAACGATATGCACGTCATTCGGTAGGTGTTGTTCAAATGCTGCGCGTTCCGGCGCCTTGACGGATGTCTGACCAGCTACGATCGCTCCAACTTTGGTAGCTGATGATAACGGGTCTAGATCTATCGAAGGACAGGCGACGGCATCGCTTACAGGGTCCGAACTGGGCAACAACTTTGTTGATGGACTCCGCTTCTACGGAGTAAATGATAAGATCCGAAGTTCGTGAGACCCCATGTCCATCAGGGAAGACCGATATCCCCGGGGTGTCTGTTGAGCTCAGAATAAATCGCCTATGATAGTGACAGAAGATAGAAGCGTTACTCTCGTACGTGACCCTCAAGGACTCATACATCTCGGGAAGATCACAGACATGAATCCTGCAGAACAGAGTTCTTTCACCGATGTGTAGCAAAAAAGGTAGAGATGACTCACTTCTTCCACCCAGCAGCCGAGAGATATTTAGCATACATCTTCCCCATCGCCCCCATTCCGATAAGCCCAATGGTAGGCTGTTGGTCCGCGGGTGCATTTGGCGTCACGTCTGCGCGTGTCATGTCGAAGGTGTGGGTGTAAACAGGGCGATTTTTATTGGTATTCGGTTCAGTACGTGTTGTGATCGGAACCCTTTATTGCCGCAAAGCCGCGCACAATTGTCTGAGTTCAGATCCTCAAGCAAAGAGTTCGATCCAAGTCGTGATATGTCAACTGGGAAAGGATAGAAAAGGGGCAAATAACTCTCATGCATAACAGGTCCATACATGCAACCCAACAACTACAGGTGTGGGTCCAAGTAACCAAACGTCATGAACGAGATATGTTTTGGTACTGCAACGATGCAGAATCGTATTCTCTCTGGAACAAACGCGCTCTCTGGTCCATCATGTAGCTAAAGGAAGATGTCAGATCTCCCTCCCATGAAAAGAGAGATAGCACCCACGTCATGAGCTCGGTCACATAGTCTCTAACCAAGCCCACACTCTCTGGGTCCATGGTAGACCCTGCGACCATCGCTGGTAAACTCACTAGCAGTGCTGTTAGTAGTCGGCTCTACTCCGAATGGGACAACGAACCTATCATGCGTAACAGGTGCTCGGCGCCGTAAATGGAGCTCATCTCGCGCTCCTGGCTGACCTGCACGGTCGGTCCTGTTACGTATCGCTTGCGTATGTCTGCATATTGCGGTCGCTCAAACCGATAGAGGAGGTTGGACCCCAGTGCCTTGTCAAAATACACCTGCAGGCCCGACACGATCGTCGGGAGCACTACTTGTGGGTCACGGAGGCTGGGGAGGAGCAAGCGAGCGCGCGGGGTCAGGAATGTGTAAACGTTCAAGGAAACGAGGGCATACTTCGCCGGGGGAGAGCTTAGAATATGTTCCTTAAATTCCTCCAGAATTTCTGCGACAGTCGGACTCCTGGGGAGCGTGACCAACTAGAAGGAAGAACGCACCGAGACACCGCCGCCACTCAGCGTAGGTAGTGGTGTAGGAAGAAGCGGACAATGAACGTACCTGGTTATTTTTCGTGACTGCCTCCCAGTCGTCCACGAGGAGCACTTTCAGTGTGTCTGGCACGACCAGCCGCATCTCAGGCCTTCGAGTCCCGTCGTCGTCATCCCGACCCCTTTTCGTACCGCGCCCGCCCTCCTTACGTCGCCCTCCTCCTGGCTGTGCACCGCGAGCCGCGTTCGATGTTTTGGAGGCGGAGGCACTGGTAGATGTAGTAGCGGCTTGCGCCCGGGCGAGGTCCTTCTGAAGGGCTAGGTTGGCTTCGTTGAATTTGAGGAGACGCGCGGTGGGGACCCATTCGTCCCAACTGCCCAAAGAAAACCCCCGTAAAATCGGAAAGATGGGTATAAGAGTGGGAACGCACGTTTGTTTCCAGCCTTTGTAGTGCACAAGGTAATGTGGCCCAACTGTTTCCAGCTTTGTGTTCGCTTCATCCCAAATCTCGCCTTTGAGGATTTTGGACTCGTAGATGAGAGGTCCGTGATAGCAGAGTACGCGTTCGCCGACTGCGAAAGATAGCGCTGACATCGCTGGCCACAAGCTGGTTGTAGCCTTGTTTGTTTCAAAAGCTAGTTAGTAGGTCTAGAGCCTCGACCTTTTACGAAACAGAGCACAAGCCCCTGAGTATCTGGGGTCGAAGACCTTGAACACCGCCGTACTGTGACAGCGACAAAGCGGGAGGTGAAACGTTTCAACCGCGCGTATCCGACACCTTGCGCGTTTACTACGTGGATTTTAGTCCTTCAGATGCATACTTCTATTGCATACCGTGTCCTACACAAAAACTACGATACTAGCACCCCTTCCCCCGTCTCATTAATCAGAACCAGCTTGGCAAATTCCAGAAATCGAATGCCTTCCATATTACTGGCACCTTCCGCACATCCATCCTCTTCGTACATCCACTGGGCCAACGCCCGACGGACGGTCATTGCCCGGGGAGCATCGCAGTACACTTTCACGTAGTTCATGTCCGTGAGCGCGGGTTTCGAAGCACGAACAATCGGCATTAGAGGTTCAGGGTCAGGAGGTGTTATTTCGGACTCTTTGTTAGCAAGGTGACACGGAGATACCCCTGGTGCAGTGGTCCCTTGCTGCGATCGCGACGAGGCCGATCGTGGAGCGGTGTGAAAGGAGAGCGACAACGGTCCAGTCACGGAGCCCAGCGTTCCCGAGCACGAACACAGAAAGGTCCAAAACTGCCGAAGTGCATCGTGAGTCCAGACGATCATGTCGCTGGCAGGCAGATGTCCAGGTTCCAGCGCTGATGAATTCCCCAAGGCAACGCTGGCCCTGGAGACGCCGTCCCAAGGTGGCACCCCACGCACGGGAATCAGCCAAGCGACACGAGCATAGATCGATGAGAGCAGGTTCTCGACGGAAGACGTTGTCTGGGGCGGAATGGGCGCGAACGTAGGGTGGGTATCAGTTGGAGAACAAGGCAATGCGGTTGGGACATCGAGAGGGGCGGGGATGTAATGAGGCTTGATGGATCGTCGTGAGCAAAGTGAGAACGGGCGCTAGACGGATCGTGTACCAGGGGTATGAGCCTGTCAAGAGGCCCCACATCTACATTTACCTGAGCGCGCTTCTTCGGGGATTGAAGAGGGTCGTCTAACCAGTGTTGGTTTTGGTCCTGTGTCGAAAGAACAGCTGGACGGCGAGGTGGGGGGCTGACGAGCATACTTTCGAAAGGCTGGAGACCGGTGGTGGAAAATATTTCTGATTCCGAGGGACAAGTGTTCCATTCCTTCACAGCACTGGACGGGGCATTGGTTGTGGTTGGCGCCAATGGGGGTGGGAACACATATGTGAACGCATTCCTGAGAAAATCTAGCAGGATGTGAATCTGGTACGAGGTGCTCAAGAGTCAGAGTACTCACAACATTTTGAACTCATGGTGTCGTGCGTCCGCCACCCGGACAATTCGCATCCAGCACGAGCGATTGTGCAACCTCGTGAAAGGAGGGTATCTGCATCGTGAAAAACAGCTTGAGAGGGATGTGTCTGATGACAGACAGTTGGAAACATTGCGCGAACGGTAATTACGTGCTTGTTCATGGTGGAAAAGGTCAAAGTCGAGATATCTCGAGTGTTCGCTATCTCAGCGCTTGTCAGTTTGTCAGAGTGAAATGGCAATCTTTCAAGTTAGCATGTTGTTTTCTCATACATATACCACTACTGATGTAATATAGCTCTACGAGGATTATCGAGGACATTTGAGACATGACACCAAAAAAAAAATCACAGATTAGCATGATGTTCGTGGACATTAAACGTCATTAAATGCGGTTTAGCCCGGGTATGCATTTACTTTTCCTTCTTCGTCTCCTCTAATTGGAGTGAAAAGTCTACATCGGCTGGGGCTGAGATCACGGGCTTCACGCCTTCCTCGCTTGGGAGCGACTTAATGCCGAGAAGTGGTGATACGGGCTCTGATTCGGCCTCGGACGGGGCCATTGTTGGACTCGAGTGCTGGGATTTGCTCTGCGCTTCTGCAAGCTCCTTGCGCAGGGCTTCCAGCTCACGTTCGAACCTGGTCACCGTCAGAGACTATCAGTGCACGGTCATTAAGAACGTACTTTCGTCCGAAGACCTCGATGTAGAAACCTCCTCCGTTCCATACGCTCACACTGAGTATGAACAACAGGTATGCGCCCGACCAGAAAGGCGAGTAATAGAGAACAAAGACGGGAGGAACATCGGTGAAAACAGAGTAAACTTGAATACGGTGAGCTATAATGTCGTATTTGGGTGGTGATCGCACTTACCAAATTGTCCCAGCATAAAGTATAACGTCCTGCTTTCCGGCCGAACCTTGTTGAGAACACGCCCGACCAGGCCGGGCTTGTTAATCATGAAGTATAATGACGTGGCGCGTTGCCCAGACTCCACTTTTTTGCGACGGTCGACATACACGAGCTGTAGATACGATGAGCGTCGATAAAATGAGAAGAAACTTGAGGAGATCGAACCTTCCAGTATAAAAGTTGCCATACAAGGTCTGACACGAGAGGTCAAGAAAGAGTCTTAGAGTCGGAAACGTCCACACTCACAGATTACACTACTAAATAGAAGCGCCCGCCAAGGGTCGATAGGAGGTTCTTTCAATGCAGGAAATCGTTCCTCGGCGCCTGGGTAGAAATGCCTAATCAACCAAGGTCAGGAAAGTCCACAAGGAACTGCAGCGTGACGCACCGGATCACCGTGAATGTGAAAGGCGGATATACATGTATGAACAGACTGGTCACTTTGTCCGCGTCGTGGAAAACGAGACTATTTCGCCACGTTATAACTGCGCTTGCGACAACCCCATGACTGAGAGTATAGCAAGCGACGAAAAGAGAAGGGG
Source organism: Lactarius indigo (assembly GCA_025766275.1). Taxonomy (NCBI): domain Eukaryota; kingdom Fungi; phylum Basidiomycota; class Agaricomycetes; order Russulales; family Russulaceae; genus Lactarius; species Lactarius indigo. The sequence continues at coordinate 1,111,262 of JAFKAC010000012.1, read as the reverse complement.
ACTGCGGGAGTATCCAGAGGAATATAAAGTTGAGAATGTTGACGTAGTAACATAGGTCGAACAGGAAGTAGTGCCATTGCAGCTTCTTGTAGCGATAGTAACGATAAGGTAGGAGGTAGAGTGACTGCAGGGTATATGAAATGTGAACATATCTGAAGGAGTCATGATCAGATCCATAAAAGGCGAGTTATGGACTTACTGTGGGGCTAGACCAAAAAGTAATGCGGAAAAGACCAAGGACATGACGCCAAAGAAGAAACTGATCTTCTCACGCGTTCGGACAACTTTGGCAGACTGCCAAGCCGTGGCAAGGGACCCCATGCGCTTCGAGACCTGCGGAAGGTCGACAGCTGGCTAGACCATTCCGAGGGTCCCACATACCTTGAACTTTAACTTGGCGACCTCACGTTCAAAGTTCTCTGCGAGTGCATCAGGGCTTGGAGGCTTCCCCTTGAAGATCTCATTGAGAGCCACTTCTGCGCGCATCTTGAGTTTATCCTTGCGGCTCGATATATTGCGTTGCAGGAGGTCTATACGTGCGTCCCAATATGTCTCCAATGTATCTGCAAAGCCGAGTCAAGCGTAAGAGGGATGCCCCGTAGCAACCATTGATGCTATGACTGTGCGTACCGAGCAATGTAAAGGCATTGGCGTACTCAGACTCAGAGCCTTCTTCACGAACGAGGCGATCAAAAGAGAAAGAGCTCAGGTAGCCCATTGGAAAGAGATGTGGGGAATCCGGGAGGGAAACAGGAGAGGGTGGTCTTGAAGGTTCTGCGGACATTGTTGATCATAAGCAGTATGGTCGTGGAATGAGGAAAAGAGGCGGGCGTGCGGCGATGAACCAATTGTGGAATAGTGGAACGCGTCGCAAGCACGTCGTGGATGTCGCTTAGTCATCAGGAGGTCAGTCATATTCACAACCCAAGATCCACACCCAAGATTACAACGCGGCACTAAACTAGTCACTTCTCTCACATCACTCCCCATTGCCCACTCCCCTGCCCCACATGTGCACTCGCGTAGCCATTCGGCTGTTGTGTCAACCAGCTAGTGAAAGGGTTTCCTGTCGCCGCCACATTGGTACTACTTGGCTGCACATTCCCAAATTGCGGGGGTTGTGGCTGAAACGGAGCCTGAACTCCTGGTTGAAACGAAGGCTGCTGCTGGAACGGAGATTGAGTTGGGGGTTGGAAGGGTGATCCTGGATAGGGGATAGGTGAGGGTGTCGTTGACATAATTGGTACCTGGGGTTGGGGAGACAACATGCGTTGAGACTGTGCAGTGCTATTGAAGAACGGGTTCATCCCCGGCTGGGAAAACGCCGGCTGCTGGATTTGCGGAACCTGTCCCTGTGGGGAAAATAAGGCTGTTGGGAGGGCAAAGAACCAAATGGTGAAGTGGACGGGAAATGATTTGGCTGGGCCGGGGTTTGTGACTGCTGCTGAGCTAACATTTGCGCAAATGGATTGATTGTGGTTGCGCCCGAAGCAAACGAGGGTTGTAATGATTGCGTAGCAATGCTCAAACCCGATACTGGGGAAGCGCTGACACCAAAGCCTGGGCCTTGAGAGGCCAGACCACTGGGAGACACGCCTTGAGTAAAACTGGCGCTCAGACTACTAGACCCTGCAGCAGGGTTAAAGTTAAAATGCGAGCTCGAGCTCGAGAGTAGGGAAGAGGACGTTGAAGGTGACAGATACTGCAGTGGTAAAGTAGATGTTCCCCCAGAACCCTGTAGTGAAGCAAGGTCGGACCACACTCCAGTCGGAGGTTGCGGTGGCTGTAGCTGGGCTTGAGGTGGTATCGGTTGGGACACTGAACGACTTATTGCTGTGCTAGCAGGCACACTTAGCGGTAATGTCGGTGCATGAGCGGGTGAAGCCGGCGCCGAGGTAGCAGACGGAAAATAATGTTTAGCTGGCGGCAGTGTCTGGGACCGCAATGGAATCGAGGATGACGAGGAAGACACTGAGGATTTGACAGATGCGGCAGACCGGGAAGGTCCAAGATGCGCAGCAACAACCGCAGATCGATCTACTCGACCAATGAAGCGTTTGAACTCGTACTTGTCTATTAGTGTTAAACGTGTCAGTTCGGCTTTGCAAGGCAGACGGCGTTACATACCACGGATAAACTTCTCCAATTCGCTGTCACGCTCCGCATCTATCATATTTGTGGGCGGCGGGTTGCGAACCTCATCTGGATTATAGTTTTGGTTGGATTTGATATTCCCCAGCTGCCGCATGTTCTACGGGGGCAAGAGTCCACACCCGAAGCCTTCAACCTAGATGAAATATGCGCACCTCCACTTGTTCCTTCGTCCACACGTCCATCGTCAGGCTTTTTCTGTGAAATTCGAGTTTAAGCGAGTTTACACGTGTCAGCAATAGCTTAGACGTACACCTTTGAGACGTGTGTCCCGATCTTGCGGTGAATGCTGGCACAATTTACACTGAAGGAGCTGAGTAACGCTCGATGATTATTGCAAGAGGGCCTCATACCAAATGAATATCCCGAGGTTGTGCGAAGCCCATCGCGGATTCCTTGTCTTACAGTCCGCACATGAGTCTACAAGGGCCAATGAAGAAGACGAAGAAGCACAACGTCAGTGATCTGTGGGCTCTGGTGTGGGGCTTGGAGATCCGCGGGTCTTGGCTCGGCAGCGCCGGCCAACTAAATAAATCTCGTCGCCCATATATTTACTTGGCACCACGACGCAGCCAGGATAGTCGAGGGGGAGAGTGGGGACCGTTCGTGCATGAAGGATGTAGTAGAAACGACGCTCACCATTACCCGGTTTCATCGCAAGCTCTAAAACAGCCCTCTGATTACGCTCGGCCGCAATCTTGCTCACAGCCCCAGACATGATGAGGGAATGCTGGAAAGTGAACCACCTAGATTGGGGGGGTGGGTGTGGCCGTTGTTGTGGGTCGACGTACGAAATGTTGCGAGTAACAAGTTAGTAACTGTAACTAATGTGACGAAACTTTCTGTCCCTTACCCCTTTCCTGAGCTCGACACTAACGGCAACTCTCGTCCATGGCTACGAACGAATCCAAGGCCGACCCCCTGGCCGTATACGCAAGGTACTCATTTGCAGATGACCAGTCTTATCAGGTTAGCTCGTCCCCTTGTCCAATCTTGATCCGACTGGATACGCTGCCTAAGCAAGGCAGGTCTATCTACGCTTTACGCTAGTGGTGCTCTGGATGATTTATCCGACGAAACCAAGGAAGATCTTCTGAGGAAGTCACGAGTATTTTACTTCAACCAGTGCGTACTTCCTTGGCTAGCCCTGACTCTACACTCGGAAATTTGATTCCCCTCAGAGCTCACGGATGTGACATATCCGAGTCTGATGCCAAACAAGTCGAAGTAGAAGGTGTTGGTGTTAATAGAGCGCCTTGGCAGATCACTGATATGGTCTCGTTTTCAGCAGACCGACGATCTGCTCCAGAGGTTCCGACCGCACAGGCGGCTCGAACACTCACGTTTGCAGAACTCCAGGCCCTCATCGATCAGGGAAAGACAGATGAAATTCCTAACAACAAGCACATACCTGATGCCCTCAATGTATGTCTGACGTTTTACTCATTGGCTTTATGATGACGTTCTCTGTAGGACGCCGCTCCCAGTCAATCAAGTGCCCCGCAGCGCAAGAAACCCTGGGAGGTCGCTTCACAAGCAGAATGACGTCAGGAGCGTAACGGCAAGCCGATATCGGCAATTATCGTGTACATTATGAGTCATCCTGTTGTAACATAGGTCTCCGGCTCCGGTTACTAGAGTCTCCTTAAGGAAACTGATTAGGCTGTGTCTCGGAGCCCGCCGCCGTCGCCTTTGGCCCAACGGCCCATCAGTGATAGCGGGCGACACTGGGAACGCCCCGTGAAGTTGGGCGGCTACTTCGATGCCACGCTAATTGATTCCGTCGGAAGCTGCGGTTTGAGGAACCAGAGACTTATTTGTCTCCTAACCATCATCTTCCTTAAAACCTTCACACTCTCTGCTACCACCTAAGGCATCTCTAGAACAATGGCTTCACTTCTCGACTATTTCCGCGGGGATCGCTTCACTGTCGCTGCCGTGGCAATCTCGACCGGAGTCTACTTCCTCCATGTCAGTCGTGGGCAAAGTTTGGGCTTACCTCTCCTCCCCTATTAGAGACCTCCCTGGTCCCCCGTCGATCCATTGGTTAACTGGGAGTCTTCCAAGGCACGTCTGGGAGCCGGATTCTCAGGAGTATCAGTTAGAATGGACTCGTCAATATGGACCTATCTTCAGGTACTATGGGTGGTTCAATGTACGTCGCCAACGCCAACGCTAGCAGGGTCCTCTAATGCGTCGCAGTTGGATAGAGTCTGTACAATGGACCTTCAAGCCTTGAATTACATCCTCAATGCTCCTGAGTTTGAGAAGACAGATGACGCCCGCTTTTTATTGGGAGACATACTCGGAAGAGGTTGGCTAATATTCGGCTTTATTTAAGCAATTCATATCTCATCGTTGTGGTAGGCTTGTTATTTGTCGAAGGTATTGTTGTGCGACCGTATGCTTTGTCATTGTTGATGATAGGCGATCGCCCTTCTCAGGTCTAAAACACAGGCAACAGGTAGCTCGATTCGCCCGCTCTAGTTGATATCATCAGACTGACCCCGTAACCAAAGCGCAAAATTATGGTTTGTTTTAGAACGCGATTCGAGTTTCTTTGCTTATTCCATTCCCTCATAACAGAGCCCCGCATTTGGCCTTCCCCAGATCAAGGTGTTCTCACAGCTTTTTGTCGAAAAGGCCAATGAGGTTCTCTATTTCCCAATATATCCTTCCAAGCTGTTCAATATTTCCTTTTTAGCTCCGGGATGCTCTGATAACAGAAGTAGCTCGATCGAATACACCCGATGGATCCGCTTAAATTGGACGCATTTCTCTGGTTAAATAAGGCTACTCTAGACATTATAGGCCAAGCAGGTTCGATACACCGTTTACCAACCCCCTGGAAGTGAAAAATTCATACCGCTAGGCTTCAATCATTCATTCGGCTCGCTCGATCAGGAGGAGACTCATGAAATGACCGAGGGGTTCCGCAAATCCATGTCATTCAATCCATTCTCTTTCAAGTTCATGATTCCGGCGTTGTTTCCACCTGCCCGGATCATCGTATGTTGTCCCTTCAATTGACAAAACGATTCTTTGACGTGCTGTCAGCCTACCGATCGTTCCCGGGCGCTATCCAGCACACTTAAAGCCACACGAGCTCTTGGAAAAGATTTGATCTCTCAGAAGAAGTCTGAAATACTTGCTAGTGCTGAAGTCGATGCAAAGGGCGGCGTTGAGAAAAGGAACATTCAGGGCCGCGATTTACTCAGCCTGCTCATCAAGGCGAACATGGCTACAGATATCCCGGACAGCGCGCGGATGAGTGACGAAGATATCTTGGCACGTGAGTCTGCGCGTTATGTCGGTCATCAGCAGTAATGACAATTTCGATTCTGAAGAGGTCCCGACCTTCCTCATCGCTGGGCACGAGACGACTAGGTATCTGCAATTCGTTGTGAGAACAAGAGCGTCTGCTTATGCGTGGTTTTTAGCACGTCTGTCGCTTGGGGCCTCTTTGCCCTAGGTTCCAACCCTAAAGTGTATGCGAAGTTGACAGCAGAGGCTCGCGCATTTCACACGGACACTCCGTCTATGGACGAACTCAATGGGATGACGTACCTTGACTATTTCACTCGAGAGGTTCTCCGCCTCCATGCTCCAGTCCCACAATCGGACCGAGTTGCCAAGGAAGACACCGTGGTTCGATTGAGTGAGCCTTTTGTCGACAGACACGGGGTCAAGCGACAAGAATTCAGGTGCGTAGTATATTTTGTGAGTCGCATATACGAACTTATAAGGACCTGAATACGAAGACTGCGAAAAAGGCGACGTGATCCTCATCCCGATTCGCACCGTCCATAGATTGAAATCGATATGGGGCGAGGACGCGGACGAGTTCAAGTAGGCGTCATCCATTTGTGTGTGTGCACCCAAACTCACCGCTCTCGTAGGCCAGAACGTTGGGAGGCTATTCCGGAAGCCGTTAAATCTATCCCTGGTGTCTTCAGCAACCTGCTCACGTTTGTCACGGGCGCCCACGCGTGTATCGGGTACCGCTTTTCCATCATCGAGTGAGTCCCCTTCTATGGCCATTGGTGCCCTGATGATGCCATGCCAACAAACACCGCGAAATTAGGATGAAGGCGCTCTTATTTTCTTTCGTACGAGCGTTTGATTTCGAGCTCGCCGTTCCCCCAAGTGAGATCACTCGGCGGTCAATGATCGTCACGCGTCCTTTCCTCACTTCCGACCCCAATGGAGGCCCACAACTACCGCTTGTCATTCGACCCGCCAAGTCCGAGTCCGACTGATGCCTCCCTCCCGCCTGTATAACGTCTTTAAAAACAGTATTTAATGTACGGCGCGTAGGGTTTTAACCACCTATAACTTTTTTTCTTCGATTTTGTTTTGAACAAGGGTGTCTGCGAATGCTAGGACGAGCAATATACAAGAGTTTACTAATGGAGTAGTAGTAAGCGATTGAGTAGTAGTAAGCATGGTAATCAGTAGGTGCAAGGAACCGCCGAGGATCATCAATCCTCTTCGTCGTCGTTGTATTCCCTGCCAGGTCGGAACAGTGCCATGAGGTCCTCCAGACCGAGCTTGAGGTTCTTAAGCCTGTCGCCACTGAGTGCGGCTGTAGCCAGAGCGCGCTTGCCGTCCTGCAGTGCGAGGATACGCTGCTCTACGGTGTTCTCTATCGTTAGCTTGTATATATGGACGTCGCGAGTTTGTCCCAAGCGATGGGCACGATCGAATGCTTGATCCTCTAGTGCTGGGTTCCACCACATATCGACCAAAACCACGTTGTTACATGCAGTCAAGTTGAGGCCTAAAGCATGGGGTCAGTCCAAAATCGTTCGCGAATTTGTAGACGACCAGAGTCACTCACCCGTGCTGCCAGCTTTGAATGAGATTAGGATAACTTTGATACGCTTATTGTTCTTTATCTGCTCGAGGCTGGCCTCGCGCTTGTCCTTAGACATAGACCCGTCATCTTACCGGTGATCGACCACTCTCAGCGAACGTGCTGTAACGCGCAGAAAAAAAGAGCTTACATCGCACGAACGAGATCCCCGCATCTTTGAGGAACAGCTCGATGAGGTCCAGCATAGTCGTGAACTGGGAGAACACTATCGTTTTTTCCCCCAGTCGGTTCTCCATCTTCGTCCTCGCGTGTACCGATCTCCTCGAGCAACTCGAGCAATTTTCGAATTTTGGCCGAGTCTGGAGGCAAATTCGAGTCCTTCTCTTTCGATAGCGACTTGCGATTGACCCGCCGCGTAAGGTCTACGCAGCCCTGGCAATGATGACCGTCCTTGGAAATGTTCTCTGAAGTCAATCTTGTGACGACACAATAGGTATCAGCAAGCTACGCGGCGACGAGGAAACGGGATATGTACTCGTCCTGGCAGAGCTGACATTTCTTGCCCTTGGAAACCCCGAGCTCCTGAAACATCGTCGTAAGCTCCTCGTCCTCGTCACCATCTTTCGGGGCCGGACGAGATTCAATAGCTTCACGGTCGGTGTTGTAGTCCTTCGAGACTAGGGACGGGTGGTTGCAGGCTAGTCACATTCGTCAGCGTGAGAAAGAAGTGGTACACATCATCATCGACGTACCTTGCCGCAGGCGAAGTAGCAACACCATGACATTTGTATAATTTTTCATTACTTCGTCATTCTTTACAAACTTTTGCATGGCCTCGTCGATTTTGTTTTCAAGCGCAAAGTAGAATTCGCGTTCGTCTTCGTCGAATTCGCATGGCACAATAGATAGATGGCGTCCCGGGAGCTCGATTAAAGGCTTGCCATTCAGGACGTCGGTCTTATGGCGCCGAAGCATGACTGCACGAAGGACGACCTTCGATGAAGCCCCCACAATGAGGATAGGGGATGGTGACAAAAGAGAGACACTCACATGCAATCGTTTCATCGCGACGACAGAACGACCACTCTTGACAGGCTTGTTTATCTGTTCGTTGAACTGTCTGCCAATCATTGAGTGGTTTGACACGAAGGAACTTGAGAAGGGAGTAGAGTTCTTCGACATTATTTTGCCTGACATGCGCATTAATATTAATATCGCCATAATCTGCATCGAGAATCCAGTCGACTCACAGAGGCGTTCCTGTCAAGCACCACCGATATTTGCCTTCCAGAGCGCAACATGCTTGGGCGGCCTTCGTGCTGCGGTTCTTGATATTGTGCGCCTCGTCTAGCACGATTCGCCACCATTTCACATTGAACAAGGCGTCCTTTTTCTTGCCTTTCGCAGACGTTGACTTTTTTTTGCTTGCTAGCGTTCTCCCAAAGTGCTCAGCTTCGGAACCGGAATCAGAACGCGACTCGTCCTTCCGGGTGTTGTTAGTCTTCTTAGACTTCGATTCGTCTTTGGCTTCCGGATTAGATGCAGCATATTCGGATGCAACTATAGCATAGCTAGTAACCACGACGTGTGCGCGTCTAAGAGTCTCTGGATCTAGGAAAGTATAAGCTGGGGAACGGCATAGCGTACATCGCATTGTACGCACTGGTTGCTCTGGAAGCACCATGATGTTCAATAACAGTCAGTTTCTTGGCCATCTTCGAAATCTCAGAGGCCCATTGAGATACCAAGCTGACAGGGCACACGACACTGGAAAAATGTCAAAGGTTACGAACAAATGTCACGGGGGTGATAGACTCACAGAGTGGTCGCAGCCCAACCATCTTCTCCAGTCAGACTTGCGAGGACGAACCATCAACAATACGCGTGAGAGGTTTGGAATAGTCTTCCCTAGACCCATGTCATCCTGCGAGAATACCCCCGTGCTTCTTACCACTCTCCCGCTCTGCCATCCAGGTTCGGCCAATTATTTGGTGGGGCAAGAGACGAATGCCCTCGCGAAAAGCCATCAACCGACGGCTTTCGACATGTCTATATCGTCATGAGCAGCTCTGCCCGTCTTCCTTCCCATCGAAACTTTGTTGCAAAAGGTCCTGAAGATCCTTCTCTGCTTCAGCGGAAGTCTTTCGGGGCTCATATGAAAACCCTAGAGGACCATTGAGCGTTGGGATCCCTTCCCACTGATCGGCCTGGTTGACATAGTGATTACGGGGGAAATCCCCATTACTAGGGATACGGATTGGCTGTGCCGGGCCAGGCCGAGTATGAGGAGTGGGGGCAATTGTGTTTTTATCTTTTGGACGCCAGCAGGTGGTTAGGCTCCGTACTCGGGACTAACCCTGCGTATTGAATTGCCATGAGACCATTGTACACTGCTATAGATTATCGTTTCACGTACCGTTCATCACCATGACGAATCAGATACAGTGTATATTCGTAGGTCTTCTTTGGTTGGCTGCCCGATGTGGTCGAAGAAGCGACCTAACTAAGTGTCAGAGTCAAGAAGAGAAGGTAAGGGTTTCTTTCTAACGCTTATCGGTTGAGATACAGCCCGAGCCTTGTCTCCACTACTTGGACGTGGATAGAGATTAGTGTCCTGAGCGAGTTTTCGGCGACTAGATGAAGAGAGGCAGGTCAATTTCAGAAGAGGTTACGGAGAAATGATCGTACATATCTTCCATCTCGATTGCGCAGTGGGGAAGAGAAAGGGTAAAGTCAAGCAAGACGCGTTCAGGATATAAGTACCGCGTCCGAGCGCGTGTCAAAGAACGGTCACATGATTGAATCACATGACTGGAGATGTGCCAGGGATGCCACCGAGTCACTCGATTGACTCGATTGTTCCCACTGGCACTCAGGCTAGCGATAGATTGAGTCACTTGCACGCTGTGTCTATGACAGCGTTTACTGGAGAATGTGAATATTACAAATCGGACGCGCTTGCTCTGCTTTTATTTTTTCGCGGTATTTCATTGTTGTCAGTTGTTTGTGTCGTGGTCCCACATTCGGCCGGATCGAGAGATGGTTTGGCACGGTCGCAGCTTTTACAGCTTCTTCGTCTACGCCAACAGTCTTTGGGTCTCGAGGCCTCATGTTGGTATACGCTGATGTCTGAAGATCCTCTTGCCATTGCAAAGTATGCATCTGTCGTCCCTGTACCCCTGGGTCACACTGCTCACCCATCCGATACAGAGAAGCGAAGGCCCTTCAGCAGGGCCTCAAAGATCTCCTCAAAAACCGTGATCCATGGAACAAGGAGGTTGAGTTTCAGAGGAGAAAGTGAGTTTGGTTTTCTCACCATAAAGTTAACATTCTTAAGTACAGAGGCAGTCTCCAAAAACAGTACCTTCTTCTTCTCCTAACCCATCCGAATGCCAGGGAATCCAAAGATGCAGAAACACACTATGTGGATGCAGACGTCTTACTGCTCTCATTTCTATCTATAAGACTCGAATAGCTGCGCTTGAGCATGCTCTTCGCGAGGCCGGAATACAGCGCCAACATCCCCGTGCGCAGCGCCCCGGTCCGGTTGAGCATCGCAGACTTGTGCAACGCTTCAAACAATTTCTCTCAACCGAAGAGAAGTTCTGGACTCAGCTGGTCATACGCATTCAGCGCCAATTCGCTCTCTCTGAAGCACGTTCCGCCCTCGCCACGCTCTCAATCACCGCCGACGCAGAGCCGGACTCTGATGGTGCTGATGCTGGGAAACATGATCATTTCCGCTTTCCTCCTGAACCTGCGTCGAATTCATCACTCCAACCATTGACTTCTGCGCAGCGTACTAGCCGCCGTGCTACCCTAAGCAAGGCGCTAGTTGTTCTTGGCGACCTCGCACGTTATCGCGAGCAGTATAACGAGAGCGCTGCACGATCCCGTGGCGGACCCTGAGCGCGGTGGTCGTAACACCCGCGGGCGAGGGTCTCAGACCGACCAACCTCGCGCGAAGACGTATGATAAGGCCCGTGCGTGCTATGAGTGTGCGCGGGACCTCATGCCAGACGAAGGAAACGCATCGCACCAGCTCGCCATTCTTGCTTCATATCAGGGGGACACATTCGAGAGCCTCGTGCAATATTACAAGGCGCTGTGTGTGCGCGCGGCGTATGACCCTGCCGCCGAAAATATGGGCAACGTACTGTCAAAATTTCTGGAAGGCCTGGAAGCGCAAAAGAAAGAGCAAACCTGGACCGCTACCACCCGATGATCTCAACCGGGCAAAGACTAACCCTCCGCCCTTCAAGGACAATGTCATTCCTTCTCCATGCACTGTGGAGATTAGACGTTGAGGAGTGAGTGTTTCAGGGTCCACTTACGTGCTTCAATAAGTGGTAATTTCAATTCTACAGAATGGATTCTATTGCACCGAAGCACGATGAGGCCGTCGTAAAGGAATTTTCGGAGCTTGTGTCCGATCGAGTTCTCCCGATCGACACAATCACTAAGGTCATTATTGCCGCACAGGGCGCCCTTTGGAAGCACCGTAAAGTTAGCGCTTCGGCTAGCGTTTCCATGGAGTCTCGAATCGCCAGCCACGTTCTTGCGCTCCATCGCGCACTGCTTCAAAGCGGTATCATGGAGCTCGACGAGGCGGCGAAAATAGTAGAGGAAGATCTCGCCATGCGAATAACAGCAACTTTCCGCCGAACACTTCCAGCCTTACGCATTGCCAGTAGGTGGCTGCGAGTCAACTTAGACTACGTTTTAGGAGACACTCGCAAGGACATATCGAAGGCAGAACGTGGCCCTGTTATCAGCGACATCTCCAAGTTCTGGGAGGCGTACACCTCTTTCGCCACACGCATTGTTCTCGTATTTCCGCCGACAAGCCTTCCAAAGTTGAAGCGTGCCCTGGAAGAGGATTTCGACACGCGCGGATATCTACCATTGGGCGGTTTGTTGACACAAGAAGTCACCTCGACTGAACAGGAAGGGCAAGATCTTCGCGCGCTGGAGCAAGTTCATCCCAACGAAGAACAGCTCATGCGTATCTGGGACATCGGCCACGATGCGCGTCTAATCGCAGAAATACCAGGAACACAGATGGAGACTTTTCGAGCTCAATTTTCCTTGATCGACTCTGTCCGAGAGGATGAAGCAGTTGACGCTCAAGAAGTGGCTGCTACTGAAAGAAACCCAACCGTCCTAGGATACCGGTTCCCGTTTAGCTGCGGATGACCGACAGTTAGATGATGACGCCAGAACAGAGACGACAGACCCAGTCGGCGACGCGTTCAGGGAGGTACTTGGCGTATCTTCTTCCGACGATGAGCAAGATGACGAAATTGTTTGGAATCCACGGTACGCAACCCCGGCCTCCTTTTGCACGACATCTTATTTAAATGGGGTCACTCTGGTATACAGTGCCGTGTCTCCTCCCACTGTCACGCCATGTCCTGTCAAACAAGTCCACTCCGCATGGTCGTACCGGTGGCATGAGCCCCCTTAGTCCAACGAGGCCAAGCATTGGCATTGGTTCAACGTCCCCTCCGCGCGGTTCTGACGTGTTTACGCAACCACTCAGCACCCCTGGACAGCCCTCAGGTACTTCAAAGACGACCGCGCAGGATCTCCTGAATAACGTGATGGGTCTTGGGCGGCCTGCGCATAAGGCCGACGTAAAATCTTCGTTCCCACCGCACTTTTCCCAGCAGCAACCCCTTCACTCTCCGGTTAGACATCATCAGAGACTACCATCGTCTTCACAGCCCCAGACCCTGTTCAGTGGTGGAGCCGGGCCATCTATATGGTCTGCTGCTCCTGGTGAGAGTGCCCTAGGTCTTAGTCCTCGCCACCAAGCAAATGTAACCCTGCCCGCTTCGCCTCTTACAGGGCTGGTACCTATAGGACATACCAGCTTGCAGGCCGCCGTCCCGGGCATACCCTCCACAACCCATGTTGGCGTGCCACATCTGGGTAGCTCATCGAGTGTGTTACCCCCATCTACACACGGATTGTGGCCGCCATATGACCATATGGAGAAAACGCTGCCAACAAACACATCCCAACCTCCAGCATTTCCCGCACTGATAGAACGCAACCACAGGCGTATCCCTAGCCCCTCCGTTGGGTTGAACGATGGGTATACCGACTCTGGTTTCCAAGGCTCCGTTGTTTATGCTTCTAGTCCCCGCCAAGCTCCACTACCTGCAAATGCCTCGAGCACGTATTCCGCGCCACAAAGTCTACCAAATGCATTCAACAATTCGATGGTGTTATCGTCGGGAATCGACCCACCGCACTATCAATCTATGGCGACACTCGGCCAGAGCAAGCTATCCTATATCCCATAGCACAGATGCCCTATTCGGCTTTTCAAAGTATGGAGACGTGCGCCGACAGCGTACCAGTGGGGTCTGGGGAGACGCCGGATGATGCTGAGCGTTCCTTGGGGCAGCTTCATTAGTGGAGAAGAACGGTGTCTTCATTCCGATCGCACGTGGCATGGCTATTATGCCCGTGTGCTACTTGCACGCTCCGTGTTGACGATCTGGTGAGTACTTCGGGCAGAGATGTTGGCGTCGGCGGCTATTTGGGCTCGCCTCGGGCCCTTGCCCAGGAGTAGTCCGGACCGCGGGCTTGGTTATGCATCTCTTTTGCCTGCTTCCTCTTTCATGTAGGTCACCCATCCGTAACTGTTTCTTTTCGTTTTCTGTCTCGCGCGCACATCTGCAGAGAAGTTTCCTTGTGTTTCATCTAAACGAATTGACGTTCTTCGAACCTTCTAAAGTATTGAGCGAAGGTCGATAGTATGGCGTGACCATGAGAGAAAATACGGATTTAGAGTTGCCATTCCCCATGAGGCAGCCCTCGAGGCAGCCTCAGTTGCACTAATCAGGGCAGACACCTATCGCCTTTTTTCTAATCTTGCGTACCATTTCCCCCTTCTATCATTCAGGTTTACAGACTATCTGGACATCTAAAGCCTATAGATGGCACGAAAAAAGGCTGTACCTTATCGCGAAGGATACAAACTGGAGGCACGCTATCCCAAAAAGGGGACCTTACTTACACCGGGAGCTGGTCCCCGCTGCAGGGTAGACTACAACCCACACGACGATGGCCCCTGGACGACGGTGCAAATTATGCGTATCGATGGTGATCAAGTTGAGGAGTACACATGCGCGATGCCCCGCTACTACGCCGTCCCATTGATACTGATTAACAAACGACTTGCGTTCTTTGAGGCACAGTCCGCTCCCGATGGCACGCCTCTCCCACTCGAGGGCGGGACTACAAGTCTCAGACTGCGCGAGCACAAGGAATACACCTACCTCTGGCGGCTGCGCTGCCGCTTCCTGCAGGCCCTATTCGACATGAACCACGAGCAAGAACTGGACGAGGCGTGGCGGTGCGACACGATCCACGGGTACGTGCACCGGACGTATAGGCGGTACGGCCACGACGCATACCAGCGCCACGCGTACTGGAAGGACGCGATCGAAGAGGGTCGCATGCCATACGCCACGCCGGACATCGCGGACATGGGTACGTGTCCTTATCTTGGCGAGTTTTACTGTGCATCTCCCTCCACCCGACTGACGTTCGTTCATCCTGCAAGACTGGGGGGCCTTCGTTGCCGCGGAAATGACGGCCAGCACCCGCCTCAACGCGTTCCTGTGGAACCGCATCAGCCAGGGGTATAGCCGCCTCGTCCGTGACAACCCGCCAGCTGCGAGATGGCAGGCGTGGCGCAGGGGCGGCACTAGCCGAGATCTCACCGCCTCTCTAGTTCCGCACACCGCCTCCATCGGCACCTTTTCCCGTGCCCGAGCGTGAGGTGATGTCCGAGGAGCCGGACAGCACTGCGGAAGAGGAGCAGCAAGAACAGCACGGAGAGACGGTCGCGGCCGTTACTACTTCTAATATTGCGGCGCAGGAAAACGTCACTGCTGTGCAGAACTCATGCAGCGCCACACTCTACGATGTTGATAACGACATGGACTGCGGAGGTGCCATAGCGGCGACCTTTGACGGTCCCCAGGTATCGGCGCTGCCTTTGTCGCAAGGGGCAGGCCTGGCCGCGGCAAGCACAGGCGGCACACTTAGCCACAGACGGGTATCATATTCACTCACACTCGACGTACCTCAAGGCATGGCCGTGACGGACTTCCTATGTACGCTCTCACATGTAGGAAATGACGTTGGCAATAACCGCAGTAAGCTGATGGTAGCATCGCTTACGGTTTTCCGCACTAACTCTATTTGCAGGACCAATACTTCGGGTTAACTATACAAATATTTCCTAGGATCAGTGCTGACTTCGTCGAGGTGGACCGGACTGGGGTAGTGTAAATACTTTTAACTGTATTGATCAGAAAATGAATGAACGACGATGCAATATTGATGATAAAGATGTACAGTGCATGCAGAGTACGAGAACGAAAAAATTGAATAACGAGTGTTGTGCCGCAAAGGTGACCAGACTGAGAGTTGAATATGAATGAATGAATGAATGAATGTGTGTATCATCATGAACAGAATCCACGCCGGGATCTGCAAAACATGTCCATGAGAACGAAATAAAATGAACGCGTCACCTTCCCCGTTCACCCACGCGTAACGCGTTATCGTCGTCATCGACGAGCTACCGCCCGCGGCGCTCATGGTATCGTCATGGGCGCTTTGCCCCAGCCGCAGCACGCAACTTATCGAGTACTTCGTCCATGCCCTTTAGCCCGACACGCTCACGACGCGCACGATCGCCCTCGATCACCTGCTCGATGCTCATAGGCAGGACCGTGTGGCGGATTGTTGTTCGTCTGTAGGGCTTCAGCCACCACCTTATCGAGGCCACCACCAGAAAGATCCGGCGTCGTCGAAGCTGAAAGCCTCTTCAGTGCACGCGACGCACGCCTCTCTTCCTTCCAACGGCGTTCTGCTTCTGCTTCTGCTTCTGCTGAGTCCTCGACTCCTATGACCGTGCGCTCGGGGATAGCATCCAGGGCCTGGTCCTCCGACGCGCGTGCGCTCGGGCCTGGACCAAAGCGCTGAGCGATGCCAACCTCACTGCCGCTCCCATCAGAAACACTCTCAGCCGGGTAAACGCTGGAGTAAGCGCTTGAGTGGCTCAGGCGCGACTGGGAACCAGACGCGCTGCCCGAACCATACCCCGACTCAGACTCGGCACGAAGATAACGTACCGCCGCTTGTACCTCTTCTTGAGAATCGGTGGTCTCGGCGCTCGGGCGAGGTTCCGTGAATGCAGTGAAGCCAAACTCCTCTTTTTTCTCTCCACTCCAATTGACGACCAGCCAGCGCAGCCCACGGATCTCGCGCTCACGCCGTCGTACAACGCGCTCTACCGTCTCCAGCTGTCCACGTAAGGATGCGATCTCTGCGCGAAGGTCGGCATTTTCGGTTTGCAGCGCAAAGATATTCGCGGGTGTTGGCGGAATAGGCACAACGACGCGGGAAGGGGGTGGTTGCGGAGACGAAGATGGCTGTGTAGTCATTGTTGATGCAGAGAAGGAGGATGGGGGCGCGTATGGGGGAGACTCAGATGATGTGTGTGATTGTACAAGCGGGGACGGCACAGTCGGTGAGGACCGTTTCGATCCCGACCGAAAAGGCCACGTAGAATCCTTGCTCTTTTCCTTATTTGCAGGTCTTTCATCTCTAGGTCGCCGCACACTTGTAGTGGATACGATAGCGGGTGAAGACCTGAATGCGGATGGTGCCGTGGACCCAGAAGTGGACGACGCTAGATTATTCGGGGAATCCGTGCCAGAAGCGGACAATGCGTTCGGCGCTGATGACGGACTGGTAGGTACGACGAGCGTGCGAGTCGAGGACTCACTAGACGACGGCGAACTTGTGGACCGCCCGCCAGCTTGCCGCGAGCTTTCAGAGGATGCCCGTGAGAGGCTAGACCTAGGGGAGACCCGGCAATGGTTCTGCCGGTGGAGGGGAAGTAGAGCCCGACCCTACCCTATTGGTCAGTGTCGAAGAGGCGGCTGATGTCGACGGCGACTTGGAAGAGTTTGAGGGTGACGTTGGAGTCGGGGCTGATGACGACCGCGTAGCCGTAATCGATTGGCTAGAAGCGCCAACAGCGGAGGAAGCCGGTAAGTTGGCGCCAATAGATGATGCCGGAGCAGTTGATGTAAGCATACGAGAGTCTGAGGCGGCACGGGCCCTCAGCTTGGACGGCACCTGTCCAAAACAATACTTTAGCGTTGGAATCATTTAGTAAGACGCCCACTCACGGTGACTTTTGAATCTTGGACGCTGGCATGTCCTGGGGAGTTAGCCGGCGATGTATTCGCGCCTTTTGGAACTACAAGCCAAGACGCGTGCTTCGTGCCGGGCGCGGCTGTGCCCGGCTCCTGCTGTTTCCCCCCAGGTATTTCTGGAGGTTTCAAAGTCGCACTTTGGATAGGGGGGACTTACTCGCTTTGCTGACGAGTGAGACGGGCGTGGCGATACCGTTCGCTCAGATGTTGGAAGCACAGGAGGTGACGACTTCGACGACAAAACGACCGGCGACTTCGGTAAGGGTGGAGAAAGGCCCCTTGACCCTGTCAAGGAATTGGGCGTCCGGAGAAGGCCGACACGAACAGATGCGGCACGCGACGTAGAACTGGAGTCATTGCCGCTCCCCACCCCTGACCTCGTTCGAATCCTGAAACCGAGGCCGAGGCCAGTTGCAGCGGATTCAGATCCGCTAGCACTTGTATATCCTTGCGCGGATTCCGACGCGCTTTCACTACCCGACGTGAACTTATGCGATGGTGATCGTGGCGTCGATATTGCAAGCCTGCGACCGTTGGGAGAAGACAATAACTTGGCCTCGTAGGGTCCAGCGTGACCCGGAAAGAAAATTTGAGGACTGCCTGGTGAAGTCGGAGTACCGAGATCTGTAGAATGCGCGTCATCTTCCGGAGGTGGTGGTAAAGGGGTGGTCGGAGGAGGTTTGGCGGGGGGGAGGATACGAGCAGTTAGATACTTGCGGTCGTCGTCATCTGACGCGTAAGATCGGAGAAGTACTGTCGGCGTCCTAACACTGGCAGAACGCGGAGGCTCTGAATCCGAGAAAGAACCCCCCAATACAACAGCGGATGTTGGCGTCGGGGTACGTGACTTGTTCAAACCATTAGAAGAGAGGGAAGAGGGTGGACGCGTCGTAGACCGCGTGGATCTCGAGTTCGTAGGTGAAATCGAGGAACGTTTGGAAGATGACGCGTCTTCAAATGTAGGTAATGGAGGAAAGGATGTTGAGGGGATGGTGAGCTGCGGAAGCTGTGACCGAGCTGGGTTTCGCTCCGAGGGTGTTCTGCGCATTGTAGAGAAGAAAAAACATGAGAAGTCGTGATGAATAAGATCAATAGACGGAGGACGTACGCATTCGTAGAAGGTCTAGGAGTAGGTACGGGAGTATGAGTAGGAGAGCGGTGACCAGGAGGAGCTACAGGAGACTTTTTCCGCAGACTGAAGAGGGGGATCTTACGCTTTGACTTGTTTGAGGGGTCGGTTGAGGGAGAAGGGATGGAAGAGTGTTGACGGCCACGAAAGAGATCAGAAAGTTCGGATGTCTTTGAACGGATCTTAGCGGAGGTGGTAGAGGGACGGGAGTTGATGGTGGCCATGTATGGGTAGCGAAGGAGGGAGCGAATGCGCGGGAGGATGTCGTATGTATATGCGCACTCATAACTAGGTTCACCCTGGGCGCCTCTGCGCACCAGTTGCCCTTCCAGTTACGGAATACAGCGCGGCGGTATTAGTCGCATCTTTTGTTTTCTACTATTTGCACCGGAAATGAATTCCCCAGATCTATCCTCATACCGATCTCCCGGGTCCGGGCACAGAATTACCTCATCAATCTTTGTCGTTCTTCCGGCCAATTTACTACGCCGCCCATTTTTTAGCCCTTCACATTCTCTATTTTCTAAGCGCACCTTTTTTTTTTTTTTCGCATTCTTTTTGGCACCCGTAATCGTCATTCGTCTGTCACACTCTAATCAGGTTAGACTATTGGGGGTTGCACTTCTCAGCAACCGGTTCAATAATCATCAGCAGCTACTCGTCTTCGTCTGCACCAATTCGGTATTCAGATTCATTCGTCTCATATTCGTAGTCCACATTACTTGACCACCCTGTTATCACCCTTTTACTCTGTAGACGTCGTCCTATTTAGCCCGGTATCACGGTGTATGTTACAATATTTGGCTCCTTTCTGTCCTCAGGGTTGTCAACACCTTATCGAGTTGACCCTGATCCGCACAATCGTCTGATTACATGCCCACATCCGAAATACATCCTTGACTACGTGCCACCTGCATTCGTTCGAGTTTGAGTAAGTTGCAATCACCGTAGTTTTATCATAACCAATGGAAGTGTCGAATGGGGGAAACCCCCGTATTATTATGGATTAACATCCATGCCAGTGGTCAAAGCATGTTCTCGAAATGGCATCAGTTATCTCGGACCCCCCCATTACGGTGTCTTCTCCAAGTCTCCTTCGTCTTCTGGTCTGTCACTCAATCTGCTCAGCCAAGCTGCGAGAAGAACCGAACATCGGGTCCGGCGCCCCGCTACGTTCGGACATGTAACTTATAGTGAGCTATCCAGTCAAAGCTTCCACGATGAAATTCGACGAAATACAAAGTGTTATATATTATTGCACGTAAAACACCAAACGCTCGTAGATTTTTCTCTTCTCCTCAACTCTCGCGTCAAGACATGCTCAGTATTCCTCACTTGTGCAGACTACATCCTTACTGGGCGATGCCTGCCCCCCTCTCTATCGGCTTCTCTGTCTGCTAGCACTACTTGTTCTTCTCCCGAATAGGTCACGCCATTGACAGGTCTAGTTCTTAGACTCACTCTGCTCCTCTAGGCAATTCTTGCCCAGAACCTAGCTCAGAATCTGGACGCACTCCGCGCTGGGAAATTAACGTCACGGTGGAATCTGTCACCATCATCTCCAGAAGACGCCCAGCCGCTGGAACCAACACCTGCGATCGCTTACCTGTACCTTGAGTTCCTTGTGTCGATGTGCTTTGTATGGATAACACCCGAGCTTGAATCGTTTAATTGTTCTACTTCTGTTCCTGAGGACCTTCTTACGAATGCACATTCTGGTGGTGATGGGGCTTCTTGCCACACGACCCTGTGATTTGATGTGCGAATAATATCATTTTTCTGCCCTGTCATGTGCTCGCGTTCATCTTACTCTGGCTTCTCAGCGCTTCTGGCGCTGGTGTCCGCGTCAAGGTTTGACTTCACAATAGCTCTTAACCCACGCTCTTTGTCCCCAAATCGAATGGAAGGACCCCCAAGTCTCACAAGACAGCATATCGTGGCCTGTCTACTATCTGTCTTGCGGCGACGTTCTGTTCGGGTATCCCCAGTTACGACCGCAACCTTGGTTTCGTGGCTTCTCTTTCTCTCCAGCGCTTCTTACGTTTCATCCAGAGGCTTGGCTTCGAGACCGAGCGCGTGGAATTCTGCATTTAGACCTGCACTAATTTGCGTTCTGTGTCGCCGCTGGATGTCCCCACTCACGTCCACCGTTCGCCTCCGCAACACAATGCACCGGAGAAAAATTCACCTATGGATCCTAGCACTAGCTCCTATCTCATCTCGCTAGGAGGAAATCATATATACAAAAAAGACATGACAAGACGGACCACCGCCTTCCGGAACGGAACAGATAAGTTTTTCTTTTTTTCGTCTTTCTTTCGCCTCCCTGTGGGGCTTCCTAGGCATCACGCGATGACTGAACTTTTCGCCGGGCGTCGTAAGCGGGCGGCGATGTCTTTCCTTCTTTCTATATTTTGTTTTCCTTGAAGGTGCTGTGTTTGGTGGGTGGCCACGAGTCCGTGCCTGGGGTGTGGGGTGTTAGATAACCGAACATGTTGCCCAAATGCAGTGCTCCTCGAGGCTGGCGGAGCCTCGGTGGTACGCTGCACACTTGCATTGGCGACGACTACTCGAGCCAACGCCGATCCGTTCCTAACGTGCTTTTTCCCGGGGCTTTTCGCTTGCCTTCGGGTCCATCTCCATGCACTACTAATAGTTCACCGCTTTGTTCCGAAAACACATCTGTTGGTGGATTTTTCGGGATGAACAAGATGCGGTGTAATTGTCTTTTTTCCCCATCGATGACTCGCGATCAGCTGAGGATACTTCGGGCGTGCTAACGCCAGATAGGAACGGGCGAAAGGCCACCGATTGTCTCGACCGTTTCTAGATCGGTGGGTCTCGGGACACAAGTCTCCGGGCGTGATGCTCCATCCACCTCCGTTTCGATTGATACAATAGATTTTCTTTTAGAACTTTCTCGTAGGAGAACAAATTCCTACTTAGGTACAATATGCAGTATGGGCATCAGTCAAAGTCATTGCGGCGCAGCGCCAGATCCTTCGAAGAAACATATCTGCAGAAAGTCCTTCTTACGAACGAGCCAGCGATTGTCAACGGTGATAACTTGAAAACGAAAGAGTGAATAATGATAATTATGTTACTGTAGTTTTGATATTCAATGAAGAGCCCACCACCGGCGTTTACCCTTCCAGTCCGCCCAGAGACCTTGCGGATTATGCCATGCGAACCAGCGCCAGAAATTCCAGTCCCCGCTTTCTTCTGAGGGTGCTTCGTCTGTGGAGCTAACAAGGTCCAGTGTGACAGTTGAGCCAGAAGGCGCCATTCTGTACTTGGGCTTCTCGGGACGATAGAGACCCTTGAGAGGGGAGCGGGCACGATGCTCGAGATACGTAAATTCGTCCACACCTCTGTTAAGTCACATTGAGCCAAGTTGGAAACAAGGGATTAGGAAAAACTTACTCTTCGTTCTCGAAGAATGGCTCTCTCTCGAGCTCTTCAAAGGCAAAACGCCTGCTAATCGACACATGGAGTAACTGTAACGTAAATAATAGGGGCTTTAGCCCACCGTGCTCCGATGGAGAAAACAGGAGAACTCACCCCGTAGAGCACCCGCGCCTCGTTCTCAGACATGGAACATCGCGAGCGAAGCCATGCTCTCCCCCGATGGGACTTGTACCTCTCGACGTACTCGAGTAGGTCCGTCTTCTCAGAAAATAGCATGGTCCCCGCCATCATCATATACATGATACACCCGAGCGCCCACCAGTCGACCTCAAGGCCGTAGCGTGGACAGCGCGCGCCAGGCGCAATCCACGCACCGTCGTCGCGCAGAGCGCTGCCGACTAGCTCGGGAGCGGCATAACCCGGCGTGAACACGGCATCGCGGGCGTAACTCTGGCCACGCGTCAGGCGGGAGGCATCGTGTACGTACGCCGCACCCAAGTCGGCAATCCGCACGTCGCCGGAGCGAGAGAGGAGAATATTTTCCGGCTTGAGGTCGCGATGCATGATGCCCATGTTGTGGAGCGCGTCGAGGCCAAGGGCCTGTTAACAACGGGGGTGAGAAAAAGTAAGGCAAGAGACACAAAGACGGTGTGATAACTCACAATCTGGGCAGTCCATCGTCGCAGTTGCACTGCGGATACGCCCTTGGCAGTGGCTTCCCATAGGTCACATTCCATCAAATCCTGGAGGAAACCGTTACAAACCGAGTCCCCATCAACAGCGTAGAGTAGTGACTCACCATGGCGAAATACACCCTCGTAGGGTCTTGAAAGACAGCATGCAACTGCATCACGTACGAATTCTCGATGCAGGCAGCGAGGCGCTGGTATGCTTCGAGCTCGCGTTCGAGGGCCAGACGCGAGGCCTTGTACTCGGACACGATTTTCTTAGAGGTGACCTTGAAGCACAATACGCGAGACGTGCTCAAATCGCGCGCGGCCCAAGCGGTAGCGAAACCTCCAGATTGCATGCATTCTAGCATGTGAAATGGCCCCGGGGCCGATTCCGATGACGGCATGTATGATGAGTGCCGATTCTGGGACCGAAGCGAGTATCCCGTGGGTAGAGTTCGGCGAGGAACGGCGGGGAGGGCAGTGATCCTGTCATCAGGGTCTTCCTCGCATGACCTCATGCGACCCAAGGGCGCTGCCTTTGCATGCCCGCGTGGCCTTGGAGAAGGGGAACTAGGAGGTGGGTTGGCATGGAGCTTTGGAGTTCGCGATGAAGGCGGGGAAGGTTGCGAAGACAAAGCAGTAATAGTATATGAATCGTTGCTCATGTCTGAGAGCGGGGCTCTTGTGTCGTCTAGTCGCCGTTGTTTCCGCGGGGGGGTCTTACAGTACGGAGGTGGGATAAGAATGGGTGGAGAGAGTGTGGCATCTACAGGAACTCCGACATGCGAGGCCAAAGCAGCTCGAGGTCTTTTGAGCGACGGCATATCGGAGGGAACCACCTGCAGAATTTGTACAAGTGTGGAAAAATGTGGTGTGCTTGTGGGAGGAGCGATGAGGACAATGGAGGTGTAGTGGACGTTCTTTAATGTGAAGTGCGGCCGAATGAGCGCACGTGATCAAAGGGCAGGCGACGGCGTGGCCGCTCGTTGGGGGTTGGCACGAGCTTCACGTGCATCACGAGGCGGTGAAGGGAAAGGCGGGCATGTGTTCAAACACGTTGAGATGGAATGGATACAGACATGATCATGCCTCGGGAGGCGATATGATGATACGGCCAGATCAAGAAAGACGCCGCCACGTCAGGGCGGCATGGCCCGGAGGGGAAGTCCAGAGGCACAACTAGTATCGGTGCTTCAGGCAGATAGTCGGTATGACTTTGACCGCACCCGAAATCGCGCGGCCTGCCGCCTTTGCTACCCGTTTGACAGGCATATAGATCCTGGGTGTTCTGGGACGTTGCCTCGCAATGGCTGCGCTACGCGCCTCGACTTGCGGGAGTAGCGACATGATCGCGATCGTAATGTCCTCGGGAAATATGTCACCCGCAGTAGGCTCTCCAACGAGTGGTACTGGTACTGAGGAACGGCGGGTGACAGGAGATGATGCAATGGATCTTGAACCACGTGAGCGCCTTCGTTCTTCGCTCTCTTCTGCAACAGGGCTGAGTTGTTGGGCCCCAGGACGAGCGCGGAAGCTACGGGTCGAACCAGCAGGAGAGCGAGAAATTCGCATCTGATGAGTTGCGTTAGGGTCGTGTGACAGATGGTCATATGCCTGAGCATAGGAATAGCCAATGCTCTCGAAATCTGCAGGAGTGAGGCCGAGCGACTGGCGGCTGATGGAAGGAGCGCGCGGGAAGGGGACGGTGTTCCCTCTAAAACTCGGGTGACGGGAGCGAACGTGGTGCTTTTCGCTCATAACGACGAGAAGTGTTCTGAAAAGACGGTGGAGCGATGGGGTCAACGGAGCTGGGAACACTGAGCAGCTTTTGAGGGGCATGTTGGGGGGCCGGCTGCGGCGTGTATACCACGAGGCGGAACATCAGAGGAAAGTCCGATGGGTTCCATCTTCCATCGTGGATCATGACTCAAAAGAATGTACGAGTAGCATACGTAGGAGCGAACTATTCGGAGATGGCACCAGACAGCATACTGATGGGCCCATTTCTCCTCGCCGACGACCACTCGGAAGAAACGCGGCGGAAGTCCAGGTCATAATTAAGGATCGAGGACGTGTGGGCTTCGATAGTTTGTATGAACTGGTTGCGGAATAGTTGTGAGAAGGCCGAGTTGAACTAAGTCGAGACTGCCACGTTCTTCAACCTTTGCTTCGCCACTACCAGTTGTCAGTGCCAGTTGCCACGGTGCCGCGGCATTGGTGTATTGGTGAGTGCATATACTCATTCCGTAATTGGAAAAAAATTACATAATCAGCAGAGGCATTATTGACGCCCCGTTGCCAGAATTGGTCGTTCGGCTGTATTACAGTCCTACTGTTCTTAGGAATGAACCCGGAAATACACCAATCGTGTTCTCTGTCCCTGCGGACTGCTACCACGCATCCGATCACAGATCTGAAATTGGTCTGCAAGTGTTATCCTGTCGTTTCTTGATAAACGTGGCGACCGCGCTACCAGCAGTGGTGTGACCTTGCCTTTGTTTTCTTCCTCACATCCTCTGCTCAAAGGAATCCGCGGTGTACAACAAGTGATCCATATTCGCACCACTGGAAGCTATCGACACCACCAATCTCGTGTTGGTCGGATACCGGAAGGCTGATACCAAAACTGGCCTCTCGAGATCACGTTGCCTTCAACAAGTGCTCACTCTAGGATGTCATATATCATTCAAAGTGTAGTGTGTTAATTTTTCTACAGGATGCGAGGACGTCAATGGAGCAACCTTTAACAGGCTTGCGTCCGCTGCGCCTGGCTCTTATCTGTATTTTCCCTTCCCGGGATGAGTGGAGCCTTTGCGTAAGATTTATGAGCGCCACTAGTTTGGTTCCCCAGGCTGGGTATTCCAGGCATTACTAATGTTTACAACCCTTCTCGTCGGTACCCTCACCTTCCTGTTGACATGTTCCAACGCGGTACTCGTCGTATGCCGTCGCCCTACATAACATCTGCTCTTGGCATCGCCTTCACTCATGCACTGGCACCCCCCTGTCGGGCTCTTGGTCTTGGAGTTATCACTGTTACACTTCTATCACCTGATTCACTTTTATGGCTGTTAGCGTTCCGATTTCATTAGTGAGTAATCATCACAAATTAGCGTCGTAGGGTGTATATAGAACCCCGCACGGCCAATTGATACGACGGGGACAGAGGGCTCTACCCATTTTTCAAAAAAATTAAAATTCACTGGCGCGCGTCTCCAGGTACAGAGCGCCATGTAGGAATACGTTATACCCATTTTCAAACTATTTCATCAAAGACCATTTCCCCGAAGGAGTGGCACGGCGACTTGTTGAATGTCGAGCTTCAAGCTTCAATCTAGAGAGTTCCGAGTCACAAGGCGGAGGAGACCGCTTGCTTGACGCGTGGGGGAGTGTGGGAGGCACTAGGAGAGTAAAAACGGCTTGATATATCGTCGGCATTGATGTACCGAATAGACCAGCAACATGCCTAGAGTGTTGAGGGTGTAAGCATGGGTGAGGGGAAACGCACGAGAGGGTGAGTGTGGATAGAGTGATTTAGTCGGACCTCTTTGTCAACTAACTCAGACGGGTTGAAACGTGATCTGACTTGAGTCAGCTGATTGCTGGCCTTGAGCTTGGTGTACTGAATAGGCCAGAAACTTACCTGGAGAATCGAGGGCATAGGCGCGGGTGGGGAGAAACGTATGAGAGGGTGGGTGTGATGGAGTTGTCACCTAACTCAGACGGTGTTGAAACGTGATCTGACCTAAGGGTCAACCCCTTCGATGAGGATGAAGCAACAGCCAAGTTTACTGAGGCTGCTATAATCAGAAGCGCGCAGAGAATGCAAACAAAAGATGCCTCTCGTTACTGGAGCAACCACCTCAGAATAGATTCTTCCTTGATGACCCACTTCGTGCGCCCGAGGGTACTTAACCCCCAATGTAGCACGCGAACAGCGGCATCCCTTCTTGCGAGCATGGAACAGCAGTGAATTCAACCGCCTCTGAAAAGACATCATTTCCGCTGATCCGAACAGTGCCGGCATCAGGAAGCGATGGACGTGCTGTGCTCTGACTGGGTGCCACGAAGAGGGTCACACTGTGTCCCTGACGGTTGCTTTGGTAGGCGTGAGCATGTGAGTATAACTTTTCCAGGAATGCGTTGGTCGGCTGCACGGTCTGTGTGAGATAGTATAAGTGATGCGTGCTCGGTGTGGACCTGCCAGCGCGTCAGTGTTGCATCGTTGCCACACCAAAATGTTCGGCATGAAGCGAGCTGGAGGTTCTCACCGCTGATAACATATCACGATGCATGATCTGTTCGCATAAGAAATGTGCAGCATGTTCCATTTCTTGTGGGTATCCGGGTCAGCATGTGAGGTGGCGCGCGTGATCCACGCCGCAAGTACCAGTGTTCGCCTATCACAAAAGACTTAATAGGTTTGTTCAATTGGCTGTAGTCCAAGGTAACGCGAGGTGAGTGTACCAGTTCACCGGAGTGTCCGGAGTGGCAGTGTTACCACTTCGTCTTCTCCTTTTTTTCTCGCCCATGTTAACCACATCACGGACCCCCAGGTCCCTTACCATGCATCCAATCACGCTCATTGGGGACACCTCGATGTGACGTGGCGGGACAGGTGGGTCATGAAAAGATGGCGGCATCAAGCACAGGGCTGGAGAGAAGCGCTAAGTGTTCGTGTTCGATAAGCAGAGTAATATCTGGGATAGATGATAGGAGTTGGGTAAGAATTAACTTGGACTTGAAACCTGTTGATGAGCTACGCTGCGATAGGACCTACGAGCTAGTGAGACTGGATGGAGTATTATAACTGAAAGTGTAGACGTCCATATCGAGAGCTCCTCAGCCTGGATTCCCTTGATCCGGGACCAAACGTAGCCCTAACAACTGCAAACAGTCTTTTCGTCTTGCTTGCGATGATGAACGCTATGTCGGACCTGAGACTCAAAGTCGAGTTCGGCGGAGGGCTCGAACTCCTGTTCTCAAACCAGCGGAAGCATATCGTCACCGTCCCTCCGGCAGTGCCCCAGGGCAATGAGGGGGAAAGGCCCGTGGATATCAACTTTTTGATTCACTGGCTTAAAGATAATCTACTCAAGGAGCGCCCAGAACTATTCATCGAAGGCGGGACGGTGTGAGCATCACCCGACATCCATTTCCAGTTTTTCACGTTGAATTTATGTTCAATTGGAGCATAGGCGACCGGGGATTCTGGTGCTGGTGAACGACACTGACTGGGAGCTCGAAGGGGAAGGGGATTACGAGCTGAAGGAGGGCGATGAGATTGTCTTCATCTCAACACTACATGGAGGTTGAGTGGGGGTTAAATGTTGAACTCGGCGGCTTGTTTCACCGATTGATCCACAAATTGCCTACACAGAACTTGGATGACTTGATTCACGAATCCCTTCAGGCGTAACTACAAGATAACGGCATGTGGTAATTGGCGCAACACTGACGTTAATCGGTGTTGACTGTATCAGTACGCCGGGTCAATGCATTTAACGAGCTGTAATGTAGCACTTCATTGCTGTGTTATGAAACAAGGGCAGAGCGTATAGAGGGGAACCATAGTACATGTTCACGATGACTTTTCGGTGCCGTTTTTCGACCCGCTCCACCGCCACCATGACGTCCATGACCCCGGTGTGGCTGAGGGTGGGGGGGACTCTATTGTTGGCGGTGCAGTCGGTGGCGATGTCCGCACACCCGCCGATGACACTGAACCCGACTCCGCACGAGTGATCTCCTCAGCCAGACGTAGCCGGTCTTCGAACGCCGCTCGTTCCTGTGTTGCCTTGTCCTGTGCTGCAGCTGCCTCTAGCTGGGACGCGGGTGTCGAAACGCCATACGCCCATGAGCCAGTGACAACCGCCGCGACAGTGAGTCCCTGCGCGACGATACGTACACGCAACCAGTTGTTGAAGGAGTGCGACTGACCCTTGCGCATTTTCGTCATCGCGATTACGAGGGCAACGGTCGTGGCGGCTGCCCCTGTGTAGTCGTCGGCAGCAATCAGTGGGCACGGAAGCTACAAGAGAATAACCTCGTACCGACAGGAACGAGGGGCTGCTGCTTGAATTTGCGCAGCGCCTTTTCGCGGTAGGTTTCAGTTGAGATCGTGCTCATAGGGATACAGTAGGAAGGGACACGTGTGGGTATATCCTAATCTGGAAGAAGAAGGTGAATTCAGTCCCCGCTGTTATGAAACCCCGCGACAAAGTGAAATGTATCGAGTTATCGCATACTTACCGGTCATCCACAGCAAACCGACCCGCTTTGATGAAGAGCTACCGGGTATGGTGGGTATCGGCCGAGAAGAGAGTCAACTGAAGCGGGTCGGGTCGGGTGCCCGCTTAAAGCCGTGATATTCGAGGCAAGAATTGTGTTGAGGACCATTGATTCGGCTGGTCAGCCTGCAATGAATTCGAATTCGTACCGGCGCTGATGCCGAGGTGTTGATGCGGGTGTGCGTACTGATCGCGCGCATACAGGCGTATACAGCAATGCGAATGATCTTCATTCCGAATGTGTCAAGTTAGGCGCCAGAGGTACAGACTCGGTTGCACAGCCCCACAACGTCCTCCATTGATCTTGTGGCGAAGCCAAACCTGTCAACTACAGATTTAATATTTAGACCGATTATATGCGGTGATGGTAACAGTGGCCATGCTCCCGTGCGATCATTCATCATCGTATTTTACTCTCTCACATCCCTTTCGCTCCGTCTTCCTGACTTTCCCCCAAACACCCAGACTCCCTCTTATTCTGCTTGGCCTTTTTTTCAAGGCCAATGAGCATGCCATTTCTCAACTTCCGCTCCGCCAGGCGAAGGGCAAAGAAGATCGTTAGTTTACGCCCTGCTCGACCCCCGAGCCCCCCTACCCCCAACAGTTTCGTCTCTCCCAATTTTTGCGAACCTACTAGGACGTCCGCGGGGTGCACCAGTATCCCTAGTCCCTATCAAGTTGACGTAGACTTCTCCCATGGGCCCCTGTTTGCGAGCGATCCATTCGTCCCTGGCATTCGCGATTTCAGACCAGCGACAAACTCGCGTGAGTTCCAGGGCGGACCGTTACCCACTGGGCATGGTCGTAATGGTGTGAGTCCCAAGTCGTTACCACATGGTGTCGGGTTAGAGCAACGAAAGGTGAGGGCCCTAGCACTCGCACGTTGCGTAAGTTGATCACGGCCTATCAGAATGATGCACTCGCGAAACGAATCGTGAGTGAGGGTGTCACTCGGGTAAGCATTTACCGAGCCCCGACGTCGTTTCCCTAACTTGCGCTCTCAGACTGTCCCCCCGCCCCGTCGTACGCCGAAAGCCACCCCCGCACCCATCAAGATCCCGACCGCGTCTCACGCGTCTAAAGTGCAGATCCAACGCTCAGCCGGAAAATCTGCGGAGCTATATGGTTCCTTGAATCCTGGAGATTCCCCCGCCCTTGACGACAGCGCATCAATTGTGTCGGGCACCACCCTTCCCGGTACTCTTATAGCCAATGTGTGGTACATCCAAACGGATCAGTCACGCGACCATCGTCTGTCTCGGCGCATCACTCGCTCAGATTCGGCCACTCTGCCAAGCGGCGACTTTGCTTTTATGAGTTCAAAGTATGCCGATGGTGACTTGCCCCCTGTCCCCTCACTCCTTCCGGCTGTCGCGTGCCGAACCGTCAATGATCTGGACAAGGGTCAGTCAAATATGCCGAGCGGCTCTCGTGACACACTGCGGGAAGAAAACCTGATTTCTTCTTTAGAGGACATGGGAAAGCGTCATCATTGCTCGAACACATTTTCACACCAAATCTCACCCATTCCGGAAATATTAACGCCAAGCCCTTCCAACCCTGTGACCCCAGATCTTGTCAAGGATTCGTCTACTTCTGCTGAAGGGGGGTCGTCTTCCCAACCACAAACGTCAGACTCGGCACCGTCCGCATGGTCTGGACCGACCTCTAGTTCCACGCCTCCTTCAGGGGAGGAGATCACCATGGTTCTAAACAATTTTTCCGCACCCCTTCCAAACTCCAAACTTGCTCCTGGAATGATGGGGTCACCATCTCAGATAGACGTTCCCGCGAACGAACTCGATGCCAATGCATCGTCTGGTTTGCGCGTCCCGCTTACTGGGCAGTATCAGCCGGGTTAGTGGTCCTCATTATCTCATAGATGAGTGTCCTCCTGACATTTTTCCAATGTCTAGCAGGCGCCGCCATCGACACTCGCCGTACTTCGCGGTCACGCTCGGGTTCGCGGCCATCTCTTTCCTCCGTAAACAACCTCATTCTTCATCCTGCCACCTTACTTCCTGTCGGCGAGCGGCGGATGTCTTCAAACCGTCGCGTGAGCGTGTCGTCAGGAATTTCTCGGTCGGTGTCTTCAGAGGACGCGGACACGTTATCTGCTTTGCCTCCGTCACTGGGTACGGTGTACTCTCATCACATATCACAGCTTCCCCTTTTCCCTGAAAGTGCGGGCGTTTTGTCCGCGTTCACAAGTAGCGGTTTCCCGAGTCGGTCCGGCTCACCTAGTCCACCTCCTAGCCCCGACCTGCTTGATAACATTGTTATATCCGGTCGAAGTAGTTCCGGGCGGTCTAGGCATTCTGGTCAACCAGGATCGTCTGGCGAAATCTCTTTCGACCTTTCTACAGGGGAACAGCGTGCTTCCCGAGTACAAACACCGCTATCGGCTGGTTCTGGGAGTGCCCAAACTTTCCCAGAGACACCTAGCGCCTTTAGCCCTCTATTCTCCCCGAACAACTCCGCACGTTCCTCGCTATTCCCAGATTCCTCGAAGCTGTGCCGTGCATCCATAACCAGATCGTTCCGTGGCCGCAGCAGTCGGGCGTCGCAAAGACTCTTGGTTGGGAGATCTGTCACAGCGAAGGCCTCTTTAGGATTGAGGGCCCACAAAAAGTTGTCGAAAAGCAAGCTTGTCAGACAACCTTCAGCCAGATTTGCAGTAGATGAGGCCCCTGGAGGCTCATCTACTGTCCGTGAATACAGCGAAGACATCGCAACGACCACCAAGTCAGGCGAACCTTCGCTCAGCAAGGGGTCAATTGGCCTCCGTGAGCCAGGAGCCAGCGATGCCTTCGGCCCAATATTTCCGCAAAGGATTACACCAATGCTCCGCAAGCGCTCAAAGAATCAAAGAACTAAAGCCGCCATTCCGCCAGCTCCCCTTGCTCGTCCTCCTTCACCTCCGCTACCCCAACTACCTCCCGTCACCTCCGTTGGGTCTCTTTTTATCCCTGATTCTCCTTTGCTGCAGGTGTTACCATCACCGCCTTCCCCTCAACTGCGTCCACCTTCGCCTTCGCCTTCACCTTCACACCCGCCACCAGCCCCACCTTCTGATTTGTCGACAAGAGAGCACGGTGCCCCTCCACCTCACCATTCACATACGCCATGGCCCCCAGTCGTCCATTCAGTCGCATCACATGACAGCCATTTAGCTGCTTCAGCTTTCCCCCCTCATCCCATCTTTTATTCGTCTGATACGCGCCGAATTCCCACTCGTCCCCCCCTTCCAGTTGGCCCCCGTAACCCCTACCGCAACGCATCCGGTGCCTCTAGTTTCAAGTCGCACAGCCGATATGGTTCGAACTCGTCTATGGAGTCCCTTTCTCGAGTGACGCTTATGGGTGCCCGGAATTTGGCCAACTCCAGTCCCAGCTCTAGCTCCAGCTCCGGGCCTAAATTCCAGACGTCCCCCCCTAAGTTCAAAGCGTTTACCATGGAAGCGGCAAAGTGGACGTTCTCTTCTGAAGAGTTGCAAACCATAGTGTCCAATGCGATCAAACATTCTGCGGAGCCTTCGTCCATTCGGCTGTTGACCGCACAAGCAGCATTTACCGATGTGCCTGCAGAGCTGGAGCGGCTCACTGCGTTACAGAACGAGCTCAAGGTCCGCTACAGAGTACAGGCTCGCAAGCGCGATGCACTCCATAAAGCGGCCATGGTATCCGCAGAGACCCTGGGGTCCAATTCCCTCCGCATGAGACTGCAAGAGTTGGCTGAAATCACCGCAACCCTCGACACGATCGCAGAAGAGCTATACCATGCGCAAGACCAAGTTGCACAACTCTCGAGGATGCTCGCCGTTCACTCTGGCAGCGCGCTCGCAATGGCGCTGCGCAAGCTCCACATGAGCTACCTCAAGCGGACGGCGGAGGTACAGAGCTTACAGGACCGAGTATTTGCTCTCGAGGCCGAGCGTGATGAGGCTTGGGCCCAAGCACAACAGGTGGCACGAGATCTGGACGACCTCAACGATACCTTACAGACGCGCGACAGTAGTTCCGCTGCTACGCGCCGCTCGAGCCGCACAAGCCTCGTCATGGCCTCTCGCGTGTCTAGCACTCGCGTTTCGAAGGCGGGGCTCCGCACGAGCCGCAGTCTGCGCGCATCGATGGCGAGCCAGATCGGCAGCCGTCTGAGCTACGTGTCCTCCGTTGGCACGCCAGCCTCAGCTTCAGAGGTGATACCCCCCGTGCCCCCTATCCCACGCAAGCTGTCGTCCCTACACCGCATCGTCACATCTGACCTATCGAGCCGCGGTTCCGGTAAGCATTCCTTCCCACACTTTCAGGGCACCCTCGCACAGCAGCAGACTAATAGACTGCTACCGTTACCCCCCACACAGCCCATCTATCGGAGCTGTCATCCTCGTCAGAGGCGCGCGCGCTGGCGCAAGCATATGCAGACTTATGTGGGTCCTTAGGGATTGATGACCCTGACCTGAGACCGCCGCCTTTACGTCGGTCCTCCCTCGCCGTATCACCCTCCGCTGCGTCGCCCGGAGCGCGAGACAACGCGAGGCGGATGTCTGATTCAGCTGATTGCCGCACGAGACTTGATCGGTTCCATGCCTTTTTGGAGGCTGAGGTGCGCATGCATTCCCTTAACCGAATTCATTTACTAGCCCATGTTGATACCCCCTTTTTTCCAGTCCGATGCTTTGTTGGCTACCTTTCATCACTTGGACGCTTGAGAGGGTGACTACGACGCCACCCTAAATATTACAATAACTTATTTCGTTGATCAAGCTTTAAGCTATACTCTCTTTGGACTTGCATATGCCACCCTACCCCTCACTCACTCCAGTTTTTACTCTCACGGTCTCCATACATTTGATCTCATCATTCAGTACCGTAACTGGTCACTGTCAGACAACCATCATCATCAACCAAATTCACACATTCGTACCACACACCACATCCATTCTTCATTCGTGTAAAATGATTATCACACCCTCATGACCAATTTGAATCACAGTCGGTTAGCAGCAAGAAACAGAGCATTAGATTAGATGGACAGCAGCGGTACAAGGCGATGATGACGAAAATAAAGATAACATTAAGGAAATCCTAGGCAGAGAGAAAGCATGGCGCCTGTCAGTGACGGGCCCGCTTTCGAAGCACCCGAATTTCGGCCCCTGCCGAACTCGCTCTGGATGACGAGGCCCGCGCAGGACTCGAGCTCGAAGTAGCCCTCCGGCCATCTAGAGAGTTACCAGCCTCTTTGCCCGGTACTACGGCGCCCACATCGTCACCCTTACCCTCATCAACCAGGCCCACTTCCCCCCCTTTCTCTTCCTCGTTCCTCGCGGCCCGCCGGCGCTTGCGCGAGGCCCGCGGGGTGCGCTCTCCTCCCTCAGGTGGCTCTGGGCTAGATCGTCCTGAGGAAGCGGACGACTGTCCGCGAGATCGC
Organism: Lactarius indigo; assembly: GCA_025766275.1. Lineage (NCBI taxonomy): Eukaryota > Fungi > Basidiomycota > Agaricomycetes > Russulales > Russulaceae > Lactarius > Lactarius indigo. The sequence continues at coordinate 1,077,111 of JAFKAC010000012.1, read as the reverse complement.
GATCGCAGGCTCCGAGTCCTCGATCTACTACTGCGGGATACCGATCGACGCGTCGACGCTGGCGTGGCACATTTCTTCTTGACAGGAGCAGCAGCCGCGTCATCCCCAGGTTCTGACCTATGGTCTCCTCCTCCGGCCTCCTCGCCGGCGGCCGAGGCCGCGTCTAGTTCTCGGCTTGCACTCCTTGTGCGATACGCGGGGCGAGGTCGTGGGGGTTGTTGGGAGACGGGTTCCTGGTGTGCCGGCGCTTCCTCACCCGACTGTTCTCCTGATTCCTCATCGCTCGTCGCTAGTTCTCTTGGCTTGCCGATGGCCCTGCCTCGGTGTTTGGGCGGAGCGCCACCTACTCGCAGCGTCAGCATACATCTTATTGGAGAGAATCATGGGCTATCGGATATACCTTTGGATTTGGACATGATATTGACGAGGCGCCTCTCGTACGCTCGCTGAGGCTCCCAGGCAGGAGGCTGTCGGAGACACTTTGACTTTAGCTTGAGCTAGGACTTGGTCCATATAAGCTTTGCTATACGGAGAAGATTGGTCAGTCGATATCTCTCAGACATCAAAATGCGGGGTTTTACATCGTCAAAGCATCTCGGTTGTCCACAGGTGCCAATAAAGGTTGTAAAACCTTGAAAAACAGGACGGAACGGTCTCTCGACCTCTTGTTATTGTTGCTCTCGTAGGCTCCGAGTCGCTTTGCGATCCAGGCTAATAACCGTGAATGGATGGAGACGACGTGCTGGCCGTCGAGCTTGCGAACAACCGCCAGTTGGGCACCGCGCATCATGAGGCACGGCACCAACGATTTAGCGAGCGAGATTGAGTGTGCCTCGTCATGTACGACATCTTCGAGCAGCAAGGTGAACGACTTTTGGAGGATAAGTAATTAAATCACGGTAGGCAAAGGAGGTTAGTCTTGCTCACATCTTTGAGCGCGCTCGTAACAACGTCGACGACAACATCACCGTGTCCCTTGTACATGCCCTCTTCCCGGAGAACGTCGACGACGATCTTCGAGCAGTGGTCGAAAGCAACACCCAGCCGACCGTGGTGGGTAAGGAGGACAGCACCATGAGTCGGATGAATAGGCTCCGGCGCGAATCGCCCTCAAGAACGTCGAAATCACGCCCATGAAAACATATTCTTGCTCGAGCTGCGCACGCGTGGTCTGTTTCCCTGCATATCGACGTGGTCACCACATGTCCAGCCGAGATACTCAAGAGAGACATTAGCCTACCAGCTGGAACTGTAGTTCTCGTCTCCTTTGTCCCGTTCATCGGCTTCTTACCCTTCCTATTACTTCCCTTCTTGGGGGTTGCGTCGTCGTCGCCGGAAACACCTTCGTCGCCTGATCCATTGCCACCAGCGGTTTCGCTGCGCACCGCCACCTCCTCTGTGAAGCATTCAATTTCCGCCTGCACGAATGCAGCACAGCGGATTTGGACCTCCTCGTCGAGCGTCAAAGACAACAAGGCTCTCGGCGAGTCTTCCGCTTGCGAATCCTGGGGTGGACAGAAGAGAATGTGCAAATTCAGGAGGTTCTGGAAAGCCTGGATCGACTGGTCAGGGGAGCTTCTAGGGGGAAAGTAAGGTAGAACACTTGCCGCCCTCCGGACGCCGTCGGTTGTGTTTGACTGTGAGCCCACGGCATATTCGACAAGGCGTTTCAAGAGCGTCTCTCGCTGCTCGAGGAATGACTCCCTCAATCGCGTATCATCCGGAGACGACTGAACCTCGGTTGGTAATCGTCTGGCTTTCCAGATGACATGTAGCGTTAATACGTTGAGCGCCTGATCGATCATCTACTGCGGATATCAGACAGGGCACCGCAAAGCGTGTTCATTCACGCACCGCTTCTTCCTCTTTGTATCCTAGTCTGCCCCTGTCCAGAAGAGCGGAAATGATGTCCCATGCACTGCTCTGTTTGCCGCCCTCGTCCTCTTCCATCCACGAGGACATGTCACGCGCACCAGCCAGTGTTGACAGACGGGCGCAGATCGCCCCAAGGAGAAGTACCTCGTCCTCCGTAAATGATGCGATCTCGAGCTCGTCACGCCCGGCAACGGCATCACGTAACGATGTCGCAAGCTTGTCCTCCAACTCGAGAATTTTCGTGTTATTTGTGTTGGACAGACTCGTCGCGTCCATAAGGTGACGGACAGCCGCCACGGCATGCGAGAGAACGACTGGAGATGAATGAGAAGTGAACTGCTTTGTGACGTCATCCCACAGGCTGGCATAGGCCTGAACAAGAGGTGAGCTTTACGAATGGGAATCTGATCACATGACGACTGACTGCTGTCACCCTCATCTCCAGATAAAGATCGAGGTTCATGAGCAAAGGTATGGAGAGAACAACAGCGATGCGCGCCTCGTCTGTCTGATGCTTTGTGAACAGAAGAGGAAGGCTTTTGATCAGCGCGCGCGTGATGTCCGAAACAACAGTGTCTTCCTCCCCCTGCAGAAGGCGTGAATTTACAATCCAGCACACTACGTCGGACGCGTACCTTTTTTGCGCTCGCAGCACTCGCCTTCGCCTTTCTGAGGGACGCAACAAAGACTTCCAGGAGAACAGCTTCCTCGACCTCCTCAAGGCGCCATGCCTCCCCCGCCACCGAATCGGAGCTCGATTTGTTGCCCTTCGATCTTCGCCCTCGGGACTCATCGCCGCCCTCGGTGGTGGCGGAATGGTCCAACAGCAAGATATCCAACAGAGTCTCCCATTCGCTGACAGGCTCAACGTCGTCCCAAAGAGCTTCAACCGCGAGCGCGATCCTGCCTCGTTGCTCTGCCCCGACGAGCGCGGCGACTTCCCGGACCCGTTGCAAAGCGGAACCAGACGTAACCCCATTGAAAGAATCCTCGTCGTCTTCAGCGATCGCGGCTTTCTTACCCAATGGTTTTGAAAGGCGCACAAGCAGCTTTCCAAGTGCCTTGACCCCTGCGCGTGTGCGCTCTTGCTTGCCCTTCCCATTCCCCAGTACCTCTTCAACGATTTCGGCCCACACGCCTCTGACGAACTCACTAACAGCCTTGCGGACCTTGGCGTCTTCGTCGAAAACAAGTATGCACAGTTCCTCGCGCTGTTCGTCCTCGAGTAGTTGATGCGCGTCGATAGCACCGAGGACACCGATGACAGCGACGCGAACAGCGAGCTCCGTGTCCCGCGCCGCCATCTCGACAAGACGAGGTTTGAATCGTTCCGTGAAGGTCTGTACTGATCCGATGTAGTCCGCGTTCTCGTAGACGCCAGAGAGTGATTTGACAGCCTCCAGACGGACTTGAGTATTAGAATCCGAGAGGACCCATCCGACGTAGCGAAGATACGTGCCGTCAAGGAAGTGACCAGGGTATTTTTTGAACCATAAACCGATGGAACGAACGCACTCCGCACGGATGGAAGGGTCCAGATCACGATAGCGGTTCACGAAAACGCTGAGGAATTGCTCATTCAGGAAAACCAACCGATCCCAATGAACAAAGCGCGTACCTATCTACGAGCTCCTTCAAGAACTCGGCCAAATTTGTTTTCCGCTCGCGCACCTCTACCGCTCTACTCTCCAGCTCTTTCTCTCGGCTAGTGGTGGCCTTGGTCTTGTTTCCTGCTTTACGTTTCTTCTCCCCAGCCCTTTGCCTATCCAGGACACCGGCCTCCTTATCTACAGAGGCAGCGACATCGCACAGTGCTGTCAGTATTTCTAGAGCAACGACAGTAGCCGTGTGTCGAAAACTCCTGAGTTGTGAGGAGGACATGCAAGTAATCCAAGTTTGGATGGTTGCCATCAAGTCTGTCGTATATAGCACGCCGATCTCGGCGGCAGAGACGACGAGACGTTCAAGGAATTCTGAGAGAGACCTGCGAAACTTCTTGAATATGGGTAGCTTCGAGGTTAGGGGATAGAGGGGCGAATCATCCTGAGAAAGTAGATGTTGAGAGAAAGAGGGACGAGTGTAAGGCCGGCGCACCTGTTTTAAGGCTTCTGTGAAGTTATCTAGAGCATCGACCACCCCGTCGTAGTCGACTGCCTCATCTTGGTTCACGGTGTCATTGCAGCCGCAGGCGCGGAGAATACAATTGACGAGTTCGGCTTGAGCTGCCCCTGGTGTCTCCTTGAGCGATTCTAGAAAGTCTTCCACTGTCAATTGAAGGGCAGCGGACGGGTTCATAATGGCATCTTTGACAGGAGTGTGGGTAAAAAGACAGAACGGGAAGGATGTCGGCACATACTGAAAAGCGCGTTGTCTGTGTTAATTTTGAAGTCTTGAGGGGCTTTGTTCGCGTTTGACGCGTCGCCGTTCGTCTGAGCCTTCTTTGGCTTGCGAGAGGGTTCCTTGAGCTCTCCATCCTTTGCGACACGCGTACGTTTGACTGTTTTCGGCTTGCCCCTCTTCTTGGCCAAAGCGGAAGGCCTTCCCTTTAGCTTCTCCGCGCCGTAGTTCTCGTGTTCGTTTTCATCCGGAGACGGAACATCATCTGCATCTGAGAGGGGACGTTCGGAACGGTCGTCATCGTCGTCATTACTCTCAACGGTGTCGCGCTTTCTCTTCTGGGAGGACCCTATGGCCAATGCGATGTGGCAATTAGATGAGGAAGAGCATATAGTGAGAAGGCAGAGGGAAAAGACGGACCAGAAACGAAATGAATAGCCTGCTTCCTTTCACGTTGTGAACGTCGGGGGCCGTGTGGGGATTCTGAGCCGGACATGTTTATCGGGTGCGGTCACTTGGGACCTCCTGAGCAACCTGCTGCCTTCCCGCCGGAGCGCGTGTCCGTGACACGATCAACATTATGTAATTGTCACGACTTTTGTTGATTATGACGTCGATCACAGGTCCCACAAAGCGTTATCAGTTACTGTGGCCTTTATCCCGTCGCCACAGTCCACGTCCACATCCACATCGTGGACCTTCAAGTCATTGTTCACCGCTGAGCAGCTTAAATTGCGATCATGGCTTTGGACGGCTCTCCCTACGCGTACCCCCCCCACACCTAACGTCTCATGACGATGCTACCCATTGGTACCATTCCCAAAGTCCAGACTTGTTTCAGCCGCCCAGAGAGTCCCCACGAACGGGCAGCGGACGTTTGCTATGACACGCGCTGGACTTCACCTTTATCGGACTACCCTCGGTGCAGAGGCCTTAGATGATTTCTTTCAGCCTTCCACGTCAGCCAAGGTTCTCGATCCACCTCGTCTAGTCTACCCCCGAGATACAGAATGGTGGGACGACGATGAAGACTTCTCGCCTTTTTATCCATCTGATCATCCTACTGAGCAGTCTGGACATTTCGCGTTTCAGGATTTTGCGCTGTAAACGTGAAAATGCCTCAGTGCAGAAGTTGCGGTGGCAAAACACATTGATACGGGGAGCATCGTTTGCGTGAAAATGTTCGACAGAGGCAGTTCCGCGAGTCTTTCCAGGGCCATGAACGAAATCCGCGCATATAACCGCATCGTCGAGCACCCGGATTCACGGTCTCTGGTAGAGGCACAGGCCGCGTTCCGCGATTCTGATGGTCTCTATATTGTCATGGTAAGGCCGATCTTACACTAACCGTCGGGTGGGCATGGACTCATGCGCCGGCTATGGTTTAGCCCTCATTTGACGACGACCTTGCCTCTTACGTTGGGATGATGCCATCACCGACTCAACTCGCAAGGATTATCTTGCAGGCGGTGAGGATACTCTTTCTCATGGTTAACCATCCTTTCATCTCCGCGCCATCCAGGCTTACGGGCTCGCTCACCTGCACAACATCGGGATTATCCATCGTAACATCAAACCAAGCCACATCCTCTTGACTAATACCGGGGATGCACGCATTTCAGAGTTTGGGTTATCACACAGTCCATACAGAAGGACCTGTGAAACGAGGTGCGGTCTCTTTTGGGTGTGTTCCTCACTGGCAGGGGTTTCTCAGCCCCGAAGCCATGCTTGGACATGACGACCTTATGGTCGATTACTGGGCCTTAGGAGTGACAATGTTTCTAGTCATCACTGGCAAGGCACGTACGCTTCCATGTTCTGCAAGCTCGAGTTGCCTGACTTTCTGTCACAGTTCCCTTTCCCTCACTTCGTCAGACCTGGACCGATTTTCTACTTGTCCTCGCACGATTACGGAGTGGTCTTGGCACGAGCGGCTGACGCTTGCCGAGTCGTATGTTATTGCAGGTGTGGGTACATGCAGTTGGCCCTTCGAGACGCGTTTGACGAACCGAGACATGCAGCTACTTGAACCCCAACTACGATGCAACGTTTTGATGCAGACCGCCTTACTCGTTGCTCCTACTTTACAGGGGCTTCAGCAGACTGGTCTAGGCACCATAGTTTATTGCCATTAAACTGTGGACCCGGCTGGCAAGCCCTTTTGGAATATCCCCGTCTCGGTACGTTCGTCTTTTATTAGTCCTGGAAACGCGAGCCCGTAGGTGAGCATCACGTAGTCGGATGCCAACTGCGCGTCGTGAAAGGTTGGCTGACATCCCTCTTCAGCACATCCTTCCCACACAACATAAGCTTTTCACAACCTACGCCGTCGGCGCTTGAGCGTGTGACGGGGGAATTTATGAAGTAGAATGGTATTAGATTAGAATGCGTGTGGGACGTGAGAGGGGTTGTCACGTTAGAACGGGTCTAATGTGATCGATGGGCCCTCATTCACCGCCTTTTCGATCTTTCTTTGCGGTCACCTGCAGTAATTTGAGTGATCAAAATTTCTCACAAACCTTTGAAGTACCTTCCCATTTAGTGACCTCTACAAATTCATCATGAGATAACCGCATTACTCCCCGTATAGACTTGGCTCAATGTCCTGGAGGGTAGAGTACGGCGCCACCGTTGCTCTGGTTCCATGGGCCTCCTAACTGTCATTTGTCACATACAACACCCACACCTACAGCACAGCACGGCGACCAAGGCTAGTAGCCGCCTTGAGTCCTACCTACCTCCGAGCGCCATTCACATGCAGCTCAGCGCCCAGTAGAATGTGAATTTCACAGATGTTTGGCAATGATCCATCAGCCGCCTAAAATTGCATTCGCCCCATTTACGGCTCAGCGTCGGGCTGTCCCGGAGAGGTAGTCAAAGTGTGCCTCACGTTCACGGAATACAGTTCGTTAAACTCACGAGGAGAGCGCTCCATTGGACAGTGGCTTTGATATTGCATTTGCGCCGCATCGGTCCCTGGTTACTTGGCAGAAGCCCGCTCCCGAATACTGTATACAATTCCTCGCCATCACGGTTCTTCTCAAAAGTGAAATCATCCTGCCGTAATATTGTCGCGCGACTAAGTTCGCCTCCACCGCTTGTGAAATAACATCAGGTGGCATTTACAAATAACTTGGCACTCACTGAGCGATACCGACCCCTCCAGCAATTGAAAGTCACTACTACCACCAAGCAGAATGTGTCAGGATCGGCCGTAGCTTGGCTTTCCCCTGCCCTGTCCCAGTCATCGATGACAACGCCCCAGGTCGTGGCGCCACGGTTTACATACCTGACCAGCGTCACCCCAGGGCGGTGTTCACAGCCCAAGTAGCCGATTTTGGCCCTCTCATATGCGCCCGCGCACGCCTTGATCCCAGAGTCGTCTCCATCGTTCGGAGAACGTAATGACAGAAGGTCCCCACAATCTAGTGACACAGAACGGCGTTTGCGCGGATGTCCACAGCCATGTCGCTTCCACGCCGGTCATCGTCCGTCGTCCGCGTGCGACAGTTATCAAAACCCAGGGGGTCTACGACGTTAAGGAGAACCAAGAGGAGTCCAATTCTCGTGCTCACAGACGAGGACACCAGCAAATACAACACAAGCTTGTTGCAACTAGCCGACTAAGCGTCTTTTTATTCGACTGTTATTTCGCGTTTACGGGTGGGAAAAACCTCGGATACGCACGAAGCAAGGGAGATCACTAAGTCCATCCGAGTCGAAAGCTCCCCAGATCTATCGACAGCCACTGGCAGAGCACCTCAAAATACTATATAGTTGTTTGGCGCGGCGTTGTTCGACGTCGAACTGTCATTGTCTGCCGTCGCCCCACTCGGTGGCGTTCTCTCCAGTCCAAGTCTTCCTTCTGCACCAGCGGCGTCCTCTTCCATTGGGAAATAGCAGCTACAGTACCCATCTCGGAGCAAGTGAAGTTGGACCTCGGCATTTCTCGGTGTTCCAAACGAATATGGTATTGATGGAAGCAACGATAAGGCTAGCTTCGGCGGACGATGCGCCATGCTGGCGGGTGTGAGACCTTGCGTATCTTCGCGCTTGGAAAAGTGCGTGTTTTCTTGTCGTGTTGTTGTGCGGCGGCTGCTGAACCGTATTCGAAGACCTGGCCGAATCGGGGTAGTCTCTTGCGCCCACCATGCTGCTTCGCTTCCCCGCAGCTGAAGCGCTGCCGTTCTGACTGACTTATGCAAGATTTCCGGCACGGAATTTCCTAACGCGGCCATTACCGTGACCTTGTTTATCATATGTGGCGCCTGGACCGGAATGAGCAAGGAATGGGGCGCTAGAGTCCTGTATTCATGAATACAGTGGTGGTGCCCCACACGAGGGTGAAATATGGGAGATTGGGAACAATGGAACATGGAACAGGCCGAACGTAACTCCGATTCCTTTTACTACGGGAACCTTGGCTGCTGCTGTCATGTGTACTTGTGCAAAACAGTGGTTTCACGATTTTGGAAGTCGCGTTTCTTTCACGCCTTTCCGTGTGATACACGCGGATCAAGAACAGACGAAGACGCGGGAACCCGCGTCTCCTCATTTAAACCGGAGGTCTGTGTGAGTTCTACAGAGAAGAGGGGGAGCCCCCTATCCTTGCTTTCCTACGCGACGCGTAGTACACGTCCAAACCTCGTGGTCAAGTTCACTTGGAACGCCTCGGCGTCGTGCCATAAACTTGGCTTAACGGCCATTCTTACCCCCCCGCTCTTCTGCCTCTCTTCTCCTTTCAATATGTCAGACAGCCCTCCCCCGTAAGCGTTTTCAATTACGTTCGGTCTTCGCGTATCTCAACGCCGATGAGGAAGATATGCACCTAGCAAGTCGTCATTCACGCGCTTCCTAAACTGGACGATGCCTGCGGTAGGCGTCCCCATAGAACAACTAAGGCCGGACCCAGCGTATGTTCAACTCATCCTCGGCGCCGTGTACGACATCCGAATATGCCAGGAGCTCTTTGATGGCTGGGCAGCTCAGCTAGACAAGTATGTGCCAAAACCCAAACTCCTGCTTTTGTATCGTTCGCTGACAGGTTGAGACAGACTCCGTACCAAGAAATTTGAGGAACGAGAGCGGATACTCCGGCACCACCTGACCCTTCTCAGAGAAGACGTCGGCTGGTGTTCACGGGCAACCGACGCGATCCTTCTCTGCCATGCACAGTTCGCCTACTTGACAGCCCAGAGGATCGACGACGCGTCTAGGTCATGGTTGAAGGGATTGAAGTACGGGCAAGACACGACGAGGCTCGCCAATGACATAAACAAGGCTTCCCGCGCGCTTTCCCAGCATGTGGCGCACATGCAAGGAAACCTGAAGTCGTTCGTATCTGCTCTGGAGAAGATGGAGGTGCAAAAGAAGAGCTCGACGGCGAGACGAATCTTGGGGTGGTTGAAGTACCTCTTTAACGCACTCGCTAGCATTTTCGCGCTTGGATCATTCGTGTCGCCCTTCCTACACTCTGTCGCTCCCGGTCTCAGTCTGATTGCGCCCGCCGCGTCCACTCTTTGGAAAGCAGCCGCCGCCTTTTGTGGACAGGCATCTGGTATGTCTCTTTTATAATGCACACTTCTGTCACGGATGTCATCCAATCTTGTCGACGCAGAAATACACGCAGGGAAAGAATCAGAGAGCATCGAGTCTGTACTTCTATTCCTCAAGGACATCGTCCCGAAGGAAGCACACACCGCACAGAAGAGTCTAGCACGGTTTGACGAAGCCCTACTCGTCATGGGACTAGAAGCGCGCATGAAGACTGGTCGAAGGGTGGCTCTACGCGGCCCCAACCCTGACTTGACTGCAGTGGCGCAAGAGTGGAGAAAGATAGCCAAGCAATACCAATCGATGTTACCTGACGATGAGGATCCAGATGGTTGATTGAGGTACGTCCAATGTGTCTCACAATTGCTTCGATACTCCTTTGATGCCACTACTTCAGAAGCTTCCACCAGGATAACTAAATATGTCACAAACTTGCCTTGGTTTCAATCACCTTCTTGACCAGCTCCTCGCTCGGCTCGTTCACTTCAATGACCCTCCTCTCCTTCTCCAACAACCCCCGAAATTCCTGAGGGAGTACGTCCCGTTCGAAGTTGAAACTCTGTGATGTCGCGAGAGCTTTGGTGACGGCCTCGGAAAACTTGGCAGGACGGGCAGTAGAGAGTATGACTTGAACGATGGATGGCGCGCTGATAGAGTAAAGTGAGGAAACTGGACGCGTCCACTTCTGTAATAAACCTTACTTTTTGGGCAGTATGGGGATCTGCTATGTACGAAGGGTTTCCAATGAAATATTGTTTTATAGTTTCTAGAGTCTAGGGGATCTAAACCGGAGGTCAGTGTGAGTTCTACAGAGAAGAGGGGGCTAAATTCTTGCTTTCCTACGCGACGCGTAGTATACGTCCAAACTTCGTGGTCAAGCTCACTCAGCGGCCTTGGAACGCCTCAGTGTTGCACTACTGGCTCGTCGTGACTCGTCTTCTTTTCTTTTCTTTTCTCGTTCTTCCCATACGCTTCCTAACTTGTTGACTCGACGTTCTGTATGACTCGATTCTTGTTGTACTTGGGCGCAGTCATGTAGCTACTAGAGCCTTAAGCTCGACCTACTGTGTTCAACCGCAGTGGCTTTCTCGTATAAACATCTTTGGCTTCACGAACAACGACCTCGAACCCGCGCCTCGCTCCCCACTCGTCTTGTGTGTCATCTCTCCGCCGTTTTATGGTCGGCATTCTCCTCGAATGATCAATCTTCGCCTTCTGCGCGTGACACTCAGCGTCGTACCATAAACTTGGCTTTACGACCATTCCTACCCCCCGCTCTTCTGCCTCCCCTCTCATTTCAATATGTCAGACCACCCTTCCCCGTAAGTGTTTTAATTATGTTAGGTCTTCGCGTATCTCAAGCTGATGAGGAAGATATGTACCCAGCAAGTCGTCATTCACGCGCTTCCTAAACAGGACAATGCCTGCGGTAGGCGTCCCCATTGAACAACTAAAGCCGGACCCAGCGTATGTTCAACTCATCCTCGGCGCCGCGTACGACATCCGAATATGTCAGAAGATCTTTGATGGCTGGGCAGCTCAGCTAGACAAGTATGTACCAAACCTCCACTCTTGTGTCGTTTGCTGACAGATTGAGACAGACTTGATACTAAGAAATTTGAGGAACGAGAGCGGACACTCTGGCATCACCTGATCATTCTTAGAGAAGAGGCCGGCTGGTGTTCAGAGTAAACCGACAAGATCCTTCTCTACCATGAACAGTTCGCCTATTTGATGGCCCAGAGGATCGACGACGCGTCTAGGTCATGGTTGAAGAGATTAAAGTACAGGCAAGACACGACGAGGCTCGCCAATGACATAAACAAGGCTTCCCGCGAGCTTTCCCAACATGTGCGCACACATCCAAGGGAACTTGAAGTCGTTCGTATCTGCTCTGGAGAAGATGGAGGTGCAAAAGAAGAGCTCTGTGATGAGACGGATCTTGGGGTGGTTGAAGTACCTCTTTATCGCACTCGCTAGCCATTTTCGCGCTTGGGTCATTCGTGTCACCCTTCCTGCGGTCTGTTGCCCCTGGTCTCAGTCTGATCACGCCTGCCGCGTCCACTCTTTGGAAAGCAGCCGCCGCCTTTTGCGAACGGGCATCTGGTATGTCTCTTTTATAATGCGCTCTTCTGTCACGGAGGTCATCTAGTCTCAACGCTGAAATACGCGCAGGGAAAGAATCGGAAAGCATAGAGTCTGTACTTCTATTCCTCAAGGACACCGTTCCGAAGGAAGCACACACTGCACAGAAGAGTCTAGCACGATTTGACGAAGCCCGACTCGTCATGGGACTAGAAGCGCGCATGAAGACTGGTCGGAGGGTGGCTCTACGCGGCCCCAACCCCGCCTTGACTGCAGTGGCGCAAGAGTGGAGAAAGATAGCCAAGCAATACCAATTGATGTTATCTGACAAGGAGGATCCAGATAATTGATCGAGGTAGGTCCCATGGGTCTTACAATCGCTTCGATATTCCGTTGATGCCACTACTTCAGAAGCCTCCACCAGGATAACTAAATATATCACAAACTCGCCTTGGTTTCAATCACCTTCTTGACCAGCTCCTCGCTTGGCTCGTCTACTTCAATGACCCTCCTCTCCTTCTTCAACAACCCCCGAAATTCCTGAGGGAGTACGTCCTGTTCGAAGTTGAAACTCTGTGATGTTGCGAGAGCCTTAGTGACGGCCTCGGAAAACTTGGCAGGATGGGCAGTAGAGAGTATGACTTGAACGATGGATGGCGCGCTGATAGAGTAAAGTGAGGAAACTGGACGCGTCTACTTCCGTAGTAAACCTTACTTTTTGGTAGCGAGTATCCGCGCGACAGAGAGGCCCACGGCAGTATGGGGATCTGCTATGTATGAAGGGTTCCCAAGTGAAATATTGTTTTATAGTTTCCAGAGTCTATGGCGGGGTCATTGTCGAAGCTTGTCGCTGGTCGTTTGCACGACACGACTCACCTGATCGTCCGATACACGTTCCGCCAAGAAGTCCCGCCTGGCAAGTTCGAGCACGTCGACGGGAACTTCAACGCGCCCATCACGTTTCACACTTTTCATCCAAGCGTCGATCGTAGCCCCAGCGGAAGACCGCCTCGTGGCATCGGGAGTTGCACTGGATGCTTCATGGGCAAGATACCAGAGGAGGCGTTCAAAGTTGCTCGACACAAGGATGTCCATTGCTGGACTCAGTGTTGCCTGCACGCCGCCGTTCCGCTTGACTTCCATCGGAGCTACCCGGTGCTGCATCGGGACTCGAATTGACCTTCTCGTACCGCCCGCTGCGCCAGAACCGGGTGAGGATATCGTTTGAATTTGTCGCAATGATAAGCTTGCCCGTGGGGAGGCCCATGCGCTTCGCGTAATAACCCGCGAGAATATCCCCAAAGTTTCCGGTTGGAACGACGAATTGTATTTCGGAAGCTTCCGGGAATGCGGGATTTGCCCGCGGACGTGGAAATAGGCCAAAAAGTAGTAGACAGGTCTGGGCGAGGATGCGTGCCCAGTTAATGGAGTTGACGGCACCGAGGTGATGCTTCTCGTTGAATTGCCGGTCCGCGAATAGAGCCTTCACGATGTCCTAAAAGACTGTTCTCAGACGCGTATCGGCCTCTATTGCGCGCTCAACATACCTGGCACGCATCAAACGTACCCCTCACAGCGATATTGTGTACGTTGGAGTCAGTCACGGTTGTCATCTGAGCCTCTTGTACGGGTGAGACCCGGCCCTTGGGATGCAAGATGAAGATGGAGAGGTTCTTTTTCCCTCGCAAGCCATAGATCGCGGCACTGTACTCCGCGGAAAGTCAAAATGTGTGACCCATTGAGCCCACTCGATATGCACCTTCCCGTGTCGCCGCTAGTAGCGCCAACCACCGTCAGCCTTTCCGGCGGCTCTCCTGGCGATTTTCTTGCGTTCTTCCTCGCTAAGAAAAATTCGAAGAGATTTCCGAGAAGCTGCAGCGCAACATCCTTGAATGCGAAAGTGGGCCCATGGAAGAGCTCTAGCACAAATTCGTTGTCGCTGAGTTTTGTCACGGGTGTGACGTCGGGATGCCGGAATGTGCTGTAAGATCTATTGACCAGCGCTCGAAGCTCGTCTTTCGAGAGCTCGTCCGGGGAAATGTATAGCGAGAGGACGGCCACAGAAAGTTCGACGAAAGAGTAGGATTTCCAGTCTTCTTGCCAGTTCTGGGGCAACGGAGGTATGTATTCTGGGATATATAGCCCGCCATCAGGTGCAAGACCTGTCAAGACGGCCTGAGACGGACCGCATGGATGTTTAGAATGGCAAACAACCGAGAAAAAAAAGACAATTGACCTCTTCAAAGCTGAGAAGGTCGTCCCCCCCGCGGGTAGAGAAATACCTCATTGCTCTACGTTGACAAGTACAGGTACTGTCTGTATTTTTATTGGGATCGCGAGCTTGATCGCGAGCAGGTCACGTAACTGACTTCGACAGAGACCACAACGCCCGTTTTGTATCCTTCGCGGACTGGGTCAGACACGGATGACATCACTGCCATCAATAAGAGACGGTCACGTGATTTGTTTGGTGATGACATTCCAAAGGTTGTCGCCCACAGCCACCTTTTGTCCTTTCTACACTCTGATGGCCAATTACAAACTCTGTTATTTCATCGAAGGCGACGAATGTCTTGACTATGTTTCCATTTCCAAGGGGGCAACGATTAAAGAACTGAGAAATATGATTTACGAGCAGTTAGAACCCGACTTTTGGAATGGTATCGCAGCCGCGAGACTACGCCTTCTGAAGGTTTGTCACCTCGAAGTTCTTGGCTGCTGTTCTAATTAGCACCTATTTTAGGTCGACATAGACCACACACCGCATCTGGGTGCCATTCAGGACTTGCGGGCAGGTCATAATGTCCAGATGGATGTGACTCGACGCGTCGATGAAATATGGCCAGATCAGCCAAACGAACTTCACCTCCACGTATGTGTGAAGTTTCCCACTGGTGAGTTGCGAACGTTCCACGCCTGCACCGTACTCAAAATATCTAACCCCGACTTCTTTCTATCGTGTTTCCCTAGTCATTCTCCAGAAACGCTCCGTTCCTCAACAAGGAGACGTCCATTCCCAATTCAAGCGTACTAAAGTTGCTAACCAACACCCGTCGTTCCTCGCAAAATCACAGACTTACGTAGAACTTCAGCGGGATCCTCGTGAGAGGATTCTGGATGACCGCCCAGAACCAGACTATCAAATCCCGCCAATCCCTCTCCTATACTCGGGTTTTGGACACTTCTCAGGACATCATGGACGGTCGTGATGACGTTCCTGGGCTTGCTGATATTGAGGTAGCAAAGCTGCAGATGGCGGTGGATGCTTTCGCAACGGAGATGACTCGATTCTTCGAAAACGAATCACAACGGAGGGACAAAGGCCTGGAACTCCTTAGAGGCATCTTCGCCGCACGTCGGGGCACACCAATTCCTCGGATGTTTGCGAGTGCCATTGGTTCTGTTGTGTCGGACGGCCACAACGTCGCGGTGGGTGGCACAAGCTCAATTGTCGTTGAATTCAAAAATTCGCCCACAGATATCTCCGCAGTTCCCCAGGTACAAGTCGCGGGTTACGTTGCGCATCTGAATGCAGCATTGGCGAAGGGAGCGTTTCTGCAATGGAGGGTACCTTGCTTAGGCCTGACAATTGTTGGTGAGTTTGATCCTTTTATATTTCAAGGCTATTTGACGATCGGATATGTCAAGGTTGTGATATCACGTTCTATGCTCTCCTGGCAGGTGGACCATCAGATTAGGCTCGTTAGCCTGACTCCAACACTCTCTTGCGTCCGATCGGCTTCCGATGGCCGTGACCGCAAATCCCTATATTTGGCATTTGCGGCAGCGTCTGTACTTCAAGCCCAAATCCTTGAGGACGCCCAGAAACTCACTCGGAAACGCCTGGAGGATCCCACTTTTGCAGAGATCCCTGCGAGGAACCGTCGTTATCCAGCGATATCTCAATTATCTGTATCCAAGTACGCAACCTCATGTGGTCCTGACGACTATCTCTCCTTTGAGATTTGTGGTCTCCTTGATGACCGCGTTTACGATCGCTTTTTATACAAAGCGAAGAGACCAGGTGTCGACGAGTTCTTCCTTATAAAGTTTGCACAACGATACTCGATCGACTTGCACCATTTTTGCGCCAAAGCTGGTCACGCGCCATCGATCCTTGGTTACGAACGACTCCCTGGTGGGTGGTTCGCCGTGGCGATGGAGTATGTCAATGCCCGACACCTCAATCACGGAATCGACCCACCGAGTCCGTTGGAAGCAGGGAACTTGTGAATCTCGTGGAGAGCTTCCATGCAGAGAACCTCGTACACGGTGACCTGCGGGATGCGAACATCATCTGCAGAGGAGATTCCATGATGCTGATTGACTTTGATTGGGGTGGTAAAGTAGGAGAGGCGTCTTACCCTACATTAGCACTGAACCCGGAGTTACTGGATGGCAGGGTGACTGATGACTTGATGATTTCAATATCCGACGATGCGCGGGTTTTGAGGAAGACTCTAGATAAACTATAGCTAGGTAGGGTAGTTGATAAATGTGACTGGTGTACGATCTTCAGTCGCACTCCGACCTCGTGGCTAAACTCGCTCTGCAGCCGCTATATTGTTGTGTCACGCAACGTAGCCTCGCTTTGCCGCAATTTCGATGGGTGAGCGTAATAGCAATCCGCGTGTAGAAATACTCACGACCAAATATGATGACTAGGCAGTAATTGGCTCAGGGCCGCATACGTACGCTTTGGACAATCTCTTCATAACTACGGAATGTTGACACTTCCCAGGAAAACCGGGTGTGTGGCGCATTGACACTCTCGTCGCCTTAGCCAAGTTGACGACGCTTGGGAGTCTGCTCCTTGTTGACTCGCTTGCACTGTCTCCATCACCTCACGTGCTACTAACTATCGTATCTGTGACAGGTGTGTATTTAACACCAACGAAGTGGCTAACCTTGGATCGGCCTCGAGTCCCGCGGCCGACTTGGGCCAACTGAATTGGTCGCGCAGGGCTTTCATATGAACGTGCCGCCAAAACGACGTGCAACGGCCCGGGGTTCCAGCGCCATTTATCGCCCGTTTCTACCCCCACCCTCACGATGCAACCCAATTCCGAACACCCCGACACAAGCGTGAAGACTAAGCAGCGTAGCAGCGACAATAACGCATGGCGCGGCTAGCCGCCTTTCATGTAAGGAGCCGACGAACAAATTGGACGCATACGAGAAACTTCCTCGGGGTCGTCAACTCGATGATGCGTAGCGAGAAGCTCAGGGTGACTTTTGACCGGGAGCTCAACCAGCCATGGATCATCAGTCACCGATCAGACGCCAAAAAAGATGAAAGACCGCAATCAATGTCCCAGGACATCGTTGGCGCCGCTAGTAGTACCACCAACGACGCCGCTGCATCCGGATCTGGATCGCCACACCGTCGGATGCAATTGACGACTTTGACGGCGTGGTGGAGATGGACATTCAGTGTGGCGCAGTGCGACAGCTCACATCTTCCGAGCGAATCCACGAAGACGTCCACCCAGACTAGGTTAGAAGACTGAACCTTAAAAGGCCACATCGCTAAATTGCGTTCCATTTTATTTCTCTCGACAAAGAAGCCGACCTGCCGGTGATCCCGAAATCCACTGCGGTGATCGAACGAGTTACCAACGATGAGAATGACTGTGGCATCAAAAACGGTGAGTCACTCGTCGTCTTTCCTCTTTGGTCTTGTTTTTCGATTTCTCTAGACTGGCTGGCGGACGTTACTCCACGAACGAATTGAAACCCTTTTCCTCTTCAGCCCGGAAACCTACATCGTGGTCCCACTCAGAGTCTCACATCAAAACCGCACAGCGCCCAGGCCTTCCCACGCAGCAGGTTCAATTCGTCGTCAAAGACATCGCGAGTGGCCATGCCCCACGGCTCGCGTAGGCGGGTGGCTATCACCTCCTGAGGTGGAGGAGACGCACGCGGTGGAAATCCACGGGGAGCAACGTGAGCCAAGACCCACTTCGAAAGTGACGCTGAAATCAAGGACGATGACAGCAGCAAAGACAAAAGCAGAAGCAATGGGCGCCTACATCGTCTGTTCTTGCGCATGGCCGAGCAAAGGGCAAAGGCAAGCAGCCAGCGCTCTCAGACTGCGGACCCAAGACTTGTCATGTTGAGGGCTGCGCATGTCCTCATCCGGAGTACGATTCGTACGCACGACTACGTTGCGTATGGGGGTGTGACTCGGGGCGTCTGAATGGTTGGTGATCGCAGCAAGAACTCGTGTTATATGAGACAGATGATGAGACAGGCTACCAACGAGAGTTCGGGTAGACCAATATAACCTTCATTATCCCTATATTTGTCAAGACGGTACCTAGAATTGCATGTTCCTCGTACTCCGGATGACAATCTGGCAGTCGTCTGTGAGAGCTACTTACTACTGTATCTGTACGACCAGGCACAGGCATTTTGGGGGAATCGGCCCAAAATAGGGTGAGTATGCCATGCGGAATTATGGACTCCGCGGCGGGGATTATAATATGCACTGACTCGGGCCTGGTGACTGCCAGTGCAATCTGTGGATCAACTGTACACCCTTTTCCTCCTTCGCTTTGACACACTATGTTCCCTGGTGTCCCCCTTTCTCCCGTGGAGAGACTGTGCCTTCCGAAAGGGACTCATCCCTTGTTCTGCATGATAGCTCGTTTCTGGCACTGGCTTGTAAAGCTTGTTACTCTGAGACGGCATTCTACAGAACGGGGAGAGTTCCTTCAGTGAGCGAGCATATTTTCTCCTGGAGGCCGGTATCAGGGAATTTCCTTTCCATTGGACCATTGAGCAACGTTTTTCTCTCCGTTACAATACTATTGAACACGTCTTGGGGCCCTCTTTTGAATTTTTTTTTCATAGCCTCGGTTGTAAGGCCCCGATAAAGATTGGGTACATTAAAAAACTTCTAAGCGAGTACTCGCACATTAAACGCCGGATACCTTTCACACCTACATCCTCAACCCTTGTTTGCGCTGCAAGCTTTTTGGTAGTTCCTTCACCCAAGGAAGGAAAGTCGCGGCCTTGCATATACGGCCGGA
Source organism: Lactarius indigo (assembly GCA_025766275.1). Taxonomy (NCBI): domain Eukaryota; kingdom Fungi; phylum Basidiomycota; class Agaricomycetes; order Russulales; family Russulaceae; genus Lactarius; species Lactarius indigo. Next base: position 1,058,227 of record JAFKAC010000012.1, on the reverse strand, counting down.
GAACCTCTGGGATCCGTAAACCCTACAAGCGACAGTCAGTGAAGACCCTTACAGCAGCTGGTCCGGACATACCTCGGGGGTCTGGTAATTCTCGACTAGACAGCACAGAGCGCGCTCAGTAGCACAGAGTGTGCCGTTGAGCATATGAACGTAGACTTTCCGGGTTTGGTCCTTACTCTTCAGCCCACAGCGGACTTCCAGTCTTCGGCTTTCTGTCAAAGACGCGTGAGCACGGAAATACGGAGCTTGACGACGATGATCACTCACGGTAGTCAGTGCAATTCGAGCACGAAACGAGTTCCTTGTAAGCTCCTTGGAATGGGAACCACGCTTCAAGGTCGTATTTCTGCGACGCGGCGAGATTCAATGCGCCCGATACGATTGCCACGACACGATACGGGATGCCAAGGCTCTGATAGAACGCCTCCGAGGCAGCGACCATCGAATCAAACATCTCCCACGACTTTTCTGGCTCGGTAACGCAGAACTGCTCGACTTTCTCAAACTGGTGCACGCGAAATATTCCCCACATGTCACGGCCGGCCGAACCCGCCTCCTTGCGGAAGCACGTTGAATAACCCGCATACTTGATTGGAAGCTGTTTCTCTGGGTTCTCAAACCACTCGTCCGAGTGAAATGCCGAAATGGGCTGTTCCGATGTGGCAATGAGGTACTTCTCGTCGTCGCTACCAATGACCTGCATAAGCAATGTCACAAAGATGTTACTGGGTGATCGAGATGTCGCGCACCTTGTAGAGCTCTTCGTCAAACTGGTCCAGTTGTGCTGTCTTCGCCATGACATCTTTGTTCATCAAGAACGGAGGCTGAATTTTCTTGTATCCGCGCTGGCGCAGAAAATCGAGGCCATACGAAATGAGTGCTTGGTTGAGGTCGATACCGTCATTTGTGAGGAAGTAGCCACGGTGACCCGCGATCTTGGCACCTACAAAGTTTGCTAAGAAAATTCGGATCATGCAGGACACAGAGACGCACCCCGTTCGAGGTCCATCGCATCTAATCTAAGTAAAACTTCATGATGCGCCAGGATGTCAGTCCTCTTCTCTACTTGACTGTTAGGTCCATCCGGGTGCCAAGTCCTAAGCGTAGCGTTGTCATCCTAGATAAAACTGTGTGTCGTCAATGGGGAAATGCATCGACGAACAACGTACCTCCGTTTGGCTCACAGGAACGTCTTTATTCACGATGTTGCCAATCGCGCTCGCTTTCTGACGCATCGCAAGTTCAGCATCACGCGACTCTTTCCGCTTCGCGTCTATTTGTGCATCGATGCCCCTCTTCTCTGCAAGGAGGTCGTCCGCGTTCTCTTTTGCCTGTGAAGGAGTGTTCTCAGCTTGTCATTTCTTGCTTCAGAACAATCCCGCGTGCCTTCTTCTTAAGCCCAATTTGCTTTTGTAGCGCAGTTCGATTGCTTGCTCAAGCCATTAGCCTCAAAGTCAACTGTCAGGGGGGAGATTTGGCAAGAAGAAACCTCTCTAGGTGACTGGTACGACGTACGCTTGACCCAGTCTTGGTACATCTGAATGATTTCATCCACGACTTCGACCGAGTGACCGCGCTTTCGCTGAGACTCGCGTATCGCCTCCGAGTTCCCCCCTTTGTTGTCAATGAAGCTGATTACGTCTAATGTCATTTCTTGGTATATTTCTTCTTTGTTGATGGTTGACGGTACGAGATAAGTGATCGTGATTGAACTGTAATATTGAACTCCGGGTTGCGGTCATTCCGAGTCATAATCTACTTGTCAATCGATAAGATAAATTTGATTATCTAATTATATAAGATAATGAGCTGCCGACATGTGGTAGTCATGTGGTTGTGTGTTTGTCGGAGTGTGAACCACGTGGACGCAAATTCAGGAATTAAATCAAATTAATTCACGCGTTCTGCACGGGTCCTCCGTGCTCAGTATACCCTATCACACCGTCCCATCTCTTCATTCATTATGTTCAAGCTCCTCCGTCGGATCTCATCTTCTATATACCCACGTCTGGATAGACCTTGGAGCGACGACGGTGCATCCCTCTGCTTTATCATTTTTACTGGATCTTATATATATCAACAGCCACCTCGAACGCGCCAACGATAGGTCGCAAGCGAAGGTTAAGCGATGAGGATGATGATGGTGATGATGTGCGGGACGCGGGGTCCTCGCGGAAACGCCGTGCTCCGCTTGAGCGCGAGGGCATGTCCGAGCTAGGCGAACTGCGGGCCAAGGGCACCGAGACTGACCCTGGCGTCAAGGAGGTCACGCGTGGGGTCAAAGAGGTCGAATTGGAGGATAAGAAGGAAGGAAGCTCTACGGACGACGGCAAGGGCACGGCTGAGGAATCTCCGGCAAAGCCAGAGGACGAACCCAGCGTTGCACCACCACCCCATGACCCAACCCAGCCCCCACAGGGAGACGACCAACCATCTACTGAGCCCAATGACGAGGACCCAATTGTTCAATCGGATGCGATTGCTGAAGCGCCTTCGAATGACTCGCCCGACTTGAGAACTCCCGAGTCACCAAACGCCGAGGAACCCCTCGTTCAGGTCGAAGATGAGAAAGAGTCAACGGGTGCTTCCCCAGACGCCAGCAACGATGAAGTAGCTTACGCAACTAAACCTGTCGATCCCAGTCCCGAGCCTGAAGCCACTACCAGCACCCCAGAGGCGAACGATGGTACTTCGCAAGAGCAGCAAGAGCAATAGTTACCCGTTGCCGAGGATCATTTAGTTATTTAGTTGTTGATCTGCTTCCTCGTCCTTTTTATTTGCACGGTTGTATACTTCGACTCCCGCCGGAGATTATGTACAGCACTCACTGTCTAATCTAAGGATCATATTGCTCTGTTGCTTTCACTCATTTCACCTACTGGCGGCGTCTGGTCCCTCTATTTTGTAGTCAATTTAGCGCTCAATGCAGGTCCCATTCGAATGGGAATCAAAACGTGGTAAATGTGCGCCCCGGCTAGTGCCAGTTGTAGTACTGGCACCAGTGATACTAGGCTATGCATTCGCCTCACCGTTACGTCGTCCAAGGTTGTGTGCCCCAAAATGAGGTAAATGGACGGTTTTCCTTACCACTGGCACTACGTTACACCGGATGATCGAAATGTGCTGAATCCGCGCACCCCGGTCAAAGTGTAGGCAACGATAGCCAGAGTACTGTGTCACTGGCCCGTTGCACTCCCTCCCTGGTGCGCTCGACTTGTCGCTCTGTTCCCGCAGTCCTTAATACTCCACTTTCAAAGTTACGCTTCGAGCGCAATCCGACCCGCCTGTTCTCGTTATTCCCTGGTCGACTGAGAAGGTGATTGATGAACTCCACATCAGCGCCTCGTGGCCGTCATCCCATGCGGGGGCGTGTCAGGGTGCAGCACCCTCAGAGTATATAATGATGGCACTGTGCGCACAGCATAGCATACCCACCACCCCTTTGCTGTCCTCACCAAAGTCTAAGCGCTCTCGTGTCGTGCGATAGGCTCATGGCTCATTTCTTCCCCGCTGCCTCACGCCTGGATGTCGAACGACCTTCATCTCTTCGTCGCACCCCCACTCGAAGCCCATTGCGAGAAACCGGCGACGACACACAAGCAGACGGACGCCAGGGTCGTCCTTCGCACATCAACTGGCTACAGAGCTCGTTGGCCGCATCCCAAGCGAGCCCACCCATGCCAAAACGGCCTCCTAGCGCAAGGCTGGGTCGCTCTGCCTCTCTCTCAGCCATCCCTGCACCATCACCTATTCACCGACAATCCTCTACCATAAGCAATCACTCTTTGCAGCTTGACAGGCTGGCTAGCTCTCGGACGGACGGACCTTCGGCGCAGCCCCAGGCCAAACCATTGTCCCCCATTTCCGAACAGTCATATGTCCCCACACCTACTAGCAGACGGGATCTATTTCAAACGGACGTGGAGCCTGGTACACCAGTGTCAGTAGGTAAGCTCGAAATGGTTTGCATACCCTCGGGGCGTGTGATTCACTCTGCCCTTTCACGCAGCTTCGTCCTACTCCGCCTTCCTACGACGTCCCTTGAAACGATCGATCTCGGCCACCTCGACCAGCTCGCTTCACACCAATGTAACTTCCACCCACCCCCCTACCCTTCCACCCTTGAACATCACGCCTCTAGAAATCCGCCCGGTCTACCCTCCAGTATCACACCGTGTGGGCCCACAGCTCTTCTCGACCGTCTATGAAGACACCGCCTCCGAGCGCACGGGCAGCTTCGTCACCGCACGTTCGCTTGCCGGTGACACGGAGGACCCAGTGTCTCCTACCGGAAGAGCAGCAGTGGACGTCCGCGGTCCCTCCGGCTCCACCACCCTCTACTCATCCGCCGCCCTCCCCGGCGGCGGCATGGACCCCTTCACCGACTCTGATCGGGAAAGCATCCCATTCACCACGACGCCTCCCAGCGGCACCGACAGCAGCAGCTCCGATGCCCAGCCTCCTCCGACGCACGCACGTCCCCCGCCCGCGCCCGCGCGGGCCCACGTCCGGCGGCAGCGGCAGTGGGACATCTGACACGTTCGTCCTGCGCCGTCTGACATTCGGCAGCGCGTTCTCGCGCCCATCCTTCTCCGCCGCGCGCCGCGCCCTCGCGCGTCTCCCGCCGCTCCCCGTCCTCCTCTTCTGGGCAGGCTTCGTCGCGCCATGGTGCTGGCTCATTGGCGGCTGGCTCATCGCCGAGGGCCGCTGGGAGGAGAACGGCAAGGCGCGCGCCGCGCTGCCGTTGTGGAGACCACGGAGGCGTCAGAACACCAAGAGCAAGGGCAAGGCGGACCGTTCCTCTTCTTGGGAAAGATCTGGAGAAAGGGACGGGCCGAGGAGGCGAAGGAAGGGCAGCAGCAGCCCGCCGACGCCGCTCCGCATAAACATTGGGCGTGGGCCTGGTGGATCCCATTCGCGCCGCGGGCGTCCGCATTGGTGGAAACGCACACCGGGAACGGGGCATCTCCTTCGGGCGATGGCGAATGCCGGTGCAGAAGGAGAAGGTGGTCACGTTTGCGAAGCCGTATAGCGCGGAGGTCTGGGTCTACCGCTGTCGGCTTGCCGCGGTCATCAGCGCCGTGATGCTTCTGACGGCCTTCATCGTCACGCTCGTCATCGTAGGGGGATTCAAGCCAATAAGAATGCAGTGTAATGTTGCGCGTTTTCATTTCGGTTTTTTTCTATTATTGGCGTCCTGGCCGTGCGGCGATGCTTTTATTACTCTCTAGACGTACTGTACATATAAGTTACACACGACGACGGAATGAGCTCGGGACAGGCGCAATCGGCGGACGCTTTTCTGAGTGTTGTACTACACATGTATTTTTTAGCACTCGATCGTGCCATCACCAGTGGTGCCTCACTACTACGGCACACCAACTTGCGCCACGATGGGCCCCAATGAATAAGTATAAACTACGCAAGACCTAGACTAAATGATAATACAGATGACTTGTGACAACATGAGCATGACTCCCCCGATGTAACGACTAGGAATAGATAGCGAGAGTGTGATTGAATCAATCAGCAAGATCAAAGTACGAGCGAAACATGGACTCCTGGCGGAGCGAGGAGCCTGCGATGACAGCATGCACGTGGAGGAAGAGGACGAGGGTAACGGCGTGTGAAGTAAGACAGGTATCCTTCAGGCATGGAGCCTACGTGGCGCTTGACGTTTTCGGGCAGGTCCTGGTAGTGGTGTTTCTAGCATGGCAGCATGTCAGACGCAAGAACGAAAATGCAGTTATGTTTTATGCAACTCACCTTGTTCCGAAGGGCACGGAGGAGGTCCTGCACCGATCGCCCGTCATATTTCCTGAACTTTCCCAGGTTTTCAACAAAGATTTTGTCCAGCCGCGAAGCCCAGTCAGGGCCCACCACGTTGATGGCGTTGTTTTCCAGCGAGACGAGATGGGGATCCCGTGGGTCGCGACACATGATCTCGAAGCGGTCTGAAGCGTCCTGCAAAAATCCCAGACGACGACCGGAGTCCCAGAAATAGGGATGCATGAGACACGTCGTCGTGTCAGGGCCTTTTTGACGCCAGTCAGGACATGATGTTGGACGACGGAAGGCTATGAACGCACCTGTCTGCAGCCTCAGGGGCGAGCATCGCGTTAATGAGATCCACTGCCTCCGAGCCCTCTTCCCCAAAGCCTTCCAGCCCCTGCAGCGACTTGTGGTCCCGCATGATGTTGACCTCCCGTTCGAATCGGTCGCCGAATGGATGCCCGCCGTTCGTCTGACAGTAATAGTACAGGCACCCAAGTGCGAAAATGTCGACTGACTTTGTGAGCCGCGTTGTCGACCTGCCCGTCCCCGAGTAGTTGCTCCCATTGGCCGTCCCGACGCTGCCCCGAGAGCTCTGTGAGTGATCGTCCGTGAGAGGCTCGTCGAGCTTGACTTCGCCCCGTAAGATCTCCGGTGCCCTCCACCCAAACGTCCCTACGCCCATTGCGCCACCTGTGGTCGGCAAGAAGCTCGTCTGGTCCAGTTCGAGCTTCCGACACAGCCCAAAGTCAGATATCAGCATCCGATGGCCATTCGACTCCCCCTTCTTTCCACCAGAGATAAGGATGTTCTGTGGCTTTATGTCACGGTGCACGATCTTGAGCGCATGCAAGTGCCTCAAGCCAGAGGTAATCTGTCGCAAGGCCCGCTTCGGATTGAAAGCGACAGCGACCTCGCGGAACTGGTCAGGACGTTCGATGAGGTCCGCAAGCGAGGCAGGACACAACTCAAGAGCGATGTAAAGGAAGCTTTCATGCGCCTCTTGATAGTAATACCGAATGACGTTTGGGTGGTCGTCTGCGTCTTTAAGGAGACTGACTTCACGGTGGGCGAGGGTAACAAAGTCACGAAGGAGACGTTTGACGGCTACTGCACGCCCCTGCAGAGCGCCCTGGTAAACAACGGTGCCATGTGAGCCATACCCTAGATCCAATCAGTATAAGATTCTTTCGGGGAGTAAAAATGGGCAGGAGACGTACCGAGAACGGTTTCGGAGACAGTTAACGAAGGCGAAGGTTGCGGCACAGGCGTTCGTGGAGGAATCAGTGATGGTGAACCAGATACGGCCGCGTTATCACCCTCCCCGACTTCGCCATCTTCGTTCTCAGGCTCGTCGCCACCCTCAGCAGCGGCGTCCTTTGCATCCCCTCTCCGTTTCCGTCGCCGCTTGCGGTGCTTCTTCTTGACCTCGCCGGCGTCTTCTGCACCTTCTGCGGGCTCCGCTTTAATTTTATCGTCGTCATCTGTCATAGAGGGTGCTACAGGGGTATCAGGTGTAGCCACTGCAGCGGTCAGTGGGTCGGGTGTTGAGAGTAAGGGTTCTGGGGAAATATGGAGGGTATTCTCAGGTGGTATTGCAATCGCAATCGGCGCAGTTTCAACAACTAGCGACTCTGATTGGAGTATATGCGTCGTACTATTGGTAAGCGCTGGCGATAGAGGAATTGCGGTGGCTTCCTTAACCAAAGTTTTGTTGTGGTCCACTTCATTGGGGACGGATATCTCAGTAGCGACGTGCGCTTTCTGCGGTGGTTTTCTCTTGAACCATAGGAATGTCCCAACCATAGACGCCAACGTGAGGAGCAATGCAGAGCTAGATGGTGCCCAGGAGACCCGCCCAAGCACCACCGACTCTGGGACATTGGAGAGCCATTGCCACGGGAGTGTCCGAAGTTTTCCCTCGCCGAAAACGAGCGGCTCGTCTTCTTCATATGCTTGCGAGTTGGTATTCCCTGGGCGGCTGTCGCTCCTAGTGGCGGAAGGTAAAAGAGGTGTCGCTGGACTTGGGACGCCATCGAGCAGGCGAGCAATGTGCGAGGCGCTATCAGTTCTGAGAGCCCGCACCCCGGTCTGACATCGCCGGTCCGTGGTACCTTCGTAGCATTGCAGCATGCCGTCCTCATGCGAAATAAGAACGCCCTCTTCTGACGTGCCCTCGATGCCCTCAGCTTGCTGCGCGGATACAGGCCCACTAAAGGCGACGAGTGGGAAGTTGTCCGGACCGAGAGCAAAGAGAGAGCCTGTTTCGGTGACAAGACCGACAAAGGCAGTCTCACCGTTGGGGTAATCGCGCTGACGTGGGGTAGTGGGAATGATATCCCGGAGACGAAGGCGGGGTTGGAGGAGTACGAATGGAGAGGTACGCTGGGTAGATTTGACCACATCAAAAATAGCCACACTACACCAGAAAGTTAAGCGCCCAAACAAAAGAGAGTGAAACCAAGAACATACATAGGATTCGAGAATTTCTGACCCCAAACTGGCTGATTTTCTCGGAGAGTCGTGGTGGGGCTGATGTCCCCATTGGACTTGAAGGATATGACCTCCCCATTAGGCAGAGATTCAACGTAAAGGTCGTCTACGCTGCGACGATGCGCAGCCTGCCACTCGAGATCTCGGTTATTGGGCCCATACGTGGAGAACGACAGATGCTGAACCCGCGGAGGTTGTGACGAACGAGCGGTAATAATAGAAAGACGGTAATCTGTGGTACTTGTTGGTCAACGCGAACGTCGTAGAGAAAACGATTTACCGGTGCGACCAATGAAAATCTCAGACGGGTAAAGCCGGGATGGTTTGATGCCCTCAAGCTCGTCCAAGTCGATGTCCATCACGTCCTGCTCGGCGAAATCATTCCAAGCATCCCATGGGCACTCCGAATCGAGAGCAGCCTTTACGCGCCCGGTCTCGAGTTCAAGGAGTAAAAGAGAGGTCTTCTTGCTGCCCAGGAAGGTTCGGTCATCTGTCTCTCCAAAGGAAAAGGGAGACCTGTCGACGAGTTGTGTCATAGAAAGTGGGAGGCGTTGGAGAGGTGCGGTTGGGGAACTTGAAGAAGTTACATAGATATCACCAGACTGGGGCTCGACAATGTACGTCTCGTGACCAAACGAATCGTCATCAAGGTCGGGGTCAGCGTCAAGGTGCTTGGTGGATATGAGAGGTTCGAGGATAGACGGGACGGTCTGGGATGCGCCGTGTGTTGAAGAGGGGGGCGGTGAAGAAGGCATGGACCAGAGTTTGCCACCAGTTGTACGGTTGAGGGCATGAAATTTGCCATCTACTGAAGCTACAAGGATCACATTGAGGACTTCGAGGGCGTCGTCGGCGGTTGTAGAGTGAGCGTATGGGGTGTGATGAAAGGTGTCGAGGCCATTCTCGTAGAAGCCGACATCACGACGGAGAGTGACGGTCTCTGCCAGTGCCGTGGCCAAGACCAAGAGGACGGGGAAGAGAAGAAAGGAGGAGGAACGCATTGTGATGAGGATTCAAAACACGGACTGCATGCCGCGACGACGGACGACGAAGAGACGGTGTTCGGTAGCGGGGTCACGGCGCGGTACAGCCTTCCTCCGAATCGGTCCCTCCGAGTCTCACGCTCACGCCCTTCCGTACAACTTCCGCGTCCATATGCCAGTCGTTCCGGTTGGCTCCCAGATCTTTGACTTGGCTTTCCATCCGACCTCAAACGTCGTGTATACGGGCCTTCTCAACGGAAAGGTCAAGGCCTTCACCTATGACGATCAAGGCGTGCATTCCCCAGCTTTTGAGCTGCGCATCTCGAAGCGATCGTGCCGCGGCCTTGCGTTGAGTCCGGACGGCGCATCTCTCTATGCCGTAGGAAAAAACAAATCTCTGCAGTGTGTTGCTATTATCCAATACAATCGATCTCTTCGTTTACGCGGTTCGCTGTTAAAGTATCATCGACACAGGCACCGGGGCCTTGTCTGAGACACGCCAGGGGGTACACGAGTGAGTCCTACGGCATGCAAGGTCCGTGGTGCGCCCGTGAACCGTGTTTACTTCCTCCCAGCGCACCTATCAACTGTGTCGCGCACCCTACCCCGCATCTCCTCGCTACTGGCGACGATGACGGCGTGATCAAGGTAGAGTGGCCTCATATTGTTACCCATCGTTGACGGGATGCGGAAGGGGTAAGGAAAGTTATGGGACCCACGGAAACAAGATGCCGTTCGTCAATATACACAGCACTTTGACTTTATCTCCGATTTCATGTGGTTGCAAGATAAGAAGCAGCTTGTCGCGACGAGGTGTGTCAACGGCCCCCCTTTCCGTTCGTACTCTGTGAGTAAGTTAATGTGCGCAGCGGTGACGGCACCCTATCTGTCATGGACGTGCGCTCGAAAAAGCCCGAACCGTTCGCCCACTCGGAAGATCAAGAAGACGAACTGCTGTCCATCGTACCATTCAAAGGGTGAATACTCGTTCCCCACCCTCCGCTCCGTTACCCCTGTCATCGGCCGATTGCAGAGACACAAAGGTAGCCGTCGGCACCCAGCTCGGCATTATCTCCATCTTCAACCGCAATAAAGGCTGGGGTGATTGCGTCGATCGAGTGCCAGGGTGAGACATCATGAACCTAAGCTCCTATTGCACTAGTACCAACGCGAGCCGCATTGCAGGCACCCAAACTCCGTTGACGCTCTCTGCGCAGTTCCTTCAACTTACCCCTCTTCGCAAAACACCATCCTCACGGGTTCCTCTGACGGGCTTTTGCGCGTCATTGAACTCCTACCCACGCGCCTCGTTGGCGTTATTGCAGACCATGGTGACCTCCCTATTGAGCGCATCGCAATTGACCGTGCTGGTGAGGGCCGGTGGATTGGGAGCGTTGGACATGACGAGGCGCTGCGGATGACAGATCTGCGCGAGGTGTTCGAGGATGAAGACGCGCGCGATGCGAAGTCAGATGACGAAGAGAAAGACGACACTTCAAGCGACGAGGAAAAGGCATGCGAGGAGTCAGACGTCCTCAAACTGAAGAAGAGGAGAAAAAAAGACAGCACAGAACTCGAAGGGAGGCCGCAGAAAAAGGGGAGGAATCAGATCGACACCGATCCTTCGTTTTTCTCAGGACTGTAGCGTAGCGTCTTTCACTCCTATTCTATATGTTATTATGACTCTCGCGAGTCGACCAGGCGACACTCATCAATGACTGCTAAGTTGACCCAGGGTAAACCATCGATGCTGTAAAGCCGCATGTATTATTACCGATCGTGCTATCTGGGCACCCATAGTCTACTCCCAAAAAGCTTACTCTGGTATTAAGATAGATAGTGCGATCGTGACGCAGCTCAGAAGAAGTGTGGGGCTACAGTGTATGGACAAGGGGTACTGTACCCCCGTGAGGAAACACGATCACGAAGTATAGTCCAGCGGGACTTGTTTCGCGGCCGACGCCGTCGAGCCAGTTTTCAGGAAGAGGGGGAGATAAGCTGAGACAAGGGCAAAACAAGCCAGCCTGTGACGAGAAGGAAAGGATTGAGCATCGCAAGCGAGACACGAGGGAACAGGACGGACATGAGGTTGCCGATCGGCGGTGAACCACCCTCTTTAGTGCGCAGGGGATGCTGATTGATCCAGGCGCTTGCACCGAGAAGAAGGGAGGGCCAAGCAAGGAACCTGTTCAGTTAGTGAGTGCGAAGTGGCGGTGATAGGGTATCAGGAAAGAGAGCGACCTGTTCCGGGTGACCATGATGAGGCCCGCGAGAAACATGCCAGAAGTTGCCAGCCCGTCTGTAAGGAGTGAACAGAATGAATAAAAGAACACGACGAGAGACACGAACCGACGCTATCTTGACCTTTCCAGGTTTGTGGTATTGTGAACCTCGTTTCGAGCGAGGAATTCCGAGGGTCTTCGTGACGACTCATACTGTAGTGCTGGTTGTTGTTTAACCAAGATGTCACCTCCCATGCTCACTCTCGACACCGACCTCTCCGATGATTTCGACTTCATCGACGGCTCTCCCCTCTCCGTACGCCACGCAATGACCGTCACACGCCCACCTTCACCATCATTCTCTTTCGACTTCTCCATTGTTAGTCCGCCCAGCCCCGGTCCAGATCGCAACTCTTTCCCCTCTTTACCACATTCAAGGCATGGCAGTTCACAAACCTCCCTCTCTTCATTACGTTGGCTCGGCACTTCTGCCGGTGACAAGCGTTATAACGCTGTTCAAGGCCCTCCCTCGTACCGTACTTTAGGTCAACGATCACCTCACACCCCCAAATCCATGAAGTGCCTCATCCCTCGTCTCTGGGGAGCCCTGTCCTCCCAAACGCGCAAAGGAAGACGCAAAGCAACCCGTCGTAAGGCCTACAGTGCAATGCCCTCCAATATTAGCTATGCAGACCTTCAGCCCCTCGATGGGGAGGAGGGTGAGCTCATCGACGAGGCATGCTACGTGGATTCCGGTGATGTCCTGTACTCCCCTCCGAAGTTTGCCGGTTCGTTTCCCATCTTCTATCATACACGTCTTCTAAAGCCCTCGTAGACTTCTTGTCCCGCCTCCCCCCCGAAATAGCCATCTACCTTCTATGTTTCCTCGACCTTTCGTCCATAATCGCCTGTCAAACCGTCTCACACCGATGGAACACCCTCGCCAATGACAGTGCTGTCTGGCGCGAGCTCTTCTACCGCCGCCAGGGGTGGGGAATCAATCTCGAGCGCGCCGTCGCACTAGCCCGGACACACCCAGCCTTGGACGAGCTCCTGGAGAGTCCCGACAGCCCCACACTATCCCCAGACAGTCCGACTGGCCGGAATTTAGGACGGCGTATCCACAACCAACCCAGCCCCTTGTCTCCCGGCGTACGAACCGACAATCTCAACGTGCTCACACGATCACCCATCCCCATTTCCTCCTTTCCACATACACCATCACCGTGGAGTCCCGAGCACCCCACTGACTCATTCCTCCCAAGCCCCGCTTCGGTTCATGCGCCGCTGTTCCTCCCTTGGCGCGAACTTTATCAAAGACGTTCTGCCCTGGACGCACGCTGGACGAAGGGTACCCCAAACCCTAGGCATCTTCGGGGACACGCAGACAGCGTCTATTGTCTCGAGTTTGACAGCCAGCGAATCATCTCTGGTTCCCGTGATCAAACGATCAAGGCCTGGGACATCAAGACTGGACGCTGCTTGGGCACGTTCAGGGGTCATTATGGAAGCGTTCTCTGTCTAAAGTTCGAAAAGGACTGGGACATCCAAGGTGACAAGAAGAAGGGTTTCATGGTCAGTGGAAGCAGCGACCGGAGGGCGTGCGTTTGGGAAATATCGATCGGTGAGGGCGGCAAGCTTCGTGCACGAGTGAGGGCGGTGTTGAAAGGGCACCTCGATGGTGTTCTGGACCTTCGCGTTGACGATCAATGGATTGTGAGCTGGTGAGTGGAACCTTCCTCTCGGCCACGCAGAGCGGCGTTCAACTCGCGGACTCTTTTTTTTTTTTAATAGCTCGAAAGATACAAAGATTCGGGTGTGGAACCGGGAAACTCTCGAGCTCCATCGCACGCTTTCCGGACATCAAGGCCCCGTCAATGCCATTGGTTTGCAGAACGGGCACATCGTGAGCGCCAGCGGAGACACAAAGATGATGCTGTGGGATATCGAACGCGGCACCTGTTTGCGCACTTTCGACGGGCACGATCGCGGGCTCGCGTGTATTGAATTCAAGGTTCATATCGGTTTCATTTTATCCCGCTTCTGGCACGCTCATAATTGGCGAATGACAGGACAATTACATCGTGTCCGGCTCGAGCGATTGTCAAATCAAGGTGTGGAATGCAACGACGGGCGAATGTATACGTACGCTTGTAGGGCACGATGCACTCGTGCGTGCGCTTGCACTCGATCCCGCTACGGGGCGCCTCGTAAGTGCGAGTTACGACAAAGCCGTCAAGGTGTGGGACCTTCGGACTGGGCGGCTGGTGCAGCAATACAAGCAGCACCATTTGGGATATATCTTTGACGTCAAGTTTGATGTCCACCGGATTGTTAGGTGCGTCACTTTTTGGTGCTGTGATTGTGATCGCCGGTAATAACGTGTGCCACTTAGCACATCGCACGATCAGAGAATCGTCGTTCTGGACTTTACCCAGAATCTTGACGCTATGCTGTTCACCTGAGGTCACATCACGTCCTTGGGACCCTGCCTCATTTTCGGTATTTTAAGTGCTTTTCCTGGCATGAACATTCACTCGCATTGTCATTGTCACATATACCCTTGTTGTCTTTCTTTCTTTCTTTCTTTCTTTCTCGCAGCATTTGTTTTCGTCATGCATTCAAGACTAGTACAAAACCATCTGTTAGCATCATCTCTGCACAACCAATTCCTTTGTTTTCAGTATCCCTACTCGTGTGTAAATAGCCAATAATGACAACCCACTAGCCCGAGCATGTGATCTGGGCTGTTTCGGCACGGATCAACGACCCCAACGCCGCGAGTCCCAATACAATCTCTCCAACCTTTGTTCGTCATCACCATGTTTCTCGCCCGCAGGTCGCTCAGGGATAGCATATACTACGCCATTGACGCGTCGTCTTTCGAGCAGAGCCTCTTCCGTGCTCGGCGCATTAGATATCCCGACGACCCCGACTGAGCTCCCCGGCGTCTACGATGGGGAGTGGAAGGGCTCTGGTGACATACTTCGAAGTGTCTGTCCTACCACTGGGGAGGTCCTTGCGCATGTCAAGTCCGTACGTTTTTTCTTTCCTTTTGTATCCGTCGGCAGTGCGAACGGGGTTCAACCCACAGGCTTCACCAGCTGAGCTCCATGCTGCATTGGAGAGGACCAGGGAGGCCTACGTTCATTTCAGGAGCATACCCGCACCTAGGAGAGGCGAAATAATTCGTCAGATCCGTGAAGCATTGGCCGCCAAGGTATGAACTTTGTCGTGTCGTGCGCCTCGACTGGGTTCATGCGACACCCTCTTGTTGCAGCGCGAAGAGCTCGGTGCGCTCGTGTCGCTCGAGATGGGCAAGATCCGAACGGAGGGAGTAGGCGAGGTCCAGGAATTCGTCGACATCGTAAGTCTGCTGTGGGCTGGTCGTGTTGTTCACGCCCTTAAAGCTTCGACTCCGAGTGCGACTATGCAGTGGGGCTCTCGAGGATGCTCAACGGACGAGTGATCAATTCCGAACGGCCAGGCCACACCATACTCGAAGGTGAGGATTCGGGAGTTCCAGCTGCCTGCGTTGCTCATCCTTTTATGTGCAGTTCCGAATCCCCTCGGCGTCCTCGGCGTTTTGTCCGCGTTCAACTTCCCTGTTGCTGTATATGGCTGGTATTGACGCTTCGCACTTAACTTCCGAGTTTGAGAAAAATTGGATGAACGCATGAATATCCAGGAACCTCTCCATCTCGATGGCGGCCGGAAACGCGACCATTTGGAAGCCCTCCCCGACTACTCCGCTGTGCTCCATCGCGGTGACCAGAATTGTCTCTGGCGTGTTGGAGAAGAACAATATACCTGGAGCCGTCGCCGGTCTCGTCACAGGCGGGAAAGATGTCGGAGAGGCTTTGGTGCAGAGCCAGGACGTAGACATGGGTGCGTATTTCCTCCAATTAACACACGACGGGGCTCGAGCCCACCTCTCTTAGTTTCTTTCACTGGGAGCGAGAACGTTGGCAGGATCGTTGGCAAGAACGTCCAGTCCCGGTTCGGCAAGGTGCTGCTCGAGCTAGGCGGAAACAACGGTATGGTTTTTGCTCTGCTACAACATTCCCTTCCTTTCTCATGCTCGTATGCAGCCGCCATCGTCATGCCTGACGCGGATCTCTCGCTCGCCGTGCCCGCCGTCTTCTTCGGCTCCGTCGGCACCGCAGGCCAGCGCTGCACCTCCACACGCCGGCTCTACCTCCACCACAGTATTGCACCCGAGTTCCTCGCGCGTCTCCAAAGGCTCTACGCCTCCTTACAGCCCGGCGACCCGCTCGACGCGCGCACGCTCCTTGGGCCGCTGCACACGCGCGCTGCGGTCGACGCATACGACGGCGCCATCGCGGAGCTCAAAGCCGCCGGCTCGCAGATCCTCGTCGGCGGCGCGCGATACGACGGCCTCGGCGAAGGCGGCAACTTTGTGCGGCCGACCATCGCGGTACCCGCTGCTGCTGACGGCGCGCTGTGGGCGACGGAGCGCTTTGCGCCCGTACTACTCGTGGCGGAGTTTGAGGAACTCGAGCAGGCAATCACGTGGAATAATGCGGTGCCACAGGGATTGTCGAGCAGCCTTTGGACGCGCGATGTGCGCAATGTCGGCAAGTGGATCGGCCCTGCTGGCTCAGACGCGGGGATCGTCAACGTGAGTGCCTCCGCTTTGTTTTGATACCAGCTTATGGTCTTACATGCCGCACAGGTCAATGTTGGCACGAGTGGAGCAGAGATCGGTGCCGCTTTTGGCGGGAACAAGGTTAGATTTTAACTAAGAATACCGTAGCGCTGACTGACGGTGTCATAATCAGAGCACTGGCTGGGGTCGTGAATCTGGTGGCGACGCTTGGAAGCAATATGTTCGCTGGAGTGCATGCACGATCAATTTTTCCGACGAGGCGCCCCTCGCACAGGGCGTCGACTTTACCCCATCATCGCCATGACCGAACTCTCTACACCTCCCATATCTCACACTGACTTGTGATGGCAAAAAAAAAAAAAACAATGTTACATTTTTTTTTGTATGGGTGCGTGTGTGTGCTGCCTTGGGGGGAGGGGGGAGGGGGTTGGTCACATTACGGGGAGGTACAGTCTACAAGAAAGAGGGGAAGAAAAAGAAAGAAAAAAAGTTATAATAAATCACATTTGCGATGCAGTGCGAGAGCCAGCGTTTGAGCGAATGGACGATAGATGATACAAAATCCGCAATCGCGAAAACCCATGAAAGAAAGAGATGACAACTAGCAACGACGAAGAGGGGGGGGAAGGGTATGCGAGATACATAAGTGACGTGTAAGTATTGCTGTCCGCCGCACTACTAGTTGAGGTACCCGCGACATTTCGCAGAGCCACACAGACAAGGGATCTTATCCTGTTCGATCGGGAAGTGGTAATCTGTGCGTCGTCAGTCAGCCCTGGGTTCAACCACGCAGCACAATGTGGCAATTTCCGTACCGTAAGTGATCTCATCGCCGAGCTCGATGTCCTGCTTAGCGTAGATGACGATCTTCTTCTCGCCATTAATGGTGATAATCTTGGCGGTGCAATTAGGATCACACGAGTGGTTGATCAACCGCCTGTCAAAAACGGTCAGCGGGCACAGTTCAGCCTAGTGGTGACGTGGACGACAACACGTACCCGAGGTTCCCCTTCTTCGTAGCATCCACCACCAAGTCCTCATCAATGCGGAACAGATAACTGCTGCCGATACCCTGCCGCTCATACGCCTTCTCGCGCTTGTCCGCCACCTGTGCGCGGATGACCTCCCCGACGTACTCGATGACCATTTCTCCGCGCGAGATGCGCTCCATCGCATACAAGCCCCAGTCGTGGATCGGCGAGCGCGCAAACCGCAGGTGCTTCTTGCGCGTCTGCAGCTGGTTGAACTTGATCGACAGCTCCGCCGCCGCAGTCTCGCCCTTTGACAGCGCCATCGCTCGCTGCACCTGGTTGATCTCCTCCAGCCCTTGGGCCTGCCGCCGTGCGTTTCGCGCGATTCGAGCGCGAAGACGTCATCGCGGGCTTGGGCTGCTGTACGTGCGCTTCGGCGGCGGGGTCCGCTACGGCGCCGCGCGTCGCGTACTGCGTGACATACGCTGACTTTTCGGCGTGAGAGATCTTGTAATGGCTCTCCGTCCGGGCGGAACCTGTCAGGTGCACACGGAACGGAGGAGGCGAGTCGGGATCTGGCTCGGGAGTCGGCGGTGGTTCTGGAATGGGAAGACCCATAGACTCCGCGAGTGCAAGACGCGCGAAATACAGGTCTTCGTCGTCCTCACAGAGACCAGGTCCATATGGATCTGGAGGCGGGGTGGGGAGTCGGGGCTTGGGCTTGAGCGCAGGTGACGGCGGAGGTGATACAGAAGGTCGATCGGGAGTAAAGTGAAGCTGAGTGACAGCGGGAACGGAAAACTCGTGGTCATCGGGTAGGACAAATTGATCAACAGGCGTGTCAGAGACGGCCTTCTTAACTGGCCGTGCTTTGACCTTTGACGTTGATTTCTTCTTGACCTCCGCCGGTAATGCCGACCGTTTCGTCGATACGATTGAGACAGGTGCCTCGATCATCTCGTTTTCGTCCACCACATCCGTCTTTGGCTTCTTGATCGCGGGCTCGTCATCCTCGCTGTCCTTGGTCAGCGCTCTCTTCCGTTCTTCTACAACAGTAAGAGTAGGAGCAGGGATGGGGACAGGAGCTGGGGCAAGAGGTAGTTGCTCCGTCTTTTCTTGCTCTCCGTCAGACTCGACCTCTGCGACCAAATGGCCGGACTTCCTTCTTCCGCTTCTTCTTCGGCGGTGCGACTGACTTCTGCCTCTTCGACAGTTTTCTCTTCGATCTGTACCCCACCTCCGACCTCCGCTTCGACGTCTGGCACAGGGCGCAAACTTGGATTCCTCTCTAGCAGCGCTTGTTCGCCTTCCTGAATGACAAGCCCTTAAGCCCAGCACCAGCTCCAAAAAGCGGTACCTCTGCAGCAGGCCTCCCATCTGTCGCCGCGATCACGGCCTTGTTCTTGACCGCTGCCGCGTTGCCCTTATGGTCAGCCACGAGGCGTCCGCAAGGCGCACGGTGATAAGGCGGTCGATGAATGTCCTTCTCGAGCAACTGCCGTAGCTTCCTTCCTGATCGCCTGACTTGCCTCGTCCACTAACTCCGTGTCGCTCCAGCTCGATTTGGCCGCCGGTGCATGTGTAGATGAAGGCGGTGGATGTACGGTGAGCGTCACGGAGTGGTGCGCAAGCGAGCGCATGTTGAGGACCATTGCGGCGCGACGCGCGACGCCTGCGGCCTTGAAGGTGACGTACCAACCGGTATGATCTCGAAGCACCTTTCAAACGCCATTACGAACGTCATCTTCGGTAGAAAGAAGAAGAAAAACAAGTAGGCGCACCTGATCGACCTGGAACTCCCTGACGAATGCTCTCACGTCCTCCTCTGTCACAGCACCTCCCAAAAGTCCACCATTCCATCAATCTTCACATGCTCGAGTCGATTCCTCGCCAGTGCTTCAAGAACGACTTCACGCTGACGCGCCTGCGCGTTCCGGCTTGACTGTCCAGGTCTGCGCAATGCGGGAGAGGGTGATCGCGACCGCGACCTAGAACGGGAGCGCGAACGTGAACGAGATCGTGAACGTGAGTGAGGCGGGGAATAGTGGTCGATCGCCACATGCACTCGATTTCGCCCACCGCGTCTGCCACGAGTTGTATGCGGGCGCGGTAAAGGCGTCGAGTCGGCAGATGTCCCGCCTGCATGCTGTGTACTCGCGGCCGCTCGCCGCGCCTTGACCAGTGACGGCGGTGGTCGGCGCACGCGGCCGCTCATAGGCGCCAGTGGACCACCTGTAAAGCCGCCATTGGCTTGTGTACCAGAAGGCGTGACTGGTTTAGGCGGGAGTCCGTGGCCGGGACCAAGGGGTAAGAGAGTTGACGAGACTGGTGGGGTGGATGCGCTAGCTTGTGAGCGGAGGTGGGATGGGGCAGCCGAGCCATGTGCGCTGGGATGAGAACCATGCCGAGGAGTGGGGGGTGTTTGCAGGTTCGCTTGGCTATGCGCGGGCATGGGGGTCGTACGTTTCAACCGTTTCCGCTCGTCAAGCTCGTGTAGAACGGCGCGAAGCCGCTTGCGCTCGCCATCAAATACGACCTTGATCTCGAAATCTTCACCACCGACGTTTAGTCCAAGCACGGCGCGGACCAAGCTTCCGTCCATGTTCACGCTCGACACATCGGGTAGCCTCAGCGTGGGAGCTGTATTTAATGAAGATGATGCCTAGCGCACCGCCGGTAGCCTTGTCCACTTGAGGTTCAAAGAGGAGGATCGAGCCGTGCGAGGAAAAGTGTCGTCGAATTTGTTCTTTCGGGGCCAACGGCGAGACGTTAGTCACTAGGACCGAAGTGGGGGGTGGAGGCCCGCTGGAGTTTTCGTCATGCTAAAGCACGAATCAGTTGAACACGACGTGTATGACAGAGAATAAAGTGTCACGCACCTCATACTTGACTTCGTACAACTCTGTCCTAAATGGCCGAAGACTGACCTGTCTCTTGAACCCCCCTTCCTTGCGTGGATCCACCGGAATGATCTCAGGTTCCCCACGTACAACCTCCCCATCAAATCTCAACAGCGTCTCTTTCCCACCCTTCGTCTTGATCCTCGTTCCAGCCGCGCCTCCTTCCCTCACCTTGTCCATGAGCAGCGCAAACTTCAGGTCCTTGTCCTTGTCAATAGCGGAGTCGAACAGAACCTTAAAGTTCTTATCGGACGGGTATTCCGACCGTGCGGGTGGCCAAGGCGGTAACGGTGGGAGAGAATAAACAGGCGCTGGTGACGAAGAGCGCGGCGGATGGGGACGAGGTGACGAAGGCTTGGACGAATATGGTGGTAGTGGTGACCGAGCAGGTGAAACTACCCGTGTCGATGAAGACGCAGACAAGTGCGAAGTGTCGGGACGCGGAGGAAGGGGTATTCGTATGCTAGGAGCGGGTGGTAAAGAGGATGTGGGTCGATGAGTCCGTGAGGTTATGGAAGGAGGGAGCGGCAGAGACGGCGGGGGAGTGGGAGGTGGACGGGCAGAACATGGAGATAGGTGCAGCTCTGAAGCTAGAGGTGGTGGGGGCGGGGGGGGCTGGGACGTTGGAGGGGGCGGCGGTGGTGATGGCGGCGGATGGGAAGGAGGCGGTGGTGCAGGTGGAGACGATGAAGGAGGGGGAGGGGCAAAGGTCGTAAAAGGTGGTGGTGGTGATGATTTAGGACTTGAAGACGGCGGTCGAGGCGCAGAGCTAGGGGGTGTGTGTAGCCCCGTTAAGGGGGGCGGTGGTGGTGGATCGTCGGAGGGAGGAGGCGGCGGCGGTGGACTCTCAGATGGAGGCGGAGGGGGCGGAGGCGTGTCAGAGGGAGGGGGTGGGGGGGGAGGTGTTATGGATGGTGGAGGTGGAGGCGGAGGCTCTGAGGAGGGTTGAGGAGGCTGTCGATCACGATGTGAGCGAGAAGTAGCAGCCCTAGGAGCGACAGGAACGGGTTGAGCGATTGTCGAAAAGCTCGACGACCAGCCCGAGGAAGACTTTCCATTGAGATTAGGTACGGCAAGAGGTGTCGGTCGTGCCGCGTTGGAAGAGGGACCAGGTTCAGAGTTGCGGGACTGTTGAGGACATGGTGAGCGAAAGTAAATCGAAAGGACGGCAGAGAAGAGGGCTCACGGTGCTCGCGATGGCTTGGTCGCTCCATTTGATCTCAACTTGTTTGCCTTTAAGAGGCTGTTTTTGCTGCATAGCACTCGGCCCTGAGGGGAGCTGCCGCTGGCCAGTAAGGGGGTTGGTATGGCCATTGGGAGTGGGTTTAGTGCTTCTGCTGGACGCATTCGTGCCCCCATTGAGCAAGCTACGTGGACCGGTGGGTGGTGGTGCCCCTATGCGATTGATGAGGGGGATTGACGAGGACGATGAGGGAGAGGAGGAGGAGGAAGGCGAGGGGTGTGAAGGCGAAGAAAGGTCGTTTGGGGGTGGTTGACGTTTGGAAGGGACGCCATTTAGTGAATTCAAGAGAGCTCGCGGGCCAGTCGGAGGGGCCTTGCCTGACATTGTCGAGGCAAAGGCTGGCCGACGTTGTCGAGGACGTGGAGAGCGAATATCGTCAAAGATGGAGTTGATCGAGCTCGACCAAGTTTGTTCCCATTCTTGTTGACACTCGTTTTGCGCATCCGCACTCAGGCTCACACTTTTCTCATCTCAACAATAAAACCGAACCGCAGTTGCCGATATCTCACAAAAAGGTACTCTGAGGACAGTCAAAGCCGAAGAGCACGTTGTTGCTGTGCTTTTATGAACGTTCTGTTTGCCTTGCACACGCATACACTCGCT
This sequence comes from Lactarius indigo, assembly GCA_025766275.1. NCBI lineage: Eukaryota > Fungi > Basidiomycota > Agaricomycetes > Russulales > Russulaceae > Lactarius > Lactarius indigo. Next base: position 1,036,410 of record JAFKAC010000012.1, on the reverse strand, counting down.
CCCCCCGTGTACCATTACACCAGAAAATGTTTATTAGGGTTAGGGTTAGGACAGTGTACCGACAAAAGTTAAGGCCCGCCCAGCCCGAGGGCCGAAGCGGGACAGGAAAATATTGAGACGGTGCATGAGCCGAAGCCCATACAAACCACAAGTTCCCCCTGGGGACAAGGTCGCCGTGCTATGGGAGGCCCTCGCAGCCCATAAACCCTGGTACATGAAGGGATTTATGCCATCAAGGTAAGTATGAAGAATCGTCTTACCCCAACCCCCTGTTTATATATCGCGACAGATGGCGCACGGACCATCACCCACGTGATGAACCCACGGATCCATTTCGCCGGATCGAAGGTCAAATCGTACATGTACAGGCTTTATTTCATGACTACGGTAAACCCTGCCAATAGTATAACACAACCCCCTGTGCAGAGCAACCGATTCAGCGTCACATAGTGCGCTCGACCGATAGATTTTCCACCTTACCGTGCTGTTATCCTTTGTTACAAACTTCCGGCTCACGAGCATGATCAGGCATTTGTTCACCCTTGCTTGATTGAGGTCAGGAGGCACGATCATCTCAATCACTGTGTAGTCCAGATGTGACCCGGCGAGTATGGAGCAAAGGAATGGTCTCACATTTGAGGCCCCTTCCTTCGCTGTCCATCAGACGTTCTATAACCGTCTCCACATTGCGGCGTAGGGACTGCGCCTAATGAGAGAACGCACGAAAGAGTTCGGTAGACACTCACGGAGTTTGTCTCGCGAAATTCAAGCGGCAGCAATGTTATGATCTGGTCAATCGCAATCTTCACAGAAAGTCCATTCACTGTAGCGACTCGTGAAAAAAAAAGTAAATACGCACTTTCCTCTCTTTCTTCTCTTTCGCCGTCAGCTTCGCCTTGCCTTTCTTCTTCGTTTTACCAATGGCAGATTTGGATGAGTCTGGCGCGAGAGACTCGTCCGCTGACGTCGTGTTACCACCCAGAGTCGTCGTCTCGTCTGACTTTGCACCCGCGATAGTCTGGGGTTGAGTCAGCCGCCGCTGCCGCCGCCGCGCGTGCGTCTTCCTCTGCTCATTCGGTGTTTCGTGGGGGATGGAAACGCAAATTATGAGGGAGGAACGCACCGGCCCTCCGTTGTGCAAGGATAAAAGATGCTTCCGTTGGGGCCTGTTGAGAATAGTGAAGAACAAGCTCCAGTACAAAAACACACGACACACCTCGGGCCAGTCCACCGTAAGAGCGTTCATGTTCATCACGTACAGCCAACTAGAGAACGCCTCGTTGAACGTCTCTAGTGACGTGCTCAACGCGCGCAGCCCCTCGACGTTACCCCGCAACGTCTCGGCTTCATCTGCTAGCTCTGCGAGCGCCGGCTCAAGAAACTCCAATCCGTGAGGCGCGTCCTGGCGATGTGCGCTCGAACGCGAGAGAGCGAGGAGAGAACCCTGCGATACGCGTCGAAGGGGTGTGCGGTGTGGTGTCGGGGCTGGCATAACTGTATTGTCGAGGGTACTCGAGGGGGCGAAAGAGGGAATGTGCTCGATTTGTTAGATAAGATTAGATTTGAGATCTGCCCCTCTCACGCCAAGGAGATCGCGATCATATATGCTTTTGGTTGCCACGCGTAGCTCTTTGCGTCTCCCATCAACAATTGTCTCTAAGCCACATATGCCTGGCATCTTTGGTGTCCCGGGGAAGGCGGAGCGTAGAAGAAAAAGTCGTAAGCTGTATTTACAGACTATTCTGTATACTCACGGATGCTACCGTGGTAACCTGGTGAGGCTCCGCATGCTAAAGCCGTCTGACTCTCACGTTCTCGTCGCACAAAGTTTAACCGGATGACCTCTCGTCTCAATTCTCACTGAGCCGCGTGTTTCGAACCTTGTATATTTCCCATCTGACATAAACGAGACATGGTATTCCCAGCTTACTATTACCCAAAGAACTTTCGTTCACTGGGAACTTATCAGTTCAAGACGCCGGTGACTCGAGGACAAGGGTACTCACGCGAAGAGCCACACTTTTTGAGGGTTGTTGTACGTCTCCGCTGTGTACGGGAAACGGACTACAAGGCGTCATTACACGCACAACTGGACAACCTGGGATACATACACTGTGGCTGTTCAGAGACATAGGCGATCGGTAACTTCTCATTGAGGAAGCTATACGCTGGGGGCTCGCTCGATTATACAGGCGCAATCGCGTTTCTGTAAGATTCACGTACCGCTTCTCCAATTGTGACGCATGTCGCCGTTGACCAATCTGTGAAGTCGTCATTGAGTTACCCAAACCTCTTCCATGAAATGTGTATGCCTACAAGTCTGGGGGAGCAAGAGGATCCTGTCAAAGACGATGAGCGAGCAAAACATAGAGTAAGCGACACATTCTCATTTACATTTTTGAGGCCAGCGGTCTTGATCTCCGTGTCCAAGTCGGCCCATTCAAGCACTTGGTTCCCCGCCATACCTGCGAAAGCGAACGTGAGCACTCACTCTCCCTGCAGTGTCGTGGAAGGTAACGTACCCTTATATTGAATTGACTGCAACGGGTTGCCCCCGAAAACGGCTATCTTGGTTTGATGGCGTTCGAACATGAGAGTAGTAAATAGTGAGCAGGTCGATGCGCAGTTGCCGTTACCGACTGCAAACAATCAGCTTGGTGGACAGCACGGAGAAAATTTCCTTACTAATGGCTACTTTACTACAAGGCCCAAAATTGTTAGCGACGCTGAACGAGGGGAGAGCGCGGCACTTACTTGAGGTCGAAAGGAGGTGTGGTGGGGATCTCCACATTCGGAGCGGGGCACCCGTCCTAATCACCGCGGTGAGCTGATAATGTGACGGAAATAACCAGGTAGTCAAACCTCGAAGCGCTGAGAAGTCGGGTCATTGCGACCATTTACGACAAAAGGAACAGAAGGGTCATTGTAATCAAAGTTGAGAGGCATCTCTGTGCCGTTCAAGAATAGCCCTAAAACAAAGGTCACACTTCACGAAAATGTAGTCCAACTCAGCTTACAATTGTCTGGTGTATAGAAGGAGATCGAGGCGTTGTGTCCTTGTTGTATACCTGCCTTCACGATCTTTTGTGCAAGCGGATTGGCGCGGGAAGTCGACTGGAACCCCCTAAAGAACCCGGTCAGGGATGCATTCGCGTTCCGTATTCGGTGCACGCACGGTAATCCAATCTTAGTACCAGCAAGGAACACATGAAGGAATAGTCCTAGGCAGACGAATCCACCTGGCGCGACCAATGTTAAACTTTCTAGTATTCAGTCAAGAACATGTGCGAACCGCCATTATTAGTCACGTCGATCAAGAGGTTCGTCACCCCAGACGCTTTGAATTGTTTGACTGCAGCGTCGACATCAAGAGGGAACTGGGCAAAGTCTCCTTCGAAGGAGCCGACGAACATCTAGCAGTCAGACAAAATGCTGTCAGGTGAAAAACGCGAAGGTAGGTAGGAACACGCACGACGCCTGTCTTATTTCCAGGCAAGATGAATGACTTGATGACCCCAGTACTTCCGTTAGTAGGGGACAGGGTTGGCAAGAATGGACCTGGAAGGCCGACTGCCGTCTTGGGCTGTGCAGCGGGATCCTTCAGCGCCGCACGGGCAAGACGGGGTCGGCTCCGGGAAACAAGGCTGATACTTGACCGCAGGTCTACCCCGTTTGTTTGGCTGTTTGCAGCGCAGTTGTTAGTCCAGCTGGAAAAAAAAAAAGTAATGTCAATTCACGAAGAGGACGAGGCAGAGAAGACATACTAAGATGGCCCATCTGTAAACGACTCGCCAATAAAATCGGCGACAAAAGGAACGTCGACAGACTCGGGGGTAGTTGAGTTTACGGGAATGAGTGAGAACTTCAGGCTTGTCTGCGTAAGGAAGAGTGGACCGGCGAGGTCGCCAAGACGCTGAGAGAAATCCGTATTGACGATCCGGTAGCTGCTGACTACACTGTTCACCCTGATGTTGTGATCAAGGAAATTGCTAGAGACGGTACGAGCAATATTGTCAATGTAATCAGAGGCGGGTAGTCCGCCGATGGTGAGCACCCTGGCTCCAGCAAGGCGTTGCCAATTGAATTTCTTTGCCGCGAAGAAGGCAGTGAATTCCGGCCCAAGTTGGTTGAGGAATTCGACAGAGTCTGGGGCGATGAATATACCTTTGTCCAAAATGACAACGGGGGCAGGCAGAATGTTCTGGTAGGAATTGTAGCAATTCGGGAACCAACCTACGATGACATGGAATTTAAGCATAGCCCACTCGGCGACATCAAATTGAAGACGTGCGCGTATGTCCGTCGTTCAATTGGGTAGTAAAGTCCCACAGGTCTCTATTGAAGTCATAATCGGTCTTTAAATCATGACACGAATCATGAACAGGGCATCAGTACAAAGAGAGGATAGCGCGCTCACCGCGTAGCTGGTTGAATTGATGCGTGCGATGTCAGCACGTATATTCGTCGTCGATTCCTGGAACGGCGGGGGCGATTTCAAGTAGAAATCCTCGAACGTGTAGAAGTCAAAGACGCGCGAAATGACAGACAGGACATTCTGTCTGAGGGTCTCGTTGAATGGAAATGACTTCTGGCAAGCTATTGCGTCGGCGGGATCAGCAAACTGGAGGCCTGCGACCTTGGCGCATGGGTCGGAGGCAGCAGTAGCAGCCGTAGCAAACAGTCCTCTACTGAGCAGTGCAGGTAGTAGCCCAGAACGAACGAAAGGAGAGAAAAGCATGGCAGTAAAAATTGCTCACTCGGGGGCAATAAGAAATGCTTTGCTCTGTTAAGTCGGCCTAAATAATATAAGGGCACAGCGAGATCAACCTGCCATACGACGAGGATGGGAACCGCGTGGGCGAACAACGGACATTCCCCAGGGTGAAGACGTAGGTATTAGACTATTTCCCAGCTAAAAAGGGGTCCATGGTATTCGCTCCAATGAAAAAGAAGTTATTTTGGTGTTTCAAAACCCCACGTTACTAAGTCCGGTGTCGTTGTTACCATATGTGATAAGAACACCTTGGGTAGTTGACCTAACGAAGCACGGAAGCCATCGGCAACTAATGCCGTGAGGCTTCGCTGTCGTCAGTGGTAACATACAGTTAATCTCGCACCTCACCGGCATTGGCATTGTCCCGACACGCTACCATGTGGGATCAACCTGCGCCAGGCCTATCAGGACTCGATCAAGCCTTGGGAGCGTAGGAATGTTGCTGGGAGAGCCAGGATCGGTCCGCGTGCAATCACGGACAGGCGCCTAACTGAGTGAAGTTTTTTGAAGTTCGTGACCTCGGTGTTCTACCGCCACTCTTTTCCCGGTGCCCAGTGTAAGTTACAGTACTGTACGTACGACGCTACGCGTGCATGTGATCGCGCTCTCTTGTAATGGTCTGGGTACCGAAATGAGCCGGGAAATTTCCTTGGGATGTCTCCGGGTTTAGCCTTTACTGTGCGCTACAGTGTAGCGTAAAGTCGCTTCAATGAGCGAGGACTACAAGACCCATTTGGGACCGCGCCATCGTTGTAGTTAGGGCCTGCACGGTCTTGCCCAAGCCTGCTCCCACCTTCAAATCACTGTCTTTTTACAGGACAGAAGAACTGAGTCCAGAAGAAATGACCAATTCCAGGTCCAGTGAAGGAGCCCGTTCAAAAAAACGATTAAATGTAGATGGCTCGATCAGCAAAGCGGGGATCCACTGGCCATCGCGACAATGATTACGATGCCAGTCCCAAGCAGGGCAATTGTGAGCGATCACGTGAAGCTACGTATTTTCCAGTTACGCTAATTTCCATCAGCTCGAAAGCGACCTCATCCAATGACCAAAACTAGAATCAAAGTATGCCTAGTGCGTCGCCACAATGCAATGTGAAGTCCCGTTCATCTGAGTCGGCATTACTTTCATTTGTGTCCTATGAATTGGCGCACATCTACTGAGTCGGATAATGCACTGGTCACGCATCTCTCTCCGAATCGCACTGTAGTACTCACCGACCACGGAATAGCCTAGAAACAAAGGCCGGAGAAGTCTCAGGCTGACGTGTCACGGTATTACTTGTAACCTTCACTTTGCGAGAACAGACTGGGGGCCACACCTCGGGTTCCTTGAGCGTTACCAAAGGGTCTTATTCTGTATGCCATGACTTAATCCTGTTTATTTGTACAGCAACGTCCGACTGGCGTTGAATTCCGGAAAGCGCCTTTACCGACTCGCGATACATGCTACACACGAAGTTCGCGGGTGAGAATGGCGCAGGTGACAGGAATGTTCACCAGTGGCTGCTGTCCGCACGGCCATATCGGCAGGGTTGAAACATGGGGGAGTTCTACCCATTCAGAGCCATCGTTCTGTGACATTGTTTCTGTAGTAGACAGATTGCTCAGGTTAGAACTTTATTCTCTCATCTGTATTTTCAGCGTACTGTTCGCGACGTCTACCCTGCACGAGACTACATGTCGAGCTATATGTGGTATTAATCCGGCGCCGTTTGGTTTACCTTCTAAGCCTGACTGGCTTCGGAGTTGTACCTCTCTACTCTAGGCAGATCTCCTATCGACGCCGCTGTCGATGCAATATGAGAGAGCCCCCACCTATAATAAGTCCCAACCATCGACGCCGACCGAGTCGTGACGCAGAATGCACGTTGAGGCAGTCGAGCTTGCTATCATTTAACAAGTTACCAGGCTTATGACCAAAAGCACATCGTCACGACAGTTCTATCTAGGCTGTTAATACAAGTACTCCAACTGTGACCATGCACGAAAGCAGAAAAAGTCCAGGCGGATTCTCGTGTTCGCTTGAAACCCAGATATTACTCGGGCGGTGAAGACCCGCCCAGTGTGACGGCGGGATCCACATGAGAAGTTCATCGTTGCTACTATATATCCATCCCTCGTGGTTTATATCGGATCGGTCAGTGAAATCAACCTGTCCAGTAGTTTCTGTCTCCCCTGTTGTGATGTCCCACAAACGAATTGCTCGATCGTTCGAACCTGAGACGATGTACTGGCCATTTGGAGAGAATGCCACGGACATGACCATATCAGAAGTGTCCACAAAATGGGCCCGCTACTGTCTCTCCCGTCGTGGCGTTCCACACACAAACTGTTCTATCGACCGAGCCTGAGACAATGTGCTGGCCGTCTGGAGAGAATGCCACAGACGTGACCCAATGCTCGTGTCCATGGAATGGGCCTGCCACGGTCTCTCCCGTCGTGGCGTTCCACACACGAATTGTTTCATCGTGCGAACCTGAGACGATATGCTGGCCATCTGGCGAGAATGCCACAGACGTGACCACATCCTCGTGTCCACTAAATGGGCCAGCCACTGTCTCTCCCGTCGTAGCGTTCCACACACGAATTGTTCCATCGTCCGAGCCTGAAACGATATACTGGCCATTTGGAGAGAATGCCACAGACCTGACCTCATCAGAGTGTCCACAAAATGGGCCAGCCACTGTCTCTCCCGTCGTAGCGTTCCACACGCGAATTGTTCGATCATCCGAGCCTGAAACGATGTTCTGGCCATCTGGAGAGAATGCCACAGACGTGACCGCACCCGAGTGTCCATTGAATGGGCCTGCCACTTTCTCTCCCGTCGTGGCGTTCCACACGCGAATTGTTAGATCGTCCGAGCCTGAAGCGATGTGCTGGCCATCTGGAGAGAATGCCACAGACGTGACCCAATCCTCGTGCCCATTGAATGGGCCTGCCACTTTCTCTCCCGTCGTGGCGTTCCATACGCAAATTGTTAGATCGTATGAACCTGAAACGATGTGCTGGCCATCTGGAGAGAATGCCACAGACGTCGACTGAATCCGAGTGTCCACTGAATGTGCTCGAGACTGTCTCTCCCCTCGTGGCATTCCACACACGAATCGTTCGATCGCAAGAGCTTGAGACGATGTGCTGGCCATCTGGATAGAATGCCACAGATGTGATCAAATCTCGGTGTCCCGTAAATGGGCCTGCTATGGTCTCTCCTGTCTTGACATCCCACACACGAATTGTTCCATCAAGCGAACCTGAGACAATGTGCTGGCCATCTGGAGAGAATGCCACAGACGTGACCCAATGCAGCTGTCCAATGAATGGGCCTGCCACTGTCTCTCCTGTCGTGGCGCTCCACACACGAACTGTTCTATCTTTCGAACTTGAAACGATGTGCTGGCCGTCTGGAGAGAACGCCACAGACGTGACCGCATCTGAGTGCCCACTGAATGGGCGTGCTGGGGTCTCTCCCCTCATGGGGCTTCCACATACGAACTGTGTTCTCCTCCGAACCTGAAACGATGTGCTGACCATCTGGAGAGAACGTCACAGACGTGACCGCATTCGAGTGCCCACTGAAAGGCCCTGCCACGGTCTTTCCCGTCATGGCGTCCCACACGCGAATTGTTCGATCGTGCCGAGCCTGAAAGCGATGTGCTGGCCATCTGGAGAGAATGCCACAGACGCAACCGAATCCGTGTGTCCGTTAAATGAGCCTGCCACGGTCTCTCCCGTCGTGGCGTTCCACACACGAATTCCATCGCCTGATCCCGAGACGATGTGCTGGCCGTCTGGAGAGAATGCTACAGACGTGACCGCATCCTCGTGTCCACTAAATGGGCCCGCCACTGTCTCTCCTGTCATGGCGTTCCACACATGAATTCCATCGTCCGAGCCTGAAACGATGCGCTGGCCGTCGGATGAGAGCGCTATGGGAATGGCTGAACCAAGGGTCGTGCCCTGAACAACTGAAATCACCATCTCTTCAGGTGGCCAATGGGACAGCCGCCCACTTTTGACACGCAGTGTTCGAGGAAACATGCTTGAATAGTGCATAGAAACCAGAGAACAAGTGGGCGTAAATGGTAGAGTAGAAAGATAAATATGGGGAGCACTCTTTGCCATAGGCCGTTACGAAATACCGCACAAACGCAGAGGCGTCGTTGATGAATGCGGTGAATTTCTCTGAACTCTGTTTGAGAAACCTGCTGCGATTTTTGTCTTTAGTTGTTGCCTGCCTCAAAGAACCGATGTCTAGACTTACACTTCGACCAGAGGACCAGCCACACATTCACAGTACAACAACGTTGGCAAAGCGAGACGCATGTTGCTTGTCAAGCTAAGGGCCTCCAACCAAAACAGGAATTTCGTCTCGAAGAAGAGTCCGGAGTTTGCAAAATAGATCAGGTTTCAAAATCAAGGTGTCCTAGATGATCGCCGTAGAAACGACAGGCATACAACAGAGTAGGTGAGAGGTGTGCAGGCGACACGGATTTCAAGGTCTTGAATGTCTTCATTAGCGAGGTATGATGACTCAATGTGGCACATGTTGAACCCTGAGGTCGCGGATCACTAGACCAAGACAGGAATGGGCCAAATCACAGTGGGCATCCCGAAGGGCAATGGAAAAATCGCCACTCTTCTCCTTATTAGTCAGAAAGTCGCGGAATGATGTATGGAGCGGAACGATAGGTTCGTCAGACTGAGGTAACATTGCTAAACAACGAGCCCAGGCGACGGAGCATCATAACGATGGCCTGAGAATCGGCATCGGCATTGTCATCGGAGGCGTGCCCTCGCAAAGTGGTCAGGGAGCGGATGGAGAGAGGTTCGAATGCAGTAATTAGCTGTCCTGCCACAGAGCAAAATAGGTGCCGCGCATTTTGGTGTGTGATATATCCTTCAAGCACTTCCTTGTACAACTCATCCAACGGGTCTTGTCCGTCGCGATCTGTATTGCGTTTCAAAAGATGGCTTATGCACCTTTGTTTGTTGAACCCGAAGCATTGAGGAGGGTCTAGGATGAATCTACCGGCAACTGCCGCCCACTGAAACAGCCCCTCTGCCTTTCTTGCCAACGCAACGCCATGATTTTCGAACTCGTCTGAAGGAAGCAAGCTCTGGAGGTAGGTGAGTATATCGTCATCCGTTCGAGCTGCCAGATCAGAGTCGTTCATATATTTGATCCTAGCCGACGGCGCTCCATCGAACGCGGATTGGATGCCATCCTCTGGCCTCGAGGTGATAAGCACACGAAAGTTTGGTGGCAGTTTGGAGAGATTTTTGGCGAGAAACGTGTGTAACCCATATCTACTGGTTGTGTCTCCGCTCTCGTCCAAGGCGTCGATCACAACGAGAATAGGACCGACGATGTGCAGGTCCTTTAGCGGTTCCAGGATAAGGGACTGAAAAAGTGTGGGATAGTCACGAGTACCGAGCCGAAGAGATGAGTCAACCTCGATGACCTTTCCAAGCGCGGCTTTAAATGATGGATAGCGGTCAGAGAGATTGCGAGCAAGAGTTGTAAAGAGATGGTGAGCCTGTCTGGATTGCTCCTTGCGCGAAAAAATGAAGGATGACGTAAGACGGTGCATTTTATCGAAGCGACGCGCGATCTCGTGTGCGATGGATGACTTTCCGGTGCCTGCCTTGTCCGAACAAAATAAGACTGCGCTCTGCATCGGGGCTGTTCACCCAATTAACGATGAAGTCCAAAAAGGCCCCGCGCGTTCCCTGAAGGCAGCCTTTCTCTGGCATAAAGCGCGAGCCTGTTCCGTAAGGTATTTCTCTTATTTTTGCTTCTAGCTCTGTGCCAATTATCAGATCGATAACCCCCAAATTGGGACTACGTACCAGCGTTTGAAACTTGGCTCGATACCCACTTCAACTGGGTGGCCACCCCATCGAGTTGACTAGAAATCCTACCAACATTGGCCGCAATTATTCCCACATCGTCTAGAACTCGGAGTACAGTTATTTCTGTAGTGATGGTTGTCTCATCCAAAAAATCCTTTCGAAGTTCGACGAGGGTGGTGCGGAAATCTCCGATTCGTTTGTCGGCTTGACTGCCGAGGTTGTTCAACGTGCGCTTCCCTGTAAATTGCGTGTTTACATCGGCCAATGAAGTAGTTGAAGACGACGTACAGAATCGCGGGTCCTTTGCATAAGATTGGATGAAGTCACTACAATTACAGACGTGCTGCAACATGAGCGTAAGGATCTGGGCCTGCTTGGACTCGGGCTTGATAGATTTTAAAATGTCTTCCCGCATTTGCGAAATCAAACGCATCGTGCATAGCCGTAAGTAGGGTTCGGACGTTGTTGTCACTTTGAAACTGTGCTAGAAGCGTACTAGCATCCAAATTAACATGGACGAACAGCATTCCTTTAGATAATAACGCAAATCGATGTACCTTGGGAATTGCTAATAGCAGGCCACATGCCATCTTTGCGAACGGGTGAAGCTACAAGCGAAAGTCAGCCCGGTCAAGCATACGGTGAAAGGACGTTGCGCTGTGACGTACTTCTGCAACTGGGCTCACAGTATCCATCACCCACCTGATTCTCGCAACTGCACCTTCCCATGTACTTGGGAGACTAATCGACTTGGTAGCTTCATCAGCGTCATGGAGAGCACTTTCGGCAGGTGACACCGCTACCGGGACATCAGGCATTGGTGGTATAGCAGTGCTAGTCTCGATGAGAACGCGATCCCTCGGAGGGGAAAGAGGCTCGAGGGCAGTGGCGACTACAAATGGAGCGGTTTCGACGGAGTCCTGGGCGATAGTGAGCTTCGTCGCTTGTTCCATTGGCGAGACGTCTACCTCGGTCGCTATAGCGTTGGTGGGATCGATAGGCAAGGTCGAATGGGAAGTTGCGTTCCCCGACACGTCGATCGCTAAGTAGAGTGTGATCGGCTGAACTGACGGAACAGCTCGTTCGTCGCCATTGCTGAGAATAAAAGGGGCCTCTACAAAGCGAGACGTTCAGCTACTAGTTAAATGAGCAATACCTCGGAAAAAACAGACCGTTTCGAGATTCGACAGGCATCGATGTCTCAGTGCGTTCCGATAAGTCTATCGGGGTGCACCAACCGCTTCGCATAAAGACACAATATAAGATGTGAAGACGGCTGTACAAATCTGAACAGAACATCTCAGCGGGAAAACAAGACTAAAAACACGTGTCCTACAAAGCGTCGAATTTCTGGTTCCATTGCACCGTCTGTCCTTTGATCGGAGCACTTGCTGTCTTCTTCGTTGTAGCCCGATTAGTCACCGTGACGAAGAACTGATTCTTCAGGCGAAACCGTTTCGCGTTATTAGGGACATTATGGGCTCGGAGGACTAACGATAGATTAAATACTTATCGGGACATCAACTGGTCAGGATTCAAGTACATACCTGTCACCTCAACACGAAGCTGAGAAGGGGTGCTCTGCGATTGGGCGATCTGAGTGCTGCCCAGCAATGTTCACGGATTTATCGTCACTACCAAAAGCAGGGATTGACGCACCTCATTCCAGGATCTCCCGATTCCAGTGGGATGTAGGCTGGAATGGCAGACAAATAAGTCGTTGGCGGGAGAGCGACAGGTTAACAGGCATTTGCTCACGAATCTAATACCGTGCGCTGGTGCTCCATACCTTCCCAAAGGGCCACACAAGCTATACGAGGTCTGGTGAGTGTATGAGTCGAGCGTTGAGGTGAACACGCGCTGCCAGTGTCCGCATACCCCAGTCTTGCACAGCGTACAGCCCCCACGCGGGAATCACCGATTCCCACCATTGTCAAGGCTCTTGTCCTGAATAGAGAAGACCTTAGAGACGACTGATACCGTACAGTACAGTATGTCGGTCGAATCGGCCGAGCTACATACGTGCAGGCCAACTCGGACGACAAACGAAGTGCAACGCGTCCTGCAAGTCCTCTAGGTTGCTACTCCCGCGGCCTCCGACTAACCTTGTCCCGATGTCGGCTATCCCCGATTTCGCTCGCTTCCGTTCGTCTTTGCTCCAGACCAAGCCCTATATAACTCAGACTGGCCTAGTCAAGCGTTGATGCCAGCGCAATACTGCATCCCTCTAGACACATCGTCCACGGCATTACGGACCCCTTTCGCTCTCAAAAACTTCTTATCAATTTCGGTAGCGACACAAGTTGTCAGCGCTTCTCTATTTCCTTTGATCTACGAGGAATTTCCGACATTGAAGATCAAGACGCAGGGCGAACGGTAATAGAGTGGGAAATAGACCTATCGAGTCGTTCACTCATCCGGGTTCTAGGCTGTTGGATCTTCGGGAGGAAGGGAAACGTCGCGAGAGCTGACTGAGGTATTGAGGACGGGGTGGCTCTCAAAATTATCATTTGCTGTGGTACCTCCAGCTTGCCTTGATAGCGTTCCCAGGACTGAGTCGTCACCCTAACCTCCCGCACGCGCCGAGCTCTGCGCGATCTCAGAACTCGGGTAGTTCGCGAGTCACTGCATACAACCCTGTCCCCCCACCACACACCTGGATGCGTCGAACGACTCACACTGTCTCTCTTCCCCCTCCCCCGGCTCTGGTGCGACGTGGCCAGAGCTACGACAAGGACTCGTCACGCTCTTTTACTTATGTGAGTGTGGGGAATGTCGAAGATGCGATCGAACTTTGTTGCAGTGCGTGTCAGCCCTAGCTCGTAGCTAGCATCCCTGGCCCTCTTCCCTCTTCCCTTCTTGGCCCATGCCTCGTGTTGTTTCCTTGATTGGAGTCGAATTTTTACTCCACCAGCCGCAGAAGCGACAGTCGTACGCACTTCACTAAATATCCGCTTGCTTTATGTGGAGCGAGGCACTGTATGCTGCGCTCTCAACTTCGGGTGAGAAGGAAACTCGGACGTCAAGCAAGAGCCACGAGCATTTTTGGCAATGCAAGTGCAGGAAGGCTTGGGTTTGACGATCCCATCAACGGAATCTCAGTTGCACATTGTCCTTGACTTCACAGTGTGCGTTGATAGCCGATTTTGCGTCCAGACCCCGGGCGGTGCATACGATCACGAAACAGTCAAGTCCGTCTTCATGCAGGATTGTCCTGCTCACACAGATGCTAACCTCTCTATGATAGATCACCGACGATGACAAGCTTCTTCGCACACCTGTGTATGTACCAACAAATGACGTACCCAAATAGATTATCTGCCTCGAAGCGCGCCTTTCTCACATGCCTCACTCCCTCTTGCTTGTCTCACTGGTGGGACAATATAACGTGATGTAGCGTTCTCTGATTGCGATGTACAATGGCGCATTTACGCTCTCTTCTTGAACTCTCTTGTGCTCTCTGCACACCTCGCAGAGCGACGCGTGGCCTAAGAAGTGCGTGCAAATCATGGATTAGATGTCCCGCGCGTAGCCACTATCACCACAGCGCACAATCGAGCGGGTACCCGATCCGTCGTCAGCGGAAGGACAGCTACTGGATCTGACAAAGGCAGCGCAGAAGCGCACGGAAGATGCTACTCGAAAGGTCGATAGAGGGGGTGGTAGAGAGTGAGACGCCGTGGCGCTGAAACAGGCACGTGACACTAAGGTACCAGACGCTCGAGCACGTGGTAGAATAAGCGCCCGAAGCCAGGACACAGCATGACGAACTGCCAGTTGCACTATAACAGCATGGTCAGTGCCAAAGGCGAGACAACGCAAGAAGACATCCTTTTTGGTCTACTAGGAAAGATGGAGCTACGTGATTGATCGTGGACCCACGCTTTCATTCACGTCCTTGCCAGTGGCAAAATCAGCTCGGATGTGGAGGAAGCATGGTGGTGTGATGATGAGAGAAAAGGAGATCAGTGTGGGAGCACTAGTACTACTTTTGTCATATCGGTCCTCTGCAACGCACACGCAGTGAGTATGTGATGATGATAGGATGGTGCGTGTGGGCTATTCTCGATCGTGTCATCTTTAGGCTAAAATACAATGCATGTTCCCAACCGTAGGCTGGCAGGCAGAGTGTTGGGCCCCCAAGTACAGTAGAGCTGAGCGTTATATTCCTCTATCCCCCGGGCCACGGGGCCAACGTGATGCCCGCCCAGTGTCCACCGCTTTACTAGCGTACCTACCATCAGCACACCATGGATCATGAATCATGCGCTAGGTGTCTTCTCGGGTGCCAGCCCGAGTCCATCTATCCGTGGCGCATCAGCGTAGTGCATGCGAAGTGGTGCGCAGGCGAGCTTCTTACCTTCTTACCCCGCAATGTTGCCATGGAGCTTTTTTTTTTTTGATATACTGTCGTGAGGGTTATTGCAAAAAGGACACGGCAGTAAACGATTTTGGGGTGGAGACGACGAGATCGTAACGTGGGATCCTCTGTAGAGGCTTGTCTCGGATGACTTCTCCGTGACTTGAGCCGCGTCACCCATATCCCTCCATTTCCCACGTACATCTTTGTTGTTCGGGCTATGGCCCCATTTTGGGGACTGCCTTCCATCGCGCTCTATGCCTCGCAAGCGCCCACTATCACCCACCCCCTTTTTTCGTGGGTCCAAGTCTCGTGAAGATAAAGAATCATACTAAAAATGTAGCTTCCTCCTCAACCGCAAGCGCTCTCATTTTGGGGATGACCGCACGCGTGGTATGAGCGCCCGTTCTAAATTAGCATCGGTGAGACCGCGTCTAACTCTCTCCGTGCCGCAGATCGTCGGCCAGCTCCAATTTTCCACGTCCGCTTGCGTCGTGCGCGGCATCACCCCATTGCTACCACCATCGCGGTCATCGGCCGTTGCATTAAAAAAACCCATAGGGAAAAAAGCCTATCGACCTCGCACGATCTAGTTTATCTCCATCTCCACCGGTCCCTCATCGCTTGCGTCGAAGGGCAGTCTTGTGCATACCTGGTTAGTATGTGTTGACTCCTCGGCCGCAACAACGCGGCTCACCTTGTCTCGAAGGGAAACATGCTGCGCAGAACCTCCCCAAAAATGCAGACAACGAGCCTGGCCGAAGACTGCTGCCATACATTTCTGCGGAGATCCCGCGCATTGTCCATCGTCATCCCTTCGAACCTGTATTGACGAGGACGCTGAGTTCCAGCCCCGAGTCGTATTTCTGTGCGGCTTACCAAGTTCCACATGCGACACGCTGCGCAGTAGCTCGCGATGGCGCAGACAGCTAGTCTGGCCGAAAGACAGCTGTCGATGCGTCCCCGCAAGCCCCGCGCCTCGGACCTCTATCTCGGTGGTCCGCACTAAATCTGTCAGCCATCCAGGGACGACCTACCTTTCTTCATCCTCTCCCCACGGATATGCTCTCCGATCTAATACCCTCTCCGCGACTCCGCACTGACGACTTCCGAGCGCACCCCGCAGTCCCGCTCACGCAACGCCCCCATTGGCTGCCTTCCAATCTATGATCGCGTTGAACTCCGCGAAGAGCGCTTCCTCATAAGATACCGACTCGTATACAAGAACTGGCATAGATCGGGGTGTACTTGGCCCGCTCTCACTCTCAGACGGCGTGGGTGGTGCCAGAGTTGATTCTGTTGTCGGCAGGCAGAAGAAAGGTGATACGACGAAGGGCGTGGTGCTGGGGTTTGCAACGGCAATGTAACCTGCTGCGTTGTCGCGCCCAAAGTTGGTCGGAGTTTCAGCATCATCTCCAGTCTCAGAGATGCCCGGGGTCGCGCCATCTCCCATTTCGGTAACGTCGCTATCCGAGTCCTCGTCTACCACCAGTATCGTGGAGTACTCAGTTTCCTCAGGCTCCACCCTGCATTCACTTTCTTCCAGGATGTCGCTCAGCTCCTGAAACTGGTAGTTGTTGAGGGGACTGGAATTGACTGAGGGCGGTGACAGCGAAGGATCCGACTCGTATCTGTGCCCGTACGAGCGCCTGGCGTCAACGGCGTATGGACACTGCACGCAACGAGGAGCGTTGATGCAAGGATTTCGGCGGTTCTGGGCGCGCGAGGGGCGGGGGATCTCGTGAATGGGGATCTCCGGCTCCTCGTCGTCCAAACTGCCCGGGCTGCAAAAACTCTCGTCGGGGTCGACAACTGGGCGGTTCTGGGTGCGCTTGGTCAGCAGCTTCTTCGCTTTTCCTAAGGAAAAAAAAAAAATTAGGTGGGGCAGGTCGAAACGCGAATGGAATGGAACTGACCGAAGACGCGCCGACCAACGCTCCGAACGTCGTCGAGCAAAGAGTGGTCCCGAGACTCGATAGCGCGGAGACGCCTGACCAGGTCTCCGTAGAACTTCGGGTCATAGGGCCGCTCGATGGTGACGGGAGTGTCCGCGGAACGCGAGGCACGGCTAGCGAGCTTCGCAGCAAGCTTCGCGGCAGTGGATCGCACGAATGTGAACATGTTTAAGGTGTGTGTAGAAAGTAGAAATATCGAAGAGGAAGCTCAAAGGCTGATAGGGTAGCAAATGCGAGGCAAGATGCTGAGGAACCTTCGCTTGGAGAGACATTTTATAGGCAAAGGCATAAATCAGATGGATTACCCAGTCTCGATAGCCAGACGTCCAGTCGAGCATCAAGGCGGTGCTCGAGCAGCAGCGTGAATGTTACAGCACCGAAAAAGAAGGTCAGTTCTGAAATTTCAAGAGGAAGGCCAGTCTGAGTTGCGAGGTGGATCTGTAATTCGACTTGTCTTTTTTAAAAGAAATCCAGATTTGCTATGCCACAGCGACAAAGACGCAGCCGCTCAGCCAAATGATGTTTCAGTAAGGAGGGGTGCCGCCCATGCAAGCATAGGGGCATCGTTTCACTACTTCAGGTCGGATCGGCGAGTGGCTGGTCAATGTTCAACACACAGCCTAGGAACGTAGATCGCTATCGCGCGATGTATCTTGGTATCTGATTCGTAGCCCCAGTCACTGGACAGTCTCATGCGATTCTTACTTATTTCAAAACCATCTGGTGACCATGCATGAGCTTTAAATTCGTCCTGTCTCAGACACTAGAGCCTGGTGGATGGTCCCAAGAGTGGTCCAAACACGATACTGATGTTGGACGTTAAGCCGGCTTCATCGGGCAGGTCACAGCAGAAAATATTGAGCGCACCAGTGTAAAATGTGTGCATGAGCTTTTCATATCTTGCCACATCTAGCCTCCGTGCGACCTAGATTCCATTAGTCTGCGAACTCTGGATGAACGTCCGGCTGACTCTCTTTACACCCGAATCGTGACGCGTGACTGGTCGTGACTGAGCCCAGCCGGAAGTGGTGTTGCCACCATCTGGTTCGGTCGGCCTCTTTCTCAGGCTGGCACCAGTTCGGACTAACCAAATGCTTCTAGCTCACTAAACCGTTTCCGAGTCACTGTCGCGCGGTTAACAAATCGACCGAACATTCTCGGCGGCCCGTCTGACAATCGTATCTTTCTGAACTAATAAAAACTCGATGGCGCATTCCCCAGCTCATCCAAAAATTTGTTTTTCACTGAGAAATCCGTCAGTCAAAGGCTCTTGATTATATGGAGACGAGGATACTCACGCAAAAACCCACACTTTTTGAGGGTTGTTGTACGTCTCCGCCGTGTATGGGAACCGATCTAATGTCCATTCCAGACATCACTACATGCATGACTTTTGCAACACGGGATACATACACTGTGGTTGCTCAGAGACATAGGCAATCAGGCACCTTCTCATTGAGGAAGCTATAAGCTGCAAGGCGGCTCGATTCAGGCACAGTTGCGATTCTGTGGATTTACTTACCGCTTCTCCAATTGAGAGCCATGTTCCCGCTGACCAATCTGTGAATTCGTGATGAATTACAAAAGCCCCTCCCATGAAATACGTGTGACATACAAGTCCGGGGGAGCAAGGGGGTCCTATCGAAGACGATGAGTAGTTGAAACATGGAGAAGGTCGCACTTGTCTTTTACATTTTTGAGGCCGGCGGTCTTGATCTCTGTGTCCAATTCGGCCCATTCGAGCACCTGGTTCCCAGCCATACCTGCGAAACCGAATGTGAGCATCCATTCTCCCCGTAGTATCGTCGAAGGGGACGTACCCTTAAACTGGATTGATTGTGAGGGGTTACCCCCGAAAACGGCTATTTTGGTCTGGTGCCGTTCAAACATGACAGTAGTAAATAGTGCGCAGGTAGATGCACAATTGCCGTTACCAACTGTAAACAATCAGCTTGGTGGATAGTACGGATAGGAATCCCTTACTAATGGCTACTTTACTACAAGGCCCGACATTGTGAGAGAGACCGAACGAGGAGAGATCGCAGCACTTACTTTAGGTCAAAAGGAGGCGTAGTGGGGATGTTCACATTCAGAGCGGGGCATATGTCCTAGTCACCGTGTGAACTGACAGTGTGATGAAAATAACTAGGTGGTCAAACCTCGAAACGTTGAGAAGTCGGGTCATCACGACCATTTATAATATAGGGGACCGAAGGGTCATTGTAATCAAAGTCGGGAGGCATCTGTGTGCCGTTCAAGAATTGCCCTAGAACAAGACGTCACGCTTCACGAAAATGTTGTGTCCAATACAGCTCACAATTGTCTGGTGCATAGATGGAGATCGAGGAATTATGTCCTTGTTGTATACCTGCCTTCACAATCTTTTGTGCAAGCAGATTGGCACGGGAAGTTGTCTGGAACCCACTAGAGAACGTAGTCAGGGATGCACTCGCGTTCGGTATCTTGTGCACGCACGGAAATTCACCTCCAGTGGCAGTAAGGAACTGACGAAGGAATAGTCCTAGGCAGACGATTCCACCTGGCGCGAGCGGTGTTAAACTTTCCGAGATTCGGCCGAGAAGGTGCACGAACCAGGATTGTTAGTCACATCGATCAAGAGATTCGTGACGTCGGACGCTTTGAACTGCTTGACCGCAGCAGCAACATCAAGCGGGAACTGATTAATGTCGCCATCGAAGGAGCCGACAAACATCTAGCGGACAGAGGAAATACTGTCAAGTGGAATGAAGAAGTAGCAGGAACACGCACGACGCCTGTCTTGTTTCCAGGCAAAATGAACGACTTGATGGCCCCAGTGCTTCCATTTGTAGGATTGAGAGTAGGTAAATAGGGATCTGGAAGGCCGACCGCCGTCTTAGGCCGAGCAGCGGGATCCATCAACGCGGCACGAGCAGGACCAACTCGGCTCTGGGAAGCACTGCTGCTATTAGACCGCAGGTCGACCCCATTTGTCTTGTTGGTTGCGGCGCAGTTGTTAGCCCAGCTGAAATGATTTTTTAATGTCAATCAGCGAGCGAGGACTGGACAGAGAAGACATACTAAGATGGCCCATCGCTAAATGGTTTCCCAACCAAGGAGGCAACGAAAGGAACGTCAACGAACTCAGGGGTCGTTGAGTTCACAGGAATGAGTGAGAAATTGAGGCTTGTCTGCGTCAAGAAGATTGGGCCGGCGAGGTCACCAACACGCTGAGAGAATGTCGTGTTAACGATCCGGTAGCTGCTGACTACACTGTTCACCCTGAGGTTGCGATCGAGGTAGTTGCCAGAGACAGTGCGAGCGATCTCGTCGATATAGTCAGAGGCGGGAAGTCCACCGATGGTGAGCACCTTGGCTCCGGCAAGCCGTTGCCAGTTGAATTTCTTTGCTACGAAGAAGTCCGTAAAGTTGGTCCCAAGCTGGCTGAAGAATTCAACAGAGTCTGGGGCGATGAATATACCATTGTCCAAAATGACAACGGGGGTGGGCAGGACGTTCTGGTAGGAATTGTAGCAATCCGGTAACCAGCCTATGGTGGTACGGTATTTCAACCAGGGCGCATGTCGTGATACCAACTAAAGACCTACGTGTATGTCCGTCGTTTAGCTGAACAGTGAAGTCCCACAGGTCTCGATTGAAGTCATAATCGGTCTTAAGTATTGTTGATGAGTTGTGAATCGACACAAAGAACGAATGGCGTGCTCACCTCATAGTACGTTGCGTTGATCCGTGCGATATCTGCGCGTATATCCGTAGTCGAATCCTGGAACGGAGGGGGAGAATTCAAGTAGAAATCCTCGAACGTATAGAAGTCAAAGACGCGAGAAACAACCGACAAGACATTCTGTCTGAGGGTCTCGTTGAATGGGAACGACTTCTGGCAAGCTATCGCATCCGCAGGATCGGCGAACTGAAGTCCTGCGACTTTGGCGCATGGGTCCGAGGCAGCAGCGGCAGTAGCACGCAGTCCTTGACCAAGTAGGGAGGTACAGAAACCCAGAACGAATGAAACGGGAGACAAGCATTCAAGGAAAAAAAAAATATCAGAAAGACAGGCAGTGAGTAACTGATGACTCGGAGAGACACCCAAGTTCAATGGGGGTCTAAATAATCGCAGCACAGTGAGCCGGAGTGAGTTGCCATGGCGGTCGCGGTGCATTGCGAAGGTGCATTGTGACAGCACGACTCAGGACGACAAGGAAAATCCCAGCCGACCTTTTACCCACCCGTAGAATGAGGGTGTCGTGTCGCAAGCAGTTGCGTTCTAATCGCATCCTCAGGCCCATTAGAGGCCCGGAGCAGATAGAAGTGCACGCACGAGAGTAAGCGCCTGGTCAGTAGTTCCAGCAACACGGCTCGACCGCGGCCCTCGCTTTTCAGCTTATCAAATATTCGATGGACCAGAATCATGGTTCAGGCAGAGAAACCCCAGACTCAGCCTCTCTGAGGTTGCAGCGAAATCCATAGTCTCCCTTGTACTGTACGTAGCCAGGAAGGGCAGTCGGTACCAAGCCTGAACAGACGGAGCCCAAGATTCGGACATTTCCGAATAACATGATCTCGTGTGCAATAGCTTACACAATATGTAAAGTACATTTCGGCCAGGGTAGAGCTTCCTCACAGGGGATGCTCGCCAAGACGCTCACCTCCTCTTCGGGAGTCTCATATCATAATATATTTCTATATAGTCGCTTGCCAGTGCTTACAGCGGTATCCATAACACCTATCACTTCACGACCACTTTAGGAATACAGGTGGGGTTTAAATGGGCAATCTTGGTGACCATGCCAAATTTCCTTCCCACAAAAATTAATCGCAGTGATTATTCAATGAATTTATACTATTCTACTTATCAGTTTTGAAAGGAAAAAACTATTCACTCGGTGTAGTAAGACACTCCGTCCTGACTACCGGTCTATGCAGCTAATTAAGTTGGTTCTGATGGAATAGGAAAAGTAGTCACATTGAACGTATATTACAATACAAAACTAGTTGTCAACAAGAAGGAAGAACAAAACTTGCGAGCACGGCTCGCGTGGGCAGCATGAGACCTGAACCCGAGGGAGCAGGCCTGCTGTTGAGGTCTTGCGATGTACGCGCCCACCGCTTGCGTCGTCAACGCATACCATTGCCACCATTGTTGGTACTAGCGACGTCAATATTGGGGTTTGGCACGGGGCAGTCGGCGGGTAGTGAGGGCGAGAAGGGGGCCGCGGTTCAATAGTGTGGCGTGAAAAGGCGAACCCTGAAAAAGGTTCAGAGAATAGGCAGGTAGCAGAGAGTCGGCACCAAAGGGGTCAGATAGGCTTACTTGGACGCCAATGTCCACTCCTGAAATCCCAGCAGCCAGCCAGTCGCGACCCCGTGTGGGCAAGGTTACTCTGCATCTGTCGTGGCCATCTGCACCAGACACACCTGCAGCAATGCCTGGAGCTCCCACCACCACCCGAGGGTCATCTCCCACCTCAAACTCCTACATTGCCACCTCTGCCCCCTCCACCTCCACCACCAATAGCAGGCCCTGTATTCGGTGGTCAGTGCAGTTCGGCTATGAACATACCACCGACCTATGCGCATCCATACGGTGCGATGCCCTACCCTCCTTTCAGCTATGGGGTTACGCCCAATACCCCATGGGACCTCCACCAGGGTTTGTACTAGGTCCGTTCTTGGAGAATCCGTTAGCCACTAAATGCGCAGCCACTTGTAATGAAGACCAACCTGTACATAGGGAGCGTGGTCACGTTGCCGATGGACCTATGGATCAAGACGTTCCTAGGCGTGGGCGCCCAGGAGGGACCAGGAGAGATGGGGGTGTAGGCGCAAACAGTGCTGCCCCATCGTCGACTAAGGGTGCCCGGCCAGGCAGGACCTACCTCAATAAAGAAGTCAGTGATTGGGGTGAGCATTACATACATTTGTGCTAGGAAGCTAGTTGTTGACTGCTTGAAGTGTGGCGATTCCAGACTAAGGTGGTCGACGACCACATCAAACATGCATTCACCACGCAGATTGACATGAAGTGGCTAGATTATCGTGAGGAGGTGCTCCATCGCCCCGATAGGTCTCGTAGCGGGTCGCGCATCGTATTCCGGATCGTTGGAGAGGGATGCGCATGGTCACACCTTGCGAGCAAATGCGACCGGGCAGATGCAATTGCTCGGCTGACAGGAGAGGTACGTTCAGCAAGGACACGTGCAGTGTCACTGAAAGTTAAAGATATGGTATGGTGAGTCGCATTGCTAGGCAGGGCTGGCCACGAAGGCGTTTAACGTCACTTGCCCTGTTTGGTTTCTGGTCCGATCGGCCTCTTCTGGTATCAGTTGGGATTCTCAGACTCTGGCTGACTGACCGCAAAGCTCAAGCACGCCGATACACACGCTTAACTCACCGAACCGTTTCTCTCGCGCGGCAACAAATCGATTGATTCGGTCTGACAACAACGATGCCGACGCAGTCGCCTCTTGCCTCACCTCTCGCAAGACTGTGTGTTTCCGACGTGATTTCAATGGGTATCTTAACACAAACGAGGCCACGTCTTCCCCAGCTCATCCGAAAATATTGTTTTTCGCTGAGAAATCCGTCAGTCAAAGGCTCTCGGGTATGTCGAGACAAGGATACTCACGCAAAGAGCCACACTTTTTGAGGGTTGTTGTACGTCTCCGCCGTGTACGGGAACCGATCTGATGTCCATCCAGGCGTCATTACATGCATGACTTTTGCAACTCTGGGTACATACACTGTGGCTGCTCAGAGACATAGGCAATCGGCACTTTCTCATCGAGGAAGCTATAGGCTGAAAGGCGGCTCGATTCAGGCACAGCTGCGATTCTGTGGATTTACTTACCGCTTCTCCAATTGTGGGGCATGTTCGCGTTAACCAATCTGTGAATTCGTGATGAGTTACAAAAGCCTCTCCCATAAAAAGCGCGTGGCGTACAAGTCCGGGGGAGCAAGGGGGTCCTATCAAAGACAATAAGTAATTGAAACACGGAGAAGGTCATACTTGTCTTTTACATCTTTGAGTCCAGCGGTCTTGATCTCTGTGTCCAATTCGGCCCATTCGAGCACCTGGTTCCCAGCGACACCTGCGAAACCGAATGTGAGCATCCACTCTCCCCGTAGTATCGTGGAAGGCGACGTGCCCTTAAACTGGATTGGTCGTGAGGGGTTACCCCCGAAAACGGCTATTTTGGTCTGGTGTCGTTCGAACATGACAGTGGTAAATGTGGCACAGGTCGACGCACAATTGCCGTTACCAACTGCAAACGATCAGCTCGACAGAGCGTAAGGAGAAAGGCAAAAATGCTGACTAATGGCTATTTGACTACGAAGCCAAATATTGGTTAGTGAGACCGAATGAGCAGAGATTGCAGCGCTTCCCTGAGATCAAAAGGAGGCGTGGTAGGGATCGTCACATTCAGAGTGGGGCATATGTCCTAGTAACCGCATGAACTGGTGGTGTGACGGAAATAACGAGGTGGTCAAACCTCGAAACGCTGAGAAGTCGGGTCATCACGACCATTTATAATATAGGGGACCGAAGGGTCATTGTAATCAAAGTCGAGAGGCATCTGTGTGCCGTTCAAGAATTGCCCTGGAACAGAGGTCACACTTCACGAAAATGTTGTCCAACTCAGCTTACAATTGTCCGGTGTATAGAAAGATATCGAGGCATTGTGTCCTTGTTGTATACTCGCCTTCACAATCTTTTTTGCAAGCGGATTGGCACGGGAAGTTGTCTGGAACCCACTAGAGAACGTAGTCAGGGATGTGCTCGCGTTCGGTATCCGGTGCACGCACGGGAATCCAAAGTTAGCACCAGCAAGGAACTGATGAAGGAATAACCCTAGACAGATTAATCCACCTAATGCCACCAGAGTTAAACTTTCCAGCATTCGGTCAATAGTGTGTGCGAACCGCTGTTATTAGTCACGTCAATCAAGAGATTGGTGACCCCAGATGCTCTGAACTGCTTGACCGCAGCATCAACATCAGATGCGAACTGGTAAGGGTCTCCTTCGAAAGAGCCAACAAACATCTAGCGACCAGAAGAAATGCTGTCGGATGGACACGCGAAGGTGGGATGAACACTTACGACGCCTGTCTTATTTTCAGGTAAGATGAATGATTTGATGACCCCAGTGCTCCCATTTGTAGGTGGAAGAGTTGGCAAAAATCGATCTGGAAGG
Organism: Lactarius indigo; assembly: GCA_025766275.1. Lineage (NCBI taxonomy): Eukaryota > Fungi > Basidiomycota > Agaricomycetes > Russulales > Russulaceae > Lactarius > Lactarius indigo. The sequence goes on along the minus strand of JAFKAC010000012.1, from coordinate 1,011,273 downwards.
CCGACTGCCGCCTTGGACCGAGCAGCGGGACTCATCAACGCTGCATGGGCACGACGAACTCGGCTCCGGGCACCGCCGCCGCTACCAGATCGCAGGTCGACGCCATTTGTTTCGTTGATTGCAGCGCAAGTTGTTAGCCCAACTGAATAGAATTTGCAGTGTCAATTCACGAGCGATGACTGGGCAGAGAAGACATACTAAGATGGCCCATCGCTAAACGGCGCTCCAATCAAGGCGGCAACGAAAGGAACGTCAACGAACTCAGGGGTCGTTGAGTTCACAGGAATGAGTGAGAAATTAAGGCTTGTCTGCGTCAAGAAGATTGGGCCGGCGAGGTCACCAACACGCTGAGAGAATGTCGTGTTAACGATCCGGTAGCTGCTGACTACACTGTTCACCCTGAGGTTGCGGTCGAGGTAGTTGCCAGAGACAGTGCGAGCGATCTCGTCGATATAGTCAGAGGCGGGAAGTCCACCGATGGTGAGCACCTTGGCTCCGGCAAGCCGTTGCCAATTGAATTTCTTTGCCACGAAGAAGTCCGTAAAGTTGGTCCCAAGCTGGCTGAAGAATTCAACAGAGTCTGGGGCGATGAATATACCATTGTCCAAAATGACAACGGGGGCGGGCAGGATGTTCTGGTAGGAATTGTAGCAATTTGGGAACCAGCCTATCATGGCATAGAGTTCCAAGCGAAACCGACATAACCAAAAGTTGAAGACGTACGCGTATGTCCGTCGTTTAGCCGAGTAGTGAAGTCCCACAGATCTCGATTGAAGTCATAATCGGTCTTTTGAGTCATGACACAAATCATGAACCGGGTATCATCACGAAGAGAGAATAGCGTACTTACCGCGTAGTAGGTTGTGTTAATGCGTGCGATTTCAGCGCGTATATTCGTCGTCGACTCCTGGAACGGAGGGGGAGAATTCAAGTAGAATTCTTCGAACGTGTAGAAGTCAAAGACACGCGAAACAACGGACAAGACATTCTGTCTGAGGGTCTCGTTGAATGGGAATGACATCTGGCAAGCTATTGCATCTGCTGGGTCAGCAAATTGAAGGCCCGCGACCTTGACGCAAGGATCAGAGACAGCAGCCGCGGCGGCAGTAGCAAGCAGCCCTCGACCGAGTAGGGCGGGAAGAAACCCAGAATGAACGAAACGGGTGATATGCATGTAAACCAAAAAGGACAAGTAGTGAGAGACGAGAGGCGTCCTAGTTCGTTGAGTTAGTATAAATAATACCACCATAGCTACCTGGATTGAGCTTCCATAACCGCGGTATATTGTGTTCCGTGGACGGGATTGGCCCAAACGAACAAAGTGCGATGCGCGGTAACATCAACGCTGAACCAAATAAGTGGTTAGGTTGGCTGCGCTGCGACGATTATCACATCTGTAACGAAATGAAGTCTGGATAACAGTAACGGCAAATTTAAAGAAGCCAGAAATGAAAGTCGATATCTCCGAGGGCACCTGCTATCATGGTAAGTCATCACGAGGCAAATGTACTCTACTGTACTTGTGTCCAAGCACGGGTCTCCCCTAAGTCAAGCTGCGCCGGTTCGGGTCGGTCGGGTCGAGCGTGACGAAATGCATCAGAATGTCATGGTCCGGACGAACGAGTGACAGTGAGTCTGCGCGCTCCTTACATTCTGGACGAATGACCACTGCAGCCATGTCCGCCATCCGGAAGCAAGGCGTTGGATGTTACTTAGCGCGTCAGGCGCGTCAGGTTTCAGGTTCGGTCGGCCTCAATTCGGGTTCTGCCGGACTGGTATGCTTAACTCACCGAACCGTTTCTCTCGTGCTAACAAATCAATCCATTGAACACTCTCGGCCACCCACCGTCTGCCAGTGACATAATCGCTCCTCACCTCACCTCTCGCCAGACCATGTATCCAACGTGATTTCAATGGTATCTTTCTGGACCAACACAAATAACATAACGTCGTCATCCAAAAATCTATTTTTCGCTAAGAAATCCAATGGAGAAATCAGTCAGTCAAAAGTTCTCGAGCATGTCGAGACGAGGATACTCACGCGAAGTGCCACACGTTTCGAGGGTCGTTGTACGTCTCCGCGGTGAATGGGAACCGGTCTAATCGAGGTGCCAGCATATGCACGACTTTGCGACCTGGGATACTTACACTATGGTTGTTCAGAGATATAAACGATCGGCATGTTCTCATCAAAGGAGCTATACATTGCAAGGACACTCGATGATACAGGCGCAGTCGCTATTCTGTAGATTCGCTCACTGCTTCTCCAATTGTGACGCATCTCGGCGTTGACCAATCTGTGAAGTCGTGATTGAGTTATCAAAGCCCCTTCCATAGTAAAAAGCGTATGCCATACAGGTCCGGGGGAACTAGGAGAGTCCTATCAAAGACGATGAGTAATTGAAACATGGGAAGGTCACACTTGCCTTTTATATTTTCGAGGCCAGCGGTCTTGATCTCTGTCTGAATCGGCCCATTCCAGCACTTGGGCCCTGGCCGTCACGGTACCTGCGAAAGGGAATGTGAACACCCACTCTCCCCGTAATATTGTGGAAGGCAGCCCTTCAACTGAATTGATTGTGAGGAATTGCCTCCGAAAACGGCTATTTTGATCTGGTTTCGCTCGAAAATGACGGTAGTAAACGCGGCGCAGGCAGATGCACAATTGTCCGTTACCGACTGCAACTGATCAGTGCGATGGAGTGTACGAGGGGGGAGAAAAGATCTTACTAATAGCTATTTTCTACAAGGCCAATGAGTAGTTAGTAAGACAGAACAAGGGGAGATTGCAGCACTGCTTTAGGTCAAATGAGGCGTGGTGGGCATCTTCACATTCGGAATGGGCATATGTCCTAGACACCACGTGAGCTGACGGTTTGATATAAATAACTTAGTCAATCCTCGAAACGCTGAGAAGTCGGGCCATTGCAACCATCTATGCCAAAGGGAATTGAAGTGTCAATGTAATCAAAGTGGAGAGGTATCTGCGTACCGTTCAAGACATGCCCTGCAATAGATGTCACACCTCACAACAGCATCATCCAAGACACGGATTGGCGCGGATGGCCGTCTGGAATCCCGTAAGGAACATAGTCAGTGATACACTCGCGTTCCTTATACGATGCGCACACGGAAATCCGGCCTTAGTACCAGCAAGGTACTGATGAAGGGATAATGCTAAGCACAAGTAGCCACCTGATCCCATCGATGTTAAACTCTCCAACATTCAGTCAAGAATATGTGCGAACCGCCATTATTGGTCACATCAATGAAGAGGTTGGTGACGCCAGATGCTGAGAACTGCTTGACCGCAGTATCAACGTCTGGTAGGAACGAGCTGACAAACATCTGGCAGCCAGAAAAAATACTGTCAGCTGGAAACGCGGAAGTAGGAAGAACATGTACGATGCCTGTCTTCTTTCCGGGAAAGATGTATGACTTGATGACCCCGGTGCTTCCTTTCGTAGGGGATAGAGTTGGCAAAGGTCGATGTGGAAGGCCGACTGCCATGTTGGGCTGAGCAGCGATACCCTTCATCGCCGCACGGCCGCGACGAACTCGGTTCTGGGCCCCACCACCACTGTTACCAGACTACAGGTCGACTCCGTTTGTCTCGTTGTCTGCAGCGCAATTGTTGGCCCAGCTGAAATGAATTTCGGGAAAGACATACTAAGACCGCCCATTGGTAAACGGTGCGCCAAGAAAAGAGGCGACAAAAGGAAAATCAACGAGCTCAGGAGTTTTCGAGTCTACGGGAATGGGTGAGAACTTGAGGCTTGTCTGCGCCAGGAAGACTGGGCCGGCAAGGTCACCTCCACTCTGAGAAAAATACGTATCCACGCTGCTGACTACACTGTTCACCCTGATATTATGATCGAGGTAGGTTCCGGAGATGGTACTAGCAATATTGTATATTCAGAGACGGGTAGTCCACCGATGGTGAACACCTTGGCTCCAGCAAGCTGTTTCCAGTTGAATTTCTTTGCCGCGAAGAAGTGAGTAAAGTTGGGCCCAAACCGGTTGAGGAATTCCACAGAGTCTGGGGCGACGAATATACTACCGACCACGGGAGCGGGCAGAATGTTCTGGTGGGACATGTAACAATTCAGGGAACCAGCCTATTATGGTACAGCGTTTCAAGCAGGGCCTATATCGTGATATTAAAGACCTACGTGTACTGTCCGTCGTTTAGCTGGGTGGTGAAGTTCACAAGTCCCGATTGAAGTCATAATCGGTCTTTGAGTCATGACACAAATCAGTGAACAAAGTGTCAGTACGAAGAGAGGAAAGCGTGCTCACCGTGTAGTGGGTTGTGTTGAATCTGTTGATGCGTGCGATTTCAGCACGTATATTTCGTCGTCGACTCCTGGAACGGAGGAAGGGAATTCAAGTAGAAATCCTCGAACGTATAGAAATCAAAGACGCGAGAAACAACCGGACAAGACATTCTGTCTGAGGGTCTCGTTGAATGAGAATGACTTCTGGCAAGCTATTGCATCTGCTGGATCAGCAAATCGAAGGTTCTCAATCTTGACGCAAGGATCAGAGGCAGCAGTTGCGGCAGCAGCAAGCAGTCCTCGACCAAGCAGGGCGGGCAGAAGTCCAGAACGTAGGTTATGAGTGATATGCATGCGAGCCAAAATTAAAGAACAGGCGGTGACACGATGACAAGTATCCTCGTTCGTTGAGTTGGTATATATAATAGCAGCATAGAGAGCTAGATTAAGCTGCCATAACCTCGGTACATTGTATCCCACGTCGAGGACGGGATCGGTCCCAAACGAACAAAGGAAGATGCACAATGACGTAGACGTTGGATCGACTTCCAAGTACGGACCTAACGAGACGTTGGTCGCATTGCGGTATCCATACCAGTCAAGTCTCAATAGATCTCAATGCTCGTCGAACCACTATCAATCCTCATTCATCTTGCTCACGAGTGCACAGTCACCAGTAATTAAAAATAGTCTGTTTCTCATGTCATAAGCGTTGGCCGTGGGTACATCATAGTACCAATAGCTACGAAACCCGAGGGAAAGCTGAGGTACATCACTGGCACGGCATCAGTACGCCGCACTGTAATGCGGGAATAAGGTTAGTGAGAAACCGTCACACTCTAGCGCCTGTACTCCTGCCGTGTTACGGAACTGTTGCTGATAAAGTAATCCCCCGACGAAACATCGGACTAAGGGCAATCAGCAACGACTCAGATGCCCCGTCGTACGATCCCAAAACCAAACCAACCTCCACGCGCCGACAAGCGAGTCAAGCCAAGCCCTCTCTTTCCACTCCAGGAACCTCCTCAGCCTCTCGAATACCCTGCATTACCATGCCCGCCTCGTGACCATCGCTTTACTAGCGCATATACCGTCACCACACATCTCATCCCAGCTGCTTTCCCCCGTGTCTCTCCATTCGTCCCTTTGCCCCCTGTGCCGGAGCATGAGAGCAAAGATGAGCGTAGTGCACGCGTCGAGCGGTACGCGAGTGAGTTCCTCGCCCTGCAAACGCAACACGCGCCGGATAAATCCGAGTCGCATCCGACGGTGCTCTGGTCTGTGTTGAATCGTTACGTCCGCGAGGACACCAGCAGGGAGACCGGCCTAACACTCCTACTGTTGCATGCAAATGGTCTTCATAAGGAAGTGAGTGTAAAATATAAATATCTTAGACTTCCGTCACGATGGTTGTAGACCTTCGAGCCGACCTTACGCTATCTATTCGAAGCGATGGATAATGAAAAGCAATACCAGATTGACGAGATCTGGGCTCTTGATGCGGTGCAACACGGAGACTCCGGGGTCGTCAACGCCCAGAACCTTGGATCACTCTGTGAGGCATCCAATTCTCTTTTACATTTTCTCTAAATTGAGTCGATTTGTCGAAGTCATTTGGCATGACCACGCCCGTGATATCCTGAACTTCATCTTACACTTCCTTCCAGAAGAAGTCACACCGTCAACACTCCCAACAAACCTCCCGAGAGTTTCAACCGAGGCCTCTGAGGCCCGGAAGAGGCTTGGCTTTGCCAACCGCAAGCTCGTCGTCGTCGGTCACTCACTGGGTGGATGTGCTGCGTGCGCACTTTTACCACCCTCATGTTCGTATACTGACTCGTGCTGAATAGGGCACTTGCAGCATATTCCGTTCCTACGCCGTTCTCGGGGTTGGTCTTCGTTGATCCGGTGATCAGGCCTACGCCTGTGGTTGGAACTCATCAAATACGAGGATATGTTATCGGTGCGCTCTCGCGGCGGAGCGTCTGGCAGTCGCGGTGTGTCGCATAGTTCACACGGATCAGCCCATCGTTCTCTGACAGTTCACGCCTCAGTGAAGAGGCGCATACCCTGATGGCCAAATCTCCGTTTTTCGGTTCTTGGGATCCAGACGTACTTCGGAGCTACATAGAATATGCTCTCGTCGAAGACGCCAGTGGTCGAGTCCGACTTAAGTGTACGAACCTTCAGGTACGCGCAGGTTGGCTGGCACACGGGTGTGGCCAACTGACAGAGGATACAGGAGGCAGCGGTATTTGCCGACGGAATCCGTGGTATTGAGGCGTGGTCAACTCTACCCTATATTGACGAAAGGATTCCGGTGAAATGGCTAGTCCCGCCCAGCGAAAGGAGCGTCTTGGGAAGTTACGAGATGATGCAAGAAACGATTTGGAGTCGACCTGAAAACGCGTCCAACTCGCTGATTTCGACGGCAACGCATCTCGTAAGCCCCGATTTGGTAACTCGAATTTGACCGCACACTCACAATGAGTCCCCATACGCCATACGAAGATGGTTCAAGATAGCCCACGGGAAGTTGGTGAGCTTCTTCTTTAAGTGCTGCGTCCCGGGTTCGGGATGCTGATCCAATTTGTGTTCTTCAGCACAAGAGCTGCACGAATTCTTGTTGAAAGCGTTCGGTTGAGTTAAGAAGCAGTTTGTGAGATAGAATGCGGCGTTATCTGTAGTGTCCCAATGTAACTTGATAAGACGTATGAGCACCGCTTCCGGTTGGTCAGGTCGGGTAAGGGAGGCAGGTCACACGGGGTCTTGATAAATTGAGTAAAAAATGGAGAACAAGGCACAAAAAAGGAGGCCATAGTGTGTCTCGCACGACCTGTTCATCGTGGGCGCCCACTCTTGATTGTCTCCTCACTCCTCCATCTCGACTGTCTGCGTAACCCCCTCTTCCTCTTTCCACGTTCCCCACCTCCAAAAATCCACCAAGCTCGACCTATGTCATGTCACTACAGCCCTTCAACACAGCCGCGGGCGCTCATTGCCGCCCTCATCATCCCTCCCTCTTTTCTTCGCCTCAGAGGCATGGGCGGCCCCACTTTCTAGGCCTTGCGAAGAGAGATAGTAATGGCGGTGGCAACAAGATAATAGTGCGCCCCTTTATTCCATACTCACCATTTTCTCCGCTCGCTCACACAGCCCCTTGCTCTCAAGGCACCTATCATCGTGGTTGTAGTCTTCGTCATCGTAGTCCCGATGTTGTTCTACAGGAAGACGCTTTTTTCTAAGCTCCGGAACATTACTTTCTACTCTGTATTGGCACCACACCACCCGCCCGTTGCTGTTCGGGACCTTACCGCGGAGGAGATCGCTGGGCCGGCCGCAACAACTCAGGCTCAAACTGCGGCAGCTGCCCGCACAGAGCGACGGGCAAGGCGTACTAGGCGCACTCCTAGTCAAATATCTACGCGCTCACTGCCAGCATACATGAAGGAACCCGGCGAGCTCGAGCTTGTTATTATCCAGTGAGAGCATCCTTAACCTTTTGTGTATGGAGTCTTATCTATATTCGTACAGGGGTTCACAGGATATGGAAGACGCTCCCTTGACAACTCAGGTCCTTATGCCGTCTGTCAGAGAGGACGACGACGACGAAAGCTCACAAGCACATTCACGCAATATCTCTCAAGCATCTTCTTATGTCATCGTAAATGACGACGACGACTCTCATGCCCAAACACCCCTACTCGAAACTGACCCATCTAACGAAGCTACTCACGAAACCGAAAACTCCAATACTCATGTCCCCCCCGGAACGGTGGATATATCCGACGTCCGGGACAGTGATGATCTTACTCCTCTTCCAAATAGCCCTGAACTCACAGACCCTCGAGGCGAAGCTCCACCTTACTTTGAAGTGGTCGGCGACCTAGAAGATGTTCGGGTTACATCGGGTGAACTCACACGTGTCGAAACTACAGACACGCTACCCATGGCCCCAGATACTTCTCGGGCATCACATGAACAATCAGTGGAGTCTACGATGGGTGATGCAAGCGCTATCTCCGGGACGCGCAGAAGATCCATGTTCCGTGGTTTGATTAATGCTGCTTCACGTGCTCTCTCATCGCCTCACGCCCATCCGCCATCCCCAACGGCTTCTCGGCTATCTCGGGATGTGCCTACCTCACCCCGCCCATCGAACATGTCCACACGGCCAGCTGGCACACGCTCCCCGCAAGTCGGTCACCGCACGACACCGTCTAACGGGTCCGTTCTCAGCGTCACCTCCTCTGCCTTTGGACGCGTCACTTCGCGTTCTCGCTCAACGTCCAATGTAGCCGCCCTCACTTCTCCATCATTGATCTCCATCAGCTCCATCTCTTCCCCACTAACACATACGGCTGTGCGCACCGATTTCGTTTATCCTCGTTCAGGGCCGACTCCCGAACAACTCAAGCTTATTTCAGTCCGTCGAGTCCGTGAGTAAGTTCGGTGTGCCATACGGACCTGCGGCAGTTGCATACGCTTCGGCATCGCGCGTCAATTTACAACCCCCTCCTGACTTCGAGGAGCGTCCCTCCCTTGACGGTTTACCTGGTACAAGCGAGGCAACGACGCGCGCCCGCTCCTAGGTCGGCACTTAGTCGGGGATCTCAAGAAGAAAATTCCTCCTGATTCCAGGTCATCTGGGTCATCGCCTTCACCGCCTCCTGCAGAGTCCACTGCCGCTTCACAACCTATGTCCCCACCTGCATCCGAACCAGTGATTTCGATGCCATCGCCTGATCACGATACACCCGATGACACAAAGGAAAAGGAGTGGGTGGATCCTGTTGAGACAGCGCCTCCCCGTCCGCCATCGCCGTCGCCTACCGTCGCCACCACGTCTACCGCAGCGACTGTGACAAAGGCGACGTTTTCCGCGCTGGCTGCAGTCACTGAAACCCCAGACGACCCCATCGCAACGAGCAGTCAACGGCCTGCTTTACCGTCCTTCGACGCGGCTGCGGCAGCACCGACGACACGAAATCCCGTCGCTCCGTCTTCGTTCCGTATGCCGTCGACGCCTCTGGGTAGTATGCGCGCCGGCTCGCGTACGAGTTCCGTCGAGACGTTCCGCACGGCTGCGTCGAGCCCCGAGCAGGGGCGACGGAGTGGCGACGAGAATGTATTGTCGGATACGGAGATCGAAACGGACGCATTTACGGACGCGGAGGGCGGTGCAGAGACGGAATCAGAAACTCCACCCGCGACACCACACGTAGTCCCTGTTGTCGGAGGCATTGCGTTAGGACCTGAGCCTCATGCCCTTAGTGTGTGAAAGGAGCGGATGGAGCAATGAGTTGGACATTCGAGTTTACTTTTTACTTTCTTCCTCTTTTGATTTATTTATGTGCGTGCGACTCTGGGTATTGATCGTGCTGTGCGTGTGTTGCTTCCAGCTCGATTTTGCTTTGCTTAGTATCTTACGGCCTTTCCTGGACCTGTCATTCTACAGTAATCTCGTTTTGGTTCATTGTACATCCTCTACATTGCTTGATTCATATTGCGGAATTTCTACTTAGATGTACATGTAACCAATCTGTGTCATGATATCATTATCTTGACATCCTGTTGAATATGGCCCCCCAGTTATGTTCATCATTTACGATCATCTGTTCGAGGGCCAAACGCTCAGCAACCCGGTTTCAGTGTTGCGCATCCTCAAGATGGCTCCCTGAAACCACCGTCATTGGGGTCTTGTCTTATAATTATAGTCGGCGTAGGCCCTTGGAGTTGAAAAATGCGGACGCATGTAGACACGCCACTCATCACTCTCGCTCACCGCCGAGTGACGCAATGACTGGATCTACTCGATACGGCAGGACAGTGGTTGATGGGTGTCCCGAGTAACGTAAAATGTGGCCTCATGGCGAATCATTCATCGTCATTGGGTCAACCACAGGAGCCATCAAACAAGTTAGGCGACTTATTAGTGCGGTGGTTCATGCCAGCCAGCGTCACGCGTCGGGGATGACCGGGGAATGTTGTTCGTTAACCAATATATACAGTCGTTAGGGGCGTCGCGTTGCACCAATTGAAATCGTAGAACGAGTGACGAACAACGATCTGTCAGATCTGGGTCTGATGACAGCGCGGGACCGTGGCGTCGTTCCACTCACGTGCACGTGCCAAGGCTGAGAACTGAACGCGGACGCACCACGGCCACACACCACGATCCCTCAATGGCCAGCGGCAAGATCATCATCCGACCACGCAAAGTCCACGACAGCACCAGCAACTCTACTCTTGTCGGCCCCTCTCGCCTCGAAGTGCGCACGCCAGGGACGCCCACGACGGACCGCGACGCGCCGACAAACGATAACACCAACACCAACGACAATGAGGACAACGGCGATGACAACAACTGATGACTGACGACGACGACGACGCCCCCACTACGAACGCATGCGACGCCTATGAACGAGGCAGCCGACGACTGCCAGCGGTCCCGACGAGCCTGTGGTCGAGGACGTCGTCCCTATGCCTCGCCCGCGCGGACGTCCACGCGGCCGCGGTCGCGGCGCACTCATAGGCAGCGAACGCGCAGGACGTGCACGGGGGCGTGGGCGCGGACGCGGGACGGGGGCGAGGCTCGCGTGGCGGGGGTATCGGCGGCATCACGATCCGCCTGCCGGGGCGCGGCTGGTGCAGGTGGGGACGGTACGGGTGGGGCAGGCGGGGACGAGGACTCTGCCGCAGCTGACGGGGGGTGAGGAGGGCACGCCTGGCGCAGAGGGAGGCGTGCTGCACGACGAAGAGGTGATGGGCGGCGGGAAAGCCGTTCTCCATCGTGCAGGGGAAGGTGTACGTCATTGAGGGCGATGAGTTCGTCACGGAGGACGACCCGAAGGGCGACACGAAGATCGACAGAAACGGGAACTTGCTCGGCGGTACGTTGCGTGCATCAGTTGCCTGGTTCAGGCGTTGACGAATTTTTTTTTTTTTTTTTTGGCTTGCAGGCCGCAGGTTCAAAGCGCAGACGTTCAATTTACCCAATCGGCATCCTGAGCGCATGTACATGCTTGCGATAGACGCGGCGCGCACGTCGGGCTTCCGCGACTCGCTGTACTATTTCCGTCGTAACCCGCTCGCTCACAAGCTCAACGCGACACCTTCCGAAAAAGAGTACCTCATCGAGATCGGGAAACTTGGCTCGCACCTGCGCACGCGCAGCGTGACGCTCATCACCGCACGGAGCGCGTTCAAGCTACATGGCTCAAAAACACTCATCGGTGAGTATCTCCTATCTCCTTCCTAGAAAACGTTTTTGAAGCCCCCCTTTTTCCACCGTTTTTTATTTTCAAATTAGATGGGCGATGGGTCGTGGACTGACTATTACGAAGACAAGGTGCTCGCCGACATCACCGAGAAGGGCTTGAAACCCGGCGACCCCGTCGGCGAGCTCGCCTGACCCAAACGCGCCGTCCGCCGCTGCGCTCGCCGCGGCCGAACTCGCCAACGCGCAGAAGGGCGACCGCGCGGGGGGCACGCAGGGGATCTACCGCGCAGGAGGACCGACGACGCTCTTCGGCAGCGCTGGCTGGGGGCCCTACAGCGACGGCCCGCTGAACGCGGTGCGCAAGTCGCTCCTGAACCGCGACGGGCTCAACGAGGAGAATTGGATGTTGATCGCGGCACAACGTACTGCCGAGGCGAGCGCCGAATGGGCCAAGCAGCGCCGGCGCGCGCTCGTACCGTACGGAGGTATCTTTGGCGCTACAGCGCCGTCGTCGTCGTCGCATGTGGAGAAGAAGGAAGATGGAGGAGAGGAGGAGCGTGTGAAGGGGAAGGCGGATGGGAGGCGCCAGGGCCACGCGGACGAACAGGATCAAGGTGCACCAGAGCAGCGGGAGGACGAAAGCGCGGCGACGGACGCACGGAGACGCAAGCGTGCGCGCTTGGAGGAAAAGGTCCCCAGGGGGGTGTACGAGCCCCACATCGGTATCGTGCTTTGTCAGTCGTTGTTTCCCCCTCAGCTCCGCGTCGTTGTGCTCACTTTTTTCTCACAGATCGTGCGGACACGCAGCCGACACGTGCGCGCTGGGAAGGCCTAAAAGACTCGGCGGAAAAACGACAGGTGCTCGGGGGCACCAAGGCTGGGAATGGAGCGTGGGCCCTTGCCTGGGTCGACACCGTTATGGAACTTGCGGCCAGCGAGGGGGACCACGAGGTAGGTCACACCGCCGCGGAGGAACGCAGGCGATTGTTAGAACTCGCGGAAGCCGACTTGAATTCATAATTTACTCGAATTGTTTTTCTATTCAATCGTGCCACGTCTCGCTCCCCATAGTTGGGGGTAAGTATTTGTTGAGATGGTGTGTATACAGACATAAGGTATCCGCCGTGGACATCCAGACAACAACTAAGTATAGGTAAGATGGATAATTTGAGAGCCAAGAAGACAGCGCGGGATGCGACATGCAAAAACAGATAGCGGCAAACATATAGACAATATAAACAAGGTATCAGTCGCCTAGCGCTGATCATGAGAACTGCGTGTCCTCGCGGTGCCCACACGCTCAGAGACTCTGGCACGGTGGTTCCTATTCTTAAGATGCACTTCGAAATTACTCATGCCATCGCCAGGGATATAAAGCTGGTCCGAGAGTCAGCGTCAGGGATTAAGATAGTAAGGGGATTAATTGCGAACCTTCCCAGGACAATCCAGACACCTCACTCGCCACTCCTGCTCACCACTAGCTGCCGTACGCATTGCGATTTCAAACCTGTCGTCAGGATATTTCGCGTTCATCGCAGCATGTGCATCGATTAACGATTCTGGTGGCCGGTCCTATGAATGGGGGGGGCATCATCAGCTCCGGGAAACGGCATTTTTAGACACAATGGCTACGTACCACAGTGGATTGCACCGGCGATGTCGGCCGATCTGAAGGGCCAGGATGTGGAGGTGACATATCATCCGTGGTTGGTGGGGGCATGGGCGTGTTCGAGTCAGATTTCGGCCCGGTGCCGTTCAGCTTCATCTTCTGGATCAAGGGAGATTCCGAAGCACTTGAACTCCCAGACGAAACTGGCGAGACCGCCCGCTCCGTATCAACATGACGACGCCCAGCGCCGGATTGTGCGCGTCGTGGTATTTCAACCACCGGTTCCACCTTGCTAGGCGTTTCGGGTTCTGGCGCCGCCGGAGTGGGTTCATCTTGGTCAACAACCGGGGTGTTGGTAGCGCGTGCGGCTGCACCTCCTTTCTTTTTGGGATAGATTTTCGACTTGTCGGTCTCTGTGCGCAGGCCAAGATGGTACTCAGGATCGGGATTATATACGACCGGCCTCGGCCGACGGTGGCGATGCCAGAATTTACCTGCCGCACAAACCCGTTAGTAAAGATTTCACATCATTAAAAAAAAATTCATTGTTCCATACCACATAGACCGCACTGCGACTTGTCGCCTAGCGGTCCCTTGCGACGCCCGATGGCGATATCTTCCGGACAGCCGCAATTTGAGCAATGCCAAATTCCATTGATAAAGTTCGGATGCTGTCCGTCTGCAAATTCCTTCTCTTTCGCCTCTCTTTCGAGCTCCTTGGCGCGCTTCGCTGAGATGACCCTTGGAAGCCGGTTGTCCTGTGGTGGGGGAACAGGCATCGGGGCAGGGGGGTCATTCTCTAACGGTGGTGGAAGCTTCGAAGCGTCTGCGGCGGTGGACATTGTCGGCGCAGCGACCTGAGCACGAGGGTGGAGGACGGTCGGAGGGTATGGTGGGGCCCTGAACAACCCTTTCGTCTTCTTCTCCTTAGGGGCAGAAGGGATGGCTACAGTAGGTGTGGCCATGGGTAACGTTGGTGTAATGACGGCAGTCCCATTCTCCGACGCGACCATGTTGGCGATGGTAAGCGAGGCAGCAGCGGCCGCAGCTCTGCGCGACGTAGGCGCAGCTGCAGCCTGTGCCAGTGCAAGAACAGCCGGATCCACGTCTGGGAAACCAATGGCGGGAGTGCGGAGGGTCTTGATGGGCTCACGATCCGGAAGTGCGACACCGCGTCTCCCACGAGTGTTGCGTTTCTTCCGTTTGTTCATCTCCTTCTCGCGCTCTTTCTCATTGCGTTCCATCTCGCTGTCACTGAGGTAGTTGAGGATTGGCGTAAACGCCTGGACTTGGTCCATAGGTCGAGCGACAGATGTGACAGGAGAAAGGAAGGACATGCGGAGGTCGTCATCTTGCACGGCGGTGCCATCGGAGGGGTGGCCAACGAGGAAGAGCGATTTTTGATACGTGTGGACTTGCTCTCGTATTGAGTGGGCAATGGCCGTCCTAGAAACGCGTGAAAGTTGTCGGATATATCCTCGACATCAAACGACCTTATTTGCTCACCTAAATTCACCGCCTAGGCCAAGTTCCCGCGCGTACACCTCAGCAAATTGTTCAGGCGAAGCGCCGGGGTTCTCAATGTCCCATTCAAATTGATCATCAAGCTTCATCGATCCGATACCAATATCGAGCTGTTACGGCATGTGGGCATCAGCTTCCGTGTGTGTAAGTGGTGTGGAGTACTACGAACCCTAATAAGGATACGCATCTCCTCTTGTTGCTCCTTCTCATCAACCTCAATATCGGCCACGGTGGCAGGCGCATTCGGATCACGCTCAACCTTGACGTTAACATCCACCTTGCGTCGCTTCCTGCCAGTAATGAGTGCTTCCTTTGGCCGTTTTGCAATGGATGGAAGCTCCTTGCGCCACTTATCCCACCAAGCCTTTTCGTTCTCGTCAAGCCGACCTTGCAGCAGAGTCTCGCCCTCATTCTCGGATACCACGTCAGTTGTATGGGCCTGGTAGTCGCTGAGCTGATCCTGGATCGACTTGACAATAACGGAAAAATAGGTAGGTGCTAAAGCATAGTCGTCGACGAGAGACTGAGCAAATAACTCCGGAGTCACGACTGGGTCTATCAACGACTGTCAGTATAAAAACGAAAGTACGGTGAGTACCTAGCGTACCGTTAATGTTCCATACAAATGCTTCACGCATTCTGTGATGTTCAACATCAAACTCTACCCGGATAGGAACGAGAGTTTCTTCGCGTTTTGCTTCTTCGGGGTCGACTTTCGCAGGCCTGTGGACGAGGTCAGAGGGTGGCGTTATCTCTGCTGATAAAGCGGAAGTACTTACAGCCTGAACCCTTCGCGCCTACCCCTTTTCCTATTGTCCCGCAACCGTTGACCAGGATACGTGACACCGAACTTCGTCCTCATCTTCTTGCCATCGGTTACTTCCCACCACAAATCGCGATTCTCGGCCCGGTACGCGCGAAGTTCTTCCGTCATACGTTCTTTCATGCCGCGGTGGTGTGATTCGTATTCCTTGTCGCGAGCCATCCAACCTTTCACCTGCGTCACTTCCTCCTCATTCAGCGGCTTGATGTCAGCAGGTGATACGAGAGTCACGCGCATCGTCTTGCTACTCGCGGGTGCAGACGAATGCGATGCAGAGGGGAGCGCTGAGTGCGTAGGTAAGGTAGCTGTCGACGGTGCCGCGGATACTGGTGCAGTCGGAGGGTGTGAGAGAGGTAGAGGCACAGTAGCATCTGGAACAACAGGGAGACCCTGCACTTCTGGTACACCAGTGTTGATTGTCAATGCGTCACCACCATGCATCTGCATCTGCATTTGCGCAGGTGTCATGACAGTCTGAGGGCCCTTCTGCGCCATTGGGCTTTGAAGCGACGCTTGCATGTCAGGGAAGCCAGGCGCCCCGAGAACCGGCTGCCGTTGCCTCATCCCCCCACCGCCAATCCCAACGTTTGGGACACCGGAAGGAGTCTGGAATGGCCCAACACCACCCGGGATCTGTGGTTGCGAGACTTGCGGAGGAAGTGAACCTTGACCACCCGCTAACTGTTGTTGGAAAAGACTGCCGTCATCAAGGCCTTGTGGGAGTTGGGGGGTTTGACCACCGAGTGAGTTCGCGCGCGAAGGGACTACATGAGGTGGTCCCATGAGCCCACCGCCAGCACCACCGAGTAGCGTTGGATTCGGCGAACCCATGGACTGCGGCATGGACATCAGTCCACCTGCACCGACATTATTCATGCCTAAACCCGTCATCCCAGCCCCGGCCATGCCACCAAACTGAGCATCCAGGCCACCTTGTCCCGTCAGTCGTCGTTTCCGACCTGGTGAACCAGGAACCGGAGTGCCCGGGCCAAAGCCTTGAGGGGTCTGCACCTGAGGCTGTTGATGTTGCGCCGACTGTTGGTGTTGTTGCTGTTGCGACTGAAGTTGGAGCTGCTGGTGAAGGAACGGAGAAGTCGCATGGGTAGGGGTATGAGCCTGTGGCTGCGGCTGGTGGGGAAGCGACGACTGGACCGGAGTTGGGGGTTTAGGTGGGATAGGCTGGCCTTGGCCAAAAACATTAAATCCGCTAGACGTCCTCGGCCGACTCGGCGGCCGTTGCATCCCAGCAAGGTGACCAGCACCTCCCAGAGCAGGTGAGGACGGCGCAACCGCCGCAGCCGGCCCAGAGTGATGAGATATCTGAGACTGCGAAGTTCCTGGACGAGATGATGGCGGACGGGGAGGTGGTGGTGGCATCATCTGAAATTGGGAACTCTGCTGCTGCGAAAACTGCTGCCCTTGCGGCGACTGCTGAGAGAACGGTTGAGAATGCGTGGCAGAAGATGAGGATGAGGGCCTTTCGAAAAAGTTCGGTGTGTTGTGCATGCTCTGCTGCTGGGCGAGAACGCCTTGAAGACCGTTCTGTTGACCGGGATTAAATTGCGGTTGATCCTGGAGGAATCGCTTGTTGCATCGGCTGCTGTTGTATTTGCTGCCGTTGGTCAAACTGAGGTTGACCTTGGTTCATCTGCCCCATTTGCCGCTGTTGCATCGCTCTTTGTTGCTGTGGGGGGAAAAAATTAGCCACGTCAACAAAATCAGACGCACTGTTCCTTACAAGCATCTTCGCCTGCATCTGCTGCTGGGGGGTCATTTGTTGGGGAGTCATTTGCTGCAGCTGAGCGAGGTGTTGTTGGGTAAATCCCATAGCGTTCGCGTTCACACCACCCATGATGGCCGCGTTGCCCATGTTGCCCATACCGCCCATACCGAGCGCACCTTGGCCAACATTGCCCATGCTACCACCTAAACCGGCTTGCATAGTGTTACCGCCCTGCATTTGAAGAAGTAGAGCGGGGTTGAGCGACTGGTTTAGTTGCAGTTGTTGGGACATTGCCGATGCTCCGCGACCGTTCAACAACTGCTGGGGATTCATCGCCAAGCCTTGCTGTTGAAACATCTGGGGGTTCATCAACGCGGGATTATTGTTGTTCTTCTGAAATTGTGGATTTTGGCCCTGGCTCTGGAGGGATTGTAGCATGGCAGGATTGAGAAACTGCTGCTGTCCTCCTTGGGGTTGCGGAATCCATTGGTATTAACGTTCATTGAGATGAGAGGAAAGATAAAGGTCTGGCGCTATATGCGTGACCCACGCGGGGCGGGGGGGCTACGCCTGAGGAGGGTGAGTCAGCAAAACGACGGCGAGCTGACGGCCCATCGGAGGGGGTAGAGATAGAGTACCTGGATGAGGGCCTAAGAGGTCGAGGGAGGGATGATAAGCACGTGCACGGATAAGGAGGGAGATGTGAAATGAGACGTACGGAGGAGAGGAAAGAGGTCGGACCTCGTGAGGGGTGGGGAAGACCTGATTGGGAGAGGAGGGGGGGAACGTATTAGCATATAGTTGAGATAATTGACAAAAGGGACAAGTGGATACGTGCTGGGAAATGGGATAGGAGGGAGTGGCCGACGATTCGGAAGGAGGCGCACGGACCAGGGGAGGAGGGAACGAGGGAAAGATGGATCGGAAGAACCCAAAAAAGCTTACGTTTGAGTGTTGGAAGGGGAGGACGGAGGTAAGCTGGCCGTACGTGTGGACGGAGTGCTATTTGCGAAAGGTAACGCTCGCTCGGAGAGCCGAGGCTTGGGAGGAGAGAGGAGACGATCAATGATGATGCGATACGCAAAGGCTGCTCGGTATCTCACTGGGCCCCGTTAGCAACTGGATTCTCTAGCTGACGTATGTAAAAACACGACGGTGTCTTCCTTCTTCTATGAAGAGTGTGGTGCAGAGAAAAATGGCACACCGCGGCCGTTTTGTATGCTGAGTCGAGGGGGGGGGGGCGGTCTGCTAGGCTAGCAAGAACAACAGGACTCGAGGCGACGAGTCACAGATTCAACGTGACGGAGTGGTCACGTCACGCTCCCACCCCTCCAGCCACGGGACTGAGTATTGTGCTAGACACATACAACACTTTTTACATACGGGAAAAAGGGAGGGACGGGACGAGGAGGAGGGGAAGGGAGAGGGAAAGGGGAAGATAGACGGGCGGGATACATGAACGCGGCTGGCGACGGCTTGAAGCCCACTCATCCTGTAAGGAGATCTGAGATCGACCCCGGGTCTGGTCTCCCAAATGAAGAACGTCCACTCGCTTTTTCCTCCCCTCTCAGCTCACCTGTCACCACCGCTCACGATTCCCTTTCTATATCCGTCCGCTTCTAGCCGCTTCTACTCTGTACTCCCGTCCTCCCTTTTCGGTTACATATCTACAATACACTTGCTTTGCGCCACTGACCCTGACCTGTTCCGCCCGTACTCCTCCACAAAGTCCAAGTCTCAGAATAGATATGTATCCCTGATTACGCCCGATTCTGATACCCCCAACAACAATGCATCAACTCATTTCACCGGTCTGCTGACCTTTGCCCAGCTCGAGGGTGACACATCGACCAGTCCAGATGGAAACAAGGCATCGTGTGTCCATCGAGATGATGATAATGCACCCATCATCTTGTGGAAAATTCCAAATCCCGATTCGCCAAACAGGCACCCACGGCATTTCCTCACACGGAGTTTCTCGCTTTTCCTCCCACCTTTCTACAACATAGCGATAATCTCGAGCGTCTGATCGACTCGTGCCTGCAGGGCCTTACTATTCGCTCCACAATAGACCTCTATTACTTGTGGGCCCACAAAATGGGATGTATCTAGTGGGATGCACCAGCGAGATGTCCCGCCTTGCTGTTTTGCCAGGCATCCCTCTTCTTAGCCCATGCGTAGACGCTGTAGCCTGTACATTTCACATCCGTCAAAAAGTGATCACGGATAGGAGAGACCAGACATACCGATGCCGACGGGGATAAGCCAGTAAGGCAGCTGCGCAGAAAGGCGACGATAGCCATTAAAAAGATAGCTGCGGAACAGGTGGCTGGTAGCGCTCTGGCGGAAGGGGGACACGGCTGTTTGCGAGTAAGTTAAGTTGCGTTTGATTGGGGTTCTAAAGGGAACAGACGCACTGTAGGTGACTACTCCGCGTTGCTTCTGCAATCCATGGTGGTAATCACCCCACCACACGTTCTAAGAAATCGTAATGTCATGAAAAGTCTGGGTAGACATAAAAGAGTGACCCACGTAGACCTTCGCTATTTAGACACGTCAATTGCGAATTCCAGCAAACAAACAAATAAAATAGAATAAAAAGACGCACGGCCAGGCATTTCGCTCATTGCGGGGGCTGTTGCCTTCATCCTGAGAGAGCAGCTTCTGTTGCAGAGGAAAAAGTCTTTGAAAAGAAAGTCGCGGTTTTGGCGTTGTTGAGGAAAGAAACGGAGCGCCCGTGACACCGTTGGACACGGCGATGGGGTGGACTCGGACCGGACCTGCCTTTCCGGGGTTCCGCATCTTCAGGTTCCTCTTCGTGGCGACACAGCGTATGCGGGCTTCTACCGATTGACATGCCAATAACACACTCGGATAACGAGACTCGAAAGCAACTTGACGAGTTGGACCTCGTCTATCGATCTATCACGTCATATCGTCCTGCGGTCACCAATCCTCCCATCCTGGACTCGTCACTGGATGCCCCGATCAATCAAGACAGCGATCACATATCTGGTCTGCGGCCTTTGCAGGAGGCAGTTAAGCGAGATCTAGACGTCACTAAGCAGGTACAGCCCGCGTCATGCTCTCACTAGCCATCCAAATGAATCGGGCGTCTCTTTTTTTCTTCACCAGTAGTTTTTGACGGCTCCAGACGCCGCCTCCTTTGCCGCCACCCTCGACAAATGCACCTTATCTCATTGCCGTTTGGAAGGAAGTGTTATCCTCTCCACTTCCCATAGTGGCGATTGGAAGGACCTTTTCTGAACATTCAAAAGATACGACTACGGTCGACGCCAAGGAACGAAAACAGGCGCACTCGCAAAACTCCGACAAGCACAAGCCTGCAGGGGTCAAGGTTGATGTCGTCGCTGACAATGGATACACGTGGATTCGAGTCAACACGCATGTCACATCCCTCCAGTCCATTCCCTCGTGATTTTCTGACTCTGCTGCTAGTGCCAAGAACGCCAGGCTTCTAGCAGAGTTTCGCGAAATTGACTCTCATTTTACTGACTCCGAGGATGAGGATGATAACATGGTCGGCCCATCATTGGCGCAATCCGAGTTTGATAACAGCCTACTGCGTATGGGACGTGCGCTCCTCGCCGCTGCACGCGACAATCCCGTCTTGGGTACCAACAAGCCTCCAGAGGTCGTCCTCCGCCTCACCCGAATAGACCCCGACGCCCCCGACGAGTGTGAGAACGATCCCAGGATCGCGCTCACTGTCGAATTACTGCGTAAGATGGGTCTCTCAATTAACCTAGGCGAGCGTGGCCCGATCAGCCAGCTGACGGATTTGGCGCCCGCTCTACCCCCGCCCCCAATGCTTGTCCCGACGCATCGAATCAACCTCGACCTCTCCATCTTGGTCGCTTTCGTCTCTGATCTCTCACACGCACCGCTCCCTAATACCGTAGATGCCGCCTATACGCGTTTCATACCCTCCGCAGAATACGTGGAATGGAAGCGGTCGCGCCTCCGTGCGAAAAACGGTGGCAATAGTGACAGCATAATGAACACAATTGAGGACGACGTATACGGTCCTAACCAGCACTCCCGCGCGCTTTCCGAGCAGCTGCTGCAAGAGATGCGCAAGGGAATATTGCAAGAGATCCATGAACGCCTGCTCGCGTATCTGGAGGGAACGACGAACGGGGACACCCCTCTTCGTGTCGAATTTTGGACGACGCCCGAAGCCCGGGATCGTTGCCTACGCATTGTCGCCAAGATCGGCGGGCCAGCCGAAAAGCGCCGCGCGCACGCGCTTTTCCTCGCAGACATCGACTCCTCGGTGTCCCTCGACGAGCGAGAGGCGCAGTACTGGGCACAATCACGCTACCCGCACGCATTTCTCCCGCTCCTCCCCATCCGCGTCTTCTCCGCCCCCGAATCAGCACCGATCGAGCCGCCGCCGCATCACGCAAGGTTTTTCAGCGCCCTCGAAGCGACGTGCCGCGCGCTGCTCGCGTCCGGTTTCACACCCTCGTCTGCACCCGAGGAGGCAGGCGACGGCGAGCTCCAGCGCGCCGCGGTCGTGCGCACGAACGGGCGGCTGACTGTTCATACCGTGCAGAGCATGCTGTGCGGCGCCGTGCGTGGGTGGACGACGCTCACGGCGAACAGGGCGAGCGTCAAGGCGGTCTTGCGGGAAGTGAGGGCGCGCGGGTATGGTGCTGAGGTGCGGGGCGAAGGGAGGCTTGCCGCGCTGTGGATCGTTGACCCGAGGAGCTTGGCGCAGGGGATGCGGTCGGACATCAGCGCTGCGCCGGCGTAACCGGCGCATTTGGTGAGCACTGGGCAGTGCAATTGTTTTTGTTCGACAAACCGTGTGTATGTGGCCCACCTTCTTGTACAAGACATGATGGATGACCCTTCGTAACGGATCAGAAGAACTTACAAAATTTTTTTGGCTTCCAATCCTTCCTCACCGGGCGGGCGTTATACGCATTCTATGGGTTGACTGAATACCTTGACCGTTCTAGTTCAAGTCGAGCGCTGGTGACCGTCTTAGTGAGTGGCGTGAGTGAGATGCTGAGGATGCAGGCTGCACTGGCACGATATGGGCCCGACGTTCTTGTCACCGTATACGTACGTGCTTCTCTACATTTGACGTGTTGAACTTTAGCTTGTCAAACCTTCGAGTGACCACGGTTGTGCCGTAACGACGTTTTACAGTTTTACACACGTCCGATCCCCTCCGATTTTTTTGTTCATGGTTTGGAGTATGTCTCCCGAATTTTTCTCAGGTACCAACAAAGAAATTTTTTGAGAGTAATTTGGGGGCTTCAAAAACCTCATGGCGAGCCAGCCATTGCCGAGGGAAGAGGTGCTACGTGTGCAAAAGCCGATCATCTTCGGTAAATATACGAGGTGTTTAGAGGGGTTCCATCGATTTCGGCATGAGTGAAATTGGCTGCGATTCTTGTGCATTCACTGCAATCATACCATACATCGCGAGTCGTTTCTTCGCGTATCAGGAAACCCGGGAAGTGGGAGCGGCTTCGGGCAATAAGCGGATTACTGTACAGCCTTGGGAATGACATGATGTGATGACTCGATGACACTTTGAATGTGCGACAAATTTAGGCAGTTGAAAGGAAGCCCCTACCAAGAGCAGTCCCTCGTACTCGTACCCAAAGCACTCCAAGCACGATGGCCTCAGAGTTCCATTTAGAAGTGGAGGCGGCCCCTGTGGACGCCACACGTCCCAAGGTCAAGCCCCCGCCACAATCGACCGCTATCTCTGCGCCATTCGATTATTCGCCCAGCGATGACGGAACCGATGAGAATCTCCTCGTCCTTCTCCACGGTCTTGGTCCGCACGGCCTTTGTTTCTTTTTCGGAGGCTGAACGCTTCTGATCCACCACTTCTGGCTCCATTGACATGTACGCGTAGGGGACACCCATCTCCCCTTCGGAAAACTCGCCCGCTCTTTCAAGCTTCCTCAGACGGCCACCCTCGCTCTTCGGGCACCCGAGCAGTGCGTGCCGTCCCGCGAGCTTCCATATTAAAGCCTTCATGTAACCGCCTTGTTTTTTCTCGTACGGCACAAAGGATACCGTATCTGTACGAGCAGGCGTTCCAGTGGTACCCTTCCTTCGATCCGCTCGGCGACGTCCTGGCGCACCCAAATCCGACGACGGCAATCGACTACATGATGCGCGTGTTCGACCACCTCGTCGGCGATTGCGGATGGCCTGCGCACCGCATCCATCTCTTCGGCTTTGCCCAGGGGGGCAGCGTTGCAGCCGAGTCGGCGCAGAAGTGGTGGCGCCGCACGTTCCAGCTCCAGCAGACATCTGACAATACGTTATCGCAGTCGTTCGGCTCGGTCGTGACTGTCGGTGGACCCTTGCTTTCATACCCTACCCTCTCGGCACTGTGTACGACACCCATTCTCGTGTTTCATCGCCCGCCGCCCGCAGAGCCATCCCTACCGAGGGATGCCCTTCCAGCTTTCCGAAAAGGCTTCACGAGGGTCATAGATGTAGAGAAGAGTGGAGTGGGAATGCCTCGATCGAAGGACGAGTGGTATCCTATCATGCAGCTCTGGAGCGAGAGACTTGGGCGCAGACAGGTGGATGGACTTTACGAAGTGATGACCGGAGCGAACGCAACCTGACATGTACACGAAGTTACTACGCGTAGTACGTAATGTGTGTACTATACTAACAAGGGTAGGCATCATGTAACTCTGACACCTGCGGTGGTGACATGAGGGGGCAGAAGTTCCGTTTCCGTAGATATGGAAGAGGTGTATGTACGCGTGGAGGTGGGGAGCAATTATCATATCCCCAAAACTGAGTTGCTCAGAACATGGCAAGGGCCGGAAATGAATGAGCTGAAACAACAAAGAGCCAACCAAGGCATTTGTCGTCTAGCAGAATTGTTAAGACATCCAGATGTTCCGGAAAAAAGTACGAACGTTTCAAATGCCTTGAGGAGCTGACGTCCGCAGAATTGCCGATGGTTCCGATATACCAGGAAACCACCTTACTCTTCGCTGTCGGAAGAAGAGGTTCCGGCACGTGGACGTGCAGGTGTCGTTGGTGCCCCACGATTGGGTTTTTCATACAGACCCTCCTTCCGACTGTCTAGACTCCTACAGGTCCCAGAGTTCTCGCCACCAATGATGTCGGCAACATCTAGATCGTGAAGTGCCACCATTGTGGGCGCTTCGACATTGCCTATGCCATCGCTCGGATCTATTACATCTGTTACGAGAGGAAAGGGTAAACGGAAAAACATGGATAAAATCGGTCTACGGACCGGTCTGGGAACCGTAGATGGTCGTAAGGCGTGATTTCACATTTCGTATGGTGCTAGAAGACGACACGGGTATTGATAAGTATGTACCAGGCAATAAGAGTCACCGGACTTACTTGCCATCGACGAGCCCAGCGGCGCCAACAACATTGAGGACACTCTCCCAACCGATAGGGTGACTTCGGTCGTGGGTGCTCTCCTCCGCGGAAAGGCTATATGACGCCAGAGCCGACAAAATGCGCTCCAAGTGGGATGAGGACACATCGGCTAAAGCGCGCAACGATGATGGGGGCAACAGCACTTCAGCCCGGTCTTCCACGAGCACATTAGAATCATCAGAGTCTGCACCACGGAATCGCGACGACGAGGCTGCGAGAGGGGGATCCTGATACGAGACATCGGATAACAGGACCTGTTTTGCAAGTGAGTACACTTCGTCTTCGAACCCCCACTCGGGGAGGTGAACGTCCTCTGGGACAAGAGGCCATCGAGTCCAGTTTTTCCACGACCTTCCAGGATGCACAGAATCACCTTCAGGCGATGATCGGCCAGTCTCTTCATCAAGCGAACTCGTGGCACGTTTACTCTCCACGCGGGACGATGTGGGGGTGTCACGCTGACTTGGTTCTTCATGTACGGACGCGGCCCGCCCCGTTTCGTGAGGAGAATCCCGTCGGGTGAGGTGGGTGGCAATGTCGAGTGTGTCTGTTGCACGCAAGACGCGAAGTAAGGAAGCGTACTCTGAAATCTCTGAGTGCAAGGCAGCGGAGATTGCTTTCCTCTTCCTTTGCTTCCCCATGCCTCTCGAGCAGATGCGGGACGGTTTCGTGCAGATCGGAGATACAGAGCCCAAAATCACGTGGAATGTCGTGGAAAAGTGTTAGTCATGTACTGTACAGCTCTTCAAGCCTCAAGTAACTTAGCCATCTTCCAAATCACCCTCTCCAAGTCCTCTCTTTACCAAGTCATGTAAGTCGTTTATCAAACTTCCTAATCTTTTCTAACATTGAGGCGGAACATTTTCAGAATGAGAGAGAAGTGGAAGAAAAAGAGGTCTCGTAGGCTCAGACGTAAACGCCGAAAAATGCGTGCCCGTTCCAGTGCGTGTGGTCGTTATACCTCTTTTGTCGCGCACTAACCGTCTTGTCCAGAGTAACGGCCATAAAAACTATGGAGTATGCGACCTAGTCTGTCGTCCTGTCCCCAGGTGGGGGAAATTCGTTCGAAGTTTCATTTAACCCCAACCTTTCGGACGGCCGCCTTGATCGCGTTGCTTTAGTGCATGCCTTCTGTCCCGCAGCAGCACACCTGACTGTCAAGCCGAGTCGGGATGGTTGATTGGTCAAAGTCTTTGTATTATGTACAACAACACGCCACGTATCCATTGTCATTTATATGTGAGAAGCATGGTGTGATTCCCTCGCCTATCGTCACCATTTGGAAGATCTAGCCATTCTTTGCGCGAGAAACTGACATTTTCGCGTGGGGCATGATCTTCTCTATATGCCATTGATACAGATCGTACTAAAGATTAGGGCTGCACGAGAGTTCGCTGACGATCAGATATGGTAACAGTGGCCGTATCACTTTCCGTTCCGTCTTTGGGTTGGACCGTGGTAACCCATGCTCATGTATGCGGGTTTTGGGCGAGAGTCTTTACTCCACTTCTGTAACCAATATGGCATCACGCATAGAGTTGTGATCCCTTTTGGAGGTGCGTTTTTTTTTGGTCCCAGATACAGCATCTTCCGTGGATGCCGTTTGAGGAGCGTTGTGTCTGTACGTAACAGTGGCGAAGACACCTTAGAGACTCTTGAATCCGTTCTAGGCTGAACCCACTCCGTAGTTCGGACGACCACATTCGACAGGTCGGGTCCCGCACTTAAGTCCATTCTGTCAGCACCCGTCTGGATTGGGCTTATACAACTTTTCGTAACCTCCACGTTCACACTTCGTTGATTCTCGGCTGGAGCCTCGCATGGTCGAACGTGCCACGTGCAAACTCAATCACAACCCGCGGACACTTCCCAACCATCCTCGATGAACGCTTTAGAATGCGTGAGAGTCCGATACAAAGGGAACAAGAGTAATGGTTAGTCTACGAAGCTTCCTATGACAAGAACTATCTGGAGAAGCACGCGACTACTGTAATTCCTGTGTTAGATCACACGCTCTCCCGGCCCTTCATGCTCAACGAGAGGCCGGCCTTTCCTCAATCTGGCTGTATGTCTGCTAGCGACTTGTCCTTGAAGTACGTGGCACGCGATCTGCACTTCAGCTACCAAATAAGCACAAGATATTTATTTCCTTTTATGTTTTTTTTTGGTGGAAGCAGTCCTCAAGATCCTTGCGATCACTGCACTTCCCTTGTGGCGATCCGCATGCGACTGCGCCCCAGGTTTTGCAGATCGGCGATGCTTGTCGCCGGTGAATTTGTACTAAGACAGTTGTAGGTGGTGGTGGAGCGGCGGATCAGCGCTGAATCTTGGTTGAGAACGAGTCGAACCACTTGACCTTCACGACATGACTTCAAGAAAATATGTTTCGAAGACGAACCCATCGGGTTCCCTAATCTAGCCTTTGGCGCTCTACTGGTGTTCCCTGCTTTGTTCTTCGTGCTTCTCTAGCATCGCAGCCTTTGTTTCTACATGTAGACACCAGCCTGCAATGTGCTGACAGGAAACATCTGGCCATTTCGTGTATCTCCAGGGCCCTGGCAGGTGGCCAGCTGAGTGCTTTTGCAAGGACCCAGTCCAATCGTGGTCCGTACTATAGCCTGAATTCCTCTCCTTCGGACTGAGTCAAGATAAACAACTGGTCCAGTTTATACTTTTCCCTAATCCAGTAGGGTTTGAGAGTCGGGCACTGCAATCCCGTCTCCGCATCACGGACGTTACACTCTGGTGCGCTTCTGGTTCTCAGTCTTCGTGAGGCGGCCGACTGTTCCGCTCCTTGCTTCGTATGCCGTTACTGGGATCGTTTAAAATGCCTCGTTCGAGGAGCGATCTCCCCAGAATCCGTTCCAACTTGCATGTATTTTTGCGTGCAGAAGTGTCTAACTTACTGCGATGCTACTCTCTGGGCTCATTGTTCTGAACCTCCTTTCAGCTATCGCTATCGCCGCGCCGGCTCGCTCTGACCCTTGCGCCGCTATCGCCGGATCGATTTTTTCGACACCTCGGGACGCACTGGCTTGTTTGAGGTCCTTTCCGTTCAACGAGACGCTTCGGACAAATGTGATGACTACTGTGTCGAGAGTCTTCGATTTTTACACCTTCGAGGACTATTACCCAAGGTCGAGTACTCCTTTCCCAAGTACGATAAACATACGTGCAGAACTTGCCCGGATAAGCTCCACATCATATGCGGTGAGGAAATACAACCCACTCCATCCTCTGTACGACTAATGTGTCCTCAGACTGACTATGACTTCAACCTCGACCTGTATAACATTATCAACCAACTAAATGATGGGCATACGTGTGAGTAGTATCAAACGATGAATCGTACAGCAGTATTTATCGCCTTCGCAGTGTGGTTTCCCCACTGTTACGTAACCTGGGAAGCTCTTCTCCCAACCCCTGTGGTTTCCATATCTGTCGGTGGCGTCGAAGGTGTATACATTGCATCGGACGCAGCCGCCTTCATTTCGCTGGTGCCTCCAGGCTTTGTTAGCTACTACGAGTCGATTAACTTCGATTGGAAACGACTGGCAGGCGCGCAAGTCCTCCAGATTGAAGGCCAAGACCCATACGACTACGTGGACTTGGTCGCAGACACAGTAACTGGCAATTATCTCGATCATGGAGTCCGCGTGAATAGCGTTTTTACCGGATATAGACTTTCCGGCTCTTCGTTCTCGCAAAAATTTGGAGATCTAGCTGGAAGGGTTTTCAATCCCATAGAGAACCTGACGTTCTCATTGGTGCCAGTGGGAGCTACGCAAGCTGAAACTGTCACGGTGCCGTTCCTGGACGTATTTACGGGGAACAGTTTTTCGGACCGGGATTCATAGTGGGTCTTTTTCTGACCTCATTTTACCTGCATGATTTCAACTTCAAACCAGTTGGGCAAACAACTGCGCTGCGAACGCCAATACAAACGGCGTGGACAGGGGTTCGAAGTCGTCCCGTCGACAACCTCATCAGCGGCCGCCTCCTCAGAAACCTCCGCCTAAAGGCATTACTCGTTCACCTTCTGATGCAGTTGGGCTACCAATTCAATTTCAACCGTCATTACCAGTGGCGAATGCAAATGCTAGTTACATGGTTTCGTATGTCCTCCCGGACCGTACGACTGGCGTCGTGAGTTGTGCCACATTTTCCACTTGCGACAATTGACCGCTGGTAGCTCTTCGTAGGGTCTTTCCAAGAACCTAGCTACGAGCAATTCCAGCTGGATTTAGCTGCTACAATCGCTTCTCTCAGGGACGCAGGGGCGACTCGGCTTCTCATTGACCTTACAAACAATCCGGGGGGGTTCGTATGCCAAGGAATTTACCTACACCAGTACCTATCTGGGCTCAGCTTTGGATACCCGTGAGGGCTTGATGTCTGTTTACCACTACGGCCTGTCTGACGGGCACACCTTAGTGGCTTCCAGAGTGCCGTTCGAGGAAACGTGCTCGCGCAGAAGGTAGTCGATCGGGTAATAGCGGAACGGATCAGCGGAAACGACTCATTTTACGCTCCAGAGCAGTGTACGGGATTTCCTTCACGTTTCGGAGAGTGCTGATGCTTACCTCAGGGGCGTTCCTAAATGATACGCTGTTCCCCAACGATTTCAACTTCATTTCCCCAGCGCTTCCGGTAGATATCGGTAGCATCAGGGGCACCACGTCCCAGCGCTTCCATGTGGGTAGTCGATGTAGGACCTCCACACTCCATAGATCGTTTTGACAGTGCTTAGGACACTTGTGCCACCCCCGTATCTGTTCCAACTCGGGCCCCGTTCGATTTGTCTCGAGTTGCTATTGGTATTCCCTTTGGTATGCTACGCTAACCTGTTTTAATTCATATTTTTCCTTAGTTACAAACGGAAACTGTGCGTCGACCTGCGCATTGTTTATCACCCTCATGAAGGAACGTCACAACACAACGATTGCGGTATTCGGCAGTCGCCCAGGACAGAGCATAGAGTTCAAAGGTACTGTTCATGTCGCTCTTTCCATGCTTTTTAACAAGAACGTAACAGGCATGGCCGGACACCAGGTTTTGGAGTGGATAGACCTCGACTCTGAAATTAAGACGGCAGGACTTAAAAACGTACGTGTAACATTTAATGACGTCAGCGTGCTCTGCTCAGAGAAAGATCTAATTAGGATCCTCATGCGCCGCCGGATTTGTGAGTATGCTGTATGTTTTGGCTACACGCTTTTGACCCGATTCTGGCAGATTAGTTTCTGCCAATATACGGTACGAAAACTCTTTGGTGACCTTGAGTATTCATTGACCCTCGCTTGCCCAGTCATAATTGGCGGACTGCGTATAGCTACTTTGATGAGGCTATACCCATTGGTGAGTAATTTAATTGCCTGATAATGTCATGGCGATGGATGTCAACTCCCATCCCCACACATTTTAGCCTATTACTCGGAACCCCCGACGCGTGAGTCACGTCATGCAAACTTCCTAGGACTGCTCGGTACTGACAAAGTTCCTGAACAGTTCGCTTCCCATACACGGCCGACACCTACAACGACCCTCAAAATCTCTGGATTTTCGCGTAAGTGACACTCCAGTACATATCAAAACACTAGGTTGAAATATCAGCACAGAGCCCGGGAAATCTTCGGTTAGGCGAGCGTTGTAGATAGGCATCGGACTTGGATGTGTCGGACGTTTGTAGTATTAATACATAGCTCGGGCGCCTCGATGTGCTCGCTTACTTTCGCTTTATCCCCCCTGCATCGGCACGGAAAGCGTGGGGTCATTGTTCGTACCCCATCGGATACACCAATGCTAGCCATGGCGCTCTATTGTGCTTCAGGAGCCACCGGAGTCCACAGAGGGACTGTTTTCGGGCTTCTCTTGAGATGAATTTTTCAGCTCCGAGGCCGAGGTTATGCCTGGGTACGACCAGAGCTAGTCGCGGGACGAGAACGTGCAGATACTGTACCAGAACGGTCGATTCCGTTTTTCAGACCCCAGGGCTATCGAGATGATGACGGAGCTTTCGGAGCGGCGGCTGGGCGCTGAGCACAGGATAAAAGGCTGGTCGGTCCCACGATTGATCGCTCCAAACACCTCCCCTGCTTGCTTCACTCATTCGTTTACCTTTCCGATCTATAAAACATGGGCGTTCTTGACATTGTCCCAGTACGATCTATCGACTTCCAATCCTGTGGAATCCTTACTGATATTCCTAGCCCGGCGTCCTCACTGGCGACAACGTCAGGAAACTTTTCCAATACGCCAAGGATAACAAGGTCTGAATCATTCCGAATCTATACAATGTCCCAATGCTAAGAACCTGATTTTTCAGTTTGCCATTCCTGTTCGTGACCTTTTCTCTACACGATTCCCCGATTGACTTTCTCGCGTCTCATCTATAGGCCATCGTGAGTGCGACAATCGATCTTATCATATCAAAGGTTCGAACTGAGTACCACAGAACGTGACTTCGTCCTCTACCGCCAATGCCGCGCTCGAAGCTGCCCGGTCAGCGACCACTTTCATGGATATTTTTCAACCCTGACCAAAGAGCAGAGACATCAAGTCGCCCGTCATCCTTCAAGTCTCACAGGGCGGTAGCGCTTACTTTGCAGGGAAGGGCTTGGCCAATGACCAGCAGCAGGCTTCCATTACTGGTGCCATTGCTGCTGCGCACCACATCCGAACCGTAGCCAAGGCATATGGCGTGTACGTCGCTAGCATCGGGTGCACGTCTTTGCCCCTCTAACTCGCAGTTTTGCCATCAGTCCCGTAGTCCTGCACTCTGACCACTGTGCTAAAAAGCTCCTTCCTTGGTTCGATGGCATGCTCGAAGCAGATGAGGCTTACTTCAAGCAGCACCAGGAAGCCCTATTCTCTTCTCACATGCTCGATCTCTCCGAGGAACCGAAGGATCAAAACATTGCGACGTGCGTCAAATATTTCAAACGCATGGCACCATTGGGTATCTGGCTTGAAATGGAAATCGGCATTACGGGTGGTGAGGAAGATGGCGTCGACAATACTGGTGTCGACAACAACAGCCTGTACACCCAGCCAGAGGAGGTATACGACGTATACTCTGCACTGTCGCCAATTAGTCCCAACTTCAGCATAGCGGCTGCGTTCGGTAACGTGCACGGCGTTTACAAACCCGGAAATGTTCGGCTGCACCCCGAGCTTCTTGCTAAACACCAGGCATATGCTAAAGAGAAGGTCGGCGGCAAAGCTGAGCATCCTCTGTAGGTGGCAAGCTTCTTCTCATAAGCGGCACGATGATGACCCGTCGCGCCCGGTACTCCTAAGTTTCCTCGTTTTCCACGGCGGCTCTGGCTCTACCAAGGACGAAATCCAGACAGCCGTCAACAATGGTGTTGTCAAGATGAACGTGGATACCGGTCTGTGTTACCTTACCAACTGCTATTTGAGGGTCTTGACAGCTGCATAGACACCCAATTCGCGTATCTCGCCGGTATTCGGGTGAGCATGCTCTTTCCTGGGTAATCCCCGGCAGAATCTGATGGACGGTGTTCAGGACTTTGTGCTAAAGAAGAAGGACTATCTTCTTACCCAAGTCGGCAACCCAGAGGGAGCTGACAAGCCCAACAAGAAGGTAAGCCGATCTTTGGAAGTAGAAGAGTGTCACTAAGGACGATATCTAGTTCTACGATCCTCGTGTCTGGGTCCGTGAGGGCGAAAAGACGCTCACGGAACGTGTCAAGGTCGCATGCCACGACCTTGGCAACGTCAGTAAGTGGATTTATTATGCTCTCTCACAATTACCGTCGTTGACAATTATGTGGCAGACCGACTATAATCGCGCAGCTGTCTCCTGTGGTTTCGTAGTATTTCAAGCGTTTGTTACAATGATGAGAGGGAGCGATGAAGAAGTTATTTTCTTGTAGATTCCACTCTTACTGTAACGTATTCAATTTGTAAACGTGTCGGCGTCAACGCGCTGGCCTTTCGACCTTGAAGCTTGAAGCTTGAACCAGCCTTTCAGTGAAAAAAACCCCACCTTAAACTTAAAATTCAGACTAAGAGAACTTTTGAGCCTTTCACGGAGGATGTAGTAACGGCAAGGGACGGGGGGGCTTTGAGTTCTTGCCACCATGTGATATCTTTTAGTTCTGTTACAGTAGGTCTCTTATCATGGAAAGGCCCAATTCCCACTCCTGGGTCTGGCTAGGGCAGGCCACGACGAACATTGCTTCCGCGCTTCAACGACTCAGACTAGTGAACTCGCGCAAATAATTCGCGAGCGGCGTCGTCACCTTTCGCGATGACATTCCACACACTAGCTTGGCGATGGCGATGACAACCTGGGTGCGTTTTCTTGGTGAATGCCGCTCGTGACTTCCAGGCTGGCAATTCTTAGAGCCTCTGGCGCTGACAGCAGTTGATGTTCGGCGCATAGGTGTTGCCGAGGTGTAGTAGTATCTGGTCTGTAATTCATCAGTCAACGAAAGTAGGGGTCTGCCATACGATTTGTCCCCATCGATACGGTCGGTAACGACGAAGAGAACCTCCGCCGTAGACAAGTATCACTGCCCGCGTGTTGAACTGGTCAGTTCTCGGTTCAAGCTCCGTAACCATTTGACCAATTGAACCCTTCCTCTTCTGAAGTCGGTCGCGCGGCTCGAGGCCGACCCGAAGTTAGCCACACCATCACTGTCGAATATACGTCTGCCAGGATACGCGTGTGAGGTGACAGAGACGACCCAAGCCAGTCAACAAGAAGCAGAGTCCCATGCGTCGGCAACTTGACGGAAGCAATGAGAACGGGTCGCCCATCCGGTGGTTCCGGTTCCGGCAGATTTAGAGATTATCGATTATGGATCAAAAACGTATGCACTTTCGTAACATGGCAGCACTGAGCCAATTGCTATCTGTCGCGCTATCACGTATACCTGTATAAATTGTGGGGAGGCCACGCTGCGGATCAGGTGGCGATTATCAGCGATGGCAATGAAGAACCGGAGTTCGCAATTGGCCACCAAAACGTAGAAGGTGGATGAAAAGTCGGCGACTGGTTCTCTGCGTCCGGATGACATAAGACTCAGCATTTTCTTACCACTTCATTTTGTACGCATGTACTGAAATCGTTCAACCAAGCGTTCAACAAGCGTGGAATAATCGTATCCTGTCAGCACTGCAGACCTAATCTCACGGTGGTTGAGGCCGAGATGCGCGACGAGATAATGAAAACTTCGCCATCGTCGCCAACTTGACTCCCGATCATAATGAGCAGCTCGGAGGCAACACGCAAGCAACTTAAAATCAAGTCTGGCGTCGTGAAGCGGTTCGTGTGTGATTACCTCGTCTCCACCGGGAGATGATCAACCGATATCCTTCTTCCTCCTCTCGCAACTTCGACTGAAATCGGCAGGTACCACAAGGAACTCGCGCTATACAATGCAGAAGTAGTGGAAAACAAAAAGAAGCTCGAGTCTGCTACGGCCGTTGACGCAGGAGGTGGAGACGAGTCTTGGGACGTTAGGAACGTCGTATGTATCTCACTCCATCGTAGCTGCCCTCATCCTTTACTTTCGTTCAGAAGAGCCTCATACGCGAGAGCGAGAACATGGTACGCGACACTGCAACGCGGCTTGAAAGGGCCGCGGGCGAACTCGGCGACCTCGTGGTACGTTGGCCCACCCTCGCATACTACACGCACATTCCCGCCCCAGCGGGATCTCGTCTGATCTTTGCGCACCAGAAATTGGCCAAAGGTAACGCCAAATTGGAGCAGGATGCGGAACTACTTGATGCAGAGACGGTGCTGGCAGCAGCTACCAGCGCTTGAACCTGAGCCTTGCAGACAGATGGACGAAAACAAAGGTACGACAGGGAGGGTTATCGGTTATCGAATGGAGGCAGACCTCTCATTACCGTAATACTGTACGTATGCATTTCGTTGATGGTAGATGAGCCACTGCACTTTGTCAAGTGAGCGTGGCGGCACCCGGTCTTTGCCCCCGACCCGACATTGGTGTGATTCATACGGCACATACGCGTCAAGGTGGACCAACCGGCTTACAACCGACGATGCAACCATGACGTATGTCACGTGCACCCTTGCGACAATGACCGTCGATTGAAACCCCAGAAAGAGAAAAATTGCAAACACATAGGGTGAAAAAAAAAAAGCTGACGAGAGTGGGATTCGAACCCACGCCCCCGAAGAGACCAGATCCTTAGTCTGGCGCCTTAGACCGCTCGGCCATCTCGCCTTTAAAATGATGCTTGAAGTTATTTTCTCGTTGAACGCAGCGTTTTCTTGTGGCGCTCACCAGCTTTCGAGCTCTTTTTTTTTTTAGACAGCGCTGATCATTCATGATCTCCGTAGATGCAGCTGGCTAGCGACCTCACATCTACGCAAACCGAGTCTGTGGCACTTCGGAGTTACGCCTGTTGAGGTGTTGAGGCCCATGCCAGTATTACGAGGTTCGGCCGATCCACAGTACCCCATAATATATTTCGTGTACCCGTGTGAATCCTTGCTTCCGTCCTTCTCTGTAATAAATGTTAATTTATCTGTCACTGGTTTAAGGTGATCGCCCATTTAGCGACGTTCTCAGGACCAAGACCCACAGATGCATCTGTGATCTGAGCTCCTCTTGTAGCATCGCGTGCGCGTGCGGATACCCGCCTCCTAATCCGGTCCATAAATCTTTTGCGATAAGAAGGGGCGCAGATCCCTCATGAGCGAATGATCGACAAGCACTGATGAGGAGACATACATGGAGTTCTTATGGGGCCTTGAGAAATGGAAGTTGATTTAGGACCTTCCCCCATTGAACAGTCGAAGTCAGACGGTAGAATTTGAACATAAATTGTAAGGTATTCTGCACATGTGAGAGATTTTCGACGTGGCAAGAATCCTAATTACCGGCGATACCTGGCTGTTGGGAGATGTTCTCTTTGACTGACGTGACTTGACATGACCCGCTGTTCGCGACCTTGGCGCGGTGGTATGTTGAAAAGGTCGTGCTGTTTCCTTTCAACGTCATCATAACGATCTCATTTCGAATGAGTAGCACCCGTGCGAATAGATCACCGAAAAGTCTAGGCGTTATTATGCGCGATACATAGGAGTGCTAGGGAGTGGGTAAACAATTTGGTGTGGACAAGGGACAAATAGCAACCTCGCTCTGCAGGCGTACGGTTACGAGGTAATCGAAGTGCAGTGGTTTAGATGACCGCATCGCATTGCGGTAGTGAGGACACCGCGTGACGGGAAAAGTTACGTCGCCTCGCCAGATGTCGCGTCAGGTAAATGCGCGATCAGAATATTGTCTATCTCTTGGGGTGAGGGATCTTCTTGAGTCAAAAGATCATCCCAATTCTCGTTCCTAGGAGGGAAAATGGTCCAATTAGGTGACGGAGTCGGCCGGATGTGCGAGAAGTCTTGTATATCGGCGTGATTACTCTGGTGGAGGAATGTGAGACACGTTTGAGAACAGATGATGGTACCTACATTAGACGGTAGCGCATCTGCAATCAGCGGGTTAAGTGAGGCAAAGAATGGCGGGTATTCCGCAAAAGTTATAGCAGAGCAGTCCTCGATGACAGGATTAGAGACCGCCGAAAGGTATACGCGAACGTTCGTTGAACTGTGCATGCGGAACTGGACGAAGTGGGTAAGAGCGGTCGTCGATGTCGGACAAGGAGATACTTGCCTGGTGGCATGCAACGATCACCATACACGTATGCAGGTTGTGTAAGAGCACGCTGCCTTTTACATGGGGTAAAACTAGAATCGTGTTTTTCAGATCGCGGATATGGAGGGCAGTCAAGGAAAGTTGATGACGAGGAGACGCAATGTTAGCTGGGCTACATAAGTCTACGATGCAACGGTTTAGATCCGAAATGGTCAGATCAAAAGTCGGGGTGTCGTCTCCGAAGGTTGGAAGAGACCGAAAAGACAGTCTGCAGTTGGACTGTGCGCTTAGCGTATGGAAAGTAGACACTGTCGACAAGTGGTCCAGCCCAGGTTGTGGCGGTGTGGCCTGGGGAGAAGGTGGCAACGTAGGCACAGCTAAAACTGGGGGCCGATCTGCCTTGCGCTTGAAAGCAAATTTCTTCTTTGGTAGGGACGCCGAACGCGTCTCTTCTAAACTCTGCTCTAATAATTCCATTTGCTGCGTGAAGGAGTAAGATTGAAAAGTCATGAGTACTCGTCACAAGCTGTACATGTATGGCAACGCACTGCTTGACATTGTCGTTGATCGTAAGAGGGAAGGAATGTTGTTGCTTCGGTCAGATATTTTCTCAGCTTTCGGGTATTCAGAGCCAGCTCCTGCCAATCGTTGTCGGATGTGGGACTGTGCTTCGCTACATCTAAACGCGCAATGAGATCTGAACGAAAGCCACTCAGATAAAGAACAGGTCTATGTCGAAAGCACGCAAACCAGCACGAGAAGCCTGAAATTGTGAGTAGAAATCCTGCTGAAATGCCTTATCGATTGGTTCGAACATCGTGATTGGGGGTTGGGTCTAGGTTCTAGGTATACTGAGTTCACACATGGAAGTGGAAATTGCGCTATGATAGCCCCGCTGCTTACGAAGCCAGCTGGTTTGCGGTCTGCAGTCGACTTATTGTACCGAGAACCTCGACTACGTGCATGGTGTTTCTTAGAGGCTCAGAAAGATACTATGTTACAAAGCGATATACTAAGGACAATACTTAACGGCCGTACCTGGATAGAGAAAATCAGTGGGGTTCGGAGATGGTCACAGGGGAAAAATATGTGTACTTCTGTAATTCCCACTCGCGATTGTCCAGAGGACAAACGTTCCTAGTCTTCAGCCAGCGTGAAATGCAATGAAAGTGGAATGCGTGCTAGAATCGAATGTCGGATACACGAAACAGCTCGAGGGAAAAAAAAGGAAGTACATTGCAAATGCCCCAAGCTGCGTTACATTCTTCACTAGTGGCAGAAACCTGATTCGCTTGACAGTCTATGCCTGAAAGGATGTTAGTATGCATGCGTAGCAGATCAATCAACAGATTGCAGACAAAGGTCCATTATATGATTGCGGCAGATCGCACAGTTGTCAACGACGATGTCTGCAAAGATTTTCATTGAGTTAAATTTGATAGAAATGAACAAGCTCAAGCTAACCCCATGCCCACAGAGCAACTGCGTTCCACTACACGGTGTTGTATAAGTGCGAGAAGTCTAGGGTTCAAAGAGATGGAGCAGACCTTTTTAACTTCGAATCTCTTCTTTGACTCGTCTTTCTTGGTGGATGACACTGCGGGCGTGTCGACGTCAACATCCATGTCGGCCATGATAGTGAACGGAAGAATCAAGGCAACGCAGCGACAGAAACCAGGAAGGGGCTGATAAAGCACGTGATACAATAGGCGCGGTCACGTGTGCGATCTGAGGAAGTTGACTTTTCGAAATCCTGTGTGGCTTTGATTGACTCGGCATCGCCTTGTTTCCTTTGCTCTCGCCTTTGTTGCTTACATTCTCGTTCGCAACGCATGTACTAAGTGTTTCTCTAACCATTCTAACAGAATTCTCGTATGTCGAGCTACTCATCTGACGCGTCGAGGTCGGGGGCTCGCTCCCCGCTCTTCGGCACTGCAACTTTCTCAACTTTCACTCGGTCCGGGTCTTCCCCTACCAGGTATTCATACTCTTCTCGCTCAGGTAATTGTTGTTATTTTTTTTTTCTGTGAGATACAGCGGCCCATCACTTTCTCCCAGGGAACTCGTCGAATGACAGCGATATCTCTGGGAATGATATGCGTCGTATCACAGTTTCACCTTCCCCCTCCAACAGACGTTCCGGCTCTGATCTATACACGTATTCCGAAGACGACTCCATTCGAGACGCAGCTGAGGTCGAGGCAGCTTTGAGTGCGCTCGACGATGAGCTGGATCAGACCGAAGATGCTCTGACTGAATGGTCGCGAGGATCGTCTGCCACCCCGTCCTCATATCTGAGCGGCTCGGCGTCTTCTCCTTCATTCACGGCTACCACGTCTAGCTATATACCTTTCACAAATACTCTGCGCGACGGCCGCATCCTGAGCACTATTACGGAACGTACTGAAAACCCGTCTTCGCGCCCTACGTCGCACAATCTCTCGGTCCCTGGATCCAGGCCCGTTTCTGACGCCATTAGGCGGTCTGGCATATCCACTCATTCTCGAGGTGTCACTGAGCCCGGGCCCAGCGCCAATACCCCAAGCCGTCGTACTGGGGACCTCATTGCATTCTTCGAGGATAAATCGTCATCTGATACCTCATCGCGCTCGTACTCCCCTTTTGACCATAGGAGGACAGGTTCAGTACCTGCTGGCCCTCGTTCGCCCAGTCCTTATACGCAAACGAGCCAATCTATACCGACTTTTGGCTCTACAACTTATGGATATGGGAGCTCTACAGGCTCACGCCCCTCTTCCCCCAGTAAGAGTTGGGTCTCTCAATCGCAATCTTACACCTCTAGTGGGCCTTCGCGTTCCTTCCTTTCGCCTCCTCCCCGTAGTAGTACTACCATGGCGCTTGACTCCGGGTTTGATAGCCATCACTCATCAAGCGCCACTCCAACACACTCGAACACGTTCACTTCCACCTCATATACAGCCACCGATACCGATACTGCATCTCAAGGCCCTTCGCTCAGGCGACCACAGGCATCGCCACGCTCACCACTGAGCTCGGTGCGTAACGTTGTTGCGGCGTGGAAGAGCCGCTCTCCCTCGTTCGACGAGTCATCCCGTGTTAGTTCCAACAAATCGTCAACGGATGTGACGCCGGACGAAGGATTTTTTAGCGTACGACGTCGCGTCGAGAGGGGTTCTCAACGAGAAAGGGTTGCAATGGGCGGTGAGAGTGGCTCGTCCACATTTAGGACAAGCGACTCTCTTGATAGTCAAGGAGATGCCAACGTACCAAGCACGCCGAGGACAAGCACGTCCCTCGTGTCGAGCGTGGTTCCTCCGCCTTTCGACCTTGCCGAATTGGGAACGTTCGCCAAAGGCAATCAAGAGGTGAGTCGTCACGGTCACGTTATCTCATTTGTGCCTGGAGATGATCTATTGGCCCCTCTTTGCTTGCGTTGTGTCCTTGTGCTTGTGGGCTAACTCCTCTCTCTATCAGCCTCTGCGCATCGGACTTCTGTGGTACCTGAACGTACACGCATCTCCTCCGTATAGATGGCAGAGATGTCAAGCAATCCTATACCCCCACATGCTCGTACTCTCCTGGATTGCTCAAGGCGGTGGACGCGGGATTGTAACGTTGGATCTACTCAATTGCACGGAGGTTCGCTCAGTTGCTTCGCCTACGCACCCGAGTGCTCAAGATGATGTTGGCACAATTGCCGCGAGAGCGCAGACAGCCAATGCTCAGGCGGAAGGCTTCGGAGATTTGAGCTTGATGGAGACCCTGTGTCCATTCCAATTGTTTTATAGCGACGGCGTGGAACGGCTAGGTGCTGAGTCGGCT
Source organism: Lactarius indigo (assembly GCA_025766275.1). Lineage (NCBI taxonomy): Eukaryota > Fungi > Basidiomycota > Agaricomycetes > Russulales > Russulaceae > Lactarius > Lactarius indigo. The sequence continues at coordinate 971,203 of JAFKAC010000012.1, read as the reverse complement.
AGAGAGCGTGTGCGCTGGGTCAGCGCCATTTGGTGAGTTTTGATTGTGTCCTTGTTTTTCCTAGCTGACGGTATCTTCAGGGAGGTGCTTGATCGCTCAGTCACAGTTCCTGATCGTTCTGAAACTCAATCGCCTACGGGTTCTATGCGTACGATCCGGTCGATGGCGAGCACGAGTACTCGTTCTGGCTCCGTCGCTTCTGGGTCGCGGTCCACCACATTCCTTCCCCCCATGGAGTCAATCCCTGACCTTTCGGACTTCCAATCACTTTCGGGGTCTAGCGCAGGGTCTTTGTCTCGCCAGCCGTCGCTGCGCTCGCGCGCAGTCGATGATGGTGCCATCTCCAACCAAACAATCGTTTATCCTGGAGACCCACGGGTGATTGGGCCCAGCCGCAGCAGCTCTCTACGTCGCACAACCTCCATGACAGACCTCGGGGAAGAGTTTGAATCTGCGTTGCGGCGGGCTAAAGACGCGCGACCCGGGTTGGGTTTCGGTTTAGCTCTCATCGGCGAAGGATCACCCGTCACTGTATCAAGCGGGCCGACGCTCCGACGCGATGTTATCGTCACGCCACCGCCCAGTGCTCGTGGTGGCGGCTCTCGTGCGCGGCCGACTAACCCAGAGTCCCTGACTTCAGTTTCGGATGATGCGTTCTTTACATCGGGGGCCCGGACTTCTGGCGAACCGTCTACGTCCCACTCTGTATCTTCCTCCTTATCGGACACCCACTTCAGAACTCGAGGCACTGAGTCTAGCTCAGCTGCGCCTACTGAGGAGACATCGGGCTCTGGAACAGTGGTTCCACAGACGTACCTTGGCGAAGGTACCTCGTATCTAGGCATTTCGACCGACACTCGCCGTTCAGCTTTCACGTCAGACTCGCCATCCAGAGCTGCGGGACTCACACGTTCGCGTGCTATCAAAGCAAGGAGGGATGCTGCTAGCTCACTCAGCTACTCTTCCTCTTATCTATCTGGGGCGGAATCCTATTCGAGTGGGGATAACGGATCAGGTCACACACATTCCAGGTCTTATTCGGACTACTCACGAGGCGGTGGCTTCAGCACTCTCGAAAGTTACTCACGGTCTTCTTACTCCAGATCGGCAAATGGCACGCCTCTGCCGAGTTCGTCTTCTGAGCATTCGCCTGAATCAGAAGAGGACCCGATCACCACAACTACACCAACCAGCACCACTCAATATGAGACCGCCCGTTCTCCCTCAATTATGTCATTCGCATCCTTGCCAAGTATCCCATCTCTCTACGAGACCGCTGAATTATGCCCTACCGACTCGGAGGCTACTAAGAGCGTCTCATCCGAAGGCTTCGTCACAGCAAAGGCAAGCGCTAAAGCTGAATCTGTATCCGACTATATCACGGCACCGGTCTGTGACAGTGAGCCGACATCGCCATACACTACTGCGGAGATATGTCCAACGGAGGTCTCCACCGAATACGACGATGCGGAGTGTCGTTGCAAACCGGAGAAATCTATCGTCTCGGAAGGTACTCAGGTTACTCCACCTGAGCCGGTCCAGGGTGTTATTCGCATCATTGCCCCTCAGCCAGTTGAGGCACCCGTGCAGATCGTAGCACAGCCCGTCGATGAGGAAGTTCAAGCTATCCCTGAGCCTGTTGAAGAGCCAGTCCCAATTGCGCCCCCAGCTCTCGTAGAAGAGGCCGTCCAGGTTACTCCTCAACCTCCCGAGGAGGTCATAGAAGTCGTCCCCCCTCAACCCGCTGCAGAGGAGACCCGGATACCAGTCCCAGTACCTGTCGCGACACCCCGGGTCAGATCTCCAGAGACTTTCCCACAGCCACCAGTAATCATCTTTGATCCTGGATTTTCTCTATACCCATCAGACGACGTCTCCAGTGTCAGTTCTGTTTCCGACATAGGAACTATCCCAACAGTCTATACCTCTACCAGAATGAGTAGAGTGAGCGCCAGGGACATTCCGTTGCCAGAATCAAGCCCTTCTCTCCTGACCAGCGAGTTACCGTCTGAGAGGCCGACAGTTGAACCGCTGCGGCCAATATCTACAACAAGATCCATTAGTTCTGTTCCACCGTCATTGCCCGGTCCTTCCCCCATTGGCCCTCCGGGGTCGTTGCCGACGACATCGTTATTAACGTCGGTTACTGAGTCTACGCCAAGCACTATTTCATCGCGCCGTCCTGCGAGTCCTCAAGCCTCCTCGAGCCCCTCGACCTCGATTAGAGGGTCCCTCTGGCCGCCGGAAACGGATGATACGTACGAGTCGTCGGTACTACGAGCTTCCCCCTCAGTTCAGTCTATAGCCTTCCCTGAGGGTCCGGATATCTCCTTTGACACGTCTTTCTTGCGACCCACGGCTTCTGCGTATACTTCTCAGGAACCGAGCCGGCTGAGTACTATCGACGAAAGCAAGTCGAGCGAGTCATCGCCGATTACTTACTCGTCACCATCTTCGCGTTCTCTCACGTCTACCGTATCGATGTCGGTCTCTGCGTCGGCTGAACCGTCACCATCGCCTACAGGGACTGTATCGATATCAGTCTCTGCATCGGCAACGCCATCCCTGTCACCAAGCGCTCCTCCAACTGTCCCCTCTCCTTCCCTTCGAGCACCGTCTTCCACATCGATTCCATCACCCATATTGACACCAGAACGCTCCCAGGTCACATTGACTAGGACACCATCTTCGGTCTCGACAACGTCATCTATCTCTTTGGGGTCGGAAATCTTAGACAACCGGTCTCTTTTTGAGGAGCCCATCTTGGAGGATGTTTCAACAGAACCATCACTCTTGTCGACGCACAGGACAACTGTCTCGAGACCTGTAAGTTTTGATCAGGCAGTGTTGGATGACACTCACTCAACTTCACAGATCTCGCCGGCGGACATCCCTCTTCCGAGGACACCTTCATTGTTGTCGACGCCAACTGCTTCCGCTAGTGTTAGCATGAGTAGCCCTCATGGTAGTGTTCCGTCCGTCCATTCTGATCTAGTGACCATACCCTCGGAAGTGGCACTCTCCGAACGAGCTCCGTCCGAACGAGCACGATCGGAAAGACCACCATCTGAGAGACCGAGTGTCATTATCACGGATGATGTCAACCGACTACTTCAATATCTACACGGCGTTGAGAACGACAGGCAACGCGACAATCAAGGCGTTCACGACCATCTCGGAGAAATTCAAAACGAACTTCGTAATCTGGCTGATTACATGCATGAAAAGGAGGCTCCACAAGTTGTACCACCCCCTCCTGTCCACTTCAAAGATCGCTCTATTGGAGGAAGCAGTGTCGTATCTCTCGGTGGACCTCGCGGAGCACCTGATTATCCCTCCATCCCCCCTACTGAGACCGGCAAAGCGAGTCCGCGAGTCATCGCCATCCCGCTGACGCCACCCCCACGTAGCCCTCAACACTCTCCGACTTCTTTGAGTTCCACTATATCATTCCTGTCGTCACACCACTCTGACGATTTCAGTCTGATGGAGTCTGAGCCATCAGGATCTGAGCCATTAGAGACCGAACTGTTCGAGACCGAGCCAGAAGGTCTAAGGGAGTCGTCCTCGTCTATCTTATCATCCCCTATATCGTATTCTCCTCCATCGTCGTCTATACCCTCATCTCCGTCCAGCTCTCCGTCGTCTGAGGTGCTTCCACTCACACCCATTACGCGCTCACCTCCCTCGTCAGGTGAATATCTTTCCCAGACATCAAGTGACATGACCCAGCGAGTTGTTCGTACCCCATCTGTGTCAACCCCGTCTGTGTCACCTACGCCATCAGCTGTATCGAGCGCAACTGTCAGGGCTGCACCCGTGACTCATTGCATAGATCTTGAAGTCATCAACCGCATCCGTGAAGTCTTGGACGCAGTCAAGGGGCAAACAGACGCTCTGTGGGATGGCCAGCTGTCAACAAATCACGTCTTAGACGAACTTCGCCAACGCGTTCCCCGAACGCAAGACAACGCAGAACTACTTGAACGATTGCAACGGCTCGAGGATTTGATCAACAGGCTAGCGGATGCACAGGCAAGGGCAAGGGCTGCGTCTCCTCCACCAGAGTCAATCTTTGATTCAGGGTCTGATACTTCGACCGCGATCAGACGTCTCAGAGAACGGTGGGACAGAATGCGGCGCGAGACGCCGACGCTTATTGCACCGACGCCGATGAGACCACGAACGTCTCTGGATGACATGATGGCTGAGCTGCTTCGACCCCCTCAACCTACAGCTCCTGTGCAGATTCAGCCGCCGCCGACGTTCGTACCTCTAAACTTCCGACCGGATGCTCGTGGACCACGACCTCGAAGCGCCAGCCCGACGCTTCTTGGCGATTTGCCCCCGCTACGGCCATTTACTGTTCCCATTCCCGAGCCCCTCATCACGCGCGACATAGGTCGCCGACGGCCTTCACGTCCGACCGTGGCTCCTAGACCAAGTGCGCTTGCACAGCGTCGGTTTACCCCAATACAACGATCAGGGCGTTCGCCAGAGACGCCTGTCATACCACCCGATATTACTCGCCAACAACCTGCGGGCGACGCCGGTCCAGACTTTCTTAGAGAAGTTCATAGGATTAGGAGCCAAAGACCGGCAGCTGCGCAGTCAGGTTGGATCCGTTCCAGGCCCGAGCCTGAGGATGAACCCGTTGTTGTAAGTTGGACCCTATTTTGCTTCGTGATCTACCCTCATGTATCGTGTAGCCTTCAAGTGGCGTTCAAGCAGAACCCGTGGCAGAACCCGGACGTGCTACTGCGCCGCCAGAACTCGAGTCACGGCCTTGGTACCAACCAGCTCCTCCTCGGCCGGTACGCTATTTCTGCTAAGTTTGTTTCCATGACTAAATACATTGTAGCCACAGGAGCCTGTTGGTCCTGGAGCGGTCCCCCAGGTTAGTCTACCTGGGGGCATCCCGCCAGTCCCGCCGCCATTCACTCAAGTACGTAAATTTCTTCGAATCATCATTTATTCTGCTAACGATGTATATTACTTAGTCTGTCATTCTGCCGCCCATTTTCAATGATATGATGGCCATGGTTCGGGTATGTTCCCTTTAACAAGTTCGTGGAGTGACAAGGACTCACTGTGTGCAGGAGAACCGATTCATGCACTTGGCTTCTTTGGAACAGCAGCGTGAACTGATGAGATATATGAACTCTCTGAATGATTGGTTGGGCCATGACGTGGAAGATCGTCAAGCTGAGCTTCGTGGTGTTTCGGCCCGCATTGACCAGCTTCATGATGATATGAATCGATTGGGTCTATCCCGAGGACCAGTTTGTAAGGTCACACTACATTGTCGATACAACACAGCACTAATATCCTAATTTATCTTAGTCCCGCCACAACAACATGGACCGGAGGGTGGTGGTTTTGTGCTACCTGGACAGGGCGCTCCTGTTAGTGCTCCCACTGGTGGAGTCCCTGTACGACCAGGAACGGCACCTCCGATTGGCACCTTTCCTCCTCCTCCTCCGGTTTCTTTCCCCCAAGCTGGTCAGCAGTATGGTCCTGGTCGGCAGTATGGCCCTGGTCAGCAGTATGGCCCTGGGCCGCAGTATGGTGTACAGCCTGTCGTGATCCCTGCTCCTGGTCCATATACGCCAACTCCATCGGAGTCGCCTGTGATTCCGTCTCCTCCATCCGATGGGCGTGCACCGTTCGTGCCAGAGTTCCATTTCGAGGGTGGTGCTCCACCGCCTCGTGTATATCAGCCCCCTGTTCCTGCTGCTGAGCCGGAACCATTTGTACCTCCCCCGCCATCGCCACGAGACTCCTTCGGAACTCCCAGTAGAACACCCACCGAAACTCCTAGCACAGAATCTTCACCACGCCCGACATCCGGGGTCCCAATTGTCGTTCCCGGTCCCCAGATCGTTCCGCAGGTACAGCCGCAACCACAGCCGATAGGACCCGCGCCACCTATTCTCGTGTATCCCCCCTCCCAGGGCTCACAATATCCCCGTCCCCCGAGCAGAAGCACGGACCGCTCACGGTCGCAGAGTCCACCGCTTCCTGTTGCTCCGAGCGGGTACGGACCTGGTCAGCCCACGATTATCAATCTCCCGCCGCAGGCGCAGCCCCTTCAGCAGGTCCCTGCTGCACCTCAAGGCCCGGGTGTTACCTTCGCCCCTTCGACTCAGCATGAGCGTGATGATGGGCGTGCGCAAGTACCTCAACAGCCCACTGCAGTTCAACCATCCGTGGTTCAGATTCTACCTTCCCCACGGCCCCCGCGCTCAGAATATTCTGATGATGGTCGTTATGGGGATCGTCGTGAGCCCCAGCAACCGGGGCAGCCAATAATCATTCATCCACCTGTTCAACAACATGGTGTTGGTGTTCCTATTGGGCCGTATCCTCCTGTAGGCCCACCCGGTGTCATCTTGCAACAACGCCCCCCGGACTCGCGCTCGCGTTCACGGTCACGTTCACGTTCACGTTCTACTACACCTACCCGCAGCACTCGGTCACCTCGATCGCCTATCATCTTGAGAGACAGTCGTACCCCGCCCGCCCAACCTCCTGTGATAATACCCCCCGCTCAGCCGGGTTATGGCATTGTCCCCGCTCCCACTGGTTTTGGTGTTGTTCCTGCTCCGCCGCCAGTGACGGTGGTGACACCGTCCCAGCCCCATTATAGGCCAGGATCTCCAGAGTATCGTAGTCACACACCGGAATCATCGAGAGGTGGATACGCTCCTCCTCTTTCTCACGCTCCATCACGCTACTCGGAACAACCTATCCAGCCTATCCATCCTGTGGCAACGGTCCCGACTGCAGTACACATCGTCCCATCTGAACGATATCCAGGGAGCCGCCGAGGACGAAGGTACTCCGATTCGAGGACTCCGTCCTCCGAGCGTGGGTCCCGTGGTGGGTCTCGTGAGAGGCGTCGACGAGATCGCCGACCGAGATCGAGGACTCCCTCAACTGACACTGAGGAGGAAGAAAGACGAGAGCGCCGACGAGATCGCCGACGCCGACGCCGACGCGAACGCGAACGCGACGACGCGTCTCGGAGTCGTTCTCGATCGTATTCTGGTTCTCCTCGTTCACGCCGTCGACATTATTCACCGAGTCGGATTCATCCAATTCCGGTATCTTCTGAGTACGGTCGTGCAGGTCCTTCCATTCTTCCTCCGCAATCAGTAACACACGTGCACACATATCCTCCTCCTCATTCACCAAGCATCATTTCGCGTCCTCTTACCGAAGGGGACACTGAGCCGCTCCAACATCCTTATGGCCCTCCTTCACAGTACGCTCCATCGCAACCCATCCATGTGCCGGTCAGCGGTGCACCATCACGTCTTACCCGTCCATCTCGAGCACCCACCGTCGTTGAGGTTACTGGTCCGGAGCGTATACACGTTCTTCCTCCTGATCATGCACGGCCACGAGCCGAACCTATTCGTAAGTATCACTCGCACAAAGACGTACAATTTATAATCGATTAACCTTTCATTCCAGCAGCCTATCATCCTCCGGTGTCTGGGCCCGGGTCTGACATATATGGGGAAGAAGGGAGAGTCAGATCACCCTCCCTCGAAAGCCAACTTCGCAGCGCAAGTCCAAGTGTTCCATTTGTACCTGTCCTCCCTTCACATGCATCACGCCGCACCGGTGCTCCGGAGGGTGGTCGCGGCGCCCCAGAAGGTGGTCGTGGTGCCCCAGAAGGCGGTCCTGGCGCCGCAGAAGGCGCCCGTGGTGCTCCAGAAGGCGGTCTTACTCCAGAAGACGCTCGTGCCCGAGAAGGCGTCACTCCACCAGAAGGCGGCCGTTCACCATACGATCGATCGGGAACAATATCGGAAGTGTTACCGATACCGGAACCAGACACGCGCGGCCACATACGCCCAGGATCGGTGACCCCTCCGTCAGAGCCCTACGAAGTTCCTCGGTCTCCCACTATTTCAGGTGAAGGAGGATTGCGTGATGCGCCGACCCCACCTGGTGCTCACATCCCAGGAGTGTCGCGCGCGGCCACGGGACGTAGTGTTCGTCGTTTCCCCTCTGGGCCTGGCGAATTGGGCTACGATGACGCTGAGAGAGCACGGCAAGAACGCTTTGGGGAGATCGAACGCCAATTAGCCGACATCACTCAGGATGCTGCCGAGGCTGAGCTGCGACGCGAACACGATTTCCAGGAGAGGGAAGCTGAGCGGGGGCATCTATTCGCCGAAGGACAAGCTGACCGCGCTCATCAATTCGATGATCACGAGTCCAGACGAGAAGCCGACACCAGGCATCTAATGGATGAAATGGCATCCATACTCTCTCGGGCGCAACCTCCTACTGGCGTTTCTACTGCTGCCGACACAGAGGCACCCCTTCCCGTTCCTGGCCCAAGGTTCGGAGCTCCGACGCCTTCAGAAATTGGAGCGTTGGGAGTGCCGGAACAGGCAGAGTCTGTCATTGCATCGATTCGCCGTGCATCCTCAGAGTCTGCTGCCCGACATGCGGACGATATCAGAGACATAGTGCACGGTGAGCGAGAAGAGATGGCTAGGCAGCTTCAGCTTGAACGTGAAGAGGCTCGCGCCGCGCGCGAAGCGCTCGAACAGCAAGTACTCGCTGAACGTGCTCATGCCGAAGAGGAGCGTAATGCCCGCGTGCGAGAACTCGAAGAGGAACTCGCCCGTGTGCGTGCCGAGCTCGATCACGAGAAACAGCAGCGCGATCACGACGAGGAGCAGCGACGCGAAGCCGATGCCCAGAGGGACAACGAACGCGACGAGGAGATGAGACAACAGTTGAGCGAGATCACGGACCTCCTCCTTGCTCATCGCGAGGAATTTGCGCGGAAGAAAGAAACCGTGGAAGAACATTGGGATAGGAAGCAGGAGTGGCGTCAAGAGGACAATCAGCGGTGGGAAGACCTGTATAGGATGGTCCAAGGTATCATTGAGGACCGTGCGGAAGAGAGGGAAAGGTGTGAAGAGGAGCGCCGCGCTGCAGCAGAGAAGCCCTGTAAGTGGACCGCCGACAGTCGTTTTGACGTTCTCCTCACCCCTCTCTAGCAACTCAAGACATCATTGACACGCTGAGGAGTGAGAACCTGACACTGCGAGAACTGTTCGAGAGGTTGACAGATTGTGAGTGGTTTGTTTTGGGAAGCGTGTACTCCTGGACTCACCTATGTACAGCATGGCGCGAGGAAACGGAGAGGCAACACAAAGAGTTGCTAGATACAGTACAGTCAACGGCGAATGTGCAGGTGCCGTTCAACGTGCAGGGGGTAAGCGTTCTTCCGCTGTACTCTCGACCGGTATCTAATTGCAAGTGGGACAGTACCTTGACGAGTTCAGCAAATCTTTAGCAACAGAAGTACGCATGCTTCTCGGCGAAGTTGGTAAACTTCGTGAGGAAAGGCGTAATATTCAATTGTTCGTCGAGTTTATCCCCATACACGACTCAGTCATTCACTGACGAATCGGTTAGCGAAATTGGCACTCTCTTGTGTCTGCGAAGCAAATACGAAGCTGGTGGCATGTTCGATCCAGATTGGTAAGGTGTATCGCCTTTTGTTGTTCGGTACCTTTACTTATTCTATTCGTTTTAGGAAACCGAGCACTGGTCCTCTTGCCCCGCAACAGCCGGCGGACATGCCACCTGACGAACCTCCTGCACCTGGACCCGAACCTCCCCGCCCCGGCGCGTGGCGGTCCGTTCACCAACGGGGTGGATTCAAGCGCACTCGCAAGAGATCGGAGGCCCGCCCGGCAGGACCCGTCATCGAGACGCCAATGCAACCACCACCTGGGCCACCCATGGGGCCACCTCCCGACCGTGCGCAGGCTGCTGGTTCTTGGGCAACGTGGCAAGGTAAATACGGTTTTTTTTTTTTCTCTTCGTTACAAGCGGTATTTAACATCCGCCAACAGTGCAACCTGGTCTCGAGTACACACCGCCGCCAAGTGAACCCACGATTCATCTAGCACCAGAGGTTCCACCGCAGCCACGCGGTCTCTTCGGACCACGCTCGCCCCGTTCATCATAGTTTAGATAACATATCTTACGAATTACGACTTCTCGGAAACGATGCTTGATTTATTTCTTACTGATCTAACTTTATATGCGACCGTCTGTATGCTTTGTTTTATCGCGGATTTCTTTACATTTCAATCAACGTATGTTATGGCCTAGTCTTGAGGTGTGCAGCTTAGTTTTTACAATGTTTGCCCGCGGCTAGTCATCTAGTGGAATGCGTTCGACGCGTTATGAGGGCGCCAGGATATGCGAGGGTTGAGTGAAGGCCACTGGTAGCCCCCTTCACTGGCATGTGTACCACTGCCGCTGCTTTTCCAGCAGACATTCCGCGCTCCGCCCCCACTAACTCAGAATGCTAGATACGTAATGTATGCGTCTTGATTCACGGCGCAAGCTGATGATAATTGAAAGAGAGACGGACAGGCCATAGTAGAGGTATAACATGCCACACAGCCTATACAGTCTTGTCCATGCCATGAGCGGGTCTCGCTGCACCACGTTGGATGGCACGTACCACATGCGATCCAACAGGGTGAGAGTTGCCGATGTGCGGCAGCTAGTAGAGGCTATGATAGAATTGATATCACAAACCTAAGCTGCGCCTCTGGCAGAGAGATCCCAGGCGGTGGTACGTGAAAATAGACGCACTTGATGCATTCAAACAGGCAAAATACGAACAGGGGTATTTGTCGTATCGAAATTAGATTGAGAGGCGAAAATACTTTTCATCTACAGAGAGTCATCTGTGATCCCTCTGCCTCTCTTTGCGTGCACGCGCATCTAGGATGGTCCGGAGCTTCGACGTGAGCCCCTCAGTGAGCTGGGTGACGCCGTGGGCGGTGCAGATGCGGTACGAGGGCATAGCCTGGTACGTCTCCGCGAGGATCTGTGTGGCGCGCGAATCCCTTGAGCCATCCAGGAAAGAAGAACGAGAGGAAAGACCCACCTTTCCCCCTTCTACCCGGACAGAAGCAATAATGTCGTCGGGGTCGCCGATGCGATTAAGGGGCGGAAGGTTACGGTCATCTGGGGTACACGCCAGCGCCGCAGGAACATTGGACAATATCATATTAAGTCGGTGTTACGTCTCCGCACGGAAGAAAAGGTTCGACGCTTACCGTGTATGTGCATCCACCCTTCTCCTAGTTGCAGCGCGCCCGCGGCCTGGATGTTGTCGGCGACCTCCGCGAGTCCACTCGATATTGCCTCGTGGAGGAGCGGCAAAAAGCGAGCTGGCAACGAGTTACAGGTATAAAGTGCGCGAAATGACGGACAGATTAGACGCGGCGCACGCACGGTTTTGCACGAAATCGTTGAGGCCCGCTTCGTGATCGTCGCCGGGCGTCTCGGCTGGCAGCCAGCCGAGCACAATGCTCGACTCGGAAGACGGCGGTGGGTCTGCGAGGAGGGACACGGCGAAGACGGGGCGCGTGTTGGACAGGGGTGTGGGCGGAGGGACTAGATGATAGAAGAGCCCCTTCCGCGAGGGGTCTTCGAAGGTGGTAGTCTGGGAAGACTGGTCTTTGAAGGAGCGAGTGGAAGAGAAGTGTCGGACGGAGAGAGGTCCAAGTTGTTGCTTGTGACCCGGAAGTGCGGGGGAAGGCAGTGGGAATCCACGCAGTCTTCGGTGGGCATGTCTAGACGACGCTAGGAAGAGGGGACCTGCACTCTGTTTGCCTAGGACCCCTCGAAAAGCATTTGTCTTCATCCGGAGGCAGAGAGCCCAAGCGTTAGCCTCGTCCTGAGTTCCGGGCCGTGGCAGCTTACCTTTCTGACAGTATGATCACGTGTTTCAGGTTGCAAAATGAGGGAGTCGCAAAACATTTCTGAAGAGATCAGAAGACCATCTGTGATTCTCCATACAACGGGTAGATGGTATGCATAAATATAGCGCGTACATATACCCGAGTAGCACACACTATTATAATCAACACATCTATTCCCAGCTATTCCAGTCCCCGGCGTTCAGGACTTCACATGCTATCCAACCACCTTCCGAAATATCAGGTCACCAGGTATCCCACGACGGAGATACTGTACTACTGTGATCAACTTGAATGACTGTGATGGGATCTGACTCAAATGGATTTGCGTGACTTAACTTCCATCGTGGCGCGTGACATGCCAACATGCCATAGTTCTCGGCCCGTGCGTCGTGTTTGGCGCCGCGCCCACGCTGTCTACGTACAGGAGGTTAAATTTACCCCACGCTCAAAAATTGGAGGTCAAGCACCAAGCCACAATCACGGTGACCGTTTTATCGTTGGAGGGTCCCAGATTAATGGTCAATAACCATCTGAAAGGTATCTTTACCCTATCTGTTATTTGTGCGTGAGGTGGGTTGTACCTTATCTCACCCCACCTCTTCGGCAAACTCAGAGACCAGTTGGGTGCGGCAATAAAGACGCAGAACCCCGGTGCACAGCCCCCGAAGACGATATCTGAGACGGAAGGATGGATCACACATCACGCGGGTTGTGTATATAAATGCGATAACACCCTCGGTGACACTTTATGTTCGGTACTGTACCACTGGCATTAGACCACTAGCACCCCAAAAGTTTCGAGGCCTTCAATGTCCCGAGCTCCTCACGAAGTTACCAATATACCCAACGTAGGATTTGGTACAGGTACCTTACCCTCGCATGGGTCTATGCTCGCTGTTCTCATCTAGTACCCATACCGCTCAATAGGTGACTACCAGTACCCACCCCAGTCGGCACAGAATCACGCACCACACGGTGTATCTAATTTTGTCGATGGTTCCGGACCTATCTTCTCGTTGTATTTGGAAATGGCGACGGAAGAAGACAAAAAGGCGGCTGAGAACTGGAAAGCGGACGCCGATGGGATCCTTATATTCGTAGGCCTATCTTTTAATCTGGTGCTTCACGCCGACTCAATGGTAATCACAGACCGGTTTATTCTCTGCCGCTGTTGCGTCGTTGGTCTCAGTGTCGATTCAGGACATTCGGCCGAACCCACAGGATTCTTCCAATTTCTATCTCGCAAATATTTATCAGACCATCGCCGACCCGGATCGGCCCAATATTTCGAGCTCCCTCCCCGGGCCTTCTTCTCCACCCCCATTTTCTCCACCAGTCTACGCAGTTTGGGTGAACGCACTTTGGTTCTTGAGCTTGGTGATCAGTCTTACGTGTGCACTGCTTGCAACCTTGGTGCAACAATGGGCACGAAGATACCTTAAGCTCACTCAGTCGCGTTACAGTCCCCACAAGCGAGCACGAATCCGTGCGTTCTTTGCCGAAGGGGTAGAGAAGTTTCTCCTTCCACAGACTGTCGAAACATTGCCTACGCTTGTCCACATTTCCTTGTTCCTGTTCTTCGCCGGCCTGGTCGTATTTTTATGCAACGTTCATATCACAATTTTCAAGTTGGTGTTGTCGTGGGTCGGCATCTGCTCGGCTCTCTACGGGTGCATCACATTCATGCCTATTTTTCGTCATGATAGTCCGTACTATACATCACTTTCGTCTCCGGTGTGGTTCATTGTTATTGGGATACTCTATATCCTCTCTCAGGCTCGTTGGTGGTTCTTTTTATCGGTTCGCCATCGTCATCCAGACATTCAGAATTTCCGGGGCCCTTACTATGAATTGCTCTTACAGGGTATGCAGAGGACAGCCGAGGAAACTGCCTTGAATTCACCATCGGAGATCGACACTCGCGCCTTTCTGTGGACATTCGACAGTTTAGACGAGGACCACGAACTGGAGCGCTTCTTTTCCGGTTTACCCGGCTTCCGCAGCTCAAAAGTTGTCGATGATCCTCTGCCTGGCCCCACTTCTGGGCAAAAGCGGAAGGTTTTTCAAGCATTGGTCGGGTTATTGGACCGTACTTTCTCATCTGATTTGCTCTCTCAGCCCGTCAAAAACCGGAGAGCCATGATATGCGCAAAGGCCATCGATCCGGCTGAAATCCCAGATGCATATCCGTGGGTCTTTAAGAAAGTCATGTCTGTGGGCCAACACGAGGGACTGCGCACTGCCGAATTTGGCCATATCGTGAGAAGCTGGGCCGATAGTGGAAATGAAGGCACTGCGCTGGTTGTACAAGCTATACTCACTGGTATTGTCGCAACGGCACGACGGCGCAATGACTCTTGGTTTACTCTTGCCTCCGATGAACTGGGCGTCCAAGGATCCGTCCTTCGAGAACACGCCTCAGATGGCGACAGCCTGTCACTCGCCATCTTGATCCACATCACTCGTCAGCAATACAGCCATCACCGGAAACCGTGGTGGCCGAAGGACATGTTCTCGGAAATTTTAGAAGCAGCTTCTAATTTCAATGTACAAGACACGTCACCCAAACTGCAACGCGAGTTCTGTGCCCTCTGGAATCAAATCCTCCTCAAAGTGCAGAATGACGACGACCAGTGGATGGTGTTCCGTACCTTGGGACGGATTCGCGAGGTCTACGTCGCTCTGCATCAAGATACCACTTCTGCCCCGACAAAACTCTTCACCTCCGCTTACAATCAGGCTATCGTTTTGTTGGAACCATCCTTATACCCAATTTGCAACGTCCCTGACCACCATCAGGACCCGACACCTCACATCAACGACGACTCTTCCTCCATAACCTTTGCACGCGCCGTCCCGCACAACACTGTGCTCATCCCTTCGTCTCTTCACAGTAATCCAGATACACCTTCCTCCTCCGCACATACCTCGCTTCGTGTCAACGAAGGCCTCACAGATGTGCCACCGCTCGACAACAATATATCCGCCCCAGTTTCCTTGCAGCCCGTTGACCGGATAACCACTGAGAATTACCGCATTCCTGTCACTCCACCTTCACCCAATCCAGTCACTACTCGTGTGACACATGGAAGCATTCACACCTCCGCGAACACGATTCCCCTCTCCACCCCAGATCCTTCGGCATCTACTAACCCCCCTCTCAGATCGAAGACCTCAACCTCTCCAGATACCGTTGCCATTCCGCACTCCGCACACTTCCGTCCACCTTCGGACGACCCAGACGTCCCATCGTCACCTTCCTCCACCCTGGTTCCCGACAATATGTCCCTTACAGGTCTGTCGTTGTCTTCAGACTTTCCAGTGATCGGACCTGACCACACATCTTCGCCAGAATCGCCGCGAGCTCCCGCTGCCCCCGGTTCATCTCGTCCACGGTTGTCTTCGGTACCCGATCTAGGCGCTGCTGCTGAGGGAGGAGGTAGCGCGAAGGCTGCATTGCATAAGAAAAGGGATGCTCTTGACCCCCCTTCGGCAACTCGGGAGAACTCTATTGTACCTTTGTACTCGTCCCCACACCTACACTTTTCAAAGATCTGACTCGATCAACACTTTCTATCCATTTATCTTCTGGGACATGTTACAAAGAACGAATCAGGCCTGGCCCGCCAAAAGCCATTCGCACTGAGTTTCCTACAGCTGTTTTCAAAACCGCCGACGCTGTTGGACCTCTCCATCCAACCTCTCGTGTCAATTTATCCAACACCTCCAGCACATCCAATGCGCTGAAGAGGTTGGATGAACCGAGTCCGAGTGCTCGATATCGGCGTCTACCTCTCAATTTCTTCAGAAACATGCGCGTGAGGACGCGGGTAATTTATCGAGCGTTTGAGGTCTTCGATCTTCTCGAAGCAGGGGACAATGATAGTCGCGAAGTAAGGGTATACCTAATCGGTGTCGAAGCAGCATCCAGTGGCCTAATACCGAATGGGAGGAAGGCCGCTTCTGTAAAGTGTGTAATGTACTTGATCTGTAGTGAATCAAAGATCCGGGTTTGATAATTGTGTCGTCGCTGAAGTTTGGAGGTGTGGCGCGATCGGGACGAGATCGATGTGATAACAAAAGTTCACGCTGAAAAAGAGGTGTTGGGGTTGTTGATTCTGATGCTAGAGGTTAGAGGCCGACAACAAGACGCGAGTCGATAGTGAGACTTGTTGCGATTCCCACGGTCACCACGACTCCCACCTACTGACACCAACGGTCACTGCCATGGCGTATGTCGCCGTAGAATCGGACGAGGTCTGCTCATTCGCCTATTTCATGCTCGACCATACCCAGTAACTAACAACCCAATAGCACTTGGAGGAGGGCGATAACAAAGGTTGCCATTTCGTCCAACCGATCGAAGTTACGTATCGTTGACTGTGTACTCTCCAGCCTTCACCCAGCCCCCTGCGGGTAAAATCGGCGACCCTTCTCCTAGGGAGGGTCAAGGGAGAGGTGCGATACTATTTTCACTAGTTAGCATGTATACGCCCTCATCCGATTGCAGGCTACATCTCTGACGCCAGCAAGGCGTCTTTCTGGAATGTCGACTACTATCAACACCATTTTGACGTCGACACCAAAACCGTGCGTCCGCACATCCTACCAGTTCAAAGGGGGAATCCAGAGACCTGAATTTTCGACTTTTCCTTTATTTAGGTCCTCCTCCGCTGCATCAACACGCTCAACCCCTTGTCCCCTACGTACACCTCTGCCCACCTCACGCCCGCGCCCGACCTCTACGGGCCATTCTGGACGCTCACCACGCTCATATTCACGCTCTTCATCACATCCTCGCTCGCACACTCCATCGTCTCCTACCTGTCGTCCGACCCGGTCGAGTACGACTTTGCGCTGCTCAGCACCGCCGTCGGGCTCGTGTATGCGTACGGCATCGGTGTGCCCGTGCTGCTCTGGGGCGCCCTGCGCTATGCGGGCATCAGCGAGGGCTGGACAATGGTCGAGGCTGTGACGGTATGGGGCTACGCTATGTTCGTCTGGATACCGGTGTCGGTGCGTGCTCCTTCTTGCGGCCTGTAGTGCGCCCCCCTGAGATAACACTTGACCATTTTCTCAGATTCTCTGCATTGTTCCAATCGCTCTTCTTCGCTGGATTTTGTCCGGTATCGCATTCGGCTTATCGGGTTATTTCCTCGTCGCAAACGTCTACCCAGTTTTAGTATCTGTGCGTCGATTCAGTTTGAAGATTCTCTATATCATTTACTCATCCACCCTTAATGCAGGCGGACCAAAAATCAGTCCGGCTTTTGATTGTAGTAGTCGCGGTACTTCATGGGGTAGTGGCACTTTTGTTCAAGGTTCTATTCTTTAGTTATTACATAGACGGCAACATCGGCCCTGGTGATCCTACAGGTGTCAACACACGATGACATTGTATTACTCTACTTCAAACCGTCATTTGAGTTCCCGTCTCGAGCATTAATCGGGTGTGTCCGTGTACAAGGTCCAGTTCTACAGCGGTGTAATCATATTGGTACACAATTTTGTTTTGGGCTCCGTCCCTGGATCCTCTCATTGGTTTAGACTTGCCGATTCCAGACCAGACATTTCGAACGGATCGTCTTCAGAAACGTTGCGGAATCTTTCATCCACGTCAGGCACCGGAATAGGAAAGCGGTGTCCATCTTGCTCTAGGGTGCGTGTTTAGTCCACAGGCCAATGGATGCAGAAAGGGAAATCGACTCACTCTCCGTCGGCGTCGGCGCAAACTGGTACAAATAGATCATCCTGGGCTCCTCCGCGCATACCCCACACATACTCATGCTCCAATCGTCCCATTCGATCGCACTAAGCCCACGCGAGAACCGCTCACGCACCGCACGTGGCGGCAACGCGAGCTGTGCAACCGCCGCGGGGCTCTCGCGCCTCCGCAGCGCCGCGTCGACCCACCCGCGCTCCGCCTCGCCCGCCGCGCGGCGGGCACCGTCCTCCGGCCACCGCGCGTGCGGGGACGGCGGCGGCACTAGGTCCGCATATGCCCACAGGTCGTGCAGCGCGGGTGCCGCGCGCCGGTCTTCCGCCTGCGTCCCCACCAGCAGAGGCCGCGTCGTGCCCGCGAGGATGCGCAGGTTGCCCAGCGCCGCATTCGCACTGTACTTGTACGAGATGATCTTGAAGAATGGCCCGTACAGCTGGAAGCGGAACGTCGTGTCTTCCAGGGGGATGGGGGACGGCGTTGGAGGCGGCGGAGACGGAGATTGCTGTTGGGGTGTCTCTTCGGCCGCACCAGGTGCGGGGGTAGCGGGAGGGGGGGTTGCTTCGTCGACCGCCATGCCGTCCTCGGAGTCAGAGGCATCTGTGTCCTCGTCCGCAGCGATGGCCTCTTCAACTTCACCCTCCTCTTCCATAGCACCGCCGCCGCCAGCGGCAGCTGCCTGGGCTGCCTGTATTTCTGCCTGCCACTCGATGTCAGGGCGGAACTGCCCGACTTCAGTCTTGGGGATGCGCTCGGGCCATAAGCGGAATTGCACCGTGTGCCATGGGTCCTGCATGACGACGAACACTGAAACGGCCGGCGGCTCTGAGTGCGCCGTCAGCGTGGCAGTCGCGTCCTCCCCATCTGCCGACGAGGGCACGGCAGATATCGTGATGTGCGTCAGTTGTGAGCCTGTCGCAATGGTGTGGACGGAGCGAGGCCATACGGCCGGCGCATTTTCGGGTTGGGAGGTCCCGCTGTCACTGGGAATTTTGTAGAGTTCCAGAGCCAATGGCATCGAAACGTCCTTGCGGTCCGTACGAACCACGAGCAGTTCCCGCTGGAGGGCAAGGATACGGATAGCCCGGATGTTGTAGGTAAACAACCCCTGCAGGAGCGTACAGGCGTCTAACTAGGGAAAGGGACGACAAAGCAACGTTGAACCTCACGTTGGGGAGAACTTCCGACGCTTCCTCTTCATATCCAAACAAAGCGCCAACGCGGATGCGATGGACGTTGCGTGAAATCAAGTTCTTGAAGAGCACGTTTCGCCCTTGAACGGCCACGATGTATGGTGCGCTATCGAGAGCGTCAAGATCGGTAAAGTCAAAGGTGGTGTTGGAGCGCATAGTGGTGACTTTGTTGAAGGGTGACCTTTGAGCATCGATGCGCTCGGTATATGCGCTCGATCCGGGGGGGAAACGTGGATCCTCAGCGATATGGATAGCAGAAAGTGGGCAGTGGATAACGTTGAGCTCGTAGCGCACTGGGACAGGGTAATCTATGGCGTGGTCTTCGCTATAGTCAGACACATCTATGCTAGAGCCATGAACGTTTGGTTAGCCGTATCAGCACAAGACAAGAAAAAGGACTTACCCCGCCACGCGATCTGAAGCCCGTTTGGGTTCGCGTCGCACATAGGTGATCATGATGCCCATTTCTGTTTGATACCGCATATATTTGGCCTCAATTTTATATGCTTTGGAAACGGTGGCGATTTTTGCAACGGGATACGCTATCTTGACGCGATGTTCCATCATAAGGAGCATTAGCGAATACCGACTCGTCCCTTCGCGGACCGAGACGACTATGTATTTTCCTCCAGGGACTATTTTCATGGACAGTATGTCAGCGTAGACACAAAATCTCCAAGATTTGTAAGCTTTGGGTATGGTGCTCCGCCAGTTGGCTTCAGCAGCGAGGGCACGGGTCACAAGACGCTCTGCTTCGAGGCTGCTAAGTGCAGGGAAGGAGTAGCGGGTGGTTGGAGGAAGGGGCGGTAACGGAAGGTGAAACTTGCGCAAGATGCGTTTCCACACCATCGGCTGGTGTGTCAGTTCGTAGAATAACCTGCATACCTTGAGCTAGTGTGAGCCCGACGCGGGAGCGAGAGCAAAGAGTCCATACCGATCTCAGACGGAGGATGTCCCGAACGCATAGGTGAACGAGAATGAGGTCGACGAGTGTGTCATTCGGAAGAGACAAGAGCGTCACTTTTCTGCGCGAAGCAGCAAAGCGTTGCACTGTGCGGCGTATTAGATGATTCGGAGAAGGAAACATTGCGAGTTGGACACAGACGAACCTGAAGACTGAGATATTAAATTGAAGAGCACATCGAGCGTTGACAACGAATCCTTTTTTTCTTTCAAAGACGACAACAATCGTCTTTGTTCTTTGGTCAATTCAAAGACAAAACACTCGCTCGCGTGTCCCCGGTCCGGAGTTTGCCGCTTGTTCTGTTCTCCAACCAGCGACGCACCGCCACCATCCTTATGTTGTCCACTCTCCGCTTCACAGCGCGTCGCTCGCTCTCTGCCATTGCTATCACAACCAGGCCTTTGTCAAACGCAGCAGCAACCATCACCTCCCATCAGACGCCACCGATTCCGGCTTTTGCTAAATCCGTTTCGTTACCGTTGGCCACACCCAATGCTCCTCCTCCCATACTGGACATTCCTCCAGCCGAGGACCCCCTTCTCCAATTCATGGCAAACACAATAATGCGCCACGGAAAGCGCAAGCGTGCGTCCCGCATTGTCTCGCGCATGCTCCTGTGGGTGCATTCCCTCACCCGCGCGCCGCCCCTCGACATTGTGCGCCAAGCCGTGCTTCTCGCCGCCCCTGCAGTACGCAGCATGTCGCACACCCGCGGCGGAAAGATCGTATCTCGCCCCGTCGCGCTCAGCGAGAAGCAACGCACACGGTACGCCGTCAAATGGATCCTCAAAGCAAGCGAGAATCGTCAGGGACAGACCCTCGAAGAACGGCTTGCTAGGGAGATCATCGCTACCCTTCAGGGAACTAGCTCGGTATTGGCCGAGAAGGAGAGGGCACACACTTTTGCTATGGTCAACAGGTGCGTCTCTGTTGATAGGTTGACTGCATTATTCCGATGCCAATCGTCATTTCAGGGGGAACGCGGGGACGCGAGTATAAGGCAACAGACTATCTACATTACTATGATAAACCTCCGCTGTATAGTTTCCCCCCTCAAAAACGCATCCCGTCACAGCCTGGTGTTCCGCTAACAGTGCTTCACCTGGAAGGCCTCGTGGTCCTCGTTTCGACTCTCGGCGAACTCACGCGTGTGAAATGTGCGCGCACCAGGGATTGGTAACTAGTCACTAATTTTTGAGATCCTAAAGTGTTTGACTAGATCTACGGTACGGTAATACGATATTATTGAGTCATCTGGTCAGGAGGAAGATACACGTAGAACGAAACCGACATATGGCGCGGCGTGGTCACGACACATTCAGAGGAAGGAACCTCCCAGACTGCCCCTTGTTCACGGTGAAGTCTCCGTTAGGCGGCGCCCCGTGCCCGGCGGAGGCCCCTTCAAAGTATTCTTCACGGAATTAGTCCCGTCCACCCCACCGTGATGCCCTCGCCAGCGTACCAATTGTTAAGCATGTCACCGAATCGTCAGTGAGCCGCATGACGATGAGACGAAGTTATGGTTCTATTTTTTTGCCACATCTTTGAGGCAGTCCCGTATACGCGCGAACGTCAGATCTGCATGTTGTACGCGGGTGTCGCAGTTTGCAGTGAGTTGAGATGCGAGCGGGCATAGAACAACGTAACGGGGAACAAAAATTGCAAAATTGCAAAAAAAAAAAAAGGCGAGGGAGTATCGTTCGACTTGAATGGGAGGCCCAAGTTTCTGACTGATTGAAGGCGAAAATTGACAATAGACATGATCCCAATTGTAATGCAGTAGATCAGGCTGCCGTCGCCATGTCTAGTACGCTGTGGCGAAGCCGCGAGGCATCAGCACCCGTGAACAGAGGCGATGTATGCACGATGGTCCGTGCGCCCTCTCTCGCGATATATAATCTAGCGGTTGGGGTAAGGTGACTCTTCATACTTACCTTGATGGCATAAGTCCCTTCACGTACCAGGGTTTATGGGCTGCGAGGGCCTCCCATAGCACGGCGACCTTGTCCCCAGGGGGAACTTGTGGTTTGTATGGGCTTCGGCTCATGCACCGTCTCAATATTTTCCTGTCCCGCTTCGGCCCTCGGGCTGGGCGGGCCTTAACTTTTGTCGGTACAATGTCCTAACCCTAACCCTAATACACAATGGAATGACAAGCGTGCAATTCCTTCTTCGCTCAGTTACATACAGTCTAGGAACGTGGAAGGACTTTAGAGTGGGGCCAAACATATTTGATGACAATGAGATTCTAAATTACATCGGGCTGATGTGGAACGTTCAGCACGTTCAGTACTCAAGAGTAAGGGTTCCTCCTATAACAGATGAGGGAACTCATCTGTTAGAGAAAACCTGGGTCACGTACGAATTCGGTGGGATTCAGTCCTCTGCCTTCACAGTGACCCTCCTTTTCCCTCGGGAAATTGACGACTTCCTCGGCGGTCGTGTTCGCAGGGGAGAACCGCTCCGCTGGGTCGATGGGGCATCTCCCCCAAGTAATCCCCACCCAATCAAACTCACAATCTGACGCGCCCCAAGGCCGATGATTACCCCGGAGAGACATGCCACTCCGAGGAAGGCGTAGATCGGATAAACGGCTTGCAAGACATACACGGCGGCGCGATAGGGCATGCCGATGAAGGTGTCGAAAAGAAGTTGGGCAGAAATGATGATTGGGGAGAGAAGGTAGTACCCAACGGGGATGAGAACTAGCAATGGCGAGAGAAGAGAACCGGAGATCGTGCGAATAAGTCCGGAGATATAGGTAATTGCTGACAGCCCGGTCGTAAAGGCAGAGGAGAGCAATGGCAGTATTGACGCTATCGGTGGAGAGGTTGGACCGGCGAGAGGAGGGGTAGTCCCCAAAGTCCCTGACGATGGTAAAGTTTGCACCATGGTGGGCGACACTGGCTGCGACTAGTTTCGCTTCAGCTTCGGTAGCGGGTAGCGAGATTGAGAGCTTGGCTTGGCTTGGGGCAAGCTCATTTGATGACACGTGCGTAACACATCACATGACCCGGGTACCTGTCCAACACCGACCTCAACGGTCACCAGTCTAGTTGCTTCGTATCGTAGTTGCCCTGCCTTTGCCGGGTTCACTAGCGCTCGCAGGTAACTCCCCCATCAACGCTAGTCACACCGAATGTGCGGATAATTTCCGAGTCATTCACGGATAATTCTCGCGTGCGCCTATTCTGTACTGGCGAGAACTTGAAGGGCGTCATTCATGCCTTCACTCGTGCTCACTGGGATTCAGAGTCGGTTAGTTGTTCTGGTTCAGAGAGCTAGGCAGAAGGGATGACCGTCGCGCTCTTAGTTTGCGTGACTGCTGTTGATCGACTTTGATTATCTTGCCTCACCTCTCTGAACTGCCGAGTGCCACGCTCGCAGGTGTTGAACGTTGAAAAGTCGAAGGTAAGAGAGGAAACTGACGCATTCTTGAAGACACCATTGGCAATATTAGGACGAGAGTCGAATCACTTTTGTACTGGGTGCGGAGACGTTCTCGTCTATTGGCGCAGGAATCAAATTTAACTCGACTCGCATAAATACAGCTTCGCATGCACTGTACCTCAGAAGTACTCTAGTGCCCACTAACACCTGCAATGCTGTGACGCGGCTCGGGTAATGGTGGTTACGGAGAAAGTCCATTCTGCAACATGTTTGTCGAATGCCAATACATTAACTATAGCCAAGAATCAAAACAGCCACGCAGCCGCAACATCAAAAACAATGGTGGGACCAAATCCAGTCTGCCTATACCATCCAGTCAGAACGTGGGTGGAAACATCAAGTGTAGATGCGCCAGACTACTCACATCTGATCAGATACCTGTTCGTGTTCATGCACCAAAGTGCACGAAGTTCACCCATCGCTCGAGTGAAATCTTCCTCTTTCTCCGTAACTTCTGCACAGCATCCCGGAGTGCCTCTGCGGATCTCTCGCAATACGGTATGCCTTTCATCTTTTTAGAGAACATTGCTTTGTAGAAGTGCTTCGCAAGGACTGGTCCGTCGATATCGGCCATCGCCCACATCGTCCCGACGACGCTCCGGAACCCGCAATATTGCATCGCCGCCACGAGGTGTAGTCCCTCATCTGCAATGCTTTCGTCAGTCAGCTCCGCGGTGTGGCATGCTGCGAGGAACGCGAATTCGGCAGATGGGAGCCGAGACCGGATAATCTCAAGGAGGGTGAGGCGATCATTCCCGTGCAACGCAAACGAAGCGTCAAATGGTTTACCCCCCTCGAGGGTACCGTGACATGTAAAGTGAACAAGCTGGTGGCTTCTGAGTCCGTCGACCACTGCTAAGCTTGTCGCATCCTCTGAGATGAGGCTCGTCACTTGCGCTGGTACGGCCTGTACAACTTCGATCTCCGCTCCTGCGTTTGGTAGAGATGTATTCGGCTGCGCTACAAGGAGTAGTGAAGGTCGATCCGAAACGTCTGAATTGCGACCGCGAGATTCGATAAGCGCAAAAAGGGTCGGAGTGTAGGAGCAGATGTACAGGTCTGAGATATATTGCTTGACGTCGACGTCGTCCGTCGATGGAATAGGACCCATGGCGTGAAGAGGAAGTGAGCAAAAAACGGATGTGGGACACCACCAGATTCGAGATTGCTCTGGGATACCAAGCTCCCGCAGTCGCCGGATGACAGGTTTTCCAACGAGTTCATACAGCTCTGATAGCACATAGCCTAACGTGAGCTCGTATTCCGGCGAATCGAGTCCGTGACCTTGATTGTTTCGTACGCCCAATAGGTTATCTCTCAACTTACTTGCACGATCAAAGAAATCTTCGTGAGTAGGGATAAGTGAAGGAGGTGCGTCACTAAGAAGGATCAGGATGTCAGAGCGCCATTTGCAATGATTGATGATGATGACTGGGCCATGCGAAGCTGCAGATTGAAGAGTTGCAAATGATGGCGTCTTCCAGAATCGCTCGAACCCTGGACGTCCTTGGACCTGAAAAATCAGCGCATCGTGCTCCTCCAAGAGTCTCCGTTGCTTTAAGACTAGATGCCCGAAAGCGTCCATTCCATCGCCATCCCGAGTTCCATCGCTTTCAATGTCCAACCTCCTACTTGGTGTGACGGACGTGGTCACCATCTCAAGTTCTTGATTAATCTCTACCAATTTCTTGGCCAATGGCATGTCTTCTCCGATAGATTCGGCTTTCGGGGTACGGAGGCTACGCATCTCTGACCAGAGTAACGCTCGCCCCTGCTCCAGTGTCTCGATGGCCGCTTCAAGTTGACCTAAATCCACTTGATACGACGCGTAGTCTAATGGGATTGTTTTACTTAGATCGTCCGTTGCGGCGAGACGGTTATGCTGGTTCGGTACTGTGGGTGAAAAAGACAAGGAATCTCGCATCAACACCATGGTCTTCTTATACGCTTCTGAGACGGTTGGGTGCCCCATGTGCCGCGCAATGTAAGCCCAGATGCTTGAAAGTTGGAAACGATCTGGTGCCCGTTTATGTTGATCGTCGACAGCCGAAGGCATTAATCGTATGACCTCATTCAGATCCTCTATTTGATGGGATAACGGAAAGCGCATCAGTAGAGATAGCACAAGCCGGAAAATAGCGTAAAAATGAAACGCCTCTGCGCCTTTCAGCTTGAGAAGGTCACGGTCAAGGGCAATTAACTCGTCGAGATAGTCGATTTTGTTGGTACGTCCGAACGCAAATAGGAGGATGCCACACAGCTGATTGAGGTAAATGGGTCTTGACACATTGAAATCGGGTACATCAAGTAACAGTCGGTGATACACGATGGATTCTTCGAGGTCTGTTATATCGTCGGTAAGGGAGAACTTGGTTTTGTACCACATTGCAAGGCGATCGAGGGACTCGCTGTGACGTAGGGTCCTCGGACTGGTCTCGGAGACTAGATCCTTGAGATCCTGGATTTTCTGCTCTATCGCCGTCTTCGAGTAAGTCTCTCGAACAGCGTCGAAGTCGAAGTGATTCTCAAATGCGGCTGGGCCTTGCGAGGATACGACTTTGACGAGCTCTGATTCAATGGAGTTTTCTTCCTGAAGGCCATCAGAGAGACCGTAACGTTGAAAGCGAAAATATGCGAACACAGCCAAAACCCTGGTGATTAACGAACGGCTATGTTCCGGAAGATAAGCAGAGCGGAGCATGGAACGGCAGCGGGATAATGTCTCCTCGAAGTGTTCTGGGCTGTCGAAGTAGGGTACTCGACTGGTTGCGAGCCCGATGACGCCGATTAAAGCTTGAACTTGATCCGAGTTTGGGTTCTCTTCAGGGTGATTGGCATTGATGACATTTTCAAAGAGCATTCTTGCCTCGTCGTAATCACCTCCTGAATGAGTTGCGACGAAGCGAGCGCTGAGCGCGTGTGCCAGCACGAGGTAGATATGGTGTATATGTAGTGGGCACACCTTGACCGTGTCCCTGAGACATGCGATGACTTCGTCTACCAACTGGAAGTTCCGTCCCCGAAAGAGTTCGGTGCAGATAGGAACAAACAAAGCTGAAAAGGTCTCAACGGGTAAGGTCGTCGAAGTGTCCGAGGCGCTGAGTTCGTGGCAAAGCACCACTATCTCCTCCATATTCCGTGTCGCGTCCTTGGCGCCCAGATGAAATTGAAGGCACAACATCTGGATGAGTAATCCTGTGATATGATTTCTCGGGACATCGAAGCAGTCGAGGGGTAGTCCTCGGAGGTGCCGGAGGTACTTGATGCAACCTTCCACGGCGTCGGGTTGTTCGTATTCATGGAGCGATTGAGAAGAGTTAATGTGAGAGTAAAGAAAAGTTTGACAATATTGACGTGAAAATTTGCCACGGAAATGGGTGGAAGCAAGATTGCCTCAGTCAAGTGTACGATGCACTCGTCAATGTCTTCTTTCTGTCCTGACAAGTCATAGCGCAAGAATCGCGCACATGCGAGTCCGTTGACGCCAAGGATGTGGCAAACATGAGATCGAGGGAAAAGGGTGGATAAATTCTGAAGAAAAGTGATATCGTTGTCGATATCGGCGATGGAGGCTGTAAATAAAAGGGATTGAGTGTCGACAGCAGGAAGGACCTGGTATGGATGTTCGGGCTCACGTCGCGGCAGATCCATGGTTCGGTGCAAGAAAATCAGAAAATAAACAACGCGCTGTCTGATGGTCGTACAAACGACTTGGAAGGAATAAAGGCTAGAGGGTAGAGGGTAGACGAAAAGTCTCGATGGCCACGCCTCGAACATGCGCATCACGCAGCAACAAAGTAGGGTACACAGGCCGATCCAGATCTTCATATCTTTGTTTGCTAGGCTAACCCCTCTGCAAATCACGCACAGCCAATGCACAAGCTGACCATGGCGACCTGGAGGACATGACAGCAACTTGTGATACAGGAGAATAGAACAGCGCGCGACGAGAAATCGTACTCGGGAGTTGCAGAAACAATGAGCCCAGGCGTTGTGGATGATCTACAGCCTGTCGGGACTATGGCACTCAAAATCTTATTTGAAAGCTCGAGAAGTAGGACCATTGCACTGCCGGAGTAGGGAATACCACCTGGATTGGAAGTTCGAACGATCAGACAACCATGACTGAACCGATCGATCGACGCGCGAACCGATGGAGACGTGAACTGTGGCGCCTGGTTCCGCTTGTTGGTTCCTACCCTCACATGTATCAACATCCTTTTTTTTTTTAAAAAATCAGGCGACACGACCTACCGCCCTATCCGTCCCCACCATCTTCGACTCTGATCTGCTTCTCGAGCTCGACAGCGGTCCACGCCGCGCAAGTGCACTCCTCCAGATACTCTGAAGTAGCGGGCTGCACATGTAGCAACATCCTTTTTAAAAAATCAGTTTTGGACAGTACCCTTCCTCCGAGTCTTCCCATATATTTTGGATTGGTTCCCCCAGGATTGCCCCTACAACGTGGTTGATGTCTTCCGAGACTCTTCGAGTGAGTGTTGTCAACGTGTGCGCTGATCTGCGTGAAACTTCTCTCTAGTTTATATTTTTTTACAGGTATTTTCGTCTGCAGAAGGGACCTCCACAGTATTAGCGTTTTCTTCTCTATCAGTCTTCCTTAGGCATGTCCTTCTGACATTGGAGGTCTGGTGAACAGCCAAGGTCATTGCGGCGAGTCAAGATGCGTTCGTAAACTTCTTTGAGATTTTTTGGCTTGAGAATCATACCGAGATGATACTAATCGCAACGATCACGAGTATGATTACGACGCGGAGGATAATGGTTGAACCACCTACAATCTTTGGAGTTGACACCAAGAGGATACAATGGAGACAAGTGAATAGGTTTTTAGGTTTTTCCTTGGCCATATCGATCTCGAATGGATCGTGCCCCAGGAAGTTCCTGAAGAGATTGCCAGAAGGGACTGATATCGAGGATTCGTGCTCAGTTTGTCTAGCCTCTTCAGCGCGTCTGACGTACTGAAGATGCTAGACAAACCGACACGAGAGGAGGCTTCAGATCACGCACAGCTGGTAAAAGGAGTCAACGATAAATAACATAGTGCAACGTCTCGGTGAGAAGATAGAAGTGGTCATTGATGGTGAGCCATGTTTGTCCAGCTAGCTACTGATACCGTTCTCAAACTTGGGACTCTTGGACGACAGTGGGAAAAGAGTGATGGCGATAGAAGCAAAATAATTATCCAACAGATAGCTTATGGCGTAGACGACAGAAGTGTCCGAATCTCTTGATCTCACCGTTTCTCGCAGTGGATGCTCTAACGTACTACTCGCACGCGCTATGCACCAGCGCCGACGCTGAAGTCAATATACTCCACAACGATTTCACGCTTGACTGTACGTAAGTGCTCGACTCCGGTGCTACTTGACGGCACTCCCATCGGCTTCAAAACGATCGCCATTTCTACGACCAATTGTAATCCTCCTGTATTATACGGTTAGTGGAAACGCCATGTGCAGACAGACGCGCCAGACTACGTACATACAATCGGAGGCATCCGATCATAGCATGAAGTTCGTCTATCACTTGATCGAGAATTCCTCTCCCTCTCCGCAACTTCTGCAGGGCATCCCGAAGTACCTCGGCCGATCTCCTCTAATACGGTACGCCTTTCTTCGGTTCAGAGAGCATCGATTTGTAGAAGTGCTTCGTAAGGTCTGGTCCGTTTACACCAACCATCGCCGACGAAGCTCCAGAAATCGCAATATGGCATCGTCGCGACAAGGTGCGCAGTGTGAGAGACTACGAGGGGTGCAAATTCAGTGAATTGGAGTTGAGACCGGACAACCTCAAAGAGCTACGGAAATAATTCAGAGTCAGGGTTATTGGGAGGTGCACATTGCGGGTATTCTTGAACGGGGAACAGCTTCAGGCTTTCCCAGGGTTGGCAAATCGTGCGGACTCAGGTCATACAAATGCAACGTTCTCATTAAAAGCTCAAGCGCTCAATCTCAAGTCCGCTTTTCGAGAAAGAGTGCAGTCTCACAGATTTCTTACAGCTAGCAGTACTGCTTACCACGTTACCGGCTTATCGACCTCTCCTTCGATGGGCTAATGCATTGACTGGGAACGCCGTACGATTGAGCGCAAACAAGGCCAAGCTATTGCCAAGCCCATCATTCCAGCCAAGAATATCCCAATTCCCAGTCATCGAGGATGCGTTCCTGTCATCAAGATTCCGCTCAGTGATAAGTGTTTTCCAAAGCAGATCTTCGTGTTCGTATGAGGGAAGTCAAAGTGATCGATAGTGATCTAGTGAACCCAGTGATCGCGGCTGCAGTGGCAGTACAATAGTCGAAGTTGAACGTTGAACGTCAAGCGTCGAGCCTGAACACATTGAGCTCTGAGCTGTCGGCCCGAATACCATACCCGCTTTCAGCTTCTTTTTTAAATTTTTAAATCCCGCTTTCGGCTTTCTCAGGCCAAGACTCCCACCAGTTGTCAACGTGTCAACGGTGAGATCGATTCGTTATACGCTTGGAAGTGATTTGGCGTGCTAGTGTACAGTGACGATCCACGCGACCGTATATTACTATCACTGCCAGTGGCAGCACTCTCACTAGAGGACGAAACCTCGGAGGTAGTCCTAACATTACTATGAACCCGACCCTCGACTCCGATGTCGACACGTTCGCGCAAGAGTAGTAAGTGACAGAGTCGCGTCCCGTGCTCACTTCCCACTCAACATACTATCTCCCGTCGGGGTTGTCTCAGTCTGTGGGCTCACCCTCTACTCGTCCCGTCATACTTCGCCCTTGTTTCCATCTTTACTCTGGTCACCTTCTCAGTCTTCCCAGCTCTGAGGCTTAGCCCACGTACTTTCGGACCTGAAGAAGATGTCATCACCCCGGCTCCCACCAGCGAATCCAACACTGATAAGTCGCAGCACTCGGGCGGGTTTCGTCTTGGCCGTCAAGGACCATGTCAAACAATCAGGGGGACCAACCGTCTTCCTTTTCCAAATCGCACGCCTCATCCTCGTTCTCATCCTCCTCGGCCTGTCGGTATTAAGCTTCCTTCAGGGGGAAGCACAACGCCCTTCATCACCCGAAGTGATCGTGTCCCGTGATCTCACGCTATGTCTAACCTACGTGCGTCATCTTAGCCATCAGGGTCCCATTCACCTTTTTTCTTACTCCGAGTCGTAACTTGGCACAGTTTTATGCGTCATTATTGGCATTGTTCACTATTATAGCTCAGAGAGAGAGCGCCTCGGTTTCATCGTTACATCTTTCCTTACTGTTGCTTGTTACCTTCTTCGTCTACGCATACCGTGACATCTGGCCGTTGCTTACCTTCACATTGTCGCCAGCGGATGAACGCGAGGGCGTCTTGCTATGGCTCAAGCTTGGCGTCCTGGCCTTCGCGGCGGTTGTGATCCCCTTGGTCATCCCGCGCCAGTATGTCCCGATTAATCCCAGGGCGAGACTCCTTTGCTATATCATCCTTCCACTCCCTGACTGTGGCCGCAGGACCCCCAGCAGACCCTCAATCCTGAACAGACTGCGCCGCTTCTATCTATGATGACATACACCTTCATTGATCCTATCGTTTTCTTGGCGAATCGTGTTCCACACCTGTCACAAGAAATGCTACCTCCACTTGCAGACTATGACTACACAGAGAATCTCGTGAAAAAGAGTTTCAAAGTAGGTCCACCTCATTCTCCAGCCCAACATTTTTTCTAACGCGCTCCGCTAGCACCTAGACACCTTTTCTGGAAGTCCCAGGAGGCACATCTTCTGGGGGTTCGTGGCCGTTTTCGGTACGTTCCTTGAGTCAGTCAGATGTCACGTCCTACAGCCATTCAGGTCGTGAATATGTCTTTCTTGCGTTTCTCACTGTCGTTGAGGTCCTTTTGACCCTTATGGCTCCTGTTGGAATGAATCAGCTCTTGCGGTACGCCTTGTTAATGTGCTCCACCGATATGCTTAGTGTGTCACTCATAGCTACCTCGAAACCCGTGGGGAGGGTGCTGTTGTCCGTCCATGGGTTTGGGTTGCATATCTTTTCTTAGGTCCCGCGCTTGGCGCCGTCGCCTTCCAGTGGTACGCTTTCATTGCGGTTAGTGATAGGCGAAGTTACCACGCCGCATCCCTTAAATGATTGACTTTTCCCTTCTCTTCAGACGAGCAATTTAGTGCGCATCTCGGCCATCATCACACAACTCGTTTTTGAGCACGGCCTACGCATACGCATGAAGGCGGAGACTTCCGACCCGTCTTTACCAATGATCACTCCGGCGCTGACTACTGGGGCTCGTAACGATGCCACGACGCCTGACAACGGCTCATCTGCCGAGATTAGTCTTGTCTCTGAGAACGCGGGTGGGAACACTGAAATGACTCAGGGTGAACCGTCGATGACCACAGCATCGAGTATCACAACCAAGGAAGAAGGGGATGTTCCTGAGTTCGACAGCGGCGAGGACAGTTCAAAGGTTTTAGTGGGAAAGATGAACAACCTTGTGACGAGCGATCTGGACAATCTCGTCAATGGAAAAGATATCTTAATGCTCGGTTCCGTCGCCATTTGGCTCCCCCCGCACACTCGTTTTGGTTGATGGATATTGCCCTTAGTTTTGTATCTCCCGCTGCAGGTCATTCTATGCGTCTGGTTCTTGTACAGCATACTTGGCTGGAGCGCTTTTGTCGGGACAGTGGCGATGGTCGTCCTCTTTCCCTTTCCCGGGATCATCGCTAGAAAAATACAGAAGGTCCAGAAGGAGACCATGAAACGGGCGAGCGTTTTGACTTACTAATATCTTGATGTCGGGGTTGACTGACCTGATGGTTAGACGGATGCGCGTGTGCAGACTGCCACCGAGAGTGAGGCGGCAGACGCGAGTGTGCACCGTGTTGGTTCTGACGGGCCTCTCCTATAGCTATGGCCATTTTGCGCATGATCAAGATGTTCGGTTGGGAGCCCAAGATCTCCGCGAGGCTAGCCGAGAAGAGAGAGCAGGAGCTGCGGTACGTCAAGATACGCCAGATTTTAAACTTGGTCAATGGAAGCATCAAGTAGGTGCTTGTGGTCATTTTCCTAGTCTCTCTAACGTGGTTGTATAGCTATGTCATACCTGTCATCACCGTGCGTCGACTTATCTTTCGTCCCCTTCCGATTTTGTTTGACCAACTCTCCGAGAAGATGATCGTCACATTCGCCACTTACGTGCGTACGACTGACTCGACCGAACTGATACCAAATCTGACCTGGTTGCAGACGGCGATTATGAAGCGCGTACTCACACGTGAGTTCTTTTTCATTTCAGAAGCGGCATATCCAAATTTTTCTGTAGCATCAGCCGTCTTTTCGTCTATGGCCGGTCAGTCCAAATCCCTTCACTCACAGTGTTTATGGTAATTGGAGTCATCTCGCCAGTTTTCGAGCTCATACGCAACCAGCTTCGCAACATCTTCTGGATGGTCCCCATGTTCACTCAGGCGAAGATCTCTCTCGACCGTGTTAACGATTTCTTGTGTGATGTGAGCGAACCCTGAATTCATGTCACTGCTTGACATGTAGCACCTTTGGTAGACCGAGTTGCTAGATGAGTTTGCGGATGCAGAGGATTCCCAGCACGTAAGGCAGGCCGATGCGCCTCACTTCGACCAAGGCGTGATCGGGTTCAAGAATGCTAGCTTCACCTGGTCAAATGACGATGCGGCTGACGGCGCGCTCACACCATCCCGGCGTCGGTTCACCCTCCGCGTGCATGATGAACTGTTTTTCAAGCGGGGGTGCTTCAACCTCATCATAGGGCCAACCGGTTCTGGAAAGACGTCATTGCTGATGGCGCTGCTCGGAGAGATGCATTTCGTCCCGATGAGCCCGGTCTCATGGTACCATCTTCCGAGGGAGGGTGGCGTCAGTTACGTGGCGCAGGAGTCGTGGGTACAGAACGAAACTATCAGGGTGACGCCTACCAGCGTTCTCACACTCGCGCTCTTTGGTGCTAAACGAAGAACAGGATAATATATTGTTCGGCACTCCATACGACGAGGAGAGATACAATAAAGGTAGTGTCGTTCCCACTCGTCTCTTCGGACTGACCCTCGACGTGTCGCCTCGTTTTAAGTAATTTACCAGTGCGGTTTGCAACGTGACCTTACCTTGTTCGATTCCGGGGATAAGACCGAGGTCGGGGAGAGAGGTTTAACGCTGAGGTAGCTTTATGAGCCGATAATTATAACCTGAAACGCCCTTTACTGACACGATCTTCTCGTAGCGGGGGTCAGAAAGCCCGCGTCACCCTTGCCCGAGCAGTTTACTCATTAGCTGAAATTATCATCTTAGACGATGTGAGTGTTTTTCCTGCGTCTCTTGGCGCCGAGTATTGACACCTGTTCTCTTAAAGGTTCTAGCTGCTCTTGACGTTCACACCGTACGCTGGGTTGTAGAGAAGTGCTTTAAAGGCGACTTGATCCACGGAAGAACAGTCCTCCTCGTCGTAAGTGATTCACTCTCGCCTTCTGACAACCTTTCGTCATTCAAATGTACCGAAGACGCACAATGTTGCAATTGCCTACCCCATCGCGGACTATGTCGTCTCACTCGGCCTGGAAGGCCGGATCACTAACCATGGCTCGGTCTCGGACGCATTCACGAAGGACAAGACATTTGCGAAAGAACTTGCGGAGAGCTCCCACGCCATCAAGGATCGGAAGAAGACTGACTTGGAGGAACCTGATAAGACGACGGCTCGGGTGGACGGGAAGTTGATCCTAGCGGAGGAGAGCGCTTACGGACACGTAGGCTGGGATGCACGTAAGTGCGCCATACCATTCTTTCCGCGATTCTATCCGTGAAGTTCATTGGCGTATCCCGCTAAAAAAAAACGAAGTCAATCTGTTTATTCATGATTGGGAGGAACGCACGTATTCTTGTTCTGGTTTCTGTTTATCGGCGGCTTGTTGCTCTTCAATGCCCTGTTGGCCGTGCAGACGTGGTTCATGGGCTACTGGGCCGAACAGTACGAGGTCTACCCACCAGAACAAGTCAGCATCGTCTTGTATGTATATAGAACTCACCGCCCAGTTGAGCTTTATTACCCTGCTGATCTGTCCTTTCTTTGCTAGCTATCTCACAGTTTACGGCCTTATCTTACTCGTGGCAATGTTCGGCTACACGGCCGGGTCGGGTGTGTACACGTTTGGCACTTTGAGAGCATCGAAGTCGATCCACCAGAAACTGATCGACTCTGTCTTGGGAACGACCCTGAGGTGCACCCGAAAATGTCCCAGCACTGACCTCGATAAATAATATCTTCTGCTTTTTAGGTGGCTGGACACGACACCAACATCCAGGGTCATCGCTCGCGTCACGCAGGACATCCATGCATGTACGTACTTGCGCTTCTCAAGGTGGAATCACAGATCTCACGACGGCTCTCCCCAAGTGGACGACCCCATCTCTAGGACATTTAACGGATTGATCGAAATCACGATCAATATTTTAATCAAATTCGCAACTGTGGTGTTCCTCACGCCAGTGTTCGTTGTACCCGGAGTCGCCATAGCCGTGCTCGGTGCATGGTTCGGCCAGGTCTACATGAAGGCGCAGATCGCAATCAAGCGCGAGATGAGCAACGCCAAGGCACCGGTACTGGGCCACTTTGGCGCGGCTGTCGCCGGACTCCGTATGTCCGTCTTTGGTGATGACGCGAGATTGATGTGGACATGGCCTCTTTCAAGCGTCCATCCGCGCGTATGGCGCACAGCTCGCATTCCGCAAAGAGTCGTACAGGCGGATCGATAGATACTCGAGGGCCGGCCGAGCATTCTACGTCATGAACAGGCAAGTCGGGTCATGAGCCGAGTCTAGTGAATAATGAGGATCTGATATTTTTTGATCACGCTGCAGATGGATCAGCTTGCGGATCGAGTTTCTGGGCGGACTATTCGCTGCAGGCCTAGCGGCTTACATGATATACGTCCCACACGAACTATCCCCCTCCTTGGACACAGGTTTCTCGCTCACCATGGCTAGTTCGTTACGCTGCTATATTTTTGTTGGAGTTTTTGACGATGACTCACGATTGCTGATTGGCAACCCCAGTTGGCCTTAGTGGAATGATCCTCGTATGGGTGCGCGTCTTCAACAAATTTGGGGTCCTTGGTGAGGACACTCCACCTTGCATTACTCGTTTTCTGCATCTCTGGTGACTCTCACAGGTAACAGGTGGAGAGAATACTTTATTGGAATAGGTGTGTGAGGGGGTGCTCATAGACGTCACTTACAGCTTGGAGCGTATGCACTCGTACATTAACATTGAGCAAGAGCCGAAGCCGACCAAGCAGGGCATCCCTCCGGCCTACTGGCCAGCAAGCGGCGATCTCAGGGTCGAGAAGCTTTCTGCACGTTATTCTCTTGTACGTGACGTGACGATCCTCTGTATGGATGTCTGGCACAACTAAGTCTCGCCTCTTATAACTAGGACGGACCGAAGGTACTTCATGACATAACCTTCCATATCAAGTCCGGCGAACGTGTGGGCGTCGGTAAGTGCCCATAGTCGTACTTTAGGAGGTGACTCTTGACTGGCAGAACAGTCGGTCGCACGGGAAGTGGAAAGGTATCTGTCTTTAGCTTGGTCTTTTCTTCAAGGGGGGTCGGCTAAACCTCTGGCAGAGCTCTCTAACGTTGTCTCTTCTCCGCTGCATACCCACCGAGGGTAGCGTATACTATGATGGAATACTCATGAACTCGATCAACCTAGACGTGCTCCGCTCGAATATCACTATCATACCCCAAACCGTAAGAATAGCCACCAATCCCCGCCTCCATGTTCTCCCGCTAAAACAACCGACTTTCTTCACCCAGCCTGAACTGCTGAGCGGCTCTCTGCGAGAGTGTCTCGACCCGTTCTCGCAGTACGACGATGCGACGCTGAACGGGGCGCTGCGCGCGTCGGGGCTCTTCTCCCTTCAGAGCGACGAGGAGAGCCGTCTCACGCTCGACAGCCAGATCGCGAGTGGCGGGAGCAACCTCTCTATGGGCCAGCGGCAGATCCTGGCCCTCGCGCGCGCACTCGTACGTGAGAACAAGCTGCTCATTCTCGACGAAGGTGCGTCTACTCTCCTGTCTTCTTCTGACCTGGCTTGATCCACTTTCGTTTGCAGCGACGTCTGCTGTTGGTAAAAGCGTCTCTATGTTTTCGGTTAGCTAGGATGTTGAGCTGACGCGTGCGCGACGCAGATTACAAGACCGATGCGATCATACAGACATATCTCCGGAGCGAGCTAAAAGGGGACGTGACTGTGATCACAGTCGCGCATCGTCTACAAACTATAATTGACGCAGATAAAGTTGTACGTCATCCTTCCTCTCCGCAGACCGTAAATAAGATTGAGAAAAAAAATTAGATAGTATTGGATGCAGGTCGACTTGTACGTTTTCCCTTACCTATCGCGAGGCAGCTCATCACGCAGAAAAAAAAGGTCGAATTTGACAAACCCAGCGAGCTCCTGAAAATCGAGGATGGCAAGTTTCGCTCAATGGTCGATGAGAGTGGGGACAGAGACTTGCTCTACACAATGGCTTCTAAGGCCGCCGAGACAAAACGCGGAGGGAACACGAGGATGATGGCACCATAACGAAAGAAAGAGGGGACATATCAAACGGTGTACATAGAGCACGCGGAAAGTAGCTGATTGACCTTACGTGCGCGCATCAGTTCAGAGTGGGACATGACTGAGACGCGTCGCCGCATACTCGAAGTTTTGCGGCCGTTTTGATGGCACTGACAGAAACATTTACCAGCCCGAAATGCACAACTCTGTAAAATGGCGAACGTCTCCAACCTTTCTGTGTCGAATGTACGGGGTTAATACGAGACTATGCGCTCGCACGTCGTCCTAGCCATACAATACTATCATATCAAACAATATCTCGCAATACCTGGAATATACAGTATTTTGCGTAGGTCTCGAGTCACAGGGCCCCACTGACTCATCACTTTCACAACATCTGAGGGTTCTTTCTCCTTTCTAGTCGTGCATGCCGGATGCAGAGACTTGGAGGAGGGCAGAGATCTTGACGACGGCCCGGCCAAGCTATAGGACAAAATAAAACCAAATACACGATCTGATTTGGCGCACCGAGTCCTCAAGGCCTCATGGGATGACAACTTCAGTCACGGTGTCATAGTGCTAGATGACCCTGGCCCCGGAGCGCAATGCGCTCATTGCGAAAATACAAGCACTTCCGGAGTCTGAGCATCATTTGCGACTCTTCGCTCTGCGGCTTCGCGTGGCCCCGTAATCACTATGAACCATTGCGAATGGCGCTCCGACATCCTGATTCTCCTCGATGATGCGCCTCCTTCAGTTATTCCAACTCCTGAAGATTTCTTCTATCGTACACGTAGGTTAAAGGATCGATTGTTGGACGCGCGAAACAATTGTGGACTCAATTCGAATGAATACGAGCTCACGCTAGGCACTGTGCTATCGGAGCTGTATCAGCTCGTCGGCAAAACAGTCATCCAGAGACTGCGGGAGCTTGGCATCCCAGAGTAACCGCGAATCTGGTGGTGTCCCACATCCGTTTTTTGTTCCCTTCCTCTTCACGCCATGGGTCCTATTCCATCGAAGGACGGTGTCAACGTCAAGCAATATATCTCGGACCTGTACATCTGCTCCTACACTCCGAACCTCTCTGCACTCATCGAATCTCGCAGTCGCGATTCACTCTCCTCCGAGAATCCCTCAATGCTTCTTGTCGCACAGCCGGATGCAACCCTTCCAGACACACAAGCAGAGATCAAAGTAGTACAGGCCCTACCGGTGCTGGTGACGAGCCTTATCTCAGAGAACGCGACGAGCTCTGCGGTGGTTGACGGACTCAGAAGTCACCGACTTGTTCACTTCGCATGCCATAGTACGCTCGAGAAGGCCAAGCCATTTGACGCTTATTAAGCTTCACGGGAACGATCGCCTCACCCTCCTTGAGATTACCCAGTCAAAATTCCCATCTGCCGAATTCGCATTTCTCGCGGCACCTCACGCAGCAGAGCTTGACTGATGAAGGCACAGCAGGACGAGGGACTACACCTTGTGGCGGCAATACAATATTGTGGATTCCGGAGCGTCGTCGGGACGATGTAGGCAATGACTGGTATGGACAGACCAGACCTTGCGGAGCACTTCTACAAATCAATGTTCTCTGAAAAGAAGGAAGGTATACCATATTACGAGAGGTTGGCCGAGGCACTCCGGGATGCCGGGCAGGAGTTGCGGAGGAAGGAGAATATTTCACTTGAGCGATGGGTGAACTTCGTTCACTATGGTGCATGAACATGGGTACCCGATGACGATCTGGTGTGTCGGCACATGGCATTCCCACTATCCGACCGAATGACACAGGAGAACTACATTTATTTATCGGATTGTCGTCCTGGCGTTCGTTCCTGATGATGGTGGTGGCGCTATTTGGTTGTTCGTGCGCACCAATGTAATGATAATTTTTTTGAAGCGAATGCAGTGATATCCGATGCGGAGTTTATTGGAGTTGAGGGGATCATCTCACCGTAAACGTAAGGCGCGAACTGAAATTTGTGTTTAACCCCAGAGCGAAATTAAGAAAGAACGTCTGGCTACTTCAATCCCGTCCTAGGTGTTCGTCTTACGTTCATCCTCACCGATCTCCGTCGTGTAGGCCACGGCATGTTTCGGGATTCCTTTGAGGTCATCTTCGTCGCTGGCCGCTTTTTGGTTGTTGTAGAGCGGGGCGCAATTGAAAGTCGACATACGAAGGCGCAACGTCGGTCGTCCGTCAGCAGAAACGTGCAACCCAACAATGCAAATAACACATGGGGATAAGCTGTCGGAAGAGTCGTCGGCGAGAGCACTTAGAAGAGGACGAAACGGCCGACTCGACTTGATCCGATTGTGTGAGATGCATGGTTCTCGATGCAGTAGATCCTTCTGTGTACAGTCATATAACTCTTATGGTGTCGCACGGGTAAGGAGCGTTCCAGTGGGCCTGCCCGTGAGCCTTTGTGGCACGTAGGTGGCACTTGCAGGGAGCGGTGCGGGTACGGGTAAGGTTCTCACGGAGCGCTCCCGCGCGAGCTCCTCTACGGAGCCTGTAACCTGTAGCGCGAGGCATGGCACCAGCTAGTGGGAACAACGGGATGTTACAGAGGTCCTCGGTAGAGCACACAACCTGAGCCTACGAGGGCAGGAGAGCACCGTGGAGGCGGCACCAGGTAAGCGTGGTGCCGAGGAAGGAAATCCGATCTTAAAAGTCGAAAGGACAAAATAGCCGGTGACAATGAAATTCTATAAAACACATCACATAGGCCTTTCCCATAGCCCGTACTGGTCACGTACTATGATAGGTCGGCAAAATCCTGCCTCCTGCCTTCAAAGTAACAACCCTCTTTCTCCCTGAGAACACTCGCGGTCGTGTTCACAGGACATGACACCGCTTTGCAAAGTCAACCAGGCCTCCCCCAGCACTCCCTACCCAACTAGACCCACGCTAGTAATTATCCGTGAGAATTACGCAACTCAGGAGACAGAGATAGGATATAGAGCTTGCAAGACATACAAGGCGACGCGATAGTGTAAGACACGGAAGAAATTGCAATGAAATCATGATCGGGACTAGGTGGTGATCGGCCCGGGCGACCAAACAACCCGTTTGCGGGTCCTGCGCGTCTATGGCTCGCGCGTTCGTGTCTGCATCGGAGGTCGCCGCAGCCCTTGTTGGGAGGCTCGACCTGAGGCTGTGTACACCATCTGCCTAGTGTCACTTTCCTTGTTCCCACCCTCGCCTGTAGGCAAGCTACCCTCGATTCCTCCATAATCGTCGCTTCTCTCCATGTCCCAGACGCCGTCCACGGCTGCAGCCACCTCGCGCTTCCAAGCCATTTTCAATGCTGCCTTGAAATCTTACGAGAAGCAGACCAAGAACGACCTTCTCGCACATCCACTTGCCTCTCAGTTGCAATCGTGCGACTCAGCTAGTGCCATCGTTGTTATACTTCAAGATCAAGTTCGGGAATTTGACCGAGCTCGCAGCGGAGATGAGAGATTGACGAAGTGGTTGAACCCAACTGTGAATGTCTTGTACGCGTTTTCTGCCACTCTTGGAGAGGGTGTCGGCCTCGTAAGTCTCAATGCTTTGGCCAATGTCAATCCTCAAGATTCCTCTGATCTGTATTTCGTAGGTATTTTCGCCTGCAAAAGTTATCTTTGCAGGCATCGGTGTCTTCCTTTTAGCAAGTACCCCATGTATTTCTTTGGCGGGCTGTTCTCACGATGAAGTCTTGTAGGCGGCAAAGGACGTAGCGGCGAGTAAAGATACCCTGGCAGAGCTCTTCGATCGCATGGGATACTTTTTCACACGGCTCGAAACTTACACAGAGGTGACACCAACTACGGCAATGACAGACATTATCACAAAGATAATGGTAGAAGTGCTGACGATCTTTGGGATTGCAACGAAAGAGCTAAAGCGGGGATCAGCAAGTGAGTTTCTGATTGTTGTCTACGAACCTCTATTGAACTAGACGTAGAAAAGTTCCTGAAGAAATTGGCCGGAAGGACTGATCTGGAGGACGCGGTCAAGAGACTGGATAACTTGACGCAAGAGGAGTCTCGGATGGCACTTGCAGAGGTTCTGAGGATCACGCACAGCGTCCGTGACGAAGTAAAAGTAGTCGATGGTAAAGTGCAAAGCGTGGACGAAAGGGTCCAAGAAGTCATTGATGGTGAGCGAGGCGTGTCCAGGCGGCCACTGATACCTTAAAACATTTATACTATCAGGCAGCAAGCGGGCAAGCGTGGTGGCAAAGAAAGCAGCATTAGTTATCCAGCAGGCGGCAATCAACGTAGACGAAATCAAGTGTTCGTGATCTCCTTACCTCACCGTCGCTCATTTCTCGCACTTAAACCCACGCACAGGGAACCAGTTAATGCAACTTCTACGGACCTGGCTCTCTCCCTCGGATCCGTCCACAAATCACAACATTGCGCGAAGAGCCCAACACGAGGGAACAGCAGTGTGGTTCTTTCAAGGCAGTACCTTCATACAATGGAAGTCTATCGGCTCACTCTTGTGGATCCACGGGAAACGTGCGTTCCTCGGTGTCGTCCGAGCCTGCACCTTCTGACCGCCTTTGATTCTCATAGCGGGCTCTGGAAAAAGCGTTATCTGGTTTGTTTGTCGTTCCTCACCTTCTTCTTGTCGGAACTTATTTCTCGCCAGTTCCTCTGTCATACAAGACATTATGGCCGCTTGCGAAGCAGGATTAGCCATCATGGCCTATTTTTACTTCGATTTCAGGGATCTCAACAAGCAAAGTTGTCACGACCTGCTACTTTCCCTCGTAATCCAGCTTGCTACTCGCTCCAGTCTCTGCTGTGACATTCTCCTACCGCGTATACAAGGCACACGAACGTGGCACTCGACAGCCGAGCGACGAGACATTTGAAGGAATGCCTAAATGACATGCTCCAACTGCTGGGACATGGCCCAATTTTTATTGTCCTGGACGCGCTCGACGAATGCCCAGACTCGTCCGGGATTCCAGTCTCCTCGTAGTGGGGTCCTCCAACTTGTGAAGGAACTCGTCGACCTTGACCTGCGAGAACTTCGCATTTGCGTGACCAGTCGCCCGGAGGTTGACATCCGAACCGTCCTCGAGACGCTCGCGTTTCGTTCGGTTTCCCTACATAAGCGAAGGTGGTCAAAGAGCAGATATCGCCGACTACGTCCAGGATGTCGTCAACTCATCCCTGAGTACGGCGATGAGGAGATGGAGAGAAGACGATAAAGATCTGGTGATCAAGACGCTGACAGAAAGAGCCGATGGCATGTGAGAGATTCACCGTATTCTATGATAGCAGGAATTTCTCACGATGCTGTACAGGTTCCGATGGGTATTTTGCCAGTTGGACACACTGAAACACTGCTTCCCGCCGAACCTCCGTCAATTTCTTAACGAATTACCCGAAACCCTAGATGAAACATACGAACGGATGTTGAAGGGGCATCAATAAGGCTCAAAAGGATGACGCTTATCGTCTGTTACAGTGCCTCGCTGTCGCTGTGCGACCGCTTGGTGTCGAGGAGCTCGCAGAACTACTGGCAGTTCGATTTTCATGCGTCGAGCTCTGGAAGGATCCCGAAACTGAAGGATGACTGGCGGTGGAGCGATCAAGAGGAAGCTATACTTTCGACAGTGTTCTAGTTTGGTCATCAGTCGTCCCTAATG
This sequence comes from Lactarius indigo, assembly GCA_025766275.1. Classification (NCBI taxonomy): domain Eukaryota; kingdom Fungi; phylum Basidiomycota; class Agaricomycetes; order Russulales; family Russulaceae; genus Lactarius; species Lactarius indigo. Next base: position 928,866 of record JAFKAC010000012.1, on the reverse strand, counting down.
GCGATTCCCGGGTCGTTCAATTCTCGCACTTTTCGGTTAAAGAATACCTCACGTCGCCACGTCTCGCGCGGTCACATAAGATGTTTCCCGGTTTCATATCGGACCTCGAGCGAGCGCATACGATCATGGCGCAGGCTTGCCTGGGGTCACTTCTCCGACTGGATGAGCGCGCTGGAAACGATTGTGCCAAAGATTTTCCTCTAGTCAAATACGCTGCTCGACATTGGGTGGACCATGCGCAATTCGAGGAAGTGTCACCACGCGTACAGGATGGGATGGATGACCTATTTGACAGTTCGAAGCCACATTTCGCAGCGTGGCTCCGGGTGCACGACATTGACGAAGTCTGGGACGATTTTCGGCTCTGAGGGGACTGTGGCGGTTCTCCCCTCTACTATGCCGCATTCTGTGGATTCTATGACCTGGCGGAACGTCTGATTATGAAGCATCCCGAACAAGTAAATGCACCCGGTGGCCGCGCCGCAGCTCCGCTTCCGGCAGCTTTGTACAAGAGACACTTCCGTGTCGCAAATTTACTCCGCAAGCACGGTGCGGCCGTGGACGTTCGAAGCTATAGGGGGTGGAGTCCATTACACATAGCGTCGATCTATGGGCGCGTCGATATAATGAAGTGGCTACTCGATCATGGCGAGGATGTAAATACCCGGAATGATGAACCGCTGGACACCACTGCACCTGGCAGCCCTCAATATGCATCTCGAGGCTGTCCAAGTGCTACTCGAACACAATGCAGACATCAACTCGCAAAATGGCGAAGGCAAGACTCCGTTGTACGAGGCCTTATCCTATATTGGCCTTTCTTCAGAGGGCAAGGAATTCGACGTCGACACTGCGGCGACTGCTGGAGCACGGGGCGGACACAAATATACGTGACAACAACCACTCAACCCCGTTACACCGAGCGTCGTCCAAGGGATGGCCCGAGATTGCTCACCTGCTACTCAGCCACGGGGCGAACATAGATGACAAGGACAAGGACTGGCAAAACCCCATTTCAAGTAGCCTCGGCAAATGGTACACGTTGAAGTCACCAAATTGCTTATCAGATCATGGTGCCAAGCCGAACCCGTAGCATGTTAGTTACGGTTACGTGGTCACTTGGCTTGACTCTTCTCTTTCTCGACGTTTCCCTTGACTCCAATAACATGTTGACTCGAATATCCTGTTGTGACTCGATTATCTCGTGATTCGGCCTCGCTGTATTTAAGACCCATTTGTAACTACGGTAAACTACCTAGAGCCGTAAGCTCGACCTACTGTACTCGACTGTAGTAACCTTCTCGTATAAACAACTCTGGCTTCACGAACAGTCGAATCCCGAACGCGAATCCCCTCTTACTGTGTCTTGGGCATCATCGCTTCTGCAGCCCGATTTACGGCAATTGCCTTACAAATCTTCGAACCTTCGAGCATCGAACATGCCTTCAATTACTTGCGCGTAACACATGTACTGTATGCGTCTACTAGTAGTTGCTATTCATGTGTAGAGACCTTAAGGGCGTTGTAATTTGTTAGTCCTGGAGATTACTATCTACACCTGGATACTCGTCCGGCTGCTGGACGATGCGAGAACGAGTACCCCCGAAAGGACTGCGATTAATCTTCGAGACTCCCGAAAGCGATGAGAAAATACGACGCCAAGTAGTATACTCGCGAGGTCACACATCCTCGCATCGCAACAGCGCGGCGCTTCGCTGAAGAGGGCGTTGCACTAGCTAGCTAATCTACAAAGGCTCTCGTAGAAAAAACTACGGTGATGTAAACTACGGCCATTATATAGAGGCTGGTTCTCTTCGACGCGAAGTTCGACGCGAAAATACAGTTTGGCTGAACACAGGCAGGGTTAGTGAGCCTATCTGGTCGCGAACACGCGATTCTCAGTCCCCAGGTAGGCGCCCCTTCGTCAGGAACGTATGTATATCGCACGGGAGTCCGCCAAAGATCGTCAACAGTATTCGTTCATTGTTTAATGACAAGGTAAACGAGGCGATTTATGGGAAAGGACAATAGCAAAAGCCGCACGTTGTCCCGTGTCTTGAGAATACTGTATCATTGAAATCAGCCGAGGTACTCGATAGAATCTCAGAATGTTCGAATGTCTTGAAGCATTAGAAGAGTGATGATGCGAGATAAAATGAGAAGTTGGAAAATGTTGTTGTCTAGGGACGGGAGCAGGATCGCGACAGTCAAACGTTCGATGTACTTGACAAGATCTTCTTTATGTTAGGTCAAGTCACAGCGTACCTATCGTACCGTTGCGAGTCCCGGTCCCGTTGGTGCCACGAACGTGCGCAAAATGAGATCGAGTGAAGAGGGAAGGTAGGCGGCCTATGCCCTGATAAATGATGTAGTTATCCATATCAGCAACGGGAGTTGCTAGGAGGGTGAATAAATTCGCGAGGACGATGCCTCGCACATGTGTATTCACGCAGCAACAAAATAAGGAGCACATGCCGACCCAGTATACCCTTTACTTACAGAATGGTTGTGCCAACCCAAATCACACTGCTGTATACACGAACAGAGAGCGCAGTGGTTAGGGAAGAAGTTGAACTAGGGAAAGGAAACGACCACGGACCACGGAACAATTTGAACCAGGGGGGCGATCACTAGATCACCGCTGGTTTGTGGGCCTGAATACTGGCAGGGGAAGCCACGTTACTGGAACCAGACCTGAGACATCCCGTGCCTGGGAGTGAAGGCGGTGACTATTCCCTCGATACAAAGCGTGCAAGAGATACAAGAAGACGCGATATGCACGCGAACGAAAGTGTCAAAAAGGGAAGTCATGATCAGGGGAAAGTGACGGCATCTGAGTCCGTTCGAGTCCGTTTGCGCCGCCGCGTCAATCTGCGTATCAATCGCTTATGCACGTTGATGCACTCATGCCTCGTTGGGTGGCTTGACCGGCTTGACCACGCGTACACCATCTGGCCACTGTTTACTTCCTCGTTCCCACCCTCACCTATAGGAAAATCTTCCTCTATCCCTCAACGTCTTAACAGTCGACATGCCCCAGACGCCTTCCAAAGCCACGCCTTCCTTACGCTTCCAAGCCCTTTTCAATGCTGCCATGAAATCGTACCAGAAGCAGACCAAGCGTGACCTTACCGCGCATCCAATCACCTCCCGGTTGCAATTATGCGACTCACCTAGCGCCATCCTTGACCTACTTCAAGATCAAGTTCGGGAATTTGACCAAGCTGGCAGCGGAGATGATAGATTGACAAAGTGGTTAAACCCGACTGTGAATGTCCTGTGCGCGTTTTCTGGTGCTCTTGGAGATAGTGTTGGTGTGGTATAACTCGACACTTGAGCTAATGTAAGCCTAACTCTGATCTGTATCTTGTAGGCATTTTCGCCTGCAAAAGTTATCTTTGCAGGCATCGGTGTCATCCTTTTAGCAAGTATCCTATCTATTTCTTCAGGCACGTCGTCCAACGTTGAAGGTCTTGTAGGCGGCCAGGGGCGTTGCGGCGAGTCAAGAGACTTTGGCAGAGCTCTTCGAACGCATGGGATACTTTTTCACACGGCTCGAAACTTATACAAGGGTGACCCCGACCGCGGCGATGACAGACATAATCACAAAAATAATGGTGGAGGTGCTGAGAATTTTTGGGATAGCAACGAAAGAGCTGAGCCGGGGATTAGCGAGTGGGTTTCCGATTGGCTATCTATAATCTCCACTGAACTAGGCGCAGAAAAATTCCTGAAGAGACTGGCTGGAAGGACCGATCTGGAGGATGCACTCAGAAGGCTAGATAACTTGACGCAAGAGGAGGCCCGGATGGCACTTGCAGAGGTACTGAGGATCACGCACAGCGTCCGCGACGGAGTAAATGTGGTCAACGGTAACGTGGAGAGTATTGGTGTCACAGTAGAGGAGATGGGAGACAAAGTCGAGGGTATTGGCGCCAAAGTTGTATGCGTCGACGAAAAGGTCCAAGCAGTCATCGACGGTGCGCGAGGCGCGCTCTATCTGTTACCAACACCTTCGAACGCTTATAATTTCAGACAGCAAGCTGGTGAGAGAGGCGGCTATGGAAGCCAAACTAATTACCCAACAAATGGTAACCAGCGTAGACGAAATCAGATGTTCGTGGTCTTCTAACCCAGCCGCTGCTTGTTGCTTGTGCTCAATCCTACTCACAGGGAACCAGTTAATGCAACTCCTGCGAACCTGGCTCTCACCCTCGGATCCGTCGACGAACCACAACATCGCACGGAAAGCTCGACACAAAGGAACGGCGGCGTGGTTCTTTCAAGGTCGTATCTTCATAGAGTGGAAATCTAGCGGTTCACTCTTGTGGATTCACGGAAAACGTGCGTTCCTATCGGCATCATCCGAGCTCGCGCCTTCTGACCGCCTTTGGTATATATAGCGGGCTCTGGAAAAAGCGTTATCTGGTTTGCTGTTCCTTTCCTGCTTCCTTTCGGAACTAAGTTTTTGCCAGTTCCTCAGTCATCGAAGACATCACGGCTGTTTGCGAAGCCGGATTAGCTATCATGGCCTACTTTTACTTCGATTTCAGGGATCTCGACAAGCAGAGCTGTCGCGACCTCTTACTTTCCCTCGTAATCCAGCTCGCGACTCGCTCTAGTCCCTGTTGCGACATTCTCCACCACGCTTACAAGATACACGAAAGTGGCACTCAACAGCCAAGTGACGAGATTTTGAAGGAATCCTTCAAAGAGATGCTGCGACTGCCAGGACAAGGCCCAATTTTCATTGTCCTGGATGCGCTCGACGAATGCCCAGACTCACCCGGGATTCCGTCTCCCCGTGGCGAGGTCCTCCAACTTGTAAAGGAACTCATCGACCTTGACCTGCGAGAACTTCCGCATTTGCGTGACCAGTCGCCCAGAGGTCAACATCAGAGCCGTCCTCGAGCCCCTGGCACTTCCTTCGGTTTCCCTACATGACGAAGGTGGACAAAAAACAGATATCGCTAACTATGTCCGAAACGTCGTCAGCTCTTACTCGAATACGGCGGTGTGGAGATGGAGAGATGACGATAAAAATATTGTCACTGAGACGCTGACAGAAAGAGCCGACGGAATGTGAGAGCATCACCCTATTCTATGCTAACGCCAATTTCTTATGTTGTTGTACAGGTTCCGGTGGGTATTCTGTCAGTTGGACACGCTGCAACATTGCTTCCCACCAAATCTCCGTCAATTCCTTAACGAATTACCCGAGACACTCGACGAAACATACAAGCGGATATTGAAGAGCATCAATAAGGCTCAAAAAGATCACGCCCGTCGCCTGTTACATTGCCTTACTGTTGCCGTGCGACCTCTTCGTGTCGAGGAGCTCGCAGAGCTACTGGCGTTTGATTTTCCGGCGTCGAGCGAGGGAGGGATCCCGACATTGAAGGAGGACTGGCGGTGGGACGATCAAGAGGAAGCTATACTTTCGACGTGTTCCAGTTTGATCGCCATCGTCCCGAGCGGCGACTCTCGGGTCGTGCAATTCTCCCACTTTTCAGTTAAAGAATATCTCACATCGTCTCGCCTCGCACAGTCAGACGAAGACGTTTCCCAGTTTTATACTCATCTCGAGTCAGCACACACGATCATGGCGCAAGCGTGCCTGGGGACACTGCTCCGGTTGGACGGCAATACTCGTGGTTCTAAAGAGTTCCCTCTGGTTGATTACGCCGCTCGGCACTGGGTGGAACACGCGCGATTCGGGAACGTGTCGTCACACGTACGGGATGGGATGAATGATCTATTTGACAGCTCGAAGCCAGCATTTCGCGGCATGGCTCCGGGTGTACGACATGGACGAAGTCTGGCTCGGTTTCACGCACTTCCCACGACGGCGCGGCTCCCCCCTCTACTATGCTGCGTGCTGTGGATTCTATGACCTGGCAGAACATCTAATTATGAAGAACCCCGAACAGGTAAATTCAGGTGGTGGTCGCATTCCAGCCCCGCTTCCAGGCGGCTTTGTACAAGAGACACTTCGATGTCGCGGACTTACTCTACAGATATGGCTGCGGTCGTGGATGTCCGAGGCCATAAAGGGAGGACCCCCCTCCACTGGAGCGTCGATGTCCGGACGCGTCGATATCATGCGATGGCTACTCGATCACGGCGCAGACGCAAATGCCTTGCAGGACGACCACTGGACTCCGCTGCACCTGGCAGCCGTCAATATGCACCTCGAGGTCATTCAGATGCTACTCGATCACGGCGCAGATGTCGACCCGCTGAACGAAAAAGGAAACACTCCCCTATACGAGACTTTATTTGACCCTAGCATTCCCTCGGAGGCAGAGATGGTCGACGTTGTGCAGCAACTGCTGGAGCATGGGGCGGACGCAAATGCGTGTGACCCCAACTGCTCAACTCCGTTACATCGGGCATCATCCCAGGGATGGCTCGAGGTCGCTCGCCTACTGCTTGGTTACTGGTGCGGACGTAGATGAGAAAGACGAGAAGGACAGGACCCCATTCCAAGTGGCGTCGTTAAGAGGCCATGTTGAAATCACGGAATTGCTGTTGGAGTATGACGCCGAGCCGGAGCTGTAGCATATATGCGCCTGGACTTTATTTATTCATATGCAGAGATCCAAGAGCGTTGTAATTTACTAATACCAAAAGTCATTATCCATGTTAGATACCCGTCTAACTGCCGGACTCTCGATGGGTGTAAGGACCACTTGTTATTGTGATTGGCGGACTCACATTCAGGTGTAGAAAGATGAACCGCCCGCAGCTGCACAACAGACAACGCGAACACTGCGGCGCTAAAATGTGGATTGAGTGTACTGTGAGCATGATCTCTTCTGAAAGCGATTACAATTACAACGCCAAGTATATTATATCTTACAGGATTCATCGATGTGCTTGGCTTGGAGAGTCGAGACTTGTGCCGAGACTCAGATGACTTGTGTGGTGGCGTCGGACTTTCTCACGTCACGCAAGCGCGGCAGTAGTGCGGCAGCTAGATTACATGTTCGGGAAAGATCCTCGTAGAGAAAAACATAAAAAATTCACGACTACTACATAGCATTACATGAGATGCAACGGCTGATTGACCTCCTCCTCGATGCCAAGTTCGATGCGGATCGCAGTACGGTTGAACTCAAAGAATGGTTAACCCCATCTGGTCACGAACACGCGATTCCCAGCCAGTCAGGGAGGCGCTCTTCTGTCAAGACCGTGTAAATATCGTTCAAGGCGTCCGCCAAAGATCGATAACAAGTGTTGATCCACTGTTTGATAAGAAGCAATTAACTGTGGGAAAGAACAACAGCAAAGCCGCACGTACTTAGCAGAGCCAAACATTTTGTGCCCGAAGTCTTGCGAGTACTGTGTGTTACTTGCCTTGGACTCACGGACGGCGCTCACTCAGCAGCCGCGATAGGTCAGCTGTTGTGAGCGTGCGGTTCATGTCGAAATCTGACGTTGCTTTTGAGACGTGTGCGGCGACGTTGAAATAGGGTGATTCGTTCGGCGGGAGTTGTGCCTGCGAAGGGGGTAGAGCGTCCCTCTTGGGCGGTGGACCCGTAGCGGACTTGAGCAGCGCAGCCACCAATCCGCCGTCTGGGAAGCCCTGATGGAACTGATGGAAGGTATCACGGCCTGAACAATAGAGGCTCAACGACGGCGTCCGACTCGGAAATAAGGTCAAGGGGGTCATTACGTACGGACTAGCGAAGCATCGTGCTCGATGCCGTTGTGTACATCGATGTCCGCAAGGTCGAAGTGCCATAGGTGTAGGAGCGGTTCAGGACGTGCGCAATGAACCGCGGCACATAAAGACAGAATTGATTGGCCCAAAGTTGTAGGTAGAGCGAATCTGGCCAGAGAGCTCCTTAAAAGAAATATTACGTCCCGTCGCGCGGGATGATGCCTTGGGGATAAAGCACGTGAGCAGGCGTTAGTGATCTGCGTCATCAACTGATGGGCGTACCGTGATTGGCCATCGCATTGAGCGCGGGACATGAGCAGCGGCTATCGCCTTGTCGTGGGGGGATGTACTCAGGCCAGACGCCGCCTTCGCCTAGCTTTCCTTTGGGTGTCACCTTGCCGACCTTGCGCTTGAAGGTGAGGAGATTATGACGATGACAAGAGAAACGTCCCAGGATATCAGGCCGACGAAGAAGGACGGCCTCGAAGAGGTTCGAAAAAGCGCCACGGCCGATGCGACGGAGAGCAGTGAGGATGAGCGCCATGGTGGGGTTGAGGGTAAGGACGAGCTGCTCTGTTCTCGCGCGGGCTGCGTCCTGAATTTATACCTTGCGGCTATCCATTGCTGTCAATGGCGAGAAGGGAACTTTCTGCATTTAGTAGACTCATAAGTCCGCTTCTGTGCTTCTAGACCCGTGGTCACGCCTCGAGGCAAGACGAATATACGCCGGAACTATTTCATTCGGTTTTTTTATTGTTGATATCAAGTGAGCCTAAAGTATCAAAGAGCAAAAAATCTAACCTCTCACCCTACTGGTACGAGACATTAGGACCTGTGGTCCTATGCTAGCCCGAGAGCCTTACGATAATTGAGTGTCGACCAGAAGTAGAACTCAAACCGAAATTAGCGCATTGTCAAATATACCCGCGCCTGTCCAAGCCTAGTTTGGGTTACTAGTAAACACTCGGCTTACAGAATCCTCTCACCATCGGACAACAAATACCCCTAACTTTGTGCCCAACATTATTCTCACCGTAACCTATGCGACAAGTCACTAAGTAAAAATCTAAAGACGATCTAAGAACGAGAATAGCCTTTGCCCAGGCGGACGGTACGGTACAGGAGACACCCCGAGCGGAGGGGGCAATCTCGTGCGCGTCTCAGATATCAAGCGCGATTGCGGACTTTCCCGAGAGCCTGACGTCGGTGGCGTTACAGGCGCACTTGGCGGTGAAGGCACGCGAGAAGGGGGAGGTATACGCGATAGAGGGGCGCTCGATGAATGGGAAATGTAGAACACCCGGTTGAAGAGCCGTCTCTGGGGGTTTCGAGCAGGCCGCGGAGGGGGCGAGAAGCGCGGAGCAATCGTCGACGATCCTCCATTGCGCGGGGACCGAGGAACAGGACGGGTATCAGCTGTCGTGTGGCGCAGCGGGGAACTGCGGGTGGGACGAGAGCTGGGCTGGCGTGGAGGTGATCCACCAGCAGCGCCTAGGAATGGCGGAGGAGGAAGACGAGCGCGACTGTTCGCGAGTATCGGTGTTCCCTGGAGATCAGACGAGCTGTGGATGAGGCCTGGCCTGGCCCTGGCCTGCGGGATCCGTGGGCTCCGCGCGAGACCGTTTCGCGAACCCTCCAACGCGCTCCCTCTCCTGCATCTCGTCCACGAGACCGACTAGCTCGTCGACCATCTTCTTGAAATCTTGGCTGCGCCGTTCCATGGCGCCAATCTCGTTACGAATCCGCGCGAACATGTCGTCCATCTGAGGCGGGGTGTCCGTCGTGTCCTCTTTGGTGCGACAGTAGCGGTGCCACTCCTCCACGTGGATTCGGCGAGTGATTTCTCCGGGGCTGATGCGCTCGCGGAACGTGAATATGCTGTCCACGTAGTTCTGAAGTGGGGGTACGTCATCGCTGCGCACGGCGACTTCACATGCAACGAGGATCGACGAGAGTGTCTGGTTTACGTCAACTTCTGGAATGGATTCCGCCTCATGGCACTAAGTAACTTACCTTAAGTTCGAAGTGTAGATGGTTCCTGACTTTCTGCAGGAGGAACGAACGAAATGGATAGTAATCTGGGTGCTCGACTGAACCGAATTCTTTCCACTCAGCAATGCGGAAGCGGAGGTAATTGAGTTCGCGTTCCCATTCGTTAAGACGGGCTTTCAATAGGACCCCGCCTCTTCGATGCAATTCGCCACCATAGAGACCAAGATAGCTAGAACGGGGAAAGAAGGCCATCGTAACGATAGGGAAAGGTTGTGTTTTCGGCGCCGGGTCATAGCGTTATTCCGGGCTGAACTGGAGGTCGTCTAACGAGTCGGCCTGTGCAGTCCAGTCCATCACGCATTCCATCGCGACTTGGAAGTGTATTCGGGATTTGATTGTGCCCGGCCAGGGTGAGGGCGAGGGGTTCAAAAGCGTGAGAGACTAGTTTTTGCAACTTTTGCTTGGCATCCAACGAAAACCGTGACCATCTCGGCAGACCCCCACAGCTCACCCTGAGCCGGAGCTAGTGATCGCCGACAGTTCGCCGACACAATTTACAGCATTATTGTACTACGCGCAGGAGATATTGGTACGGGCATTTCTCTGGCCCGGGTAATGTCCTGCCTGTACTGTAACTTCAGGAGGGTCTGCCTTCTCGCCGGTTCCGGAGTTATCAACATCCCGTCCCGTTCGTCGACCTCGGTGCTTAGTTTCTATACGTGATCGCATGCTCATCGGACCTTGCATCAGGGGCCAACGATCTATGATCCTATGTCACAGGACTGTTATGTGGACACAGATTTTCGAGACATGGTCCTTGCCACTCTCCAGGTGATATCGGGAACGCCCTCCTATGTCCCCTAATTCTTGTCTCTCCCAGAATTCTTGGACTCACAGCCAAACACTATTCTCGTCCATTCCAAGGCTGAAGCACTGGAAGCGGAAGCATGACGGCATCACAGTGTAAGCCTTATGTCCCTCCCATGGCCTGAGTCAGTCCATTTCATCTTGTCTTCTACAGCCTCCACCGATATCAACGACCCCTTCTCCATTTTTTCAGAAGGACTTCTCACCAGGAAGGCACAGGACAATTCATTGCATATTTTACTGAAGCAGCTATCTTCCCAGTCAGCCCCCAACCTGGACCCCTCCACCCATCGTTTGGCCCTTCTTCCATTTTTATTTTTACCTTTGCTATCGTTCTTGTACCTCAATCAGTTCGAGCATCGGAAGATCTCAAGTACCAATTGAATGCCCGTGTCTTCTCTACATCACGTTTTCTTCGACGCACCGCGCGGTGTCGCTCGCCAAAGTCGTTGGCCAGTCGGATGGGACCGGTGATGGTGGTTCCATCCCGAGAGCTCCCCGAAAACGAGCTTGTGGTAAGTTTTTGGTGCAATTAATCCGACGGGGAGACAATCGGTACAAAGAATTTCAAAAAGGGAGTCAAAATCGGCATGAAATGAGCCTACGGTGGTATGTTTTCATCACGCGAGCGTCAAGGTGTTTGGCCCCTCCTATGACAAATTGACAATACACACAAGTATTTGTCGTCCAAGTCAGGTATTCAAATCTAAGTTTCGGTGCGCGTACAGTAATACTGTACTGTACGTGAGCCAAGTCGCTTACCGTACTTTCCGACAGATTGCTTGACGTCTGCTATGATAGCATCGATAAATTTCTCAAATCTCGGATCTGGTACTCACAAGGTGTGAAATTTGACGTCGCCGCCACCAACTATACTGACAAGGTGTTATATAGTCATACATTGAATCATGATGTCGTCTGGTTTGTTGCATTGTGTTCTTCGTAAATAATTCCACGTGGCATCACTCCATACAGTCACTTTATCCCAATACCAGCCGTGCCATCATAGAAGCGCAAAAGAAAACCAAAATATAAAGAAATAGTAAGCATCAGTCCCAACCGGCGTGATCGGGTCTACTAGATTGGGTTTACAGCAAAGAGTGGACGCCGTCACGTCAGACTCGGACCCATCCAACTTCTTTTGAATATGGATCGTGAGGCTGTCAATGACAACGTCCACATCTTCAATTGATCCAGTTACAGCAATGCAGTTCCTGTAGAATGGTACCACTACAGTAGCGTGACAGATGTCCGCTCTTTCGGTCATCGAGACCGACGTGTAGACTCGTCAGCTGTCCAATTGACGTGTACAATACGACCACAGCAATTCAAAAATTCAGGGAGTTCACGACGGAAGAGAAGACGGCCCGAAGAGGGAATGTATGGCCTAGATCAGTTGCGGGTTCGTCCTCAGCACGAGCAAGGCCGCCTCCGCCCGCGGTCAGGTGGGGCTCCTCACCACTGTGAGGGTGTATGTAGCATGTCCGATGAACGCACCCGATGAGACGCATCTGGGGTGGAATGATCTTCATCGTCGATCAAGTTTACACGCCGGTACCGCGCCGCGGAACGTCGAATGCCCACATATCGTTGTTATGTCTAAAGTTGCAAAAACGAAAACAAAGGAAATAATACACACACCAACTCTGTAACATACACCACAGAATGTCCACGCCGTTCGCCGACGCAACTCCATACAAAAAAAGAAGAATTCACTCCTACTGCTCCAACCTCCTTGGGCATCGCCGCATCGCCGTATTCGGCCAACGCGCAGACAAGCCAGAGAGTGCTTCAGACGTGCTTGTACAGACCTTTGTCTTTTCTGATCTTGGTCATACCTAGAAAGGGAGAGAGATGTATCTCGTGATGGTGGGGTTAGCGGGTGTATACTACGCACTGGCAATAATGGCGCTCCCGACTCCGCTTCCGTCCTCGGCATGATATGTAATGACATTGCTGTGCGGGAGGGCATTACTACTTCACCAGAGAAAAGGGCAAAATTCACGACAGGGGACTCACCGGCCTTTGTCGCCAAAGATGTCTTGCAAACCCTCGTGCACGCGATCCGCGAAGCCAGGGTATTTCTGTCTCGGCGTCTTAGATCCGCTGTCCTCGCGAAGCGGCCAGCGTACGTACGTTGTAAAGAGAACCGTCTGCGCCGACGGCGCACCCGTCTTCCAAATAGTTCATCTTGCTCACGATCGCAGCGATGCCACACGCGCTCAGCCGCGCGGCACGGCGACCTACGAGCTTAGCCAGCGCGCGGAAGAACTGGCGCTCGGCAAGCGTCGTCTCGAGCGCGAAGAAGTGCGTGAAGATGCCGATGATCATCAGCAGCTCCTCCGTCGGGTCGCTTTCCATGAGCGAGAGGAACGCGGTATCGAGCACATAGGGGCTTTCGATCTTGTACGTGTTCTGGCCGAGGAAGAGGACACCCTCATCGATCAGCTCGCAGATAACGAGGCGCAGGATCTCGCCAAGATATCGGCCCGAGATCAGTTTCTGTTTTGCGTTCGTGACGCGGTCAGAAGGCGGCCACAGTGATGTTGACGTGGGTATACCTCAAACGCTTGTTCGCCAGGCTTGTTTGAGGTCTCATCTATTATCTGATCGTACTTTGTCCTCGGAAGGTGTTCGTGTTCAAATGAATCAAAAGCACCCTATTTGGCGGTTGCTGGCAGGAGCAAGGAAGGTCGCTGTGTGAACACGTACCCATTCGCAATTGATGGCCATTGACGCATCATCGTCGACTCCCAGGTTCTTGAGTTTCGGGATATCCCCAACGCGCTCCATATACGCAGCATTACAACCAGTACCAAAGATCACTGCGATACGCGTGTTTGGATTGACGTACGCTGAGGCGATAAGCGTTCCGGTGGTGTCATTGATAAGTGCTGTTAGCTCTGCGGGCACATCCTGGAGTGCCCCTCGTCAAAACGTGCACAAACATGATAGACTGTATCCATACGTGTTTCTTCAAGCTCTCGCGGAACATCTCGGCGAACGTCCCGGCCTTCGGTGTTGAGAGCGCCGAAACCCTTGGTCCAGCGGATGAGTTCGCCATGATCGATGCGCTCTTGCCTATTCACCCCGAGAGTCACGCATTCTGGGGACGCAGTCCGACTTTGGTAACGACACGACTTACGAGCATGGGTATGAGAACTAGAGACGTTTTACGTCTAGATAGTCAGCTTATCTGAAATAAGAATTCGAGGCGGACCAAGGAAGGCGATAAGGCCCGGTCGGAAAAGACGAAATGAATGCTCACAGTGAAACCTAACGGCAACTTCTCGCCGTCCTTCACGGCGCCTTCGCCAAGGTTCGTCTCGATGAACGTCTTGAGGCATTCAGCACAGAAGTCGAAGAGCTTCTGGCCGTCCTCTTGCTTTTGTTCTTCCGTGAGACGGTACTTCGACTGGGTGATCTCGAATTTACCCTTGCCCTGCAGCGTGACCAGGCACACGCGCAGGTTCGTTCCGCCTTTAGGGCGAGATCCAGGCCCGACGGTGAGAGTGGGGCGATGGCGCGTGGTCTCGAACAGATAACGTACCGAGATCGACAGCCAGGAAATCGCCCGTCTCATCTCCTGTCGGCCAGCCAAACACATACGTCGGAATCATGGGCTACATAGATAACCAAAAAAATCCGTTAATTTGACATCACGTGTTCATGCCGATGCGGGGGTAGTAAGAAGTGCATATGCTGTATGCGCGGAAGAGGTCTAGGCGTGTCACCTGTTGTTTCACAACTTTTGGTGACTTCCCCAAACGGCGAGGCCGCGCGTATGAGCCATTTCAAGAACTCGAGTTGGGGCCCCACTCCCCCCCTTGGGAGAAGGAGCAGGGTCCCCGGCCCATGGACATAATCGAGAGGCAAAGAGACCGACGTACCACGATCTGCTTCGGTTTTTCGAGACCGAGCTCTAGCGTGTCCTTGAAAGCCTCGACGATCATGCGCATGCGCTGAGGCGTGAGCGTAAAGCTGCGATCGCGGTAATATATATATATATTGTGCGCATTTTCGTGCGGATTAAAAAGTGAGAGAGACACAGCAAAAGTGCATTAAGCGCACATGCTCTCGTATTTCCTCAGATGATCGGCCATGGTTCTGCGGGACGCTCATATGTATCCGGACATCATCGCCCGCGAGTGAATGGGGGAGAACGCACTTCTTGGTTGCGTGGGGTAGATCCTCCTCATCTTGGGTTCTGTGATGGATCGCGAGAACTTGGCCGCTTGGCAGCGTAACGCTGCCGCTTCCACGTCTTGAGGTCGGCATGGTGCGAGTTTACGTCTGAACAGGCGGCAAGAGATGGCGAATAGATAAGTGAGAGAACGAAAACCGGATTATAAACAGAGCAGAAGCTCTTCCAAATCACTCGTGGGAATTTTCCGCTCTGGCCGCGACTCGCCTTCCTTACAAGGCAATCCGTTTCTTCTCACCTCCCAATGATTGGTCTCAAAAGTACTCTCAACGTGTGTAACTTCCTCTCTTCTTATCCATGTCCTGAGTTGATCAAAAAAAAAAAAGGTCATCGACAACTCGGGAGCTCTCCTCGTCGAGTGTGTCAATGTGCTCAAAAATAAAGTCAACAATGGCTGGGGCGGCGTTGGTGACGAGATCGTTTGCGTTGTGAAACGTGCACGCCCCATCTCCCCAGGCGCGCAGGCCGTTTCAAACGTCTTGAAAGTGCGCCGCGGGGACGTGCGTCGTGCAGTCATCGTGCGGTGTAGGAAGCCCGTGCGACGGCCAGACGGTCGCGTGGTGCGGTTCGACGACAACGCGGCGGTGTTACTGAACAATAAGCGGGAGATGTTGGGCACGCGTCTAGGAGGGGTGGTCAGCGCGGACCTGCGGATGAAGGGGTGGGGCAAGATAGTCAGCTTAGCACCCAAGGTGTGCCCGTCCCGTCACCATTCTCGGAACCCCGTCCATTCTGAACCGTTTGAATTGATTCAAGGTCGTATGAGGATTGCGTTAATACGAGCGATAGAGCCCACGCATATATCCACTTCTGTGCCTTTGTTCATTGTGTGTGTTTTTTTCCGAGAACGTCGGTGGTGTGAGCCCCTATGGGAGACGTCGGGTGAGCGTCCACAAATGGACTGGTGAACGAACGAGGCACCGATGGATGGCGCTGGTTCCCTTCCAACCATGACAAGACAGACAATTATGGGTGCCGACTTGCCAGCTTGTATTAGGATTCACCAAACTTGGCTTACCCCGGGTGGGCACCAAACCATGAAAAGGTGAATGAATTGATGTTCTTCATACGTAAAACATAGAAGCGCCCCCAATTTCATGTTTTATTTCCATGTACGGTATCACCCCGAGACATAAAAGTCCACGAGGGCTCCTAAACCAGAGGGCGGAACCACTTCTGCTGTCAGGAAAAAGGGGGTGGGAATGAATGCTCAGGAATGTGGAAATATGACTGCTAAATCTGATTTCATGTAGTACTGCATCGACGATATATATACAGTAAACATACGATGTGCAAATTAATGCGAGCAGAGCAAACGGGGAATCCAGAGCGTGAGACGACAGATGCGAGCATTATATACAACCGACCAATGGCAAAAGCAAAAGTGATCAAGATACATTGACCTAATAGACACATTAGAGCCTGAATCGTTTGTTGAGTTGTGGGTAAATGTGTGCGTGTGTATGCGTGCGAAAAGAGAACAAGGGAGAAAGAAAGGAAGAAAAGAAAGAAAGAAACACGGGAAGGATGATCGCGAACAACTATGGATTAGGGACGTAATCTGCGTCCTCGGACTCCTTGTGGTGGCTGCCCCCATTGTCACGACGCTTATGGAGCCCACGCCGCGACATTGTAGGGTATTCACACTTGCGTGAGCGCCGTGCACACTGGCTGCAATCGGGGTTAGCGATCCAATTCGCCGATCAGAAATCGAGGGTACCACTCACTTGCACGTCGGGTCAGCGCTTCCCACGGGCGGCGCTCCGCATGCGATCTTCCGCTCACGGCAGAACAAGCAGGCGATCGCAGGTTTGCGCCGTGCGCTCCGTTTTGTCGACGGCAACTTCAACACGCCTTGCCCGGCCTTGGGGTTCGGCGCCGACGCCGGCGGTGGTACCTGCGACGAGCTTGCCGCGTTCGTGTCGAGGTGTATACTCGATGTCGGCGTCCCGATATCAGACGACGAGAACGACGAGGAAAGCGGCGTGGGGTTACGCGCGCCAGGTGAATATGCAAGCTGGGGCGCTGGTATCGCGAGGGACGGAGGGGGGTGTCGCTATCCGCGAGGTAAGCATAAATGACACGGGAAGTGAGGCGGCGAACAAACCTTAGATGGGAGCGGAGAAGGATGTCCCAGGTACACGGCGGAGTCTTGCAAGCGGAACGAATCGCGCGTGTGTTGTCGATGATGCGAATGGCCATGTGTCCCCGCTGGAGTGGGGAAAACGTGGGTATGTTCTTGGCTCTCCTCCTCCTTAGGATGTGACGCCAACTCACTGGAAAGCGGGAGAGTGCTAAGCGATGTCATTGGCGAAAAGGGCTGTCCGTTAACGCCTGAGGCGTATTCGGTTTTGACGGGGTTTAACCCAACCAGGGTCTCGGATTGATCGTGTTTAGGAGCGGACGAAGACGGCATTGGAAGGCTAGGAAGGGCAATAGAACCATGGTTGATGGGTTGAGACTCTGGCGGAGGGGTCTCCACGAGAGCATGGCCGAGCTCGGAAGAGCTAGAAGATGGGAGAATCGGCGGGACTGATGGTTGGGCATAGTGCTCATAGTGTCCGAAGCAGTCATCATAATGCGAGTAGCCAGAGGGAACGGACATCAAGCTGTGCTGATGATGTTGACCCTCGAGTGGAGAGCATAAGGGGCCGTCCGAAGGGAAATACGCGGCTGAGTCATACGAGGAGGAGTGGAAAGAGATAGTAGGATCAGAGGGAGGATATTGATAATGAGCTGCTGCTGACGCATGGAGGGGATACTGTCCACCGTGGTGGGCGTTGACCGCGTTCATCTGAGAATAGTACGGTGAATACTCGGTCTGGTCACAAGGGCACGAAGTAACGACTCACGGGATATTCGGCAAAATCATAGGGAGGCAGCACGTAGTTCACCGTTGAAGGGTACGGCTGCGAAGGATATGCATATTGTCCTGAGCAATGGCTCTGGGCTTGGGCGGGATACGAGTCGCGCGACGTGATCATGTAGGTCGTCGCGGGAGTGTAGTTGGACGGGGGCTGCTGGCTGGCGCGTAACTGCTGTGCTCTCTGACGATCATCCGCGTCGGCGTTTACGGCAGGCTGAGAGCTGTCGGGACGTCCAGGCCCCCATTGAGTACCGCCTTGTGGCATGGAGGCGTCACCAACATCGCCGTAATGCAGATCAGAAGGCGTGGGATATTGAAGCATTGTCGCGCAGACGGAAGCAAAAGCGGGAGCAAATGGGAATAAAGGGTTGAAGCAAGATTGAAGGACGGGTTGTTGAAAAGGCGATATTGGAGGAAAGAAAGCGGAGAAGAAGGAGAAGGACTGAGGGAGTTCGAGGAGAGTAGGCGAGTGGGTGGGTGTTCAAAGGAGAGGCTTAAGACTCAAGGGGGGATCATTCAGTAGAGGTCAACACGTGCACAAGCACTGAACAAATAGGAAATCAATATATGGCCCTTAGCTTCCCCTTCTCTCCCTCCAAGTATGTAATAAATTGTCCTCCCTGACTTTCAAGAACCTGAGCTAACCCTCTCCAGTTTACTTCCTGATACTCACTTATTTTATTTTCTATGTCCACTTACCGTTTACCGATAGCTTGTCTTAGTGTTCTCGACGTCAGCATCATGCTGCAACACGACTTTCCATCTCCATTTTCACTCTCACACGTTGTCCAGAAATCCAAAATTGGTATCCACATCCCCATGCGGTCCTTCCAGTGTCGAAATTTCTCTAGGCGCCCATGGATGCTTCCGTGCGTGCGCACAACCGCCTGACTGACTGACTGACATGGAACACCTCAACATAGTGTATCCAAATAAGGGGGGTCTTATCATAACTCTTGCTTGGCGAACTCGTCGGACCGAGTAAGCCAACGGGTCTATCCCTTCTCAGTCGCTCACTCCCTTTCATTCTCTCTATATAACCCCCCTACTCAGAAAGAATCAACCCTGAATCCCCCCCCCCACCGGTTAAGGGTTAGTCCCAAGTCACGAGCTCACTAACGCGGCTAGATATGATCACGATAGAAAAGATGGATGGATGGATTGATGGATGGATTTAGGGTTAAACTTATAATTAATTACATAATACGCTCGGGTTAAGCGCGTTATTCTTCTCGTGGGGATTGCAGGTGCCAATGAGGTTGGGATGATTGGGCGCCCAGGGCCTCTCCCTCGGTCACCCGTCACATGGGCGTGCAAAAATGGCGCTGGGAAGAGAGTTACGGGACAGTTGCAATTGGGTGCGTGCGCGTGATATGGTTCGACCCTGTCTTGAGATGCATAGCCACCCCGTAAGGCTTCCTCATGTCTCCCCTAGGAGGCGCCATCCTATAGGAGTCGCCTCGAGGTCCTGCTTGCTTCTTCTTCAACGATACACCCCCTCAACGTTCGGCGCTCAGCCCTCTGGTTCGTGAAAGTCCTGCCGATGGACATGCGTTTGCCGATGGGAGCCCAGTCACCAAGCCAGTCACACTAATCGATGTCCTTGATCATTCTTACCTTGATCCTTATCGGTCCAGTGGTGCCCGACCCCGGCGGGTACAGCTCCCCCATCACACCGTGATTATCCCCGAAAGGGGCGTCCATTCACTTGCTTGCTCCATTTTAAGATAGGTTCATAATCAGCCGATCTTGCGGCCACGCCTTGGCTCTAAGCCTAACCAGTATGGTATGCGTGACGATTCCATGCCGTATTAAAAAATACCACGAGGGTACGCATGACAACAGCATTTCTTGAAGATCATTATCTCACGCACTCATACATGTCAAAAGTTGCATTCTGCACGCCTTACCGGCTCTGGTCTCTTCACATCATTCATGAACTTCATATTCCCCCGCCACAGAACGCGATCGCGACAGTTAACTTGGGTTTCCCAGGGCCACCTTTATTCGTCGCTAAACTCCCATCGGCTCGTCGTTTTTGGCCCCGTGCCTGTGGCGACCTTTTTGCACCCCGTTCCCGGGTTTCTCTTCTGACTGTTTCTTGTTTAGATTATGGGTTGTCTTTGATCGGCGCTCTGCGATGCGTTAAAGGATAGCCTATCCCCAGGTGTACAGCCGAGGCGGTTTAAATGAGGGGGTTCTATTTAATTGTTAGCATGACTGTGCACATCAGGCCAAGCAACACATGGTATCCTGCAGGCTCAGCCCATCATTACTGGTGCCAATCAAGCGCGCCGTGCTTCGCTCGAAACGGGCAGCCTGACCCTTTGACTTGGTCCTGGCGCTTGGTCGGACGAGCGAAGTTGATCTGCGCGATAGACCAATTCGATTTTATTCTAACTTCACTGCAGGTCTGCGAGACACGCCGCCGAGAAGACACTGCACGCTGCACACAGTCGGTTTGCACACTCCATATGAGCGGTAGGGTACAACTAAAAGTAGCTGTTACTCCCGAAAGGTTCATTGGCGCCTCAAACCTCCAGGCCTCAAGGCTCACGCCACCACCGGTGACGTACAAAGCACGGCGCCTGTTCCGACCCTCGCCGACTCTGGGGAGGGAGAAGAGATACAATTTAATGAATGGGGAGTTTGTGCTACCGTACTGTGGCCGGCAACCAAACTTATCGACGCAGACGATCGTCTAGTACACCCGACCCCTCCATGCGCTGCCTCGCTCGTTTACGAATTCATTTGGATGTGAAATAACATCGAGGCAGGAAGCCTCGCCCAGGCGATATCGACCATGGGCACAGGCGCCGGCTGCATGGAAGTTGGCTTCTTGATGCGAAGGTATCATTTGTGACATGCCCCGTTTTCTCACATCCCCCTCTTCGAATATGGTCAGATTATTAGAAGACGCATCCGGTTCCCGGTTTATGGAAGTATATCACAATCCAGCGACTCTGCCGGCGATCGTCGTTTTTTTTTTTTTTAAAAACGAAATGATAAAACGACATATCAACTAGTTAGTCTAAGTCCAGGGCAGGTGCGAGTTATGGCGTTGCAATCTCATCCCACTGACGCTAACTTACTTGGAGAAAGCTTACTGACCCTGCAGGACGACAGCCAAACGACCGCACATGCCAAAAACGAGGGTTTACACGGTATTCCCTAAATATTTCCTTGCGACGCTCATTCCCTGCCACTTCGGACGCTAGGTGGCAGATCCCTCAGGCTGCGATCTACGCCCAGTCGCTTGATCATCGTCCGAGAGGGATATTGCGTCCTGTGGCAACACTCAAGCAGTGATCCGCAAAGAATATCGAAAAGGGGAGTATGTGGTCTGGGTTCACGAAACACGCCACCGCACGACGAGGGAAGCTACTTATTCCCAAAACTTGTCCGGACTGGAGACGGAGATGCCCTGACTATCGGAAGAGAAACTGGGCTTGAAAACCAGGAGGGGAAAGAAAGGTGTCGAAGCGTGGACCCGACAAGTCCCCTCGATTGTCACAGGTTTGTTGTCTCATTTTCGACGATGTAACCCGTTGTCACATCGTCTGGTTCTTAGCCGCAGTACTGTACCCGCACCGAGATGTTCGGACGAACACCTTGACATGTTGTTGCGATCATTAGGTGGTGTGTGATGACGTATGTGCCACTCGAGAGGAAAGGGATCGAAACTGTGAGGAGGGAGAGACACTGGGAAAAGCTTGCGCTGGGGGTAATGGGTCCGTCCCAGGCTCCGCGTGGTCACAGTGTCGTCGCAGCGTAGCCCAAAGGGGGGATATAGAGAGGGCCCAAAGCCCATGGGAACCCCTCTGCGGTCCATAGGATAGGATAGGCTTGTAAAGTACCAGGGTCCAGGGCAAGCCAGCATTATCCAATCGGGCCCTTCTTCAGCCTCCACATACTGGTTCCGGGGCATTTGAGGCCGACAACGTCCGGGAAAAAAAAAACGTTCCCGTGGACTGCACCAACGTACACGAGGACATGACAGAAATGACGAGCTCAGGTGGGCTACTTGGTGGCTTTTGTCCACCGGGCTAGGTCCGTCCCGGCACATCGTAATTTTTTTTTTTGAAATATCCGTCCCGGCACTCGGACTCGGATACCTCCGTGCGTGCCCTTGTCTGCCGGGCACGGCGTGCGAGGCACACGGTCCCCTTCTCTCTGTCAAGAGGAAGTAGGAACAATGTCAGGTGGTCGTTCTGAGTAAGACGGAATGAACAGCGGCGCCGCCACTGTCTGTCTCTGCTGTTGGAGTTGGAGGTGGGGGAGGGGCGAGTCATGACCCGGCTCAATGTTGGCTCCCAGTCGGGATACGCGGAGCTGATTTGTCCCCGTGCCTGAAAAGGCTGTGCGCGCTGATTTGCTCTTTATCTCGCGCGAGTGTTAGGCCTCGAGGTGCTTCTAACACTGATCCAAAGTCCAAACCCAATCATATCATGTCTACTACTGAACGATCACTCTCTCGGGGCCGTGGTTTGGTATGTGGTTCTCATTGATGCTCCTGTCTTCTTATGACCTCATCGGCGCTCCTCTTCCTCCCTAAACTAACAGCAATCCTCTGGCCGCGGTGGAGCGGGAAACATTCGCACTCCTTCTGTGGACGTAACCCGCAGCAGTGGCCCGGACGACTTTTCGGACACCCGCGGCAGGGACCTTGTCCCGTCGCGCTACCTTGACGAGGTAGGCAGGCATCTCCTTCGCCTTTCCATTCCACGGATCTGAATTGACTTTTCGAGAAAAGCTCACCTCCACCGGTCGTGGAGGAGCAGGAAATATTCGTTCCCCATCGCGGGATGCTTCTCGCCCGGAGAGTATCAATTCCGGGTCGTCTCCCGCGCGGTCTGAGCAGCGCGGACGTGTTTACGATCGCGACCTAATTTCTGCCATCGACACTGCTAACGATACTGGTGTGGTGCGTGCGGTCGTCGCCCCCCTTGGGAGTAAATTTCGATATTAACAAAAACTTTCTTTTAGCATTCGTCTGGCCGCGGCGGGCTCGGAAACATCACTCGCCCGGACTCCAAGTCGCGCTCGCGATCCCGTGACCTCGTGCACAGCTCCGGACGAGGAGGCATCGGGAACCTCTACATAGGCGACCCCGTCGAGAGGGGCATTCTCGAGGTGGAGGAGCACGAACGTGCTGCCCATCAACACCCCATTGGAGTGTACGTACAGTTTCCCGCTATTCGGCTCCTCCGAAGACAATTGACCCCCCCTATACAATAACAGGCACTCCACAGGCCGCGGCGGGTTGGCGAATCTCACCCCTGGCGAGCTGCCGCACGTCGAAGACCCCGTGAACCCGCACGGCGCTACTCACCCACATGCGACGCACAAGCACGAATTGGAGTCTACAGGGCGCGGAGGCGCCGGGAATATCGCCGATCGCTCTCGTTCGCGCGAGCCTAAGGACCCGAACAACAAGGACAAGGACCACGCCCACGGACTGTCAGGATTCTTGCACCGCGTCACCCATACTGGAGCACAGAAGGGTGAAGGCGAAGTTCTCACCACGGGCGTGGATACACGTCAATCTGCATTGTGAAAGTCTGTCTCGGAATGTCTGCTGGAAGAAGTTTGACCTTATATGTGGCCCTTCTTGATTAAGTTTTTATTGTTTTATTGTAACCAGTAGTACTAGTATGTACTTGAGTGACATCGTAATGGATACTAGTAGTTTCTTTCTAAGTCTGTGTGCCATCCACACACTTGCTCAGGGCGAGGCTTGTACGGTAATCGGTAACGATGATGACGCTTAATGACGTGTTGACAACGACATCCCACGTGACATCGTAGAAGCGAAGAGGATGCCTAAAACAAGCGACTTGGCGAAGGCAAATCGAAAGCGCCGAAGAAATGCCGTCCAGCAAGGAAGAGGTAATATCGCACCAACGCATCGTGATTGGTCACAATCGATGAAACATGGAGAGTTACGGTGTCCGAGTCGAGTAAAGTGAATGCTGTCGCAATGTGTAACCCCAATACTATAGACAACCGACAGAAGCAGGCCGACGAAAGTGGTTCATGCCGGGATCCAGGACGACCCTGGATTTTCCCGTCGCTGGCCGGACCAAACGCTCCAACCGATCTGATCCTCCAAATGGAGTGTCATAGGACCAAAAAAAGCAAAGAACATTGGCAAGTATTGCGTGTGGCCAACTCGGCCCAGCCCATCATACATCAGGCGCAGTCCCTGAACCAAATCGTGACTTTTTTCGGGTTGTGAGCGAACGAGCAGAATTACTAAGTCGAAGGGAGGAGAAGCGTCACATGCACTTCACGTCATCGATAAATCATAATAGAGCGGCCAAGATCTGATAAATAGAACGCCCCTTTCATACCCTTCGATTTCATTCCTTCCTCTTCCTACCAAGACACAAACTCCCAATGTCCGGCCACACCCTCCCCGATCTCACGTATCCCTATGACGGCCTTGAGCCGCATATCTCACGTCAAATCATGGAGCTTCATCATAAGAAGCACCACCAAACCTACGTCAATGCCCTTAATGCTGCGGAGCAGGCATATGCCAAAACAAGCACTCCCAAAGAGCGCATTGCTCTCCAGGCGGCGCTAAAGTTTAACGGCGGTGGTGCGTAAAATACGTCTCGTTCAGCTGATCGTGCTTCCTTACGTGACCTACGTTATCTCTTATCACATCTTTGCGCAGGCCACATCAACCACTCTCTCTTCTGGAGGAACCTCGCACCTTCCGCGACCGAGGGCAAGGGCCACGGCGGCAAACTGCAGGACGGTCCCCTCAAGGTCGCCATCCTTGAGCGCTGGGGAACTGTCGAGAAGTTCATACAGGAGTTCAACACTACCACTGCTGGTATCCAAGGATCGGGCTGGGGTTGGCTCGTGCGTCCCAATGCATAGCCCGCCAACCGGCGGTCGTTTTTAATTGCCTGGATTAATTCTGGATCATCAGGGCCTTAACCCTGCCACTGGCAAGCTCGAGATTGTCACCACGGCTAACCAGGACCCTCTCCTCTCTCATGTCCCCATCATCGGCGTTGACATTTGGGAGCACGCTTTCTACCTGCAATATCTCAACGTAAAGGTCGACGTAAGTCCCTGGATTGTTCTGATCTGAATCTGTTGACCAAGCGACGGCTTGCCAGTATCTCAAGGCCATCTGGAACGTGATCGATTTCCAAGAGGCTGAGAGGCGCTACCTAGATGCAGGCGCTTCTAAGCTCTGAGCCTGACGCACGCTCTTGCGCACAAGGTTTCATGAAGTAAAATAAGGGTGTTGTGTATGCTTCGTCGAGAATGAGATGAATGATTGAAGTATGCGTCCGTGTATGTGCATTGTTCCTCAAATTCGGAAGACTTGTACTGGCATTTTCCGCATTGCCATATGGAAACTGATGCCGGCGGCTACGAGGTTGACGACGGTGTTGGTTGCCAAGTAAAGCTAGAGATGTGTATGGCATTCACCCTCAATTATAAGCACATTAGCGAGCTGCTTCTCTATATTGCATCACTGTCGCACGGTTGCAGGTCAGTAGTGTGGCATTAATTTGCTACTGGCACTGAAACGACCTGTTGCCAAAGGAACGCCATGTATGTGATTAATTCAAGGAAGACCTAATTTCAGGACAAGAACTCACAGAGGTTCACAGAAGCGAACGCATGTGAATGCACTTAGAGGATATTTACAAAGCAACGCCTTTGGAAGAGGCTTTCGGAATGTTCCAGATGGTCTGGCCAGAGGGCAAAGAGACGGCCCGCCCTGCATCTCGGGCCGGGCCTTTGTCTAAACTGTCCAGTCAGCAAGATCAACGCCTGTGGGGCAGCTCTGGCATGGTTCTAGCCGAAAGTTCTGGTATTCCCACCCACATTCAATTTACCATTCCTCTGGGCTTCCGTGTTCAGGGAAAAGAAAGGATAAGGATCCCGTGGTATCATGGAGGCTCCAACATGCGGTTGATAAATGTGCATGTGCGTTCCGCGAGCCGAGAGAGCATAGTAGTGGCGGTTGTTGGCAGATGGCAGGTTTATCGAGTCCGTGTTCGGGGTCTGATATGACTGAGTGATCCGATCTAGGTGTGCCGCCCGCCCACCCAGGTTCTGGCGCAGTCTCGCGCTGCCCACGGAGGGTATACGCAACGTACGTACAACTACCTTTTTTTTTAGGGCGCTATCAAATGCCAGATTTAAATCGCCTCGCATCCAAGTTTTCCTATACAGTATTGTTTGACGCTTTGTACAGAGCTGGTATGCAGAATTACGTGTCGCCGACTGACTGGACTCTTGCGCGTTTCATGTGTGCGTACAACAATTCTAGATTGAACGTGCGTTACCCTGTACGTGAATTGGTGCGACCGATGGCGCAACGCTCGCAACACGCTACAGCCCATCGTGGCGTACGCATGCACTTGATTTCTAGAGCCGCGCAGCCCTCTGAGCAGCTGACTGATCTCCACTGTTGTACATACTCCTCAACGGCGATAGATAACTCGCGCTGTTGACCTCACGTGGGACGGTGTTCCCCAACATAGAGTAATGAAAAATCGCTATCGCAGTACAACAACATATAGTCCATGGACTTTCCATAGTCCTCTGCGTGGAGACATCATGGGTCGCATATACTCCACACCCAAAGAAAGGAGAATCGTGGAGGAGAATCCGCTAGCGCGTGTATGAAGCACGGAATCTTTTCATGACGGCCCTATCGGACGTGCATCAATTCGCATAGCTGCTGCGGAAGAAGCGAGAAGAGGGGAGTGACGAGTGACGATCAGACCTAGCTGGCAGGCTAGAGATCTGTCATCCTGGACTCCACCCTGAGCACATCCCTCACGGCGTCCTCGACTGCCTCTTCCCAGCCCTTGTAATCCTCTATCCCGAGGATCTCGCGCGCATTGCGCGTCTCGAATCGCGCAAACGACGAGACCTGGCGCGGGCCGGGCCCGCCCGCGAGACTCGGGAGCCGCTCCCGGATCCCGGGCATCGCCTCGGAGAGGTGCGCGACGACCTCGTGCCACAGCACATATCCGGCGACGAGTAGCACGCGCTTGCGCCGCTGCGGCGGGTCGAGCGGGCCGACGCGCAGCGCTGCGACGTGAGCTCGCGCGACGTCCGCAACGTGCACGTAGTTCGGAGAGAAGGGTGGCGCATTGGGGAGCATCGGCCTGCCGGGCCGGCCGTGCAGGAGCTCGGAGACCCATGCGAACGTGCCAGCACGGTGCTGATCGATCGCCTGACCGCGGCCGTATGGCCCGAACGTAAACCCGGGAAGAACTGCGTACGCGAGAGGAGTTAGGGACCTGTGGAGTTAAGGACAGGGAAGAAGCGAAGGGAGACGTACTGGATGTCACATCGACTTCCGGGTTGGTGTCGGCGAATTTCCAGAGCTCACGTTCGGCGATGACCGACGCAGCTGTGTGCAGACACCAAGGGTGCAATCCTAGCTTGTTGCAGTCGTCTTCTGTCTGGGGGTTCCAGTCTGGGAACACTTGGTTGGCCTTTCTTTTCGGCGTCGGCGCTCACGCTTACCGTTTTCGGTAATGGTGTTTGGGTTCCAAGAGTCGCTAGGGTGAAAAGTGTTCTGAAAGCTGCCCGTATAAACGACCTTTTTGACACTAGCAGGGCGGGAATATGCGAGGAGGTGTTTCATTCCGCTACTTGCCGATTCTACAGTCGACCTTGCCTCTTCAGTAGTCCTTCCCCTTATATGGGGCGAGCTCGCAACAATGAGGGTGCTGACGCCTATCGTACAAAGCGAGATGAGTGAACGCAGCATAAAGAGAGGGGGCGTCACGAACCTCTAAAGATGTCTGTTAAATCGTCGTGATCAAGATCCGTGACGCCTACGGCTTCAAATCTATCCTGGTATTCTAAGTATGCCATGCGGAGAGCAGAAACTCTCTCTGGTTTCACCGTCCTAAGATCATCGTACTGAGAACGATGCTCGAATTGTGTCGCTGGGTCAGACTTACCCTCTAACACGATATCCAGCTTTCAGCAGGTGCTCAACAATGTGTGATCCAGTGTAGCCCGATGCTTCTGTGACCTAGAGGGGGAGTACAAGTCGTTGAGACGATATCCGAGTGCAAACAAAAGCGCGTACGACTTACAAGAACGATGTCCGCCATGGGTATCTCACTGATCGCTGGGGAAGAGTTCTGGTACGCGGGTAAGCCGAACGAATTCACCACGGAAATGGGCGAACTCCCTGACACGTAGCGTGCCCTTGTTAACTATGAGGGTACCAGCACCGATATGGATCCGAATATGTGGGGTATCGTGGAATAGAGCAAAAGCTTCGGATATTTATGGTGGGGTTCAGACGGCCGTGGTAAGTAAAGTCGAGGGTGTTCAAAATTTTGGCTCCAATGCAGGCATGCGCAAGCACCGAATCAAAAAGACATCGACCAGCTACCGAATAAGAGTGTGACCGTTGCCAGATCTTGAGAATTGCGGCCAGTCTTGTGAAAAGGAAGACACGGCCTCGGCCCACCACTGACCGAAGGATGACCGAAAATGGATGCCTATTTCATTCATGGGGATACAGAGTGCCGGAGGACACTTCTTTCCTACGGCAATGCCGGCAAGACGATGCAGCATAAGAGGTCACTGAGGCAAGGAGGCCCCTGACTTGAATCGTTCCAATAGTAACAATAGACCGGGCTCGGCAAGCGACCTGAGGTGAGGTTCACTCAAAAAGTATGACAGTAGTACTAAGGTGGACACTGATGATTGATTTCCTGGACAGGAAAATCTGAGGCGCAGCATAGGTTGACGTGGTGGGTCGGGTCGGCGTCAGTCGTCACACATTCAAAAGAGTTCATAGGCGTTAGTTTATAACGTTCAGCTGGACAAGGCCGAACTGAGCCGTCGTCTCAACGGCTTCAAATTTGCCGACAAACTAAAAGGTCCGTTGCCTCTATTTGACAGGGTTATGGTTACAACTATGACGTATTTACTGTCGCGTCCCCCAAGTCCTTTTAACGGTTCGGTTGAGGTGACTCAATCATCTCCCACGAGTCATCGGTAGCGTGTCCTGTGTCAACGTGTCAACACCTATTCACCACTGGGATTCATCAGAGTTCAAGTTGACTCCTAAATGACTTTCATCTGCTGGATTGTCTACGACTGGTGCAAAATGTCTGACTACTGTCGCCTTGACTGTCGCTACCTGAATTCAACCCGCAGTCGATACCTCTGGACCACTGATGACGTCCAACCTTTCCATTTTACTGAGCGTGACTGTACAATATATGTCCGCTACTTGCCAAGACTGGCTTTTTCCAACCCTCTGGCTCAGGCAGACGCATGCCAAGCTATTCCTGTCTAACTTTATTCACGCTTCCCAAACCATAAAATCGTATCTACCGGCACTCCTCGGAACATTTGTCCGCTGCGCCTCGTGGTTTAGGGACTGGTATATCATCCCAGACGCTTCTTCGCACTTGTGTCATTCCGCGTTCTAATGCGTTATATGGGTGACTGACAGAGGCCGATGATATGGCTGAAGGTTTACAGGCCTGCTGACCCTTCGGGATTTCGTACAAATTTCATGGCTTGAGCGCCATCGATCGATCCTAGCTTTTCCCCACTCTTGCAGCCATGCGGTCAAGAGCATGGTTGAGTCTCGGTGCGCTCACGTCTCTTCTGCAGGTAGCCTCGTAGTCACTTGGGTCAGTTTCCCGGGCCGCAGTTCGTCATCGGTACAGCTTTACCGCCTATTTTTCTGTGGGCTGGTTGACGATTGGCACCGACATTCTACTCTATTGGCTAAAATTCCGTGTACAATCGCTGGGCATTTGATGGACTATGTTACGAGGGGGGTGATATCTCTTGTATGCATCGCTTTATATCCTCACCGCCGGCAGTGTTTAGCGAGCCTACCGACTCTATGGTACGCAAATGTGGCGCCAAGACATTCAATCTTATGAGTACCTGCGGGGAGTGCCAAGGTGGGGATCTGAGAACGTATGTCGCATTCCATTGCACTCCGATCTGCAAAAATCACCCCCACATCATTTAACTAGTCAGATTATTCGTATAACCACCCAAGAACATGGACCCCTACACGAGAGTCGGCCAATTGCCTGACCCTGAGCAGTAGATTTTTACACACAACCGGTTTCCCGGCCGTGTACCTGCAGGAACACGTGTACCACAACGCACGGTTCGTGCCCCCTTTTAACAAATATCCCTTTCTTCGCCCCATGAAACTCTGGAATCTATCAAACTTTCTTCTACGGTTCCTGTCTGACCGACTGTCTCTCACTCCCGAGATCTTTCCGAGGGGGCAATCGGCACGTCAGCCTCGAGGTGTTAGCTCGACCTCCAGTGCCTCTCTTCCGGGCGTCCACCTCTCCTAGGAGCGAGTCAAACACGGGCGCCATCGCAGGTATTTGTCGTAGTGATAGGGGCTTCCCTTCCAGCTTCTCGTATACTGTACTAATGTGCGGCTTGTGCCGGGAATCTGAAATTCGGATTTACACGTGTTGGATTCACGAAAGCTTATCTAGATCTTTATCATGTGGATCAAGGTGAAATACCCCACAGACGCCAGTACTCTTGGCAAAAGGGTCGGCTAGTGGTCACCTTTCTTTTTAACGTGTCTTATGTCACCTGGCTGGGAAAGCACGAAGACTTTACAGCCCACGGATCGTCACCCTCGCACTTTGTTCATTTCCTGATGGTCGAAAAAAGAATTTGGCGTTGCAAGTGCCAATATACTATATGGGGCGACAGACATTGAGCGCGCTTAGAGACCTGATCCTCCTGGGGTCTCTTATCAGACTTTGTTTTGTCACCACAGCAGGGCCTGAGCGTTATCTTTCGGTCCTACCTTTGTCCTCCTTGCAGTCATGCAGTCGAGGGGGTCATCAAGCTTCGTTGCGATTACATTTCTTTTTCTCCTCTTCGCCGGTGGCCCCGTAGTTGCTCGGATCAGTGCCCCAATCTGCACTGACATAGTAGGGTCGTCGTGGAAATGGGTACAGTTTTACCACCTATTCTTCATGTGAGCTGGCTTACGACTGACACCCAGTCATTCAACTCTCTTGACCAAAATCCGTGTACAGTCACGGCGTACTTGATGGTGACATGTTACGGTGGTGGTAATAATTTTTTAAAAGTCTTGTGTCTACCGCCTCGCGTACTCATCCCTGGTAGTATTTGCCGTAGATCCTCTGTTTGTCGGGGGCGCATATTTGAGTCCCAGTAAGAAGTCCGGGACGCACACCCATGCTGGTGCAACACCGTAGCATTCAATCTCATCAGTACCTGCGGCGAATGCCAAGGAGGGCGGTCGATATTGTACGTCTAACCTCGTTCCCCCTCCTTACACCAAATTTCCTCCATTTTGATTTAGATGGTCCGATTATTTGCAAAATTGTACAAATACCATGGAATTCTCCACGTGAGTCGACAGACCATCGCGGTATTGGCTTATTGGTTTTCAC
This sequence comes from Lactarius indigo, assembly GCA_025766275.1. Lineage (NCBI taxonomy): Eukaryota > Fungi > Basidiomycota > Agaricomycetes > Russulales > Russulaceae > Lactarius > Lactarius indigo. Next base: position 897,832 of record JAFKAC010000012.1, on the reverse strand, counting down.
CCTGAGCGACGTATTTCCACATGCAGATTCCTCGACCCTGTACCTGCAGGGACATGCGTACCCCAGTGGGCTTTTCTGGATATCGCGGTTAGATCCCCACCTGATGCCTTCCTAAATCCCAATTCAACCGGTATCCCCTTGCTATAGCATGCGAACTTCTGGAATGCCGGCACGGCGCAACTCGTCGGTGGTGAACAATGAGACCTCGTCACTTGATGGTTCCTGTCTGACAGACCGTCTTTCCTTAGACTCCCCCGAGATCTTTCCAGGGGAACTGATTAACACTCCAGCCCCATTGAGTGTAACGCCCAGGACCCCCAGCGCCTCTTCTCACATTGTCGTACCAGCGCCTGCCCTGCCTGTGTTCACCTTATCCAAGTTCACCCCACGCCAGTACACCCCATACATCCCGCCCATCGATCCATTCCCCGACTTTCCCGAAACTCCCGATCCATTTGATGACTTCCCACCCTACTTCCCGGCAACTTCTTCCAGGAGCGGGTCGAACACGGGTAGCGTCGTCCTCGCCGTTCCAGTTACTATTGCTGCCATTACCGTCCTTGCTTTGTCACGTTTTTCTTGAGATCCAGCTAAGGCTATGTGTACACGTGCGTGCATGCATATATGTCTGTGTCTGTGTCTATTTTCTTATTATAACAAGCTACGCTGATCAAACAGTCAGCACGTTTCCGTGTCCATATTCTCACGATCCTTGACCGTAACTTTTATTCCTTTGGGAGTACCCCACCTTACACCACCAGGAAAGCGAAGTATCAGTACATGGGATCGTGTGCGCTCGAACGCTCGGGTTTGCTTGAGGTTAACTGGGTGGCGCAAGGATGAGAGCTCCAGCTCCAGATATCTCGAAACTAAAAAGAGTTTTGGTCGAGACAGTTTTACTCGGCGCGGAAATGGGCGTAAGAGCGCGCCCCTACCCGTTCTGCGCCGCCCCATTCGCGCATTGCGCACCCCATTATACACGCCCTCCTTCTGAGCGTGAAGGAGGCGCGAATGGGGCAGTCTGCGCCCCCCATTTCTGTGCAGGGTGAGGGAGCAGAAATGGGCGGGGGACGCTTTCCTGTTTAGGTGCTCCAAGACTCGTGGCTCTACAATTGCACCATTACCGGGGATTATGGTTGTTGCTCTCTGGATGAGATCGGGTTCATTGTAAAGGGATGGCTTCAATAGTGTGCCAGTGGGGCCACATCGGTGAGCTTTTTAGATTCGTGGTCAATCTCGAGAATAGGAAACAATGTAGATGATTGGAGATTACAAAATTGGAGGTAGACCTTTAGGGAGAGAGAATATTGGTACTGCACGAACCGATCCTGATGTTGGCACGAGACGCGCATTCTCCGAACCGAGCGCTGAGGTTTGAGGGGCTAGTGAATGTGCATAAACGAAGTGTAGACAAATGTAGTTAGTTACGCATAAGACAGGTTTTTACCATCTTTTTTTTTTTTTTTTTCCCGTCAGAATAACGAGTATCACGGGGCACAGAACCCTACGTATGTCCTGTAGAATCGTCTGCATAGTCAATATTCCCTCTAGATAACACAGGCTGCCGCTATTACTGACTTAATATTCCCATTCTCTCAGTCTGAGTTCGGCATTGCGACTCTCATTCCTGATGAGGTGCAGTGCATCTGCGAGCTGCACAGACACACTAATGTGGAACGGAGCCGGCATCCGCGTCAAGCCGAGATTCGCGATCTTCCTAGGATCGGCACAGCTCCCATCGATGGCATGACGCACGTCGAACTCCCACAGAATTCTGCGGCACCCAGGCCCGTAGTCAGTACCGGTAATGGGAGGCCCGCCACACTTGCGAAACGATACGCACCGAGCGATGGAATGGAAAGTCGACTGCAGCTCAATGTGTATGTCCGGGAACACACGGCGCCCAAATCCGAACGGCATAGTAAACTCGCCTTCTACCTTTCCGTTCCATTTACTTCCTACTGGGTTGTGCAGTTTGAGAACCTGTGAAGGGTTGAAAGTCTCTGGGTTCTCGAATAGGGAGGCTTGACGAGTGCACTTTTAAACCCGGAGTTAATTAGTATGAAGCCCACTCGGGAACGGACCGGGAGACGACATACTCAATGTTACCGTAGACAGACGGTCGTACTTGCCGGAATATCATACCCTGCGTAAACGTCGCCTTTGCTTGTCGCGTGGGGAATGGCGAATGGAACAACCGGTCGCCACCTTTTCGGTGCAACCGTGATCGTCAGTATAAGAGCGAGGAAGACACCGCAGCAAGCAGGTGCGCCTTGTCACTTCCTTTACGAACGCGACTAGGTAGGGCAGGGAACCCTCGTCGTCGAACGTCGGCAACCGGCCCCGTCCGACGACATCATCGAGCTCCTCTTGAATCATCATAGTGATGTCGGGATATGCGGCCACAGCAACTATAGGCCGATCAGATATCGAAATCATCATAAACCGAGGCCAAGCCCACAGAGGCACCATTGGATAGTTGAGAGTGTCTACAGGACCAGTTGGTCTATGAATTGCAATCGGGAAACCAATATACGGTATCGGCGCCCGTGATGAACGGCGCTCATTCCTTCGTTGCCACCTTTGGACAAGCTGTAAGTTCCAATGCATTCCTTGGCGACCCCAGTTTCGAGACGTCGCTTGACGCCGTTAAAGAAGTTCAGATGTCTCGATATCTTTCGCGCGGATCTCCTCGAGCGTCGTCAGTGCTGGACGGAACCATTGTAATGATGGTTTCTGGAGTGGACGTTAAAGGACGCGTAGATCACGAACTAGGTGACATGTACGTACAGGAAGCCACAGAAGAGATGGCCACTACGTTTTTGGAAGCCACTAGAAAGTCGTGAGTGTGCTAAAGACCGAAGTTATGTCACTCACAGCCTCTACAATGTACTTTTCTGGGACGCCGATGCATGATAATAGAGAAATGAACGATCTACATATGCACCTAGAGATCTGCGCTGACCTAGCACTATTCGGCGACGATAGTTTGCGTCTTATTTGCTGCTGGATATGAGAATCGGAACTCACTGCTGATACTCTGAAGGCGAGGGTCGCGAGGTGTCATACATTGCATCAACTATAGAACATGAAGAAGCGCATCTTGTAATTGTAGCTGACCATTTCGTCAGTCTTCAAATCACGAAGTCGGCAACCATAAGATACCCCGAGGACGACGGAGGTCACGAACCTGGAAGTTTGCTTTCACAAGGGGCGGGCAAATGAAGGTGTGCTTACCGCCGAATAGTTTCCTCGTGGTCTTTCCAACCATCGGCAAGTAAGTCGCGTAGAACAATAGCCGCTTCGAGTGTTTATTGCTCGCGATAATAAATTGCAGCACTCTCATTCATTCCAATGTGTTGAAGCTATACAAAAATCGCGGGCAGATGAGAAGAACCATACGAGCACCTCTGAGGCCCTACCTTGCGCCATCTTCTCCAGCGGTAGCCATAGGGAGTACTAAGACCCCGTTTACCCTCCGACAAAATATCGTGCCTATGGGTATTAAAATAAGATAACAAATAGCACAGAACCGTACGCGACCTCTTGGTCTACTTGAGTAAATGTCTCCCTTCTCATCTAGCAAGTCAGAAGTAGCATTGAGGTAATATTGATCCAACAAAAAAAAAGTAGCCTTGAGGTCGTTCAGGACTGTTGCGTGTTGAGACTATCAAGTAAAACTGGTCCTTGGTAATCGTACCTATTGCGAGTCTTGTCCCAATCTTGAAAGCGAATATCGAACCTAAGAATATAAGATTGAGCATGGAATTGCTGCTGGCTGGTGTGTTGCATACCGTATTGTTTCCTCCACCTGTCAAACCGCATGGGCATAGGTGACTTTGCGAACTCCGCTGCGACATTGCCAGGTGGACCAGGTGGAAGGCAATATCGGTGCGAAGATATTAAAAGAAGAACGAGGATTACCAGGACCTCCGCTGAAGATGTTAGTGAAATGCTGTCAAACACATTATGGGGAGCGGATGGTCACGTTGTTTACTGTACTGTACGTAACTACGGGCCTCCAGTGCCCCGAGGCTGGGAATTGGTCACTTCGAGATACTGTGCGTGACTGGCCTCAAGAACGGGAACCCACCTCAGTCAGGAAAGAAAACATTTGAGGCGCATACAATCAATCCTGTTTTAAAGCGTTCTGAACACTATTCAGTTCATGAGCCCCTCTGGTACGTATTTGGTAAGTACTTTGCCTAATCTGAACGACAGCAGTTTCGAGAAACGTCAACACAGTCGAAGATCCTCCGGTCACCCGCGGCCCTTCTCGTCCTTCATTCTATCGCCGGCTGGGTATGACTCTATCATGTGCATGCTATCTCCTAATTCTATCTTTGTCCGTGCTTCCAGGAGACCGACGCCTCCCAACAAGAACGCATATACAATCCCCTAATGTGAATCTGCGCGACTTAACTCCACGTAGGGCTTCCTTGCTTGCCATGAGACATGGTCGCAAGCGAATAGCGGCTCGCGGTCACAGAGAATCTCCTTCTGTCCATGACATCGACGCGTAACCAATAGATATAAAATCCGGACAAGGGTGGGTCCGAGAAAGTTGCTCTTTATTCCTTGCTGCCGTAGTCCTTCTTCCCGACACTATTTGACTCTTGATGGCGCTCATACTCACCGCTCTTCGCCGCCTTGGCCGCGGCACTGTATCAAGACTTTTCGAGGCCTTTTTCTGTGCTGGCTTACTCACCTGGGACCTTTCTCGTCATCGTCAACCTTTTCACATTTAAGCGCAAGATTGGCACTGTGACGCCGAAGGGGCATCCAGGTGAAAGCGGCGTCTGGCCCGAGTACATTCCCCCACAAAGCGGCGACAGCCGCTGCTCGTGCCCCGCGCTTAATGCCATGGCCAATCACGGTACGTCCGTCGTTCCAGTCCCATGACGTTGGTGAGAAGGCTAGCTTATGTACTCCGTCCGCAAGGAATCATCAAGCGTGATGGACGAAATATCTCTTTTAAGGAACTCTCTGGGACTATTCGGTCGACCTACAACTTTTCTCCATCGTTTTGTTTACTCGTGCCGCGCTACATCGCGCACGTCCTGAACCGCTCCTACAGCACTGGGCGCTTTGATCTTGCGGATATCGATGTACACAACGGCATCGAGCATGATGCCTCGTTGGTCCGTACGTGTCAATACCCTTGGCTTCGTAGCATCAGACGTTACAGCTGAGCTACATTACCCAGGCCGCGACGTAATCCATCAATCTAGCCAAGGCTTGCCGGATGGCGAGTTGGTGGCCGCGCTGCTCAAATCGGCCACCGGCCCTCCACCCAAGAAGGCCCCGCAGCCCACCTCGCAGAGGCCTCTCCCGTCCAACGAATCTCCTTATTTCAACATCGCGGCACATGTCGCAAAAGCGGCTCCAGATTTAGATGTGAACCGCACATTCACAGCGGCTGACCTGTCGCGGCGACTGGGTGAGCGCCGTCGTGAGGCAAAGGCCAATAATGGACAATACTCTCAAGACACCGGACACAAAATAGTGGGCTCTGCTAAGTACGTACAGCTTTTGCCGTCATCTATTCCCACGTCTAATCGCCCTGCCCATTCTGTACTGTACTCATTCAGCGGGTCGACGCTGTTGACTATCTTTGGCGGGCGTTTGGACGACATTTACACTTTCCTGACGGAGGAGCGTTTACCTGAAGGCTGGGAATCGCGTATCCGCGACCAAATGGGCCTAACATTATTCGCGTTCAACCGTATTGTATTCCAGGTCGAACTTGGCATCGATGAGGAGGTCAACCAGCCGTTAAATCTCATGTAGTGTGGTACGGTGATTCACAGTAATGATCATTTTGTATCCATTTTTTTCTTGACGAATACCTTGATCGGCTTTGTGTTAATCTAGCTGACCGAGTGTGATGAGCCTTCGCGCAAGCATCGTGATGCGTTCCCGTCTGGCCTAAGTAGCCCCAAATCCACCATAACTCCTGAGGAAGGTGGGTACCATTTCGCAAGGTAAGATTCGTAGGAGAATTGAATGGACCAACTACACAAGCGAATAAAGTGATCTTGTGGGGTGAGATGCATCGTGTTGAAACTACACCGAAATAAGAGGAAGATGAGATGAAGTTTCCGGGAATCTCTGAGGCCCGAGTGAACTTACCTTACGCCATCTTCTCCAGTGATCACCATAGGGAGCACTAGGACCAGGTTTTACCCCCCGACAAAATCTCATGCCTACGAAAATTCCTCGGCATCGAAGGAGAAAAAATGGCACAGAACCGTGCGCGACTATTCTCGGTCTACTTGAGTAAATGTCTCCCTTCTTATCTAGTAAGTCGGAAGTAGCCTTGAGGTCGTTCATGACTGTTGCTTCGTTGACGTCATTAGGTGGGACCGGTGCTCGTTAACCGTACCAATTACGAGTATTGTCCCAATCTTGAAAGAGAATATAGGATCTAAGCATCACATAGAATTTAGAACAAGTTATTGCTGGCAGGTTCGTTGCGTACTATACTGTTTCTTCCACCTGTCAAACAATACGAGCATAGGTGGCTTTTGTGAACTCTTCTGCTACATTTACGGATGGACCAGGTGGCAGGCGACACCGGCGCGAAGAGATCAAAAGAAGAATGAGGATTGTTAGACCCGCGAGATGCACTGATAACGTGAGTGAGGTCACGGTGCTGTCGGTTAATCAGACGCCATAGCTATATGATAGAGCGCCTGCCCGCACCTTTTCATCGTGTATTAGATCGCCACGAAAAGAGCTAAGCATACGGCGCCCATCAATCACATCACAGCCTCCCATTTACCGTGATTCTCCAGTCAGAAGCGACAACGAGCCCGAGGGCACGATAAAACTTGCTTCACGCTGCTACCTTCTCCCGTCTGTTCAGTTGATGTTGCGCGGGATTGGTAGACTGTGAGATGATGAAGCCCATCGCACCGAACAGTCTTTTCCCTACTTCCCGAAAGACTCGGCCATGCAAGAAAATTGGGGCGTGGCTTGGTGGAGAACAGCCGTTCCCGGCCCAAGCGCGTTGAAGCTCCAGCGGGTCTGTCACAGGCCACTTGAGCCTGGTCATAGGATTTCTAGGCCCTTTGTTCTTATCGACGGCTCTCTAGAGGTGGTTATTGTCTAAATTTGCTATGAGCTCTGCCATTGAAAAGTACAAGGCAAAGGACACTACAAAGACACTCGTTCACCGTGGAAATTTCTCGGGTCAGGGAACTCCCCTAGATGAGACCCTCAAGGACACCACGCCACCGATCACAGTTGAAAGACATTGTCGGTGAAGGGGATTTAAGCGCAGCTGCCACGAGGCAGTTCTAACCACAGCGGAACCAAAGAAATTGGGGAGTATTAAAAGACCACACATGGTCATATCAAAGCGGAGTGGCGACCCCCAGCCTGGCCGCGTGGATGCCACACGCGGTCCTGGCTGTGGTCGCCTTCGCTAAACATGCAAGCGATGCCTCTGTGGGGTGGCCGGAACTCGATAAAAACGCAACGCCCCCTCCGCAATTCCTCTCAAGAAACTACCAGTTCACATCCCACAATCACTCATACAACCTCCCAACCGCAATGGTCTTTCCCGCCCTCTACCCCAGCCTTCCCGAAACCCACGCACCATCACCCCTACCCGACGGTCCCAAAGAGGACGATTTGATGGCACAGTGGGCTCAACACGCCGGGTACGCCCAGCCCGAGCCGGTGGAAGGAATCGATATCGACTTTGAGGGCCTGGAAGCGCTCCTCGCTTGGGAGCTAGGTGACACGCTCCCCGAACCAACTCCGGCCTCCCAGCTTGGAGGTGGTCTTGTGAGCATATTTGTCCCCACGATGAAAGAACTAACTTCTGTCATAGGATTTTGACTGGACCACCACGGTAGCCAGGAACGTGCCCGGAAATAGCGCCGCTCTCGACTATCTCGCCGCAGCACCTATCGCGGCGACTGCCCTCATGCCAGCGCCTCTCGCCGCCAACATCTTCGACCTACCCGTAAGCATGCAACGAATGGTGGTCAGCTCACCTTATAATTCTACAGGAGTGGGATTCTACACTCTCGCTCACTCCAGGCATGTCTCCACCTTACGCTTCCAAAACACCTCGTACTCACCATTCAAAAGCGCTGACAGATATCAGTTCAGTCACATCACCGCAGAGTGACAGCACTGGGGACCAGCGACTCCTATTTCCCACATATAAAGCAGTAGCCTCACAGCTCGTGAGTACAATGAACCAACGCAAGGAGCCCTGCTCACGATTTCTTACAGGTTCCATCATCGACTATCCCTCTCCCAAAATTCGATTTCACCGACGTCTTCCAGCCGGAACAAGCCGCCCACACACCGCCCTCTTGGTTCATCGGGGACGGCATCGATTTCAGTGGGCAGACGGGTCATGTTTCAACCTACGACTACGGGAAGACGTAAGTACCCCGTTTCTGTTTACCGGAGGAAAATCTCACCCTCATATCGATATTCATCCCGCTTAGTCATATTGAGACCAACCTCGATATGGCGACACTCGCCAACGTGTCATCGACGATGGAGAACACAAGCACAGAGGGTGTAGGGGTCTCGGAGACAGTGCTCGGGAAGCGAAGAAGGAAAAGGCATGGAACCTATCGTAATCTCTCCGCAGGGCTTAGTGATGACGATAACAGCAGCTATGAATTACCACAGCAGGGGGTAAATCCAACCACAGATGTGGTCTTGGAGGCAGCACGGTCCACGAAGAGGGCCCGCCGTACACCTGCCATCAGGACCCTACAAAGTACCAAAGGTAAATCCAAGGCGGTGGGACGCGGAGCGGGGAGGCTCGCGTCCACGACGGCACGAGGACTTTACCATCGATCCTTGTTGGGACCTAGCGTTCCGCAGGGTCCAGTGGGAGCCCTTGTGCAAAGACAGCTGTCTTGGACTGAGGAGAGAGAGCAGGAGGAAACGCAGCACGACACGGGAAGTAGTTGGCCGCAGCAGATCGATCCGCGAAATCCGGAGATCGCCGAATACCCGGAAGGTCTCCACACGATCCCGAAGTCGTTGACAATGTGGCAGCGGTTATTGCTCCAGACCACCCAGGCCGACGTGGAGCGCGAGGCCGTCAGTGTAATAAAGTGCAGGCTGTGTCCCACCGACCGATTCAAGACCTGGGCGTGCTTTTGCCGCCATTGCAGAGACTGCGAGAAACACCCTGCCGAAATCGAGTGCTGCGAGCGTTGCGGGATCTATTTCGGCCGCCAAGACTCGAAGAAACGTCACAACGATTCGGCAACGAAGGCATGCTGCGAGACGATGGCAGACGAGGCAGCATGGAGGAAGTATAAGGCCAAGCAGCTATTGGCAGCTTTCCAGGCGAGGGTGGAGTATTGTCTGAGAACAGGGGAGGAGCTCGGTCCCACATTTGCCGCGATCGCCAGGGCAGAGCTCCCGAGTAAGTCGAAGAAGGCGTTCGCACCGAGGAAGAACAAGTCGAAAGGCAACAATTCGCAGGTCGCAGGACTCTGATAGCAGATGGAGATATGTACCTTCTCTATCTCTCTTTTTGTTTTCTTCCTTTCATCGGCCCCGCTGCATGTACGTGTCTGCGGTGTGGCGCCACGGACGACTCCTGCTTTTCCTGTGTTCGCTTAGTGATGGTCTTTCCTATATCAGTTTCGATCTGTTTTCGTTTCTTCGTGTGTGTACCGTACTGTGAAGGGTTCTCGAATTAGTTTCGAATATATGTGTTGGTCTCGTACCGTGTTTGTCCCTTCTCCCCGATCGACTATTTGCGTAGCGGGTGCAAAGACAAAAATATGACGACGTTGGACCTAATCCTACGCCTGCGAGCTCCAAACAACTGGTACTGCCCCTTAGTCCCAGAATGAGGGATGTATGGACCAACGTGAACAGATCCGGTACGGCTCGAAACTGCGTTTGAACGTACCTCGTATGGACCTGCCACGCCATGTTCTAGTACAAGAGCTGTTATATGTGCCAGTACCTGGACAGTACACCGAATATCTTCCACATAACTGGCCCATAAACCGCACCACATGCGAGAGTTGAGAAAGGTCGTCATAGAAGAAGAAGAATACAAGCAACCACATGTCGCTTTCGGACACACGCGTGTTGCTGGGGAGAGAGGTGAGATTGATGAGTAGGGGAGCGATAGACACGGTAGAACACCATCACATCGGGGTTTCCGTTTTCTGCCTGAAAAAAAAAGCTTGTGGATCTGATGACAAGTCTGATGAGCGGAGAACCGCTTGCCGCACAATCGATGCGCAAAAAAGAAATTTCGAGAAGTGTTCCGACATGGGGCGGCGCTTATCTCGACTCCCCACTCGCCATGCTTCACTTCGTCACCGTCACCACGTGTATTCCCAGTGTCTTGCCACAAAATCTCATAGCTATGGAAGTCTGCTGCTATTTTTCAAGGTAGTCGAGTCGTCACCGTGCAGAGTCAATACGTTCGATGCCACTGGCAGTCTGATTGATCGAGCCAACTTAGGGCCTCCTCGTTGAGGTCGGTATCACGTTGTTCCATACGCGACGGCTGAGGATATGAGCCGTGGCTGTCCGTTGATGGGGTTTCCAAACCTGGAATAAGTGATCATGTGATCGAACCTTATGGATCATCGATTCGTGCCAGTGCCGTGCTTGGTGTGCCAGTGTGTCAAATTATCAAGGATGAGCAATCATCCCTGCCTCTTCATCGATTCATCATTTACCCTATACCCAGATTCAAATGGACGACTGGATGGCCGGCGCGCCGCACGCGCCGTAACAAAGAGCCGAGTAAATATGATCGTACCTCGAGGCCGTCATTGAGACCGTTCGGCTAGAGCGTTTGGTTTGAAGGGGATTCGACTGTCGTTCCCAGTCAGCTCACTACTCTACAAAATACGCGCACACACAACTGTCGCCGGTACAGGACTTCGATCTCTTTCATCAAGAAGAGTTCCCATCGACTAGAATCTGCTTAGCCAGTTTCTAGAACCGGCATGATTGCATGGGCCGCAGCGTTGGCTAAAGTTGAATTGAATGACGACTGCAAGTTGGGAGAAGTACAACGCGTGTTCAGATACCAGGGAAACCCTAGAAATACGATACATGCCTTCTCCCGAGCACGGGTTATTGCCCGCTCCAGTTGCACGCAATAGTCTTCCCCTTTCATAGCGTGTTTCTCTAGGCAGAACATCCATTTTCCCGGATATCTTCAAGCTGCGTGCTCCAGCAGAGCCTTCAGATATTTCGAGCAAATGATCGAGGGTTTGATGAGTCGACGTGCGAAATCTTGCTTCAGCTCTTCGATTTGCTACGAAAAAAGGTCGTGCACCCACGTGGGGAGTGCGGGTGCACCCTTAGTCAACGACTGGGCCTTGCTTCCAAGACAGTTGATTCATATTTTTGACGGGCCTTTGAGACTACCAAGGGACGATTCGAAGCACGAGACTAGTTGATCTCTGCAACCTTTCCGGAAGTTGGAAGGTTCGTGCAGTGCCCATCCTTCAAACAGTCGCGAATCGTCTCTGAAATGTTCAACGTCATCGGGTAATCCAGAGTGCTCTAGAGATGTAGTCACGTTCATTTCTGGGATGAGCTCGTATCAGCCCCCCAAGAACGGTGGAACTCCTGACGATATAAAGCTTGAGCTTGCACCCGAAATACTTGAGAGTCACCGGAGCGGAGAACAACGTTTGCATCTGGATCGTCGAAGAGTACGTGAGGGATTCATCGGGACCATGCGGGTTGAATGCGTCTGGAGACAGTAGTCATGGAAAAGAAAACAGTCTAGGGGGCCTTCGATATCAGAGTCGATACACCTCGGGGTCTACTATCAGGCTAACGCACTGGGGCTCGTACCTGTGGTTCGAATGAATGTTGTTACTGTAAAATGACTCGGATGCGACGGATGGAAGGTACTACTACTATGGTAGCGCCCTGCATAACGGCTGATTAAAAGTAGGGCAGTTTTAGAGTCTTTCGACCATTTTTGGGATACAGACTGTGAGGTCGAATGTTTTGAATGTCAGTTCAAGCCACCAGTCCTGAAGGCCTGAAGCTCCGAAAAATCATGGCGGGACTGGAACGGTGTTGTCCGCTCTGAATCATGGAAGTCCCCTCACATAGATAAGTTACCAGCTCATGTTCAGGCCTCCCAGGAAGACGACAGCGAGCGCCAGTGACGATAGACGCGCAGATAAACTCGGATATTGCCGATATCACCTGGACCATGACAATTCGGAACGAAACCATGCCTATGATCACCTGATTTTCAAATTCTCGTCACAACTTGACTGGGTCTGCTCTCAAGATGGGTTCGAATGCTTGTGGTTTCGCGTCGGACCCAGCATGGAATAGAAGGTTGATTGGCCAATTATGTTTCATATGGAAGTCTATAGTACCGTGCGTTTTACGAGACTTGATTTTTGATGTATTGAGTTAGTCATGAAAGCCTAGTGTAGTGCCCATTCCCGGAAGCGCCGCGCCTGCGCGATGCGATTTTGCGCAATCTTAGCAGCTTCAACGCCCCATAACTCCTCTGGGCTGGTGGGGACGACGCCCTGAAGTAGCAGAACCATATCGATCGGCTCTCCCAGCGCATCGACGTGGTCATTGGGAGGGAGAGCATTTGTCGGGATCCCGTCGTCACGGATCTCGCCGTCTTGGGGAGTTGCGAACACGGACCGCACAGCGCGCTCTGCCTCCTTGAACTCCGCGACCACGCAGTTCTCGAGACTGAGCGGCGCGCAGGGGTCCCAGCGCACAAGCGCAGGTCGCACGCACGCCGCCTGAGGCGGGACGATCGACCGCCCGAGCGCGAAGTCTTCGTACAGCAGCGCGATGTCCGCCATCGTCAAAGGGAGCGTGCTATGCAACAACAAAAGTCCGAGGAAATAAGCTCTCGGAGAGCGACGAACAGAACAGGTAGAAAAGGACGAACTTGATCTGTTTGCGCGCAATGCGCGACTCGCGATGTAGCAGATCTTTCCACATCCGCTCGTACAACTTCTTGCGGTGGCGCACGGGTAAGGGGCGCTCCAGCGGGCGTCCCGCGAGTTCGCAAAGCACGTACGTCGCTATGTGCAGGCCGAAGAGTGCCGGCAACGGCCCGAGCACGGGCAAGATCCGCACGCGGAAGTCGCGGAGCGGCGCGAGCTCATCCACGGAGCCCTTAGCGAGCTCCGCGTCGGCTAGCGGGAGAAGCGCAACGTCGCCAGGAACCTCGGTTGAGTACACCACCGGAATCGAGTACTCGCTCGTGGATGACGGTGAAGGTGCGTCCGGGTCTGAGTCGGTGTCGCGGCCGGGGCACGAGGGGGGCGAGGGTGGAGACGATCGAGAAAGGACGGCACGGAGGCGCTGGCGCACAGCACGTGCAAGTGGGTCGTAATGTGTCGCAGAGAGGTCTGCTATTTGGATGCGCGTTGGGTCGGACTTGGTGCCTGCACCCATGGACGAGAATACCTTGATGTTATTCCGTACACAATGCGCAAGTAGCTCCACCTTTGTACCAATATTGTCGATTGCGTCTTCGTCAGTTCGTCAGCTGTTATCTTCCCAAAAAAAAAAAAAAAAAAATTATCATGACAAGCGCCATTGAGACACGTACCGACAACCCAATCCGCGCCGTCGAGAAGATCTGCACCGTCTGTGCCACCACGCCACAGCTCTACTCGTGGGTCAACCTGCACGAACGGCGCGATACCTCGCAGAGCACGTGCTACGCATTGCACTTTCGGCGTGCCGACATCCGCGAGCCCCGCAGTCGCATGGCGGTTTAGAGAGGAGAGCGTCACGTAGTCGAAGTCAATCAGTCGTAGCCGTGCGACCCCAGAGCGCGCAAGCATAACTGCCGCCCAGCTGCCAACGCCACCGCAGCCAACGATTACGACCGACGCACTGCGCACACGCGCGACGCCCTCCTCCCCGAGGAAGGCATAGTTGCGCGCGAGCTGCTCGCGCACAAGATTCTCTGCATATTCGGTGCCAGGGGCAGGGAGTAGTGATGATGGAGAGGGTTGTACGCGGTTAGAGGAGGTTTGTTCAGATAGAGAACGTTTTATGTCCTCGGCAAGGTCGTTGCGTCGCTTCTGGCGGGAACGAGATTGATAAATGGAAAGGAGTGAATATGTTGTGAATGCTGTGGCCGCTGCTGTGAGTAGGAGTTGTGTTTTGTGGGAGTTGAGGTTGAAAGGGAGGGTCATCGTCGTAATGGCTGAAGGTGATCATGCACGTGACAACATATCGGACTCTTTTTCAAGCACCAAACTGGTAACGAGTGTCCCCGTTTTGGCGGAGAAACATCTATGACCTCAAAGATGACCTCAAATGCACATCCTTCGTCTTCTCCATCGCCATCCCGACGCCCCTCACACTCTCCGCCGAGGACGGCATCAACATCTTGCGGCACACGCTGTCAATCCTGAGTACGCCGCTGCAGGAGAACCTGCGGCGTGAGCTGTTCTCGACTGGGTCAAGGCCGTCACGATCCCCTCCCAGCGCCTCGCCGATCATCCACATCCACCTGCGTTCTGAGGCGACGTCTTCTGCATCCATATCCGCCTCTGCGAAGCCACTTAACCCCGCAATCGCTGCGCTGCGCGATGCGCCGTCGTTCGACATCGCGTGGGTGAGGAGCACCTGCTGCAGGACATCGTGGAGGAGGCGTTCGCGCAGGGCAAGTGGTCACGTACCCACGCTGGGTGCGCGGGCAGGAACTAGTTGAGGCGCATCCGAACATCCGCCTCGCTATCACGGCGGCACTGTCGCACAAGGAGTGCGAGTTCGCTGTCGAGGTCACTGAGGCCGCCGTTGCGAAGCGCAAATGAGTGCGCCTACTGCCCACCGCGTGCCGATCCGGAGCTCTCCCGTCGTACTTTTCTTTTCTCCCGCCCTTTACAGTCTATATCACTCTCCTACACTTGTGTGGAACGCTATCTCTATTACAGTAATTAATGCACGAACAGCTAAACCTACGTCAGTAAAAAAGCATGTTGCGCCTCGCCGCATGGGGCCGAACGCCGCCTTCCTTCTCAGGGTGTATGTGGGTCACGGGATATCGGTGAGGTTCGTCGACCGATCATCGTTCAACTCAGAAACGCACTTCCGGCTTTATCTAACAGTTATACAAAGACCTCTGGTATTAATAACTTTCTACGTGTCGGTGACCGTGACGTGAACGCGTATATGCACAAGCTACGGCTGATCCACAGCACCATGTTCTAATAGAAGTTTCGTCATTTCGTGGTATCCTCTTGACGAAGCCACTTGAAATGGGGTCCTTCCCTCCCCATCCTTCTCATCTATATTCGATCCGAAACTGAGTAGCACTCGAGCGGCCTCGAGTAACCCTTTGGATGAGGCTTCGTGTAACGGAGTTGAGTGGTTGTGGCCACGCGCATTTGGGTCCGCCCCATGTTCTAGTAGTCGCCGCACGACGCCGATGAACTTTCCATCCTCGGAACCACTGGAACGAAATATAGTGTCGTGTAACGGGGTTCTGCCACCGCTATTTCGCGAGTTGACGTCTGCGCCATGTTCAAGTAGCACCTGAACAGCCTCGAGATGCTTACTGCCTGCCGCGATGTGCAGTGGTGTCCGCCCGGCAGCGTTCCGAGCATTTTTATCCGCGCCATGATTGAGAAGCCACCGCATGGTGCCGACGTCTCCATTGATCGATGCAATGTATAGCGGAGTCCTCTCATATTCGCCTCGAACATCTACGTCTGAACCATGCTTGAGGAGTAAATTCGCGACACCAAAGTGTTCCTTAGACAAAGCTGCCGGAAACGGGGCCAGTAGGATACCACCACTTGCAATTACTTGTTCGGGATGCTCCATAATAAGACGTTCTGCCAGGTCATAAAATCCACACAATGCGGCATAGTAAAGCGGGGAACCAAGACCATCTGGCCGCGAGGATGAGAAAAAGCCCCAGTATTCGTCGATGTCGTGCACCCGAAGCCACGCCGCGAAATGTGGTTTTGAACTGTCGAATAGATCATCTATACCATGCCGTACGCGTGATGACACTTTCTCGAATCGTGCGTGGTCCACCCAGTGTCGAGCAGCGTATTCAGCCAGAGGAAACTCTTCGGCACTAACGTGTTCGTCCAGCCGGAGCAGGGTACCCAGGCATGCCTGTGCCAGGATCGTATGCGCCGCGTCCAGATCAATATGAAACCGGGAAACATCTCCATGTGTTCGCGCAAGACGAGGAGACGTGAGGTATTCTTTCACCGAAAAGTGCGAGAATTGCACCACCTGGGAATGACCGCTAGGAACGATGGAAATTAAACTTGAACAGGTCGAAAGTACGGCTTCCTCTTGGTCATCCCACCGCCAGTCCTCCTTCAATTTCGGGATCCCTCTCAAGCTCGACGCTTGAAAATCGAATGCCAATAGTTCCGCGAGCTCTTCGACTCGAAGCGGCCGAACAGCTACAGCAAGGCACTGTAACAGACGATGGGCGTTTTCTTTTTGAGCTTTCGTGATGCTCCTCAATATTCGCTCGTATGTCTCGTCCAAGGACTCAGGTAGTTCATTAAGAAATTGACGAAGGTTTGGTGGGAAGCAATGTCGCAGCGCGTCTAACTGGCAAAATACCCATCTAAACCTGCTCAATAACGTAAGAAACTGCAGTGAACATAGAATAGTTCGGTGCTCTCACATTCCATCGGCTCTTTCTGTCAGTGTCTCGATGACAAGGTTTTTATCATCTTCTCTCCATCTCCTCATCGCCGCACTCGAGGATGAGTGGACAATGTTTTGAACGTAGTCAGCGATGTCCGATTTTTGCCCACTTTGGTTATGAAGGGAGACCGAACGAAACGCTAGCGACTCGAGGACAGCTCGGATGTCGACTTCTGGGCGACTGGTCGCGCAAATGTGAAGTCCTTGCAGCTGAAGGTCGACAAGTTCCTTCACGAGTTGGAGGACCTCGTCACGAGGAGACGGAATCCCGGACGAATCTGGACATTCATCGAGCGCATCCAGGATAATGAAAGTTGGGCCCTGCCCCGGTAGTGTCAGCATCTCTTTAAGGCATTCCTTCAAAATGTCGTCACTCGGCTGTCGAGTGCCATTTTCGTGTGCCTTGTAAACGCGGTGAAGAATGTCACAGTAAGGACTAGAGCGAGTAGAAAGCTGGGATACGAGGGAAAGGAGCAGGTCGTGACAGGTTTGTTTGCTGAGATCCCTGAAATCGAAGTAAAAGTAGGCCATAATAGCTGATCCGGCTTCGCAAACAACCATGATGTCCTGAATGACGGAAGAACTGGCGAAAAATAAGCTCCAAAAGGAAAGCAGGCAAAGAACGATATACCAGATAACGCTTTTCCCAGAGCCCGCTACGGAAATTGTTGTCAGAAAGCACGAGCGCGAAAAACGCCGACCGACACGCACGTTTTCCGTGGATCCACAAGAGGGACCCACTAGACTTCCATTCGACGAAGATACTGCCCTGAAAGAACCACACGGCCGTTCCCTTGTATTGAGCCTTTCGTGCAATGTTGTGGTTTGTAGACGGATCCGCGGGAGAGAGCCACATTCGTAGGAGCTGTCTTATCTGGTTCCCTGTGAGCAGGTGTAAGCGCGAGCAGCGAACAACGGCGATGCCGGGAAATCACGAACATTTGACTTCGTCTACGTTATTTGCTGTCTGTTGGTTGATTATTCTCGCTTCCTTGCCATCTGAACTTAAAAATGTTAAAAGGTGTCGGAAACTGGCTGGACATGCACCGCGCACCGTCAATAACTGCTTGGACCTTGTCACCCATGCTCTCCACTTTACCGTCGACTACTTTTACGTCATCGCGGACGATATGTGTGATCTTCAGGACCTCTGCAAGCGCCATTCGAGCCTCTTCTTGCGTCAATCGGTCTAGCTTCTTGACAGCGTCCTCCAGGTCAGCCCTTCCAGCCAATTTCTTCAGGAACTTTTCTATGCGCACTTCAGTAGAGACCGATAGACAGCCAATCGGGAACTTACTTGCTGATCCACGCCTCAGCTCTTTCGTTGCGATCCCAAAGATCGTGAGCACCTCTACCATTATCTTCGTGATTATGTTTGTCATCGCCGCAGTCGGTGTCACTTCTGTGTAAGTTTCGAGCCGGCTGAAAAAGAACCCGATGCGCTCGAACAGTTCTGCGAGAGTGTCTTGGCTCGCCGCGACATCCTTGGCCGCCTATAAGACCTTCAACATCAGAACGATCCGTTTGAAGAAGAAATAGGGTGCTCGCTAAAAGGAAGACACCGATGCCCGCAAAGATCACTTTCGCAGGCGAAAATACCTACAATATATATATCAGAGATGCTTGTGTTGGTTTAAATGTCGAGACCTACCAGACCGACTCCCTCGGAGACGGCGGCAGAAAACGCATACAAGACGTTCACAGTTGGAATCAACCACTTTGTCAACCTCTCATCGTTACTGCGAGCTTGGTCGAATTCCTGAACTTGGTCTTGAAGCACGGCAAGGATGGCACTAGTTGAGTCGCATGATTGCAACTGGGAGGAAAGTGGATGTGTAATAAGGTCTTTCTTTGTCTGCTTTTGATACGATTGCAAGGCAGCATTGAATATGGCTTGGAAGCGTGAGGAAGCTGTGGCCGTGGCTGGTGTCTGGGACATGACAGGAGCGAGGACTGCGGAGGAACCGATCGAGTTATGCAGAGGATGATCTGCCTACAGGTGATGGCGATAATGAGGACTGTGGTAACTGGAAGACGTACACCGCCTATGGCTAGGCCCTCAATAAGACGCGGCGAGGGCCGATGCAAACGCGAGCGTGTGGGAACAGGAACGATGGGCGCGAAGATATGTCGATAGACGCGCGGACAGACTGAGACGCCGCCTTTTCATCAGACGCTATGATAGATATGTACTGTAGAGGGGAAGATCAAGTGGGTAATTGTACCTATAGCGGTTTTCATAACGATAGATACCTTGCGACAAATTTTCACACACAGTGGGGTTCCTCGGCAACCGTGCCGAGTTTTCTTACTATAAAAATAATTATATTAATTAAAAAGTAAATCTGTTGCGACGCCAGCAAAAGCTGACAACTTATTCCATAACCCCAATACTGCATGATAACCCAATTTCCGGAGAGTTTTCCCTCGACTTGAGTATGAACCCCGCTCTGGGGTTTTGGGAGTCCGCCTGTGTATCCAAAATGGAAGGTATCTATCGTTATGAAAAGCGCTGTAACTCGATTCACTTGGGATGCTTATCATAAATCGTTGGAACACTCTTTACCGTATCGACTTGTAATGGACCCATATTATTCAATTTATTCTCGACAGATTCCTATGCTAGCGATTCATTTCCATCGTCGGTTTTGGAAAGATGTCCTTGATGAGGCGGCAGCCCGTCGCCTGAGGTCATGTGTGTTCTCATGTCTTTCAATCACCCCAGACAGTCAAACCCGCATACCCCTGCTTCTCTCACTTGCAGTTATGCAATTGTCCCTACGATGGCGAGAGATCAGTCGGTTGCTCGATTAATGCACTGCATCGAAAGGTTCGTCCATTGGTCAGACCGCGGCCTCCTCAGTATTCCCCGAGTTTCCGGAATCCCTCCATACGTCTGCGCCAGTTATGCGCCACTACTCTTGCGTGCCTCAGGGACTTTCGCTGGGAACACGCCCTTGAACACGACTGTGGACACAATCCCTGCGTTAGGTCTAGCATTACGTTTTCAGGCGAATTACGTCAGTCCGCGAACCCGCACTCGAGTTCGAGAATGCTAAGTCCACTCGAGAAGTCTCTTCCATCCGACGTATAGTTCCCTTCTCCGCTCTCGTCACTCTTCGGGTCGCAGTACGTAGCACTGATACCGACAGGGTTATTTGACCGTGTTTTGTCTGTTATGCAAAATCGGGCAATGCCTGGTTACATAATGACAGGTCTCCATCAACCATGGTGACGCCGAAGGATATAAATTCTGGACACAGAGAGGACCAGCGAAAAAACGCTCTTTATTCTTCGTTGTCTTCGACTATCTTCCATACCTTGTCATGGTCATCCTCACCACTCTCCGCCGCATCGGCCGCGGCACTGTATCAATCCTTTTCGAGGCCTTGTTCTCCGTAGGCCTACTCACCTGGGACCTTTCTCTTGCCTTCGTCAATCTTTTCACATTTAAGCGCAAGATTGGTAGCGTGACACCGAAGGGACATCCAGGTGAAGGTGGTGTCTGGCCCGAGTACATTCCCCCGCGAAGTGGCGACAGCCGCTGCTCGTGCCCTGCACTCAACGCCATGGCAAATCACGGTACGTTCGTTGTCCCATGACATAGGTGAGCTCGGCTTACGTACACCGTCCGCAAGGAATCATCAAGCGTGATGGACGCGACATTTCTTTTAAGGAACTCTCTGGGACTATCCGGTCGACCTACAATTTTTCTCCCTCGTTTTGTCTATTCGTACCGCGCTACATCGCCCAGGTCCTGGATCGCCCTTACAGCACTGGGCGCTTGGATCTTGCGGATATCGATGTACACAACGGCATCGAGCATGACGCCTCGTTGGTCCGTACGTGCTGATACCCTTAGCCTTGTAGCACCAGGCGTTGCAGCTGAGCTGCGTTGAGCAGGTCGTGACATAATCCATCAGTTCCATCAGGGCTTGCCGGATGGCGAATTGGTGGCCGCGTTTCTCAAGTCGGCCACCGGTCCACCACTCAAGAAGGTCACGCAGCCCACCTCGCAGAGATCTCTCCCGTCCAACGAATCTCCCTATTTCGACATCGCAGCACATGTCGCAAACGCGACCGCAGATCTCGATATGAACCGCACCTTCACCGCAACTGACCTGTCGCGGCGGCTGGGTGAGCGCCGTCGTGAGGCAAAGGCCACTAATGGCCAATACTCCCAATCCACTGGACACAAGTTATTCGGCTCTACCAAGTACGTGCGGCCTTTGCCGTCGTTCATTCCCATGTCTGATCGCCTTACTTATTCTATCTTCGTTCAGTGGATCGACGCTGTTGACCGTCTTTGGTGGTCGCCTAGACGACATCTACACGTTCCTGACTGAGGAACGCTTCCCTGAAGGCTGGGAATCGCGTATTCGCGACCAAATGGGCCTGACGATACTCGCATTCAACCGTACTGTGTTCCGTGTTGAACTAGGCATTGATGAGGAGGTCGACCGGCCTTTAAATCTCCTCTAATGTGTTATAGTGATCTATGGTACACATCATTCTTAACGGGTCTTTGATCGCTTTCTTGTATGTAATCTAACTGACCAACTGCGATGACCGTATGCACGAAGGCCGTACCTACTCGTCTGACCCAGGTAGCTTCCATACTTCACAATTCCTCTGGCCGGTGGGGACCATATTGTAAGGTAGGATTCGTAGGCTGTCGTAGCCCGTAGGAAAGCTGAGTGGACCAACTGTCCAAACGAATCAAGTGAACCATTGTGGGTTGGGATGTAGCAACTCATCATGCATCTCGTAGTGTGCATCTCGTAGTCTTGGGTAGTCGCGGAGACGGAGAGTACATCGCGCTCTTGGCAGGGCTCTTGGCATTCTTCACGTCGACAACGACAGTTCTAGACTCGGAGCGGTATGCAGGCCGTTCGAACATATGCGAATGGCAAGTCGTCCCACCATAGCCCGACCTTGAGCCTGAGCCCCAGTCACCGTCATTACACCGTCATTACAGTAGAGGGGCACCCACGCTCTCTCCTATTGATTACCTTCCCTCGACACTGTCCACATACATCCACTATTATGAGCGTGCCAAACGCTGCTCGAGTTGTGCTCGACAACACACAACCTATCATCCGAGCCAAGGCGTCCTTGAGGAATTTAGGCCTGACCGCTACGTACACTTGAGTAAATTCTAGTAAGGACTACTGATCGGTCACGTATGGAACCTTTGAATCAAGACGAAAACGGAGCGTAGCAATGTACATCAAATGATCAGGGCTCAACCATCCATGCTGTTCTGCTCCACTCTCCTCGGAAATATGACGGTAAAACTCTCAGGTCTAGCCCTATGCCGTTCGTGATGAAAGAGCAAGGGTCCCGATCCACTAAGTTCCGTAGATCTAGATTACGTCAACTTCGCGAACGTCTCCTTTGAGGATTCCAGCGAAGCGATTTCCGCCTCTAATGTTTTCCTCTGCGCGCGTTATCAGTGATTCTAGAATACGTAAAAAAGCATCGAGGTGAGACGTACCCTGTCCTCATTGAAAACTCGCACGTTCTCTGGGACGGTCTCTACATAGTCTGACTGTGCCTCCACCTTTCTGACTTTATCTAGGTTCAACTGGGCGAGTTGGAGCTTCTTCTCACACTTGGCGATCTCAGCGTCAAGGTCGACCAGGCCCTGGGGTCAATGTGTATCAGAGGGAATTGGCGCAAAGCGGACTACAGGACGTACGCGTACGAGAATGTGGACGCTAATTGTCGGTGTGAGTACTGATGACCCACAGCCGGGTGGGATCTTGCTGGCGTCGCGGACAACCTCCGCGGACTTGCAGCCCTTAGTGAGCGTTGTGATGACACCCTTCTGAGACTCGAAGAGAGCCGCTTCGGCATCATCCTGTACATGAATAAAGACTAAACAAACCGTTTAGCAAGGAACTGATGTTTGCTGTCGGGACCTACTCTGGATATCTGACTGTATGTTATAAGACGCCGCGAGCGAGCGACCCGCCCGAATCGCGTTGAAGAGCAGATCGAAATGTTTGTCTGCGTCGTCGAATACAAAGGCCGGATCCTACCAATACTCTTCGTCTATCGTAGACAACTGTAGAAAGGAAAGACGTACAGATATCGGGTACTTTGATACCATAATGGACGGTGTCGCGTCGTTAGGTCGTCTGGAGAGGCGTTGCCATAGCTCTTCCGTCACAAAGGGCATGAATGGATGTAGCAGGCGTAGCCCGTGGTCTAGACACGTATAGAGCGTCTGCTGAGCTGAGATGCGCGTTTCCGCAGAAACAGTGGGGTCCGTCATAGGCTTCATCGCCTCCTAATCCTCCGCTCAACACCGACGAGGCGGATCAAACAAGAGGAAAACGGCGCACGATGTAGACATCGCACAGCTCATAAAGCCAGAAATTGTACACGGCATTGGTCGCGGCCATGAAGTTGCGTTCGCCGAGCTGCTTGTTAGTTTCTGTGGCGGCGATGTTGAGTTTATGTAGGATCCACTTTTCAACAAGAGTCTCGTTGCCAGTGGGCTGTCAACGGGGAATTTAAAAATGTACGCTGTCCTAGGAACCGTACGGACCTGGGGCGTCGCTTCGGGTATGAATGACTCATCGAGCTTCAACATAGCGAATTTCGTCGCATTAAAGATCTTGTTGCAGAACTTGCGGTAGCCTTCCACGCGCAAGATCTCGAGGTTAATATCGCGCCCTGAAGCCCTTCGTCAGTCACAACATAGAGCGTACGATGATAAGTAGTTACCTCCACCACTGTAAGCGCAAAGTGCGAAACGCAATGCGTCTGTGCCGCACTGTGGGATGCCTTTCGGGAAATCCTTCTTCTGGCCAAGTTTGGCCTTTTCGATTTCGGCCGCGTCAAGGTTTCCTTCATGCAGTTTCAGGTGGAGGTTTTCGAGGGAGAGGCCTTGAATAACGTCAAGAGGATCGATCACATTTCCAAGAGACTTCGACATCTTGCGGCCATGTGCGTCGCGAATCATCGCATGGCAAAGTACTTCTTTGAAAGGCATTTCGCCTGTCAGTCTTAGGCCAAGCATTACCATACGCGCAACCCAGAAGAAGAGAATATCCCATCCCGTCTCGAGCATAGAGGTCGGGTAGAACTTTGCGAAGTCCACGGTCTGGGGATTATTGAGCGAGACGAGCACGGGCTACAAGAAAATGGTTTTACCTTCTCGGGCCAACCGAGGATAGAGAACGGCCACAAGCCAGAAGAAAACCAGGTGTCGAGCACGTCTTCGTCTTGTTCCAGCTTGAACGCAGAGCTACCAGCAAGCTTCTTTGCCCGCAAAGTAGCCTCCTCCAAGTCGCGTCCCACTACCCACCATTTACCGTCTGTAGCCTATACAAAATTTTTAGAACGAAGTAAAGAGAGGGAACGCGCGACTTGCATCTTGTTCTTGGCCTTCTATGCGTACGAAGTAGGCAGGACAACGATGCCCCCACCAGAGCTGACGCGAAATACACCAGTCTTGGATGTTCTCCAACCACCTATACCAGTCGGCTTCAGACTGTTTTGGCGCGATATGAAGCTCGCCGGCCCTGGTGCGCTGTAAAGTATTTTAGTATCGTGCAAAAAATAACTGTAATGAGACCACCTTAATGGCCTCCTCAGCGAGAGGCTTGCAGTCTACCCACCACTGGGGCTTAAGCACAGGCTCGATGACATCACCCGATTTACTGCATGGACGTTAGATCTATTTCGAGAGGGAGATGACCTTCGCACCTGCAAATAGGAATCTGCATGGGGTTGTCCTTCGTTTCGATAAATAACCCGAGCTCTTTCAGCTTCTTTACAACCTCTACACGCGCATGGAAGCGCTTCATGCCCTATAGCAGAGTATGACGAAGGAAAATTATCTATACTTAGGCGAAGGACGTACTTGGAACTGAGGCCCGGCATTTGCGTTGAAAGTGCCGTCATCGTTTAGAATGTTGATGAAGTCAAGCTTGTGCCGTACTCCGACTTCGTAATCGTTCGGATCGTGAGCAGGCGTAATCTTTACGGCACCAGTTCCAAAGGTCATATCGACCGCGATATCGTCTTTCACTATCGGAATGCGGCGTTGCACAAAGGGATGAACAGCAAACTTTCCGTGAAGGTGCTGAAGGACTAAGTCAATTTTTGGACGGGTGACCATCGAAGCAAAATAGATTATTCACTTTGTAGCGCTCGTCGTTGGGATGCACAGCGATGGCAGTATCACCGAGCATTGTCTCCGGACGCGTGGTCGCCACAATAATCTTCTCGTCTGGGTCATTACTCTCGTTTCAGTGTGAGAACGTTTGGTCACGGGTATATGCCAAACCTGAGTTCTCTATGGGATACGCAAATGATGTGATGACACCAAACTCGAACTTTTCTCCAGGAGCATATCCCGGAACGCTTAAAAAAGTTCGTTTCTCGAGCTGTTTCTGATCCACCTGCGGAAGGCCTGAGCATTACGTCGGCATAGACAGTACAAAACGCCTACTTCAAGATTGGACAGCGTAGTATTGAGACGGACGCACCAGTTCACAAGTCGATTAGCGCGGTATATAATCCCTTCCTCGTGTAGACGACAAAAAGTCTCAACAACAGCTGTTGACAGTTGCTACGAGTGGAAACTAGAACATTGGTCCAATAAAACAGAGCCGATTGAGGAGCCTACAGGATTCATTGTGAAGGCAACACGAGACCAGTCGTAGCTGCCTCCAAGTCGATAAAGTTGTTTGGTGATACGTTCTTGGTAGCTATCCGGGAAGAATTAGAATCATGCTGTTGACAAATGACGAAGGCTGACTCGTTTTTCCACTCCAACATAGTCTCGAGGAACTTCTCGCGACCAAGATCATGACGTGTCCTGCCTGACGTCTTGAATAAACGCTTCTCAACGACAGACTGTGTTGAGATCCCCGCGTGATCAAAACCGGGGACGAATAGTGTAGTCTTCCCTAACATTCGATACCTTCGAGACGTCAGAGCAAACTAAACAACCCTCCTGCTACTCACCAACGCACGAGTCCATCCTGGATGGCAGTGGTAAGCGCGTGACCTATGTGCAGGCTACCTGTCACGTTCGGCGGGGGCGCAGATATTACGAATAGTCCTTCAGACTTGGTACCACCGTCTTGACCGAGCTCGGGCTTGAAAAAACCTTGCTCGTGCCACCAGTCGTACCAAGCCGCCTCGACGGCAATAGGATTGTAGCTGGAGGCCATGGGCCCTGACACATCTACAAAATATGCATTAGATCGGCACTCTATATATAGACAGAAAACGCACCTTTTTTCTTCCCCCTTGGCGTTGTATTCACGAAAGGTGCCTCTTCCTCCTTAGTGAGCTTTTCCTTGGCTTTCTTTTCCCCCGCTGGCGTAACCGCAGCAACCTTGGCGGCCTTCGCAGCGAGTTTTGCTTCCTTCTCTAATCGTTTTGCCTCCTTCTTTGCTATACAATGTAATGGTGGTCGGCAATATACGATAATCCGAATCCCTGGGGACACACCTGCGCTCTTCGAATTGGGGTTTGGCTCACTGCCCGATGGAGTGGCGGAGCCAGATGGAGGGTCTGATCGCACCGGAGCGATATTTTGAGCTTGGGACATGAGAGTAGAATGAGGGTGTCGTAGTCGTAATCTAAGGAAAGATCGATGCAGCCTTGACGCGAGCATACAGGCGCATACAGCTCGAGTCATTTTGGAAAGGTAGGTGTTACATAATCATCCCACGAGCACGAGACGGTGGGCGCAGCATGGCTAATTAGAGTAGCTCTGCTCTCATCTGACCAAACGAACTGAGCACCACACGACTCTCCCTTATCCTATTTCCTCCCAAACGCCAATGGCGGGCACCCCAGACTCTCAAATTCAAAGAACACCCTCGTCGAGTAAACGACCAGAGGACGACGAGCTCAAACCATACGTTATCGTCGGTGACCTCGGCAAGGGAAGTTTCGCGACAGTCTACAAAGGCTATAATGAAGTACGTCGTGACGTGACGTTCCTTTTTACGACTCATCGTTTTGTCTCAGGAGACGCGACATGAGGTAGCAATCAAGACGGTCAGCCGGGGCAACCTCTCAACCAAGCTTTTCGAGAACCTTCAGAGTGAAATCGATATTCTCAAGTCATTATCACATCGGCACATTACAAAGCTCATTAATATTATTGTCCGTGGCGTCATTCATTGCAGCTGGGGCCCTTCATTGACCATCTTTCAAGCGCGCCGAGCGTAACATATACCTTATCATGGAGTACTGCTCTGGCGGCGACCTCACTAACTACATCAAGAAACGTGGGCGCGTCGAAAATCTAGAATATATCCCAGAACCCGGGGCTGCACCCCAGTATTATCCCCATCCTAGGACAGGTGGACTCGCCGAAATCGTTGTTCGCAGTTTCCTGAGGCAGCTCGGTACGAGTGTCCTGGTTGATCTACTTCGTTACAATCGCTCACAATCTAGACCCTAGCGCGTGCACTCAAGTTCTTGCGGCAACGAAACCTGATTCATCGCGATATAAAGCCACAAAACTTACTCTTGCGACCACCAGGAGATGAGGATTTGGTCCGCGGACATCCGCTAGGTGTTCCCCTCCTCAAAGTAGCCGATTTCGGCTTTGCCCGATCACTTCCCAACGCTATGATGGCAGAGACTCTTTGCGGATCACCGTAAGCCCCCTTCTTCCCACCTCTGGCTCGGCAACTTAACGTGTACCTTCCCCGCAGGTTGTACATGGCTCCAGAGATCCTAAGTTATCAGAAGTACGACGCCAAGGCTGACCTTTGGTCTGTCGGTGCCGTACTTTACGAAATGTCCGTTGGCAAAGCCCCTTTTCGTGCCTCCAATCACATCGAACTTCTTAAGAAGATCGACCATTCCAAAGGAATTAAGTTCCCAGACGAGGACCCCTTACATCAGCCGCGCCCAGGCGAAGACCCACCCCAGGTCGTCCCTCCAGACGTCAAGGGGCTCATCCGTACGCTCCTACGGCGCAACCCTGCGGAGCGCGCGAGCTTTGAAGACTTCTTCAAGAGTGAAGCCATGACCAATTCCAAGTTCCCCCGTCCAATCTCCGTCCGGTCACCTACTCCGGTTCCCCAAGAGCCAGTGGAGGACGGAAAGATCCCCGAACATCATATGCGTATTCCACCTGAGGTTCTGGACCCCCGCGCAATGATTCCGCCAAGCAAGTTTAATTTTAGGAGGCGAGAGAGTGAGGGGGCGTCACCCTCCCAAGAAGGGTCACCCTCAAGGTATGTGATAGTCAACTAACGTCATCGCATGAGATAAGTCATAACCAAGTTTCACCGTAGTCCTCCCAAGGTTGTCGGTGTAGTACCCCCACCATTGGGACCTCGTACAACCTCCAGTCCTCCTGATGTTCCTGTTTCGCGGCCACCCCTGAAGCCGTTGTCGACGGAAGGGTCCATCATTCCAGGGGAGACGGAAGAAGATGGACTTCTCAGAAGAGAATATGTGCTAGTAGGTGATACACAAGCCGTCGAATTCAACAAAGCAGTGGATGGTGCGCATTTCACACTACCTAAGTTACCGATATTGAACTCGGATCGACACACAGAGATCAACGCTGCTCGACGTCGGCCACTCCTTGATCGTCGCGTGCCCCCGACGCCTGCCTCTGCTGACGACGAGAAGCGCTCCCCTGATCTCCCACACAACCTCCCGCCTGTTTCCCACCTGAGTCCAACCTTCCCACCACCACCAAACCCGGGCAGTGTACCCATCCCGACGAGTCGCACCGCGACAAACGCCCTTTCGCGGGCTCTGACCCTCGCGTCGAAGAAGCTCTTCGGTCCGAGCGTGAGCATCCCGCGCTCCCCACCGCACTTTATCGGATACGGGGAAAGTATAGGCTCGCACTCCCCACGAATGCGCACTGCGAGCATGGGTGGTACAGGCGAGGTCGATCCGGTAGAGGACGAGCTTTTAGGTGCGCTGGAGCAGCTGGCACAGAAGACTCACGTGATCACGCGCTGGGCGGACGAGATGTACGAGTTTGTGAAGAGTGTGCCGCAGAGTGCGTTTAATGCTTCCTTTTCTTCATTCAATTACTAACCGTTGATTTTCGGGGTGGGCTGTTTAGAGCCGCTACCGGATCCGAGCAAGTTTGCCCCGCGCGAGGGCGAGAACGAGAAACTCGCGGCGCGCCGGCGCAATGCAGATGTGCAGGCGGAGTACAACGCGGTGACGTCCGTTGCGATATACATGCTCATCATGCAGTTCTCCCAGAAGGGCATCGACGAGCTGCGTAAGTACCAGGAGCACATGGAGATGCGGCATCCAGAGGGTGACTTTGTCATTTCTGAAGGCTTCGACGAAGGTGGGTCATCACGTGACAACCTTTACGGGGCGAGAAATCCTGATTTGGAGGCGCAGCGCTCGGATGGTTCAGGGACCTCTTTTTGCGGTGCCACGACCGTGCGGCGCTCGTAAAGACATGGTTACCCGCACAATACAATGGCCCGGGCACCTGGGTCGACGAACTCGTGTACAACCGCGCGCTCACCCTCGTATGTCACCTCTGTTTCTTTTCTTTGGTCACACGAAACTTAGCGCAATACAAACGTATAGAGTCGCACAGCGGCGCGTAAGGAACTCCTCGACCAACACAAGTCGCCCGATGAGTGCGAGCGCCTGTATGAAGAGTCCCTCTGGTGCCTGTACGCACTGCAGGACGACTTGCTGCAGAAGGGTAACCCATTCGTGGACGAGGACCGCGAGACGATCGCCACTTGTGCGTGCTCCTTTCCCTCTTGAGGTGCTCTGCCGGCTGACGAGAAGCGTGCGCAGGGATCAAGCGAACAAAGTTACGTCTCGTACGGTGCCGTGCGCGCATGGAAATGCCGACGCGCGAGCGGCTGCGTGATGCGCGCGCGGACAAGAACCTCGATGACGTTGCGCGTATTCCAGCGCCGTGGGACGCAGAGGCGCTGGAACAATTCCACCGCGGCACGCCGCCGCAATGATGTTGACGTTCCCTGCACTTCATCACTTTTTTCCTCTTCTACTTTTTTATTCCTTGGGTGTGGATCTGTCGTGTTATACTCTGAGGTTGCTACTAGTTTTCTGCTTTGTCATATGTTCTTTTCTCATTGTACACCTTTCAAGTTTAATATCCCCCGCTCATTGAACGCTTCAACTCACATTTTCCTCCTGCTATGGTTTATATTCACACGGCATGCCCCTTCTGTCCCTCATTACTATGTCATCATGTTTTTCAACCCCTCCCCCCGGCAGGACGCTGGCTGTTCGACTGCCGGCGTTCTCGTATTTATTTTTCATCACCATTTCTTCACATCCCATTGTACTGGTACACGTGTATACTTGTACACCTTCCTACCCGCACTCGCTCATGCTCATACTTGCACTTAGACCCTGCACCGTGCGCCACCGGCACGCATACACAGAAGATATCTCATATATGTACTATTTTTTTAGTGCTTGTGGTCGAGGAGGGATCGATTTATTAGAAATCAAAGCTTTGGTCGAGGTCCGCGTGCAGGTGTGCCTTCATTCCCGGTGGAAGAAGCGGCTCGTCTTTGGTCCCGGGCACGATCATGTAACCTGAAACAGCGAACGTCATATCCGTAGTTAGTTAGTGGGGATAGATATGACACACGAAAGGGCATTTCGACGCTCTCGCGTGCGTTGAAGCGGATCGTCGGGTAATCCTGTGCAAAAGAACAAAATCGTTAAGCTGCCGAAAAGCGCGAGGTGGAACGTACGACGTAGGGGATCTCATCGAGCGGGACTGTCCTCGTGAACAAAATCGTTAGTCGATTTTATTCAACCAAAGGAGGGAAACACAGACCGCGATCTACTATGACGCGCTTCGTCACGCCGAGCGCCGTGTCCGTCGTCATCTGCACGGGGCCCAAATGGCGCGTCGGGAACCCAAGCGCGCGCAGCTCGGCGGTCCGGTCTCGCGGCGGGTCGTCACCTAAATCCAAGCCAACCCATCAACCCATCACCACCATCATACGACACAAAGCACGCATACCAAGTATACCCTGAACGTCGTTTGGCCGAAGGCGACGTGAAAGAGGGAATTAGGGGTACGCACGCCGAAAAGGAACCACGCGAACGCGCCCGCGTCGCCATCGTCCGGCGCGAGCGCCTGAGGTGCCTTGGGGTCCAGTAGACATACGCGCTCGCGCGGGATCCCGCGCGCTTGCATAAGCGCGAGGACGCCCTGCTGGTGGCATTCTGCGCGCCCCGTTCTTGGCGTCTCCTCCGCGTGAGCGGGAGCGGGGGGCAGCGCTGCGGTGAGCGCGGCGGCTGCTGCGCTCGAGAGGTGCGTGAAAGCGACGGAAGAATCGGGGCCCGCGAGCGTGCACATGTGCTACGATAGGCGTGCGGGCGCAGCGCCGCAGTCCAATAGTAAGTGATTGAAATAGCGGAGAGCAAATGAGTGTGAACGATAAGACATCAGTGCGAGGCTTCGGAGCATTAGGGTTGTACCGCTGTTGCAAGACTCACCTTGTACTCGAGCTCGACCCAGCGCGGAAGGGCGCGGGGGGTCGGGTCGTCGTCTTCCATGTGCTCTGTAGATCACCATCATCCAGATGTGATTCCAATCCACCCGA
Source organism: Lactarius indigo (assembly GCA_025766275.1). Lineage (NCBI taxonomy): Eukaryota > Fungi > Basidiomycota > Agaricomycetes > Russulales > Russulaceae > Lactarius > Lactarius indigo. The sequence goes on along the minus strand of JAFKAC010000012.1, from coordinate 866,591 downwards.
AAGTTCTTATCCGTTGGCGATCTTTTTGTCTTTCTGGAACGACACATTTCGCCTCACCTATTACGAATGTGAACCCCATTTCTTCAGCCGAAAAGCCTTGCGAATACTAGACAGGCTACCAAGCAGGCCACTCAGGCTACTCTCAGGCTATACCAAGAGAGAAACAACCGCTTCCATTTCGGACCGCTCAGCGTGGGTAGCAATTTCCATTCTCACAGTAGTCACCTAACACGGTCGCCGAGTCGTAATCGTCCTGTGTTCCGCCCTTTGAGTATACAGTAATTGAATGGTCATGTTGGAGGTACAACGGGTCCTCCATACCTTTGCGACTGCTAGCAGCCCTGAAAGTATCCCAGTCTGTCTGCGCATCTATCTTAGCGCCTATCATCGCGTTTGCATCGGCAGTCGCCGACATCTTGCTGGACCCGGAGGCAGTGTACACCATCTACTCAGTGCTCACGTTCCTCGTTTCCGCCCTCAACTGTAGGCAGATCTCCTCCCCCATCACTTAGTCGCTTCTTCTGCAGTTGCCGCTCCTGCCATGTCCCAGACACCAACCACAGCCACATCTTCCTCACAGTTCCAAGCCATTTTCCAAGCCGCCTTGATAACATATCAAAATCAGACAAAGAAGGACCTTATCGCGCATCCTCTTGCCTCCCAGTTGCAATCATGTGACTCAACTAGCGCCATCCTTGCCGTGCTTAAAGACCAAGTCGGGAACTTCGACCAAGCTCACAGTGGTGATGAGAGATTGACAAAGTGGTTGATTCCAACCGTGAATGTCCTGTATGCATTCTCTGCTGCCGTCTCGGAGGGCGTGGGTCTGGTAATTCTCATCACTTGAGCTGATGCAAGCCTCTCTGACATATATTCTGTAGGTATTTTCGCCTGCGAAAGTGATCTTCGCAGGGATCGGCGTCTTCTTATTGGCAAGTAGCCTATCCATTCTTCAGGCAGATCGTTCTGATGTTGTAGGTCTTATAGGCTGCCAAGGATGTTGCGGCGAGCAAAGATGCTCTCGCAGAGCTTTTCGAACGTATCGGGTTCTTTTTCAAACGGCTTGAGACTTATACAGAGGTAACACCGACTGCGGCGATGACAGACATAATCACGGAGATAATGGTGGAAGTGCTCACGATCTTTGGGATTGCAACGAAAGAGCTAAGGCGCGGATCAGCAAGTGAGTTTCCGATTGGCTGTCTTCGATTCTCACTGAAGTAGGTGTAGAAAGGTTCTTGAAGAAATTGGCTGGAAGGACTGATCTGGAGGATGCGGTCAAGAAGCTAGACAGATTGACGCAAGAGGAGGCTCGGATGGCACTTTCAGAGGTCCTAAGGATCACACACAATGTCCGCGACGAAGTAGAAATAGTCGACGGTAAAGTGGCGGACGTGAGCGACAAAGTGCAACTCGTTGATGAAAAGGTTCAAATAGCCATTGACGGTGCGCGACTTGTGTCCAGCTAGTTACCGACACCTTCTGACGTAACGTCTTTTTATTATCATTTACCTTCAGACAGTAAGGAGACTAGAGCGACGGCGAAAGAAGCAAAATCAATTATCCAACAGACGGCAAATAATGTAGACGAAGTCAAGTGTTCGTGACCTCCTGGCATCGCTGTTGCTCGTTCATGCTTACACCTGCTCACAGGGAATCAGGTAAAACAGCTCCTACGAGCGTGGCTCTCTCCCGCAGATCCGTCCACAAACCACAACATTGCACAAAAGGCTCAACACAAGGGAACGGCCGTGTGGTTCTTTCAAGGTAGTATCTTCATCGAATGGAAGTCTAGTGGGTCCCTATTGTGGATCCACGGAAAACGTGCGCCTCTGTTAGTGTTTTTCACGCTCGTGCTTTCTGACAGACTCCGATTTTCGTAGCGGGCTCTGGGAAAAGTATCATCTGGTTTGTTGTTCCTTGACTGCTTCCTCTCAGAACTTATTTCTTGCCAGTTCCTCCGTCATTCAAAACCTCATGGGCGTATGCGCAGCCGGATTAGCCCTCATGGCGTACTTTTACTTCGATTTCAGGGATCTCAGCAAGCAAACCTGTCACGACCTGCTACTTTCTCTCGTATCCCAGCTTTCTACTCGTTCTAGTCCTTACTGCGACATTCTCCACCATGTTTATGAAACACACGAAAATGGCACTCGACAGCCGAGTGACGAGACTTTGAAAGAATGCCTGAAAGAGATGGTGAGACTGCCGGGACAGGGCCCAATTTTTATTGTCCTGGATGCGCTCGACGAGTGTCCAGACTCGTCCGGGATTCCGTCTCCTCGTGATGAAGTCCTCCAACTCGTGAAGGAACTCGCCGAACTGGACCTGCCAGGACTTCACATTTGTGCGACCAGTCGCCCGGAGGTCGACATCCGTGCTGTCCTCAAGCCGCTAGCGTTTCGTTCGGTTTCCTTACACGATGAAAGTGGACAAAAAACAGATATCGCTGACTACGTTCGAAAAGTCGTCAACTCGTCCTCGAGTACGGCGATGAGGAGATGGAGGGCCGAAGATAAAAATCTTGTCATCGAGACGTTGACCGAAAAAGCTGATGGGATGTGAGAGCAACAAACTATTCTATACCAACAGAAGTTTCTTACGTTGTTGCTTAGGTTCCGGTGGGTATTTTGCCAGTTAGAGGCCTTGCGACATTGCTTCCCACCGAACCTCCGCCAATATCTTAACGAACTCCCAGAGACCCTGGATGAGACATACGAGCGGATATTGAGGGGCATCAATAAGGCTCAAAAGGATAACGCCCGACGTCTGTTACAGTGCCTTGCTATAGCTGTCCGACCGCTTCGAGTCGAGGAGCTTGCGGAACTACTGGCGTTCGATTTTCAAGCGCCAAGCTCGCGAGAGATTCCGAAGTTGAAGGATGACTGGCGGTGGGACGATCAAGAAGAAGCCGTCCTTTCGACGTGCTCAAGTTTGATCACCGTTGTCCCTGACGGTGATTTCCGGGTGGTGCAATTCTCGCACTTTTCGGTGAAAGAATACCTCACATCGCCTCGTCTCGCACAGTCTCAAGGAGAAGTTTCGCGGTTTCACATCGACCTGGATGCAGCGCACACGATACTGGCGCAGGCGTGCCTGGGAACACTTCTTCGACTGGACGAACACGCCGATGCCAAAGGGTTTCCCTTGGCTAAATACGCTGCTCGACACTGGGTGGACCATGCACGATTCGAGGAAGCTTCGTCACGCGTACGAGATGGGATGGACGATCTATTTGACAGCTCCAAGCCACATTTCGCAGCGTGGCTCCAGACGCACGACATGGATGAACCCTGGTATGGTTTTTCGGGCGGGCGACCCCTCGCTGCTGGTTCTCCGCTTTACTACGCTGCATTGTGTGGGTTCTATGACCTTGCACAACGTCTGATCATGAAGCATCCAGAACAAGTGAATGCAGGTGGTGGTCTCATCCTGGCCCCGCTATCAGCGGCTTTGTACAAGGGACACTTCCGTGTCGCGGATTTACTCTACCGACATGGTGCAGCTGTGGATGTCTTGACCCTTTGGGAGAGAACACCACTACACAAAGCGGCGATGTCTGGCACCATCGATATCATGCGGTGGCTACTCAACCACGGCGCAGATGCAAATGCTCGGCAGCGTGACTGCTGGACACCGCTGCACCTGGCAGCACACAATGCCCAGCTCCAGGCTGTCCAGGTGTTACTCAAATATGACGTAGACATCAACTCGCAGAATCACGCAGGCGAGACTCCGTTGCATCGAGCGTCGTCCCAGGGGTGGATTGAGATCGCTCGCCTGCTACTCAGTCACGGAGCGAATGTAGACGAGAAGGATGGGAAGGGCAAGACGCCATTTCAAGTGGCTTCTTCAAATGAACAGCATGAAATGATGAAACTACTGTTAGAACATGGTGCTGTGGCTCAACCTTAGGGTATATGCGTTCACGTTCTAGGTACCGACAAGTAGAAGTATATTAATACCAGAAGTTTTTGTATAGCTGCTAGATGAAACCGGAAGTGGCGCCGCTGTGATGTCGATGAGTTGGTGAATGTCACAGAATACGCGCTCCCCAGTCGTCGATATCCCGTGAGCCATATACTTTGGAAGGACTCGGAAGGCGGTGTTCGATGCTTATGAGGGAAAGAGCGGCTTGCATATCGACAACGTCTCACACAATTGGCAACAAGCGTTCAATACTTCTTAAGAATCCCAACTCGTACTTAACCGCGTGCATGCATCACCGTAATCAGGCTACTGTAGGGTTCTACCTGAGGTGATATAAACCGTGAATGGTGAGAGAAGATAAAACAAAATGATGACGTGAGAGCTGCGGATCGAGTAGGTGTAATCATCTGCGTTTCGTGAGCACCTTCACGATAGCGGCCTCGATGCACGACAACGCAGCCGTAACAGCGAGCTGGGTGCTCCGGCGCGTGGATCCACACGCCCTGCACAAGCGGAGGAATCTGTACAACAAATTGGGAATTGGGAGCAGTTGTAAGTGCTTGCAAGCTGTCGCATCTTCTGCAAGTAGCCCAACTCAGGCTAGAAGCGGGAGGGTTCAACCCAGCATGGAAGGGCGCTGGGCATCGGGTCGTCGTCTTCCATGTGTTCTGCAGACCACAATCGGAGGGAAACACACTGCACACTGGAAACACCTCAGGCTGCTTCCACTTCCGTTTCGGACCTCCCGAGTAAACGATTGCATTCTGAGTCAAATGAGTCCATTCAGAAGTTGGTCGACGTTCATCCTGTATTCCGCCTTCTGAATGTGAATTGTCGATTTGGGAACACAAAGGGGTCCTGCGATTGCTAGCAGCCCTGACAGTATCCTGTTGGAATATGGTGAGTCCACGTGCGGGACATCTCGGCGTCGGACGTCAGCCCCGCATCGGTGTCGGGCATCGGCTGCACCTCATGTGCGGGTGCATGCGTGGTCGTGTCGCCCAGTGAGTTAGTGCATGCATAGACAGTGTGGGATAGGAAGAGATGAGATGCAAGCGTAGCCTTGCATCACGATCTCTACTGTACTGGTTGTGATCAGGGACAATCCCCCGATCTAGTAGCCAACGGAATGCGGCTTTCTGCATATTGTTTTCACCTGTTCAAGTTGCTAGTCAGTCTTTACGATGTATTTAAGAACGCTGTATGCGATCCTGGCACCCCAGTCATTAATTTGGTGTGCCAGCCCGCTGCGTTTCATCATATCCCAGTCTGTCTGCGCGTCTATCTTCGCGCCTATCATCACGTTTGCGTCGGCAGTCACCGACATCTTGCTGTACTAGTACCTGTCCATGAGGCAGTGTACAGCATCCTCCCAGCGCTCGCGTTTCTTGTTCCTGTAAACGGATCGTCTTCCCCATAACTTGTTTACTTCTTACGCAATCACCACTCCTGTCATGTCCCAGACAGCAATCACAGCCACACCTTCCTCACGCTTCCAAGCCATTTTCCAGGCTGCCTTGAAATCGTACCAAAAGCAGACCAAGAAGGACCTTATCGCGCATCCTCTTGCCTCCCAGTTGCAATCATGTGACTCCACTAGCGCCATCCTTGCCTTGCTTCAAGACCAAGTTAACGAATTCGACCAAGTTCACAGTGACGATGATAGGTTGACAAAGTGGTTGATCCCAACCGTGAATGTCCTGTACACGTTTTCTGCCGCTGTCTCGGAGGGCGTTGGTCTAGTAAGGCTCGACATTTGAAGTAATATAAGCCTCTCTGATGTATGTTTTGTAGGTATTTTCGCCCGCAAAAGTTATATTTACAGGCATCGGCGTCTTCCTTCTAGCAAGCGCCCTATCTACTCTTTAGGTGGATCGTTCTGATGTTGAAAGTCTTATAGACTGCCAAGGATGTTGCGGCGAGCAAAGATGCTCTCGCAGAGCTTTTCGATCGCATCGGGTCCTTTTTCAAACGACTCGAAACCTATACAGAGGTGACACCGACTACGGCGATGACAGATATAATCACAGAGATAATGGTGGAAGTGCTCACGATCTTTGGGATTGCAACGAAAGAGCTTAGGTGCGGATCAGCAAGTGAGTTTCCGACTGGCTATCTTTCGATCTTCACTGAAGTTCGTGTAGAAAGGTTCCTGAAGAGATTGGCTGGAAGGACTGATCTGGAGGATGCAGTCAAGAAGCTGGACAGATTGACGCAAGAGGAAGCTCGAATGGCACTTGCAGAGGTCCTAAGGATCACACAGCGCGTCCGCGACGAAGTAGAAGCAGTCGATGGTAAAGTGGCGGACGTGGGCGACAGAGTGCAGTGCGTTGATGAAAAGGTCCGAGTAGTTATTGACGGTGCGCGATGCGTTTCCAGCCATACAGCGATGCCTTTTAACACTTTTACTTCCAGAGGGAGAGGAAGCAAAATTAATTATCCAGCAGACGGCAAACAAATTAGATGAAGTCAAGTGTTCGTGATCTTCTGGCATCGCCGTTGCTCGCTGCTCACGTTTTCACCTGCTCACAGGGAACCAGATAAGACAGCTCCTACGAGCGTGGCTCTCTCCTGCTGATCCGTCCACAAACTACAACATCGCACGAAAGGCTCAACACAAGGGAACGGCTGTGTGGTTCTTTCAAGGTAGTATCTTCATCGAATGGAAGTTCGAGTCCACTGGTTCCCTGTTGTGGATCCACGGAAAACGTGCGCCCTCGTCAGCGTTTATCACGCTCGCGCTTTCTGACAGATTGCGATTTTCGTAGCGGGCTCTGGGAAAAGCATTATCTGGTTTGTTGTTCCCTGCCTACTTCCTGTCGGAACTTATTTTTATTTCTCGCCAGTTCCTCCGTCATTCAAGACCTCATGGCTGTATGCGAAGCCGGATTAGCCCTCATGGCCTACTTTTACTTCGATTTCAAGGATCTCAGCAAGCAAACCTGTCACGACCTGCTACTTTCTCTCGTATCCCAGCTTTCTACTCGATCTAGTCCTTGCTGCGACATTCTCCACCACGTTTATGAAACACACGAAAATGGCACTCGACAGCCGAGTGACGAGACTTTGAAAGAATGCCTGAAAGAGATGTTGAGACTGCCGGGACAGGGCCCAATTTTTATTGTCCTGGATGCGCTCGACGAGTGTCCAGACTCGTCCGGGATGCCATCTCCTCGTGATGAAGTCCTCCAACTCTTGAAGGAGCTCGTCGATCTTCACTCGCAAGCACTTCATATTTGCGCGACCAGTCGGCCAGAAGTCGACATCCGAATTAGACTGGAGCCGCTAGCGTTTCGTTCGGTTTCCTTACACGATGAAAGTGGGCAAAAAACGGATATCGCTGACTACATTCGAAACATCGTCAACTCATCCCCGAGTACGGCGATGAGGAGATGGAGAGCAGAAGATAAAAATCTTGTCATCGAGACGTTGACCGAAAGAGCTGACGGAATGTGAGAGCAACAAACTATTCTATACCAACAGCAGTTTCTTACGTTGTTGCTTAGGTTCCGGTGGGTATTTTGCCAGTTAGAGGCCTTGCGACATTGCTTCCCACCGAACCTCCGCCAATATCTTAACGAACTCCCAGAGACCCTGGATGAGACATACGAGCGGATATTGAGGGGCATCAATAAGGCCCAAAAGGATAACGCCCGACGTCTGTTACAGTGCCTTGCTGTAGCTGTCCGACCACTTCGAGTCGAGGAGCTTGCGGAACTACTGGCGTTCGATTTTCAAGCGTCGAGCTCAGGAGGGATCCCGAAGTTGAAGGACGACTGGCGGTGGGATGACCAAGAGGAAGCCGTCCTTTCGACGTGTTCAAGTTTAATCACCGTTGTTCCCGACGGTGATTTCCGGGTGGCGCAATTCTCACACTTTTCGGTGAAAGAATACCTCACGTCACCTCGTCTCGCACAGTCTCAAGGAGAAGTTTCGCGGTTTCACATCGATCTGGATGCGGCGCATACGATACTGGCGCAGGCATGCCTGGGAACGCTTCTCCGACTGGACGAACACACTGATGCCAAAGGGTTTCCTTTGGTTGAATACGCTGCTAAACACTGGGTAGACCATGCGCAATTCGAGGAAGTTTCGTCACGCGTACGAGATGGGATGGACGATCTATTTGACAGCTCCAAGCCACATTTCGCAGCGTGGCTCCAGGCGTACCGCGTGGATGAATCCTGGTATGGTTTTTCGGACGGGCAATTCCGCGGTGCTGGTTCCCCGCTTTACTTCGCCGCATTGTGTGGGTTCTATGACCTTGCACAACGTCTGATCATGAAGCATCCAGAACAAGTGAATGCATGTGGTGGTCGCATCCTGGCCCCGCTTCCAGCGGCTTTGTACAAGGGACACTTCCGTGTCGCGGATTTACTCTATCAATACGGTGCGGCTGTGGATGTCCGGGGCTTTCGGGAGAGAACACCACTACACAAAGTGGCGATGTCTGGCACCGTCGATATCATGCGGTGGCTACTCAACCACGGCGCAGATGCAAATGCTCGGCAGCATGGCCAGTGGACACCGCTGCACCTGGCAGCACACAATGCCCAACTCGGGGCTGTCGAAGTGCTACTCGAACACAACGTAGACATCAACTCGCAGAATCAGGAAGGCGAGACTCCGTTGCACAAAGGCGCCACACAACGTGCTTTTCCAGAGAGAAACACTTTTCCAGAGAGAAACATAAACAGAGTCGACATTTCGCGGCGACTACTGGAGCATGGGGCAGACCCAAATATACATGACTGCACAGAGTCAACCCTGTTGCATCAAGCATCGTCCCAGGGGTGGATTGAGATCGCTCGCCTGCTACTCAGTCACGGAGCGAACGTAGACGAGAAGGATGGGAAGGGCGAGACGTCATTTCAGGTGGCTTCTTCATACGGACAGCATGAAATGACGAAACTGCTGTTAGAACATGGTGCCGTAGCTCAACCTTAAGGTTATATGCGTTCACGTTTTAGCTACCGAGACATAGAAGTCTATTACTACCAGAAGTCTTTGTATAACTGCTAGATGAAGCCGGAAGTGGCGCTGGTGTGATATTGATGAGTCGATGAACGTCACAGAATACGCGCTCCCCAGTCGCCGATAGCCCGTGAGCCATAAACCCTCAGAAGGCGGTGTTCGACCCTATGCGGGAATGCCCGACTTGCATACTGACAACATCTTGATGATAAACGTTCAATGCTCCCTAACTCATGCTTCACCGCATGCATGCATTACTGTAATAGAGTTACTGTAGGGTTCTACCTGAGGTGATGTAAACTGTGAACGGGGGAGAAGATAAAGTAAAATGATAGTGGGAGTGTGTCATATCCGTCGTTAGTGGGGAGAAACGACGCACGAAAGGGCATTTCGATGCTCTCGCGCGCGTTGAAGCGGAATGTCGGGTAATCTTGCGCAAAAGAACAAAACTGTTAGGAAGCTGCCAACAAACGCGAGGTGGAACGTAGGACGTAGGGGATCTCATCGAGTGGTACTGTTCCCGTGAACAAAGCCGTCAGTCATTTTTTTTGACCGAAGGAGGGAGACACGGACCGCGATCTACTATGACGCGCTTCGTCACGCCGAGCGCCGTATCCGTCGTCGTCTGCACGGGACCCAAATACCGCGTCGGGAAACCAAGCGCGCGTAGCTCAGCGGTCCGGTCTCGCGGCGGTTCTTCACCTAAATCCGATTCAACGCATCAACAATCACCACCATCAAACGACGCAAAGCACGCATACCAAGTATACCCTGCGTAGCGGGTTTAACTTCGTAGGCACCGCGAGGGAAGGAGAGGGCGCATGCCGAAAAGGAACCACGCAAACCCGCCCGCGTCACCGTCGTTCGGCGCTCGCGCCTGAGAGCCTTGGGGTCCAGTTGACATACGCGCTGGCGTGCGATCCCGCGGGTTTGCATCAGCGCGAGCACGCCCTGCTCGTGACATCCGGCGCCTGCGGTTCTTGGTATGTCATCTGCAGGGGCGGCAGCGCGGTGGTGAGCGCGGCAGCTGCTGCGCTTGAGAGGTGCGTGAACGCGACGTCCCCGTCGGGGCCGGCGAGCGTACATATGTACTATGGTAGGCGAGCGAGCATAATCCAATAGTAGGTGGTGTGAAGAGAGAGAGAGAGAGAAAGATGGGACATCAGCGAGCGGCTCGGTGGTCATATCGCTGCTGCAGGACTCACCTTATACTCGAGCTTCACCCAGTGCGGAAGGGCGTGGGTCGTCGGGTCATCGTCTTCCATGTGTTCTGCAGATCGCCATCGTCCGGATGTGATTCCAATCCGCCCGAAAGCTCTTATCCGTTGGCGATCTTTTTGACTTTTTTGGAACGACACATTTGGCCTCATCTATGACAAATGTGAACCCTGTTTCTTCAACCGAAAAGCAGACTGTCCAGAACACAATTCAGAGGACATACCCAAGGAAATACCTGCTTCCGTTTCGGACTGCCCGAGCGTGGGTAGATGTTTCCAATTTAGGTCAAATGAGCCCGTTCAGAAGTTGGTCGACGTCGGTCCTTCGAAGCTGGTCTAAGGCGATCATAGCGAGGATCATAGTCATACATCCTGTGTTCCACCCTTTGAGGATAATTCCAAGTAAATTATCGAACCGGAGGCATAAAGAGGTCTTCCAGCATTTGCAATTGCTGGGAGTCCTGAAAGCATCTCGGTCCACGCGTCTATCTTCGCGCCTATTATTATTGCATCGGCAGTCGCCGACATCTTACTAGGAGGCAGTGTATCTGCCAGTGCTCAGTACTCAGTATTCAGTACTCAGTTTTCACATTCCTCATTCCAGTCCTCACCTGCGGGAAGACCGTCCTCCGCCAAACTTGATCAGTTCCTCTGCAGTCGCCATTCCTGTCATGTCCCAGACACTAACCACAGCCACATCTTCCTCAGGCTTCCAAGCCATTTTCCAGGCTGCCTTGAAATCGTACCAAAAGCAGACCAAGAAGGATCTTGTCGCACATCCACTTGCCTCCCAGTTTCAATCATGCGACTCAACTAGCGCCATCCTTGCCTTGCTTCAAGACCAAGTTAACGCATTCAACCAAGCTCGCAGTGGTGATGAGAGATTGACAAAGTGGTTGATTCCAACCGTGAATGTCCTGTATGCATTCTCTGCTACCGTCTCGGAGGGCGTGGGTCTGGTAATTCTCAACACTTGAGCTGATGCAAGCCTCTCTGACATATATTCTGTAGGTATTTTCGCCTGCGAAAGTGATCTTCGCAGGGATCGGTATCTTCCTTTTAGCAAGTACCCTATCTATTATTTCGACGGATCGATCTGATGTTGAAGGTATGATAGGCCGCCAAGGATGTCGCGGCGAGCAAAGATGCTCTCGCAGAGCTTTTCGAACGTATCGGATTCTTTTTCAAACGACTCGAAACCTATACAGAGGTGACACCGACTGCGGCGATGACAAACATAATTACAGAGATAATGGTGGAAGTGCTCACGATCTTTGGGATTGCAACGAAAGAGCTAAGGCGCGGATCAGCAAGTGAGTTTCTGATTGGCTGTATTTCGATTCTCACTGAAATAAGCGCAGAAAGGTTCCTGAAGAGATTGGCTGGAAGGACTGATCTGGAGGATGCGGTAAAGAAGCTAGACAGATTGACGCAAGAGGAGGCTCGGATGGCACTTTCAGAGGTCCTAAGGATCACACACAGTGTCCGCGACGAAGTAAATGTAGTCGACGGTAAAGTGGCGGACGTGGGCGACAGAGTGCAGCGTGTCGATGAAAAGGTTCAAATAGCCATTGACGGTGCGCGACTTTTGTCCAGCTAGTCACTGATACCTTCTAACTTTTTTTTCCTTTCAGACATAGACGAAATCAAGTGTTCGTGATGCCCTAACCTTGCCGTTGCTCTCTGCTCGTGTTTAAACCCACTCACAGGGAACCAGCTAACACAACTCCTACGAGCGTGGCTCTCTCCCACGGATCCATCCACAAATCACAACATTGCACGAAAGGCTCAACACAATGGAACGGCTGTGTGGTTCTTTCAAGGAAATATCTCCATCGAATGGAAGTCTACTGGCTCTCTCTTGTGGATCCACGGAAAGCGTGCGTTCTGTCAGCATTTTTCGGGCTCGCATTTTCTGACAGATTCCGGTTTTCGTAGCGGGCTCCGGGAAGAGTGTCATCTGGTTTGTTATTCCTTTCTCACTTCATTTAGAGGCTCATTATTCTCCAGTTCCTCGATTATTCAAGACATCATGACCGTTTGCGAAGCCGGATCGGCCGTCTTGGCCTACTTTTACTTCGACTTCAGGGATCTCGATAAGCAAAGCTGTCGCGACCTGCTACTTTCTCTCGTATCCCAACTTTCTACTTCCTCTAGTATTTGTTGTGGCGTTCTCAACCGTGTTTACATTTCACACAAGAATGGCGCTCATCAACCCGGTGACGACACTTTGAAAGAATGCCTCAAAGAGATGCTGAGACTGCCGGGACAGAAACCAATTTTCTTTGTCCTTGACGCGCTCGACGAATGTCCAGACTCGCCTGGAATTCCATCTCCCCGTGATGAGGTCCTCCAACTTGTGAAGGAGCTCGTCGACCTTGACCTACAAAGACTTCACATTTGCGCGACCAGTCGCCCTGAGGTCGACATCCGAGCTGTCCTCGGGTCGCTGGCGTCCCGTTCGGTTTCCCTGCATGACGAAAGTGGGCAAAAAACGGATATCGCTGACTACGTTCGAAACGTCGTCAACTCGTCCCCGAGTACTGCAATGAGGAGATGGAGAACAAATGACAAAAGGCTTGTTATTGAGACGCTGACAGAAAGATCTGATGGAATGTGAGGACATCAAGCTATTCTATGTTGACAGCAGTTTCTTACGTTGTCGCGCAGGTTCAGATGGGTAATTTGCCAGTTGGACGCGCTGCGACATTGCTTCCCACCGAACCTCCGTCAATTTCTTGATGAATTGCCTGAGACCCTGGACGAGACATACGAACGAATATTGAGGGGCATCAATAAAGCTCAAAGGGATAACGCCCATCGCCTTTTACAGTGCCTTGCTGTCGCTGTCCGGCCGCTCCGAGTTGAGGAGCTCGCAGAACTACTGGCATTCGATTTTCAATCGTCAAACTCCGGAGGGATTCCGAAGTTGAAGGATGACTGGCGGTGGGACGATCAAGAGGAGGCCGTACTTTCGACGTGCTCAAGTTTGATCACCGTTGTCCCTGACGGTGATTTCCGGGTGGTGCAATTCTCGCACTTTTCGGTGAAAGAATACCTCACGTCGCCTCGCCTTGCACAGTCACAAGGAGATGTTTCCCGGTTTCATGTTAATCTCGGTGCAGCACATACGATACTGGCGCAGGCATGCCTGGGAACACTTCTCCGGTTGGACGAACACGCCGATGCCAAAGGATTTCCTCTGGTTGAATACGCTGCTCGACACTGGGTGGACCATGCCCGATTCGAGGGAGTGTCATCTCGCGTACAAGATGGGATGGATGACCTATTCGACGCCTCCAAGCCATATTTCGGAGCATGGCTCCGGGTGTACGACAGGGACGAACGCTGGATTTTTTATTTATTGCGTAACCCACCACAGCGGCATCTCGGTTCACCGCTTTACTATGCTGCGTTATGTGGAGCTTATGACCTAGCAGAACGTCTGATCATGAAGCATCCCGAACAAGTAAATGCAAGTGGTGGTCACATCGTAAACCCACTTTCGGCAGCTTTGTACAAAGGACACTTCGGTGTCGCGAATTTACTACGCAAGCGTGGCGCAGATGTGGATTTTCGGGATGACGACAACTGGACTACACTACACGCAGCGTCGATCGATGGACGCGTCGATATCATGCGGTGGCTACTCAATCACGGTGCAGATGCAAGTGCTCAGTTGGATGACAATAAGAAACCGTTGCACTTGGCAGCACGCCATCAAGAACTCGAAGCTGTCCAAGTGCTACTCGACCATAAAGCGGACGTCAACTCGCGGGCTGACAAAGGCGAAACTCCGTTACATAGCACCATATCCTACTTTGGTCATCATCCGGAGGAAAGGAGGGTCAGCGTCGTGCAGCGACTATTGGAACATGGGGCAGACCCAAATGCATGTGACGACAACCACTCAACTCCATTACATAAAGCCTCGTTAATGGGGTTCCTGGAGATCGCTCGGTTGCTACTCAGTTATGGAGCGAACGTAGATGAGAAGGATGGTGAGGGCAGGACCCCATTTCAAGTGGCCAAACAGCACGAAATGAGGGAGCTGCTGTTAGAACATGGTGCTGTGGCCCATCCGTAGTGTATACGCGTTCACATTCGGTTAACGATACGTAGAAATGTAATACCAGAAGTATTGTATAGCTGCTAGATGAAACCGGAAGTGGTGCTGCTGAGGTGTTAATGAGTTGACGAACCTCACAGAATACGCGCTCCCCTGTCGTCGATATCCTGAGAGCCGTGTCACGGTGTACCCTCAGAACGAAGGCGGTGTTCTACCCCATACAGGAAAGCGCGACTTGTATATCGAGCATGTTTCACACACAACTTGGCGACAAACGATCAATGCTCCCTAACACATGCTTAACTGCATCATGTATGCGTTACTGTAATATGCTACCTGAGGTGATATAACTGTGAACGGTGGGAGAAGATAAGGCAAAATGATGACCGGAGAGCCCCGGATCGGTAGTAGGCGCACTCATTTGCGCTTCATGAGCGCTTTCACGACGGCGGCCTTGATGCATGATGCTCGATAGCGAGGCGGACCGTCCGGCGCGTGGATCCACACGCCCTCCACAAGCGCCACGTCTACGATGCCCTGCAGTAGGCGCCCCTCACCCGGGATGTCGAACGACGGTGTCTCACATGGCATAGTGGTTGCAGGGTTCGGTGGCTTCGTAGACACTGATGTGGAAGGCACAGCCGAGGCGGGATGGGAGGGGATCCTGATGGCCTCGACCCGGTTGAGCACGGCCCAGATCGGGTGCACGCTCTCCTGCAGCGTGCTCAGGATCGACGGTGTATTCCTCAGGATGTTGATGCCATCAGAGGCAGAGACCGCCAAAACCGCTGGGAAAGCGGCAGAGAAAACGGAGAATGTGCCGTTGATGCGTTGGTGAGCCCGAGCCCCGCAGAATCCACTCGATGGGTTGAGGCTGTTGTTAACCGATCCGGTAATCGTGTCTATTTGCGTGGCCTATTCGACATGCGGTTGAGTCGAGCCAACATACGGCACAGGGAATCAAAGGAGGCGCATACGGAATCATATTTCTGTAGGACCGGATCCAGTGTGTTCTACTGAACCAAAGGAGATGCTCTCATCAAGAATGAGACGACATTTTTACTCGTGCTTCTGCCCAAAGTATTCGCCAAGTCAGAATGCGAGTATAATGTCTTTGACTGAAGAGGGCCAAGAGCATCTCGATGACCGCGCGACCGGAATCGTTCTGGTGGGAAGACCTGACATAGCGACCAATGACATGCAGTGGGACTCAGGTATTTTTTTATTTTATTTAGAAAAAACTGTGTGAGAGCATAAGACAGAAATGTAAAGAGACGAACAATTTGACTTCGACATCCGCTGAGCCGGCGAGCTCTCGGTTGTGGTGGTCGGGGTCGGGTAGCGTAGCATGAGTCAGATCTTGCTCTCAGTTACGAATCGTTCTTGACTGTCGGGTTCTACAACAGAGTCGAAGACTGGTATGAGTTAGTACGGCTACGGCCGGCCAGTGATACCGCTGCTACCGCAAGGCGCTAATTTGAACGCTGATCGGAGAACACGTGCTGCTGCCGCCATTGATAATGTGTTCGGAACGTATAAGCATCGTGCATGCGTCCGGGCATCGATAGGCGCTCTTTGATGTCGTAATTCTCCTTCTGCCACACGCAATGTTCGTCCGTGGGGCGTCTATCGTCACGTGCGTTCGCGTTTGCATCGGCACTTGCCGAAGCGTTTGTTTCCCACCTTTACGCGAAGACCACTTTTCCCGGCATGCCGAGACAACCACATGCGCAGGCTCAGCTTCCTCATACCTCCAAGCCGTCTTCAATCCTGCCTTGGAAACCGTACTAAAAGCAGACTCAGAAGGGTCCCACCACAGACACACTGGCCTCCCAGTTGCAATCATACAAATCAACCTGCGCTATCCTTGCCGTGCTTCAAGTTCGGGAAGTCGACCAAAGCTCATAGTGGCGATGAGAGATTGACGAATTGACTGATCCCAACCTCTGCCGCCATCTCCGAGGGCGCCAGTCTGGTAAGTCTCGATATTTGGGCCAAGGTAAGCTTCTCTGATATATATTTTGTAGGTATTTTCGCATGCGAAAGTGATCTTCGCAAGCATCAGTACCTTCCTTTTAGTTAGTACCCTATCTATTCTTAAGGTAGATCGTTCTGATGTTGAAAATATTATAGGCTGCCAAGGATGTCGCGACAAGCAAAGAGGCTTTGGCAGGACTGTTCGGAAGTATAGGGTTCTTTTTCAACCGGCTCGAAACTTACAGAGGTGCAGCTCGGACTCGGGGGGAGTTTGAGATCATATTACATAACCAACCAATCAATGACTCGACCCTGCTCGACGAAAGAAGTGGCCCGTTTGTCTTTGCACCAACCGAATGCAACGAGGAGACAGAAAGGCAAAATTCGGAAACTACAGTATCAGTACGACGCGGGTTCCATATTGCACATACAGCTCGGATTCGACCCTGCCTAGTTCGCCCCGCGTGATCCCGTGCTTCCACCCGGAGCATTCCATACAGAATTAAGCCTCTCTTTATCTTACTTATCGGAAGGGCTGGCATTTTGATACATTCCCGAGAATGGGCGTGTGAAGTGTACAGAACGACTGGCAACGTGTGACAGCAGAGCGCTCCGTTCGTAAGTTAGCACGGTAAACTTCAGGCGGGGTGCTCGATCATCACGGTGCTTCGACGTATCAGACCCTACCAGGTTCGGGTTGAGATTAATGCCCCGTGCGTGTTCCGGGCAAGGAAAGTGCATGTCCTGCCATAATTGACAGGCGAGAATCAGATGCAAGAATAAGTGTGAAGAAGAACTCGACTACTCATCTACATGGGTCGGCTCGAACGCGTTTGCTGGATGTCAGTCGATGAGAAAGTGTGATGGTGAAGAGAACGACAGTGATCATGATCAGGGTCGCACGTCCTAGGTTTCCTTGAGACATCATACATCCCACGCCTAGGCGCCAAGTTCGAAAACCGCCGATCGGCCAGGGAAGTGTCAGGAAGCGAAGGAGAAGACGGGTGCGGATGCGCTACAGTATACCCTAACCCACTGACATCAAGCAAAAAAGGTGGGGATAACTCCACCGTCCAATGTACACATGGGGACTGTCGATTGACTTGCGGATCATCTTACAGTCTTGACTATCGGAAGAGAGACGAAAGCATCCATTGCGCTTCTGAGGAACCGAAGAGGATATGATACGAACATCTTTTCGAGAGACTACAGTGTATTAGATGTAATACGAAAGACATACAATTGACTGTGGAGAGAAGATGGCATAGGAATCCGTGACGTCGCGAATCAGTTCTTTTACTGTAGTCGAAGGCTTTCAGCCGCGACGGATACGGAATATAGGTGATTTTCAGCGCCGTGACATGCCGCAACGACCCCCAAACGTCAGTGGCGATGCGCCCGCAGGTCAGAGGGTAACGGATTAAAGTTCGGAATAGCCACGATGGAGAGGAATGCAGGAAAATTCCGGCTGGGAGTGTCGCACATCAATGCATATTACCTTCCTGTGCTCCATGGAACATCGAAGACCACGGAGTGAGTGGATTTATGGCCACGGAGCGCGACTCAGTGGGCTAGCTCGGTCGCGACTCATCAGTTTTCCCAAGGGGTTTTACGAAAACCCCTAATCCGCCTAACGACTGTTCTTTTGAAAAAAAAAAAAAAAAGCTCCCGCCACTAGTTGCTGTAAAGTACGGTACAGTAGATTATCTAGTAGTGACCGACTAGCCTTCTCGCTGCGGTGCGCTGCGGAAGAGCGTGCTCCATTCACTTGTGCAGCTTGCTCTTGGCATATCTCTCGGCGCCGGTCGGCCGCCGGGGCAGAGCCGGCAGCCATCGGCATCCCTGACGGGGCAACGCGAGAGTTTGACCAACTTGGTTTGTCTTAGCATGCATGGGTCCGGTGTTTACCCAAGACGACAAAAGGTGGGCTGTCTCTGAGTCTCTGTTGATGATCCTGACTGTTTGAAGCTGAGAACAAGGTTTTTTAGAGTGATCTGAGATCTACTTCTAATCGCTGCCGGCGGCAAGGGTTTCAAGGGTTTCGATCTTAGCTCGTCCAACATCAGGCCATCACGAATGACCGTGAACGGCCGGCGTCCTAGTAGTCACCCAAAACCCCGATCAGAGCGACCCACAATTGCCCACAAGAGGTTCTGGATTCCAACCGAAGGAGAATGAGATTCACGAGAGCCCTCCCCTCCCCATTTTCCTGCCAAGTCAGTGGAGTTAGTGGACAAGTAGCCGGCGCAGTGATCGAGAGAAGGTGGTCACACGAGTTGATGCGATGACCGGTTGGTAAGAGATTTGGTCGCGTGTACCGCATTTTATTGCTTGACCGACCGATGCTGACGTATCGCCTGGATTCCCTCCCATTTACTAGCAGGTCTGCGGACAAGTTCGGATCTGTCTATCCCCACCCGGTAGCGATTCATACGAAAAAGTCACAAGACTAGGTTGCGGACGCAAACATGGAACACACGAGTCCGATTCCTTTCTTTACGGTAACCACCCGCCCGCACCCTTTAAAAACTGCCCCTAGGATACAACCATCTAATTCTTAAACCCCAAGGCCACGCCCCCCACTCCTCCCTCTTTCCCTCCCCACCTTATCTACGCTCATGGCCTCTGCTCCCCCCCTCGTTCAGCCGTTCACCGACGACAGTCACCTGAATGCACAGGCGTCTGCTCTTGGCATCTTCATAGAACCCCTCGTCGTCGTTTCTCTTCTCGCGGCTGGCGTGATCATCAACCGCCGTCCACTGTCCCCCGTGTCCCGTGCTTACTCCCCTCTCCCCTCTCCCACCTTTTCACCTACCTCCCACACACGCCACCCCTCCCTCCGCTTCTTCAAGCCACGGGACACCTCCCGCTACGCTAACAACTGGATCTCTACCACCCTCTACCGCTTCCCGTTCATCCTCGAAGTGTTCTACTGGGGCCTCACATACTGGGTCTACCAGATTGCTCGTGCCGTCTCGGCGGTATTGTTCATCGACGACGGGACCGTCGACATTGCCCGCCGCCATGCCATCCAGCTGCTAGAGTTTGAGCGGCACATTGGCATCCAATGGGAGAACAAAGTTCAGGATACCATAATGCATCACGCGTGGACCCTCTCCGCGCTTAACCGGTGCGTGTATATGTTCGCTTCGAAAAACGAGGCAAAACATTAATTTGGCGTCCCCCCGTCCCTCTCTCAGGATATACTCATTCATCCACATACCAGCGACGATCGCCTTCCTCGCCTACTTCTACCACACGCAGCCGTTCCGCGTCTATGCCCCCGTGCGCCGCACCATGGCCCTCGCCAACCTGCTCGCCTTTGTCGTCTTCACCCTCTGGCCCTGCATGCCTCCACGCCTCCTCCCCGCCGCATACGGCTTCGTCGACACGGTCCACAAGCACGGCGCAGGCTCCGTCTGGACCACCAACAAATTCTGCAACCCCCTCGCCGCGATGCCCTCTCTCCACTTCGGCTACTCCCTCATCGTCGGCGTGGCCCTCTCCGCCCACCCGCCCCCGCCCACCAACCAACAAGACCGCCGTGCGGCGCACCCGTACTTCCGCGTGCTGTTCCTCCTCTACCCCGCCCTCATCCTCCTCGCAATCGTCGCGACAGCCAACCACTACTTGCTCGACGCCCTCGCAGGCCTCGTCGTGGTGGCTCTCGCGCGCTACGCCAATGCTGTGCTCGTGCCGCTCCTCGCCCTCGAGAACGCAGTCTTCCGCCTGCTACATATACACAAGCCGTCCCCGGCACACCTCGTCGAGAGCCAGAGCCTGCAGGACGTGCTCCCGCGCTTTGCCGAGGACGCCGTCAAGCACCCAGAGGATTGCGCTGCATAGATTCTTACGCATACAGGGGCTTGGGTGGGGCTCTTGGTGGAGCCGTCTCTATCTAGGCGGTGCCGCTCGGTCGGTTACCATCTCTCTCACGATATCAAAACGAAACCTCTTTTCTCTCACAATTAACGAAGAATGCTTCCTCCGGGCGAGCAAATACCATGATTTTTTTTATATATACTTTCTCGTTCTGTAAACCCCCCCCCTCCCCTCTCCTGTACATACAGTAGTACTAGTAGTATCACACCACACGTATGCACGATGTATGTGATTTGTAACACTCGATTTGTCCCTTAATTCGTTTTTTGCAATGATGAGAATGATCACATAAAACGGCGTCCGCTGACTCACTCAAATTTGCGAGAGCAATCGCTTCGTTTTGGTCTTGGCCTTGGCCTTGGCACTTGGAGAACAACAACTTGAACTCAACTCCCGCGGTTTGATTGGTAACCCCCACACAGCCTCGCCCCTTCCCTTCCCTTCCCATTCATATCATCCGATATCCGGCGATGTCGTATGTAGTGGCATCAAATCGCCCCGGCGCAACACGTTGGACAGATTATTCAATCTACCATTTTATTACTTCGTGCTACACTAGTCACCGGATCCACCCGAGCCTATGATAGGAAGGAAGCTACAGTAAGTTAGCCTAGCCTACTATAACTTCCACACCCGCCGCCCTCTGACAGCCCATGCAAACACGCATACCCCAAAGGCATACGCAGCCAACACGCCCATCGCTCTTCCATCCGAGGCATACATCGTCCGCATCGATAGGTTCACCGCACCCGTCGCCACATTGGCCTGCCATAGGGGAACATCCATGAGTGCACATGACCACGAAGAGGGGGGGGGGAGACGTACTAGAAGGAAAACGGCCAGCGAATTCTGGTTGATCGCTTCGAGTAGTGGAGGTGCCGGCATCGGACTGGGCCCAGACGACATCGTCGTCGTAGTGGCACGATAAGGCGGTACAAGAGGGGAAGCTGGACTCAGGGTCCTGTCGTCATCGTCGTCGTCACTCGGCCGGCGAACGACCTTGAGACCCGAGACGGGTGAATATGTACTCTTGGCGAGGGGCGTTGGGAAAAAGGCGAGGTCGAGAAGCATATAACAAAGGAGGAACGTCGTGTTGTACGCCGCGACCCACAGGATATACGGCAGGTTTACCTACACCCCCCCTTCTGTCAGCACATTTACTAGAGCGAAAAAAAAATAAGAAAGACGTTACTAGACGGCGCGAGACGTCAGGCCCGCCGATATGGAGGTATCTGCTGATGCCGAAGAGCACCCAGTAGATGATTGCATACGAGAAAAGCTCTGTCGCAGTCTTGTCGTTTTCACGGTGCGGCATGGACATCGACCCACGGCGTGCGGGCGCGTCGCTGTTCCGCCGTTTCCGCGCGGCAGCCTGCCGTCGGCGGAAATAGGACGGCGAATAGGGTATGACGAGCGTCCCCGTGGACAGACCAAGCAGATGTATCGCGAGGTATCCTCATCCCCAGAAAACGTACGTGAGCAACAGTTGGTCGGGTGAGGGGGGGGGATGTGACATTTACCTGTGAGAGAAACGAGGCCTTCCTTGTTGGCGCTGATGAGCGATTGCCGTGGCGCATCGAGGACGTAGGACATGAGGCCGGCGGAAAGGGAGAGCTGGTGGGCTAGATAAGTGCGAGAATGAAAGGGGAGGGGAAGTCAGATGTAACGGTGGTACGTACCCAGTGCCACGAGGAGCCCGAGCAGCGATATGGGCACTGTCGTGAACAACGGGTGCAAAAAGACGCGCAGCACTGGCACCAGCGCCAGCGTCAGGAAAAAGTTCCAATGCACGCCGTACTCGGTAACGTGTTCCTTTTTACCATCCTTCATCAGCGGCATTGTCATTACTCTGGCGTGGAAAACAAGACCCACCGGATACTGCGTACCTTTGACCAGCAACACACGGACGAGACCGAGCGCCAGAACCGGCGCGCATTTCACGACGACCGACGAGATCTCGGATGTGAGAGGCGGCTTCAAGTGCACAGGGGCTTTGAGGAGCGGGATGGCGGACACGATACCCTGTGAAAACACAAACGCGCCAACACCCATGTCCATCTATTCGCGGCATCTCAGCTGACAACGTCAACAAAGCAAAGGGGGAAAAAAAGTCGCACGAGAGAGACACCATAGGTCTCGCACTTGGCCAGCGCGCGAGGAAAGACAGGAAAGTCGACCGCGAGGATCGCGAGGATCGTCACGAGCATCATGTGCGCGCGATACGTGCTCAGCGCAGACAGCCGCGCAGCCGCAGGTTCTTCGACTGCGGCTGCGGCTGTGGGTGTACCTGCTGCTGCGCCGGAGTCGTCGTCATGGAAATTCGGTGCGCGGTGCGGGGTGGGCGATGCGTGGGGCGACGATGGCGCGCCGCCTGACGGGAGCGGCGTACCGGATTCGTGTGGAGGGAAAAGGAAGTAGACGAGCGCGCTGGGGAGGAGAAGCGCGATGGATAGGATGCCGGGGCGGTTGGCGAAGAGGGTCATGGAGAGGAGGAGGGGAACGACGAGGAGGATCCATTCGGAGAGGAATTGGAAGGATTTGGGAGGGGGGAAACGCGAGCGGATGCTGGAGTGGAGTGCGATGGATGACTTGCGGAGATACTTCGGTAAGCTGGAGGAACGTGGAAAACGAACCAAGGGAACATACGAGCGCGACGAACGATATCATGTTGATATGGAGGACCGTTGAGCCAGTCATACCGGAAACGAAGGACTCTTTGGAGGATTTGTAGTCATTTTGATGACTGGAAAGGACCATCGAGATACGAAGTCGTCGACTTGGAGGAGAACAGGGCCTTTCTTTTTTTTTTTTGTTGCACTGCCGCGATGAAGGGAACGCCGTCAGAGCTAACTTGAAGGCTGTGCACTTCCAAAAGTAGTAATCACCGTGACGTGACAGGCGCGGCTTTTTTGTTTTCCCGGGCCCTTGGCCTTGTGCTTTACAGAACGTACTCTACCAAATCTCATTTCCTTCCTTTGTGCGACGGTTATCGCAGAAATGTAGTTTTTTGTGGAATGTTTGAGTTGATCAATGTGCCATCCGAAGTTAGTACAGTACAATAAATAAATACAGTAGGTATTCCGAGTCCTACTCGCACACTGCTATCGCTATTCAAGATACACGGACTGGACCTCTATAGTTCCAACTCTTGTTTTTGACCAACCTCGGGATCAGTAAAAGCTGTGGTTGTACTCGTAGTGTGTACGGAAACCTTGAGTCGGCTGCCAGCGGATGGTGGAGGCGACAGGGGAGGCGACAGAGGAGGTGATACCGGTATTGCCTCGGAACCTGTGTCTGAGTCTGCCCGGAGGCGTACAATATTCACTACCTGTTCACCACTAGAAACATAATATTTTTGCGTGAGCTTTGGAAGTTTTACCCTGAGAAATTCTTACCGGTCACTAGGTTTGAACCTGGAGAGCACCCGGAACATGGCAGTCGTGCCGATAGACCTATTTTCCGTCGACTTCCGGATAAAGACAACTTAGACAAGAGGATACGACCGGACTCACGCGATCACCACTGAGATCGAAGGAGACTCATGAGCGCAGAGTATCAACAGTCGTGAAATACTCACCCCTTGGGATTTGAAGTAGCTGTAGTGGAAGGTCAGAACGTTACCATACAAAAGACCAAGTGTGACGAACCAAATTGAACGACGCTTCAAGGAGGAAACGCTGTTTGAGTTGCGTAAAGAAAATAAAGGCTGTGCTACTTACGGTTGATGTTCCGTAAGACAAGGGCCTTTTCCAGATGAATATGAATGGAGGCGGCAGATGGCTTAATGCAACACCCACCAGAGTAGGCACCTCAGCCGCCACTGCCAAAGCAAACCATATCCACCCCTAGATATTAGGACTACTAGTCAGTCCCACCCAAGACATTATTCGCCAAATAAAATCCACTCTACCTGTTGCCGAAGCATATGCCATAATCTAAATGAACGGGCTCGGCGATAGCGGAGGAGCCCGACAAGCATGGCGACGAGAAGGACGGCATATACCGCGATCGACGTGACGGACATCATAATGAGGCGCGGCCGAGGAGCGGATATTACACAGCCCTTGTAGTTCGGTCCTGGATCCCAAAACGAGTGGATCTGGGAATCTGTAAAGACTCTACTAATCAAAAAGGCTGCGTCCGAAACACGCACCCCGGTTAACACTACGCCGAGGTGTATAACCTTTTGTCAGTACCTGATTGATGGACCGATAGCGGGATAATGAACGAACGGTAAACAGAGACACCCGAGTGTAAGATGAGTGCCGTAGTGGTGAGCGAGATGATCATGATAGAACAATCCCAGATGGCGATCCTAGGGAAATCGAGTCAATGACATATCGGGATGGCGTTAATCCCAAACTTACACGCGGACAACGATGAGAACCATGACGAGCTCAAGCTCGAGGAGAGGGAACGCCTAGTTGTACCAGTCAAACACGGCTTCAGAAGGGGGTGAATTCTGGAATTTGAACTGACAAAGGCCGTTGAGATCCAAGCCTGGGGAACCGCAAGTGTGCTCAGCAGGAGATCGTTAGCAAGATGGTCAGGACAAACGTACCTGGCAATTAATCGGCGAAGAAATATTGAGTCCCACGAGGAAGGACACAACGCACGCGATGCTGGTGAACCGACTGGCCAGGTAAACCTTCGTGCGACCCGCTAGTGTCAGAGTTCGACCGCTGTCTCGATGCTGGCACGTACTAGGCTAGGCCATTTCATCATCGGCCGGGAGTTAAGGAGTTTCCAGTCGAAGTCCAGGTTGGCCAGAAAGTACCAGCTGGTCACGAGACATGTGAGGGAGGAAACTCTTCGTACGGCTAATCACCCAACATACACTTTTACACCATCGATGAAATGCAGCATCTTCACGACGGTGACTACGGAGCCAGGTGAGACGGTTCGACAGTGATTTCCTGAAGAACGGCTCACCGAAGTCTTTGGAGAGGGCAGCCTCGCTCATTGGTTACTGATTATTTTGTGCGAACGAAGAGACCGAGAGGCAAACCTAATATGTCCGCAGCAAACGGGTTCATATAGCTCGACAGACGCCCATTACCCCGTACACATACGGGGAAGGGCGTAGAGGGAAGCTGTACACCGCATGATATCAACGGAGCCGGTGACACTAGACAGATAGGCAGTTTGTCGTTATCACTGTGTTTGGGGAGATTGCCACATCCCTATTAGAGGATCGTTTGGCACATGGCCAATGTTCCCTGTAAGAGCTGGGCGGCAGTGTGACGGGCGTTGGAGCACGTACACCTGATACATCACGAGAATTCGCACGGATCTCCATGTAAGAGCCATCTCCGCGGAATAGAAGACGGAGTGGCCTGAGAAACTGCCGATCTCGTGCAATTGGGGCCGGATGTGGGCGCGAAGTATTACTCTTTGCGGAAGCGCAATCCATAGGCTTATCAAAAGGAATCGCGCAGCCTCTCTCGCGCGCCGTAATTCGACGACGCAACGTACTTGACCTGACATCGCACGGGCTGAAGCCCCGCTTAATTGGATGGTCAAACGAAGCGATGTGTGAAGATCCTCACTTGCTTTGTACGTAGATGAAATCGATATCATACGTTCAGCCACCCCATCTTTTGAATACGCCACAGATCACCTCATGAAGCCTGATCGGGCCGTTGGATCGTATCTTGTGCGGTTTCGCTGTCCACAGCGCTCCGAAGAACCTCCGTGGGCCGTCTGATGGAGGAGTCCATACAGTCCAAGGCTCAACTGTTCCCGTTGCACGTGAGGGTAGGAGAGTCCAGAATAGGGTCCATCATGGGCCACGACCCTCCAGATCATTAACTACACAAGAGAGAACCCCATTGAGTCACGGCAGACACCGGAAAATTTAACCAAGGTAGGAGGATGTACAGGAACGGAGAGTGGACACGCTGGGGCCTTAAGTTGGCATACGGCTGATGGCCGATCTGCGGGGCCGAGCACAGCACACCAAAAATGCGAAATCATCGATGGGAGCAAAGTAAAAAGTGTTGCGCCATTTCTGTCAGTGTTGTGGTGCGTACGGCGTGCGATCTCGCGTGACATACGAGCTCGTCGTGGCCACTGGCGCTTGGTGGCGAGCTCGTGCAAAGTGAGGTCCAAACCAAGCCCATGCTGTCAGATATATTTGAAAGAGCGTCCGTGGCGTAGGGATCGATCGGGTGATGGGGTACCGGCGGGAAGTGAGAGAGAGTCAGCTGCCAGTGTGAATACCCGATCTCATCTGACTCCCCGTAGTCCACAAAAAAGCAAGATTTTTTCGCAAATACTCCGTGGTGTTAGACCGAAACAACCGTGCTAGGTGTCGATAGGTGAAGACGGGCTGTGTCTCATGTGGTGACGAGTCGGATGCGCATGATAGCCTAGATAATACTATCAAGTCTAACCGCGCAGTACCATGCGCAGGTCTCCAAGCGACAGTGTCCAAGGGTTAGGTGTGACGATTATCGCACTCTAAGAATTGAGGCAACAAGGATCAAAGGTGGGAGAGGCCCTAGAAGTATGTGGGGGATGCGAGTGTGAGCTCATCGTCCAGTGCACGAGTGGAGTGATTTCAAGACGTTCGCCAAGTTGTGAGATTGCAGCGTGGGATAAGCTAGCGCTGTGTCGCACTTGAGTCCAAGATACTGGTGTCGAAAGTGGCAGAGTGCCCCTGAGGTCAAATGCGAAAACAGAAAAAACCTCTTTAGGTATCTACCTTCCCAGCGCCAAGTTTCCCACGGGACAAATTGAGGCTCCTTATGAAAACAATCATGCCCCTCAACAAAATAACGCGACAAAATCCGGACGAAATTGACAGCCAAGAAGATGGAAAGATCAAATGCTATGCGAGGGTGAATTGTTGTGGCGAGTTGGGTGGTGATAACCGCGGGGACACCCACTTTAAAAAGGGCCTTGTGCACCACCGACTGCGCCGCAGCAGGGGCACGGATACCGGACCGCCAGAACCTATTTCATCTTCGCCGCATGTGCTTACATCATGCCCATTTCACTCCACCCGCCACACCACGGGCACATCAACCAGACACGGAATCTAAGTGGATTTCTAAAAATAAAACCAACTCACAAACTAGGACTCTTAATGATATCGATGATGAACGATGGACACAGGTTACGACGGGCGGTGTTCCCTCACACACTCCGGATGCGTACGAGATCATTCAAGAAGGTTTGACCGAAGCTAAACGAACCTCACTAGCACCGACTTTACGCCGTTGCCGTATCTTCCTGGAACATGCTGACACTGAACCCCGTGTCTTATGAAGCTGCTCCACCCCTAGACGCCCTAAAAACGTAGTCAGACCGCTCTAGACCGTACGGATTCGAATGCTCAGCCGACCACGACCCCATCGAGCACCATAGGGCATGAAAGTTCACCCACGCTCTAAAGTCAGACCATTGATATTCGGCTACATCCACTTCATTTTCTAAAGAGCACTGCATGCAGCTACAGCGAGGTACAGTGCATTTGTGATTTCAGTGGACCCTCGTGTGTCGTACAGAGAGGCAGGAAAGAAAGAAGGAACTGATCCCTTTACGGAGCTCGGGTGAGGCGCCAAAAGGTTTTTTCCCAGTTTCCAGTGTCCGGTGGATACGGAAAATAAACAAGCAATTCTGGGGTTCCTCAACCACTTTTCTAGCAGCGGCCCTACATCCGTCAAAATGAGGTTTGTCACCTTGTTTTGAGCACTCGAATCTCTCCAGTATATCGCGCTACAAGGAGTAACGGAGGTTCAGTACGTCTGGTCAGTGTCATGGACCGGTACCACGAATACAGAAAGCATCCGACTCGGACTCGAGCGTTAATATGACCGGGTTAATCAGTAGAGAAGTATATCTTGGCCTCATTCCGGCTAAATTGGTCACATAAGAACTAGAGACCGACGTCGGATTACTTTCAGATAAGTGTCACTCAATCTATATGGCCAATCTAGTACGAAGCCCGTTATTTTTTAACTTACGTTACAATCTTGGTTACAATAAAAGCCCGCAAGCAAGAGCTGAGAAATGTATTTTCGGATTGAACCGCGTTCGGCAGTCGATATTTGTGCTTGTGTGAAAGTCACCAGTTTTGAAAAGCGTCCAAGAAGTATCCATCAGGGAACGGGATGCAGTGATTACAGGTTGCAGCCTGACTTAGAGCAAGCGACTTGAAGCGTTTTCGCAGTGATTTTGCTTACGTACATGCGGGTGACAATTGCAGTTGCTCACGTGGGCTTGTTTGCATCCATAGCTCGGAAATCAATCCCTCTTGACACGTCTGAGACTCTTTCCACAGCAGTGGCTTCCTCACACTTCCAATATATTTTGAATGCTGCCTTGAAATCGTACGAGAAGCAGACAAAGAAAGATCTTACCGCACATCCGCTTGCCTCCCAGTTGCAATCATGCGACTCTCTGATCGCCATATTGGCCGTGCTTCAAGAGATGGTTCGGGAGTTCAACCAAGTTCGGAGCCACGACAAGAGGTTAACAAAGTGGTTGAGTCCAACCGTGAGCGTCCTCTATGTGTTTTTTTGCCACTCTAGGAGAAGGTGTAGGCCTGGTATGTGTCGATACCTAAACTAATTACGCCTTGAAGCTTCCCTCTGATATATAATTTGCAGGTATTTTCTCCCGCAAAAGTGGTCTTTGCAGGCATTGGTGTATTCCTTCTGGTAAGCACCTCACTTGATATCTTGATTATTCTTTCTCGTACATTTTGAAATTGAAGGTCTTGTAGGTGGGCAAGGATGTTTCTGCAAGCCAAGACGTGGTGGAGGAACTTTTTGAGTGGATGGAGTTCTTTTTCAAGCGGCTCGAGGCTTATACCGAAGTCACACCGACCGCAGCAATGATGGACATAATTACAAAGATAATGGTGGAAGTGCTGACAATCTTTGAAATCGCGACAAAGGAAATAAAGCAGGGTCGAGGGAGTGCGTTTCTCTCTCACTATATTTCAATGTCTCCATTAAACTACACCCAGAAAGGCTCCTGAAGAAATCGGCAGGAAGGTTTGATATTGAGGACGCGCTGAAACAATTAGACAGGCTAACGCAAGAAGAGGCTCGGATGGCTCTTGCAGAAGCCCTGAAGATCACCCACACCATTCGTGAAGTAGTTACCAATGGTATGCAGAGCGTATCTAGTTGCTCCCTGACACCATGCTTAACCTCAGTGATATTCCTAGACGACAAAGTGTTACGATTTTCTTGGACTCGTTTCTTCCCTTATCATTGTTCCCTTCCCACACTATACGAGCCCTGTACGACTACGCGGACTTTACGATTACCCGGTTCCTATCATGCGCCTTGCTTATCGACGTTCTCTTCTGATAAAGCTCGACATGTGCCAGTTTCCGACTTGTTCCCTCTCACGCGCAACCCCGCGTGATTCTCCTTTATTCTTGATATATCCTTACATTGTTCCCGTTACGTCCACTCCTTTATCCTCAGTTCGGCGATGGCGCCATCTGTTTGTAACGGCCATACAGTATGGTCTCTATTTAACCCTAGTCATACCTAGCTAGTGATTTGCCGGCCCGGCTTGGCCTGAAAGCTGCGGCTTAGGCCCAGCTTTGAGAGGCTTAGGCCTGGAAAATGTGAGGCCTGAGCCGCCACCCATGGCTTGGGCTGGCCCGGCTTTTGGGCCGTGGCTTTGGGAATTTTTGAGAGGAACAAAGACCCAAGACATGTGCAGGTCTTGGGGCATGCGATACATCGCAAGGTGTTGCGCACGCGTCCGCGGGACGTGCGCCGTTGTATATTGGTTTGCAATAGTTAGGGACATGTTGCTCTTGAAGGGCTAAACGTGCGTGGACATGCGGTGGGGTCGGGAACAGAAACGAGGTTGGGTGGTTGAAGGTGGTCGAAATGGTCATGCACGTTTGTGCGTGACACGAAACTTCATATAACTAGTCGCATGAGTCGGGAACACGTTTGATTCGAGCCAATAGTGCCGCACACAAGTGCAGAAATCTGGAGAATTAAAATAATGAGCCACACTGACACAGAGCTCAAAAGTTAGGAGAACTTGACGACTAGATGGTGAATCAGAGAGGGGCAGCATACAGAGGATGGGGGCGTACATACTGTGAGGAGGTTGGCAACATGTACTGTGACTGGCAGTCGTTTGATTTTATTTTTTTTCGGCCTGTAGCCTGCAATTTTGAAGCCGAGATGCAGGCCGTATCCCCCGGCCCAGAGAATTTCAAGCCTGAGCCACAGGCCGCAAAAGCCTGACTTACGGCTCCAGCTCGGCCTGGCTTCCAGCGGCTGGCTTGGGCTGGCTTCCGGCTTCCAGGCTGGGCCGGCAAATCACTATACCTAGCTTGTACGGTAGACTAGACTTCTTGTGTAATACTACACTCGTCTACGCAAAGTCTCTCCGACCCTCGTCTTCGCTAGGCCTTCGAGTCTTAGCCTTCCTCTACAGTCCAAGTGACTCACGTCCTTGTGACTCTTGTGCATCATCTCTACTGAAGTCGAGCCTTCGAGCTTTGACTACCGGACGATTGACTGACTTAGTACAGGTCGTACTCAACGCCCCTGTAGTGGCGTTACATTAAGTCTAGTCTCCACAGTGGCTCTCACCAGCCGAAGCCGAACACAGTTCGTCAAAGAGTACCTGGAGCGACATCCCTACGACGACCTAAGACCTTCTATCAAAGGGACTGCTCTTTGGAGGAACACTCCACATGACGAAGGGTACTACGTCTACGACCCCGATAAACTTACATACGAACCAATCGAGTATATTGAAGACCAACACATTTGGGCCTACGTTGCCTACTCCGATTCAAAGCACTCCTGGTATTCCTATAAACCCGTCCCCGCACACTTAGGCCTAGGACCAGGAAAAGGACAAATTAGCGCCATCGAGGCTGATTCCGATATCGAAGAACCATCTTCCGAACCCGACTTAGACAACCCAACACTCACGCCCACCATCCAACGACCTGTGGACTTCGCATCATATGCCAATATGTCCACCACCCAACTCTCCACCACCCTCACCTCCTCGCAACCAGCCGCAGGGTCCTCGACAACGAATCCTGCAAGTAGTGGAGGATATCCTGTGGGAGGAAGTATGTCGACAAGCGGAGGAGGCACTGCGGGAGGCGCAGGAAGCCATCATGGAGGCGGTGCGCCTGGAGGTGGAGGCGGTGCGCCTGGGGGTGGAGGCGGTGCGCCTGGAGGCGGAGGCGGCGCGCCTGGAGGTGGAGGCGGCGGAGCAGCAGCAGGCCCCGCCGCTGGAGGACTTCCCCCACCAAACGGACGACTCGGAGGAAACCCCCCGCCAGAATTCACCGGGGATCGAGAAGCCAGCAGAGCTTTCCTAAACGCCTTCGCGCTCTACCGTGGAATGAACCCAAACGTCCAACAGTTAACCCTCCCTTATTCACGCGCTATGACCCTTCTTTCGTATATCCGAGGGCCATTAGTAGACGACTGGGTTGAAGAACAAATACAATGGCTAGCTGACCAATTGGCGGGAGGAGTAGCCATGAACGCCGAAAACCTATGGAACACTATCGAAACAAGGTTTATCCAGGCGTACACAGATACTACCCAACAACAAAAAGCCCGCCACGCCATTCAAAATCTACGAATGGACAAAGAAGATATCGACACATATATAGCCAAGTTTTCTAACTTGGCCAACAAGGCAGGATACAACAAAGACGAGGCCACTACCCTAGAGATTTTCCAGAAAGGCCTCCCAAATGCACTAGTCATAAACGCGATAAAGTTCCACCACCCCGTAGACTGGGACGATTGGAAAACGGCGGTTACGCTCCAACAAGCGGAATACCTCCTCCTCAAAGACAGACTCACCAAAGGAAGAACAGACAAAAAGGGAGGAGCATCCCGCGACCAATGGTTGAACGCTCTCAACAAAACCAAGGACCCAAACGCAATGGACGTCAGCCGAACCCGTGCCAGAGCAGCAATGACGGAAGACGAAAAGAAGTTACTTCAGAAAGAAGGAAGATGCTTCCGATGCCGAGGACAAGGACACATCTCCAGATTCTGTCCTCAAAAGACAACCACTACCGTCAAAGCCGCAAACACGACCGACCCCACTCCAACCACCGCCACTATCTCAATGACCGCGTCACGCCCCCTTTCCAACGAAGAACAAGCTGACGCCCAAGTAGCGGCCTTGTTCGCCCAAACCCCTGAAGTATGAGAACTAATGGTGGATAAACTCTTCGGACAAAAGAAGGATTTTCTGAACGCTTGAACCCGGCGGCCTGGGCTAGAGCATTAAAACTTAGCGTGTACAATAGCAGATTCCGATCTATGCGAATTCCAGTGCTTTTCAAATCTGCTCACGCGACGGCCGAACAAAACGTTTTGGTAGACTCAGGCGCAACAGACAACTTCATAAGCGCAAACCTCCTAAAGCGACTCAAAATAGCCTGGCTACCTACCGAACGCTCCATCAAAATATGGAACGTAGACGGAACCCACAACCAAGGAGGAGAAATCACATCTTTTACCGACCTTACCGTCAAAACCGGAGGGAAGACCCAAAACCTTCGATTTCTTATCACAGACTTAGGAAACGACGAAGTCATACTGGGATACCCCTGGTTTACGGCTTTCGAACCTAAGTTCCACTGGCGAGACGCTACACTCGATGAAGAATTCCAACCAGTGGTCATCACCAGTCTGCATTTGTCCGACGAAGCCATGCCTCTCGAAGCAACTATCAAGGCATTGGAGACGTATCAACTGGATGAATCAGCCTGGGAACAGTTACAAGAGGAAGACGAACCTTGTATCCGATTACGAAAAACGACAACAGCATCAGAATTAGCGCAGCAAGAAGCAGCCAAAAGACCCCAGAAAACCTTCGAAGAAATGGTCCCGGAAGAATACCGGAGGCATCAGAAAGTTTTCAGTGAGGAAGCGTCCCAGCGCTTTCCCCCTTCACGCCCGTGGGATCACGCCATCGATCTAGTCCCAACTGCCCCTGAAACAATGGACTGCAAGATATACCCACTCACAATCCCGGAAAACGAAAAACTAACAGAATTCGTAACCGAACACCTGGAAAAGAAGTATATCCAACCATCCAAATCCCCTTACGCATCTCCCTTCTTTTTCATCAAAAAGAAGGACGGGAAACTACGCCCGGTACAGGACTATCACCGCCTCAATGAACTAACCATAAAGAACCACTATCCACTCCCCCTAATCCCCGAACTTATCGACAAGATCCGAGAAGCAAGGCTTTACTCGAAGCTTGATATCCGATGGGGATACAACAATGTTCGAATCAAACAAGGGGACGAATGGAAGGCGGCGTTCAAGACAAATCAGGGGTTATTCGAACCACAAGTCATGTTCTTTGGCCTCACTAACTCCCCTAGCACCTTCCAAACCATGATGGACACTATCTTCCGGGAGTTAGTGCTGACAGGAGAAGTAATCGTCTACATGGACGACATCTTAATCACGACCGCGGACGACCACACCCACCACAGAATGGTACTACACCAAGTCCTCGATCTTTGCGACAAACACGACCTATACATCAAACCGGAAAAATGCGTGTTTGAAGTCTACGAGGTGGAATACCTAGGACTAATCATTGGGCACGGACAACTGCGAATGGACCCAGTCAAAGTGCAAGGAGTCCGAGAATGGAAGACGCCAACATCACTCAAAGAAGTACGGGCCTTCTTGGGATTCTGCAATTTCTACCGGCGATTTATACGGGGGTTCTCTACGACCGCGAGGCCCCTCCACGACCTTACGAAGAAAGATGCTCCCTGGGAATGGACGGAAGCCAAACAAAAGGCCTTCGACACCATCAAAGAGCGGATCTGTTCAGAACCGGTCCTACTATTCCCGAAACTAGATCAACCCTTCGAAATTGAAGTCGACGCTTCAAGTTACGCCCTAGGGGCTGTCCTAAATCAGAAGGGAGAAGACAACAAAATGCACCCGGTCGCATTCTATTCCGAATCCCTATCAGAAGCCGAACGTAACTACGACATTTACGACAGGGAACTACTAGTGATCGTGAAAGCGTTACGCACCTGGCGAACATATCTCGTGGGATCTCCCCATCTGATAACAATCCATACAGACCACGCCAACCTACAATACTGGAAGGAACCCAGAAAAATCAGTCGACGAGTAGCGCGGGAGTTCCAAGAACTGTCGGAGTATAACTTTATACTCAAACACATTCCTGGTACCAAAAATACACAAGCAGACTCTTTGTCGAGAAGATCTGATTACGATGACGGCACCGGCGACAACAATCATGTTACAATACTCCCAGACGACATATTTCTCAAAGTCACCCAAACGTCCATGCATGACATGGATATATGGACTCAAATCGCACAAAACATGGACGAAGCAGCACTCCTCCCGTGGATAGAACCCCACAACCTAAAGAAACACGATGGGCTGTGGTGGAAGGGCGACGCTCTCGTTGTTGTGGGAAACAACGAATTTAAACGGGGGGTAATCACCTTTTTCCACGATACTCCAAGCGCGGGACACCCGGGAATCGCAAACACTCTAGAGCTATTACGACGTGATTTCTGGTGGCCCAACATGCGCAAAGATGTGGAAGCTTACGTCAAGGGATGCGCAACGTGCCAAAGCAACAAGATCAACCACCACCGACAGAAGCCCCACTTATTCCCCATCACTACCGAACCGTCAGCTGAACCGTTCGAAGTGGTAGCCATGGACTTTATAGTCAAACTCCCGACATCAAAAGGGTTCGACTCAATCCTCACCGTCACGGACCATGATTGCTCGAAAGCGGCAATATTCATACCGTGTAACGAAGCCATAATGTCGGAAGGCGTGGCAAAGCTTTATCTCCGACATGTCTATCCCCATTACGGCCTACCCCGAAGGATCATATCCGATCGGGACCCAAGATTCGCGTCTACGTTCATGCGACAGCTGTGTAAAACCTTGGGGATACAGCAAAACGTATCATCAGCGTATCACCCGCAAACAGATGGTCAATCAGAACGAACAAACCAATGGCTAGAACAATATTTGCGACATTGGTGCAACGTGCAACAGGATAATTGGGTGGAACTTCTACCGATGGCACAATTCGCTCACAATTCTTGGAGAAACGCCACCACCAGGCACTCCCCCTTTTCTCTTATCATGGGATGGGAACCACGAACTGTATGGACCCCAAAACCATCACACAACCCCACGGTGGATCAAAGACTGGAGGAGTTACAGATACTCCGGCAACATGCACAAGACAGCATCAAACACGCACAACGCCTCATGGCCCAACGAGGGAGAACAGGGTTCACACCTTATCAGCAAGGGGATCAAGTATGGCTAGAAGGGACCAATCTCCGTACCTTCTACCCCACAAGCAAACTAGCCCCGAAGCGGTACGGACCTTTTAAAATCGTCAAGGTTCTATCAGACGTTTCGTACGAACTGGAACTTCCGGCATCATGGAAAATACACCCAGTGTTCCACGCGAACCTTCTGACGCCATACAAGGAAACGGAGATGCACGGCGCAAACTATACCCGACCTCCACTGGACCTTATCGATGGAGAAGAGGAGTATGAAGTGGAGCAGATCGAAGACGCCCAGGAACGAGGAAGAGGGCGCAAACTCCACTACCTAGTAAAGTGGAAGGGATTCCCACCAAGCGATAACACATGGGAACCTGCAACAAACATGACTCACGCCACAGACGTCATCAAAGACTTCTACCAACGATATCCGACCGCCAAAGGGGCTGGACGAACGATATAAGAACACCCCTCTTTCGTATTCCCATACTCCCCAACGCAACAATGACCGACACCCCAGTATCCGACACCACTCTCGTCAACATCCTCAATAACCCCCAGCTCGAAGCCGCCCTCGAACGAGGAATCGGCGCCATCGATTTCACCAGCATCCCCCGTCTATCACCACCACCATCCCCCCAACGTACTACCATCACCATCGAGCGAGAACCTGGGGAGCTTACCCCATCTACGCCGGAGGAAGGGCAATACTCTCCAACACCACCTCCTCAGCAACAGTCGACCCCCCCACCTGAACCACGACCCCAATCACCACCATCTTCCCCATCGTCCACGCCACCCCCGCCTCTAGAACCATTTACCCCGGTTCGCGTCCATACCCCCATTGACTACGACCGACCCGATTCCCCTCCCAACGACACAGAGGACCCTGGCGCCCCATTCTTTCCAAACATCCTTGGTACCCCCAAATACTACCCATTGCAGATTCCGCTACCAGACGGTGGATCTAACCCCGCGAAGTATATCTACTATCGCAAGGGATTCACCGAGGTAGTGGGAACAATGGGCATGGGACAACCGCACTATGGAGAGGAGGTCTACCTCTCGTCACTTCGGCCGAACGTCTCGGCGCCCCCCTTCACAGCGGAACAACTACAGTTCTTTGACCCCCATGACATCCGCGCCTGTGCTCTGGACGAGACCCTCATAGAGCTTAATTCACCTCGTCTTACGGCCGAGATCACTAGGCTAAGAACGGGACTTTTGGCGCTCAAAGAACTCGACGAGAAGTGCGAGAAGCTGGAGGAGAACGCACGCAAACTACGAGCGGAACGACTCACAGTCGACCTGATGTTAGCCAGCACCAAAAGGCGCCTTCAGTACGCAGGGGCGCTGGCCACCATTGGTAATGAATACGCGCGCATGACAGCCCTACCAGCCCCACTTCGCCATTCCCGCTATGCCATTCCATTCTCCCCACGACGCGGAGGACCATTAGAGTTCCCCCGCCTTGCCGACAAACCCCACCGCCGACGCTGTTACCACTGCAACAGCCCCCACCACATTGTACGCGACTGTCCCACTAGACCACGACCTGCTTGTCGACATTGCCAAAGCCAGGAGCATCAATCCTACCGATGCATATTCCGCCGCGCAGGTATGGTCGAAGAAGTAATCACAACTCACCAGGCAGACGAACACATACGGCAAGCAGTGGCTACGGAGGCCACCACTTCCTTTACCGTCCCCGAGCCACCGACAATCGCGGCCCACACCCAGGGAAGATGGTGTGGGCGGTGCTTTCGTACTGACGCCAACCATGACGAGATTCGATGCCCGCAGTACGAAATGTGTCGCAAGTGTGGCAAACGCGGACCCTTCCTCTTCCTCAAAACACATTATTGCCAACTCGACATTTCTCCGTGGCCGGAGAACGACCTCGATGCTGACATCTATGACCTCATAGATCCGGAGTCCTGAAGTCAAGGCATCTTCAGATCTAGACGGGGGGTAATGTTACGATTTTCTTGGACTCATTTCTTCCCTTATCATTGTTCCCTTCCCACACTATACGAGCCCTGTACGACTACGCGGACTTTACGATTACCCGGTTCCTATCACGCGCCTTGCTTATTGACGTTCTCTTCTGATAAAGCTCGACATGTGCCAGTTTCCGACTTGTTCCCTCTCACGCGCGACCCCGCGTGATTCTCCTTTATTCTTGATATATCCTTACATTGTTCCCGTTACGTCCACTCCTTTATCCTCAGTTCGGCGATGGCGCCATCTGTTTGTAACGGCCATACAGTATGGTCTCTATTTAACCCTAGTCATACCTAGCTTGTACGGTAGACTAGACTTCTTGTGTAATACTACACTCGTCTACGCAAAGTCTCTCCGACCCTCGTCTTCGCTAGGCCTTCGAGTCTTAGCCTTCCTCTACAGTCCAAGTGACTCACGTCCTTGTGACTCTTGTGCATCATCTCTACTGAAGTCGAGCCTTCGAGCTTTGACTACCGGACGATTGACTGACTTAGTACAGGTCGTACTCAACGCCCCTGTAGTGGCGTTACACAAAGAGACGAAAGTATCGGCAAGGGAATCAAAATCAGTCATTCAACAAACAGCAAGCAGCGTAGACGAAATCAAGTGTCTGTGATCTCCCACCCTTACTGTTTCTCATCGTGACGACTCAAATAAACCCATAGGGAACCAGCTACAACAGCTTGGCACATGGCTCTCTCCCTCAGATCCTTCGACAAATCACAACATTGCGCTCAGCACTCACCACGAAGGAACGTCGGTGTGGTTTTTCCAGCCTGAGTACAGTGTTTTCATGGAGTGGAAGTCTAATGGTTCCCTGTTGTGGATCCACAGAAAACGTATGCCCCTCTTATCGCTTTCGGGGCTCACTCCTTTTGACAACCCTCAACTTCCATAGCGGGCTCTGGAAAAAGCATTCTATGGTTTGTCGTTTCGTGACTAGTTCCAGTCAGGATTTATAATGTTTTGCCAGTTAGTTGATTATTCAAGACGTGACGGCCATTTGCGAAGCTGGCTCAGCCATGATAGCGTATTTCTACTTCGATTTTAGGGATCTCAAGAAGCAAAGCTGTCACGACCTGCTGCTTTCCCTCGTAACCCAGCTTTCTACCTGCTCTAGTCCTTGTTGCGATATTCTCAACCGCGTTTTCATTGCACACAAAAATGGCGCTCAACAACCCAGTGACGACACTTTGAAAGAGCGTTTAAAGGAGATGCTCAAAATAGAAGGGCAAGGACCAATTTTCATTATCATGGATGCCCTTGACGAATGCCCAAACGAGAAGTCATCGGTTTACCCATTTCGCTTGTCCGAGCCATAGAACTATTCCCTACTTCTCGCTGCATATTTGCGTTCCTTTCGGGGGCATGTCACGCAATACTAGAACTGACACACAAGTGGGCAGCTGACGAGACTGTATTTCGCTGCCGTGATGCAATCCTGCTGACTTTGGATCGTTATTGGGACAATGTCACTGTTCAAGTTAGCAATGACAGATACTATGGATAGGCAGGATTTCAGGCTTGCTGAATTTATCTCTATGAGCTCCTTTTCGTAGGCGGGGTGGAGAAGGGGGCACCGTACTCGGGCTACGAGCGATCTGCTAATGCGCGACGGGATACGACAGCTGAGGAGAGTGGAAGGGACTACGCCGGAGTGATTGGTGAATTTTGTTTATTGTGGCGCCCGACGGGTGTCTGTTTGCGAGCGATCAAACGTTCAAGCTTTCAAAATTTCAAGTTCGATTTGGCTTGAGGACGGGCTGCCGCTTTGGGATTGAGCGCTATGCGCTATATATTCCGTTAATAGCAGGCCGCAGTCACATTGGTTTTGTATACCATTCAGGCTTACTGTTCCATAAGATTGAATCTACTTGTACCTATTCTGCTTGGAAATAAAGCCCGCACCCTGACTCTCTTGACTCACAACTGAAGCCTGTCCATGCGCGGCTAGCCTTCACCAGAAATATCACAGTTGCGCGGTACTAGCTGCTCTCACACCAGTTTTTCTGCGTCTCTGGTGTCGCGGACAGGGAGTCACTTTGACAGCAAGGGCCGTATTAGGTGCAGCTTCCTTCTTCTACTTCCTGGAAGTTAGGCGACTATACGTCGTATGACTTTTGATAATGGAAGTCGGTGTTACCGTTCTCGAAAGGAGACTTGTCACAGCCCTTAGGGATTGTATAACCCAAGAACGTTTAATGTTTTAACACTTGATCGTGAAATTTTATCCGGTAAAACGGATCGAGGGCCAGAACTAAGGGTACAGGTTGAACTGTAATATGGTAGCGGACTACTAGGAACCCATGAACGATGCGCATGATGCGTCTTTGTAGAAGTACATTGTATAATAGGAAGAAGAAACCAGAGCCTTGGGAGTGTCAAGACTCTACTACACCTTTCCTCTCCACCCGCCCAATATGAAATACCGGGAGAGCGTCAGCAGAGAGACTGCGACCATCACCGAGCAACCTAAGAGAAAAGGCACAATGAAATGTACAGCATAAGCTCGTGATATTTTCATCGGAATTGTTACACAACTACGCACCTGCGAAGATCCCGACGGCAGTGTACCCGCCCGTGGCCTGGTTAATCGCGCCAGATATCGGTGGGCCCGCAAGTGCGCCGAGTGAGAGGATGGTGAAGTACATGCCCGTCCGACGTCCGACGTCTTCACTCGCGCCGAGTGCCAACATTGGCGCGGCCATGAGGGTCGCCATTGCGCCAGACGACGCACCATAGGTCCCCGCGAGCGAAAAGAGCGCGGCTGTCCCGTGTATGTGCGGCCACACGAAGGTCAGCACGCCCGCGATAAGAGATGCGGGTATCATGACGTTGATCGGGCCTAGAGCGACGTGATGGATGTGAGTGAGGAAGAAGAGGGGGGGCAAGGGAACGTACCGAAACAATCGGCGAGGACGCCGCCGGCTAAGCGGCCGATAGCATTTCCTGCGTTTGTTGTAGAGACGAGGTAGGAGGAGAACTTTTCCGGGACGCCCTGTGATGGCGCGCTGGAGGCGAGGAAAGTGAGAACTGCGTGCGCAGCCGTGCGTCAGTCTGGGGTGGCAACTTTTCCCAAAGAGAGTGCACGTAAAGTTGCCTAACCTGTGAAGACACCAAGGAAGGCGACAACTCCGAATGCCGTGTATACTGTGTAGGCGGGAGACCTGAACTGCTTTGGATTAAACAAGCCACCAGTAACGGTAGTAGGGGGAAGTCGGCGCCGCAACGTCTGCGACTCATTAATGCACATCCACACATTCACTTCATGAGACGTGATATACATACCAATTTCGCGACTCCCATGGCAAGCATCAGGATTGACGCGATGATTCTTATCGTCCACTTGAAGCTGTGGCGAATCTCAGCTACATGGGGAGCCGGAGATTCACGATCTGTGCTTACCCGACTGCGACGAGCAAGTTGCGGAACAGTATGGGGAACACCGTGCCTCCAATCGAGGAAGCAAAGGCATTGATCCCAAGTGCTGTAGACCGTCTCTTCTTAAACCAATGAGCGATGATACTCACTGAAGGTCCAAATACGAGACCGCTCGAAATCTAAGGACAGAGGACAGTCGGAAATCGTTTTTTTGGAGAAAATAAGACTGACACCGATGCCAAAGCCCTGGCAAAGTAGTAATTGCCAGAACTCGTGACACTCTGCAATCGCAAACGTGCATGCAACGAGGCTTATTGATGCCACGGTTAGAATGCTACGGAGGTAGCCAAGATCAAATAGGCGACCAGAAATGAGCGCAGGGAAGAAGATTAAAGCGAACTAATCGACCCGTGAATTTCTACCTAGGCGGAAGATCACTTGACAATAAAACGTACTTGCACGGAGCCAATCCACGCGCTACAAGATTGGGGAACGTTAAAACAAAAATGGGGAAGGGGGTAAAATAGATAGGACTCGGACTAGGACGTACATGGTAGAAGGTGAGGTTCCTTCCAGCAAGACGTTCTCGTAATATTCTTGGAAGACCTGGTAAGTATGGCATAGACTTTGGTTAGCACCCACAATCCGCTATACCATGTAGGATCTACCACTAACCCCCCAGGATACAGCGTAACCAGATCTGCGAGCAGTCGTTAACCTCGTGAATGAGAGATAAAGGTATGCTGTATATGGGAAACTTCTCACGTTGCAAAAGTAGCACAAGAAGCCTGATGTATGGTCACTCGTTGGTCACTGGCCAGACTCATCTACACTGAAAGACGCACCCCAAATACCACCAGCCACGCTTGAAGGCCGCCATCGGGACAGTCGCCTTGAGGTCGATTTAGGGGCGTGGAGTCATGGGTCGCTGAGTAGCCTTTCTCACTCTGCGCGTCAGGGTGGGACGGGTCAGAGGCACTGTACAAGGCTGAGTGGTCGAGAGGACATGAGAGCGAAGGCTGGAGCTTTTGTCCGAGATCAAGCTCTTGTGCCATAACAAGAGTAGAATATACTGCAGCTGAAAGTGTGATGGTATAGGGTGGTGCCATCCAGTGAACTTATATCTTGAACTCTTAGGCATCTTTTAGAGTGATCTCCATCGCGATCCTTTTTCGTTTCGCAAGGATTTCGAGAGAAAAGCCCATGTCCGAGGAAAGGGGCGAGCCGGTGATTGACGAGTATTGACGGCTGATGACCACATCTGGTTATGCGAGACCTGTGAAGTATACATCAACGGTCCATTAAAAGTGAGGAAAATTCGTACGGGTTCTTCGATCTTTGTGCACCCCCATTCGCTCACCCCATCTGCAGTTTCTACGTGTTCACCCTGATTGCGCAACCCTCATTTACGTGCATGCCTCCTCGTGCCTTCCCTTCCTTTGCATGCAGACGCGGGAATTTGAGGGGTTTGCGCGCCGCGTGTGCAGCCTTCCAGTACCTCCTGCTCCCTCCACCTTACATTTTTTTCCTTTCCCCATTTGATGCTCCTAGCTGGCATCCCCAAGTTACACAAAAACAAGAACACACGGACGAACGTGCGCACGGGTGTACGTGAACCTTGGGGGGTTGCACACAGAAATGGCGTTTGGATGTCCCCCATTCGCGTGCCAGTTTATATGTCTTATCCCTCGTGTCCTTCCCCCTCTGCAAGTACCTTGAGGACCGCGCAACGCCGAGAACAGGAGTTCCCATTTGCATATCAGCCCTGCAAATTAACTCATGAGGGTGTACGCAGAGGGGGTGGCGAAGGGCAGCAGACAACAGGGGCCGCAAATAGGTCCGAGCACAAACCCGTGGCGCACAGAAGTGCCAGGTGCACTAAGGGGGTGGGTTTGCGGAATGCGTGGCGTGCAATGGGACGCGCAAATGGGGAGAGGTGATGCTAAC
The DNA here is from genome assembly GCA_025766275.1 of Lactarius indigo. Classification (NCBI taxonomy): domain Eukaryota; kingdom Fungi; phylum Basidiomycota; class Agaricomycetes; order Russulales; family Russulaceae; genus Lactarius; species Lactarius indigo. The sequence goes on along the minus strand of JAFKAC010000012.1, from coordinate 823,906 downwards.
AATGAGCGCGGAAAAGGGCCGGGGACACTGCGAGAGGTGTTCTGGGAACTGAGACAGAGAAACGGAGTACTGTAGGCCACAAGAATAAGAAGGGCTAAACAAGAAGGGCTACGGGGTTATCGAGGTGGAAGCCCAGAAATAATTTTAGGGCACTTACTAAATAAAAAGTACTTACGTGGAGAATAATAATAATGTGGTTGATTGTGAGGGTTATGTCGCCCACACGGGAAATTGCGATGTGATAAGATACGTGTTATCTAGCACATATTCATATGCAAAGAGCACGTGTACGGCTATGGAACCAAGGACCGTCTTGCAGATCTAACCTTCCTGTAGATCTAGAAGATATAAATAGCCCTGGGATGTTCTACCTGGAGCCACATCTTGTGCGTAAGCGAGAACAGATCGTACACGTTTGGACTGCTCGCCCTATGGTAACGACAGAAATCTTCCTGCATCAGTTTGGCAGCTACGAGGGTGCGATAAGCTGATTTGAAGAGACGAAAGAAACGAGGTACGCTGCTGGATTTTCTGCCTCATGGCTGACACCTGCCAGAGATATCCCTCCAACTCGGAACTGCGACGAACGCGCCATTCAAGAGGACATTCCGCCTGTGAACGACATCTAGAAGGGCTGTACCCTTGACCCGTTTGCCAGAGATTGGAGTTTCTGCGTTTCTGGAAGATGAACGAGCGATTGACCACTACTTTCGACCTGCACGTGGAATTGCTCAGGGAGCCCGAATACGCGAATGGGGTTATTGTAGAAACGCTCCTGGACTGTCCTCGAACTTGAGCATGAAACGCCTTAGGTCCGAATTATGTGGCACCGTGGTACCAATTGTGTATGTGCCACTGGCATCGATGTCATGCGGTGGCTATTTAATATTCAATATTCGATCACGGTACAGATCCAAATGCTCGGCAGAATGACGGCAGGACGCCACTGCATGCAGCCAAGCATGCAGCAGCACTCAATATGCATCTCGATGCTGTCCAGATGCTACTAGACCACAATGCGAATGTCAACTCGCGGACTCGTGATGACAAAACTCCGTTACACGGCACCATATCCTACGATGACCGGCATCCGGATGAAAAGAGGGTCGGTATCGTACAACAACTGCTGGAGCATGGGGCAGACGCCACGGATCCAACTGCATGTGACGACAACCACTCGACTCCGTTATATCAGGCCTCGAAGAAGGGGTTAGTCGAAGTCGCGCGAGTGCTACTCAGTTACGATGCGTACGTAGATGAGGAGGGGGAGGGCGGAGCGCCATTTCAAGTGACCTCGTTGAACGGACACGATGAAACGACAAAAATGCTGTTAGAATATGGTGCTGTGTCTCAGCCGTAGCTCATACGAGTTCACCTTTCAGGTAGAAATGTGATAATACCAGTCATTGTATAACTGCTAGAAGAAGCCGAAAGTGGCATTCCTTAGGAGTCGATAAGATGACGAGCCTCACAGAATACGCACTGCACCCCCCTGTTATCGATATCCCTTGAACTATATACGATACACCCATTGAAGGAAGGCGATATTCGACCGCATGCGGAGAAGCGCGACATGCACATCGACCACGTTCCACACAACTTGGCGTCAAGCATTCAACGTTTCCTAACTGACCTACTATAATAGACGGCGTTCTGACCGACTGATATGGACTGTAAAGTGTGGGAGAAGATGAGGCAACAGTATGACGGGAGAGCTCCAGATAGGTAACAGGCACACTAATTTGCGCATCGCGAGCGCCTTCGCGACGGCGGCCTTGATGACGCCAGCAGCTTACTCGCACTCCTTGCGCGACAGCGCAGCCGTGACGGCGAGGCGGATTCTCGAACGCGCCGCGCCGAGCTCCTGCCGCGCAGCCGGCGTGCGTGCGTGATCTACGCCCCCTGCGCAAGCGCCTCGTCCATGATGTCTTGCGGCAGGCGCCCCTCGCCCGCTGTGTTGAACGATGGCGCGTCACGCGGCGCGGGGGACCGCAGGGCTCGGTGGCTTTGCAGACGTAGACGCGGGTGGTGTTGCAAAACGCAGGCCCGGGTGGATATGATCGGCAAGGCGGCGCGGGGGATTGTGATACAGGAAATTCGTGCCGTGAGCAGTCGGCGCTAGTGCAACTACGCTTTTTCCTAACAAAGATGGCATCGCACGCGTGCTTCTGTCAATCATCGGTTCAGTCATGCCAGTGATCATTGGCAGCTCTGAGCGCGGACGCTTCCAAGAATGGAATTAATCACGTGACTAGATAATAGGGACCTCCTAGATTAAGGTTAGGGTGTGAAGCGGCTTGATGAGTTCACAGCCAGAGCGAGAGCCAGCGCCAGAGCTAGTCGAGTCGAGTCCGAGCGCATTAGACAAAGGCAAGGGCAAGTCAAGAGCAGCCAGCCATCAAGAATCGACTGAGTCAACTCCTTTACTCGCCTCTCGATCTTATGTCCTCCTTGGCGACGGCGACGACGACGACGACATAGAGTCACCCAGTCAATCCAACCCCGCTCTCGTTTCTACTCTGACCTCAGTTTTCTTGATAACACTTTCCATCTCAATCCTCTTAGTCCTTCTTCTGCTTTCCCTCGCATACTCCTATGCTGCCCAGGCTTCTCGAATCACTAATGACGATATTCTGACCGATAGCCTCGTCTTTCACGGCCCAGATGCCATCGATGTTCTCAACATATCCCAGCAAGGCGATATATGGCTAAGACTCGACGGTCGTATCGGTTTTGATGCTGGTGCCATCATAGATGTGAAGTCAGGCGGTGACGACAGCTTATGGCTTGGGGCTTGGAAGGCCATTGGCCGGTGGGGAATCCGCAACCTCGATACGGTCTCTTTATCCCTCTCTTCTATCAACATCACTTCCCAACATGATCCCGAGCTCTTTCTAGCCTCTATTGCGGCTCCCCCCTTCCAAATCCCCCTAACTGCAGACCCCCCAGATGACTCTTCGTGGCTCACCCCTATTTCCGTCCCCGTCCACATCTATCCTTCTAGAAATGTCACCACTTGGCTCGAGTTTGTGCGCGAGAGCTGGCGCAGCGGTTACGCCGTCGCTCAAGCTACAATTCCCCACGCCAATATCCGAGGTGGTCCATTGGAGTGGAGGACATGGCGGAGTTTGCTAACGGTAGCCAGGTCGAATCTTGCCTTCAGACTCCGCGTGAAAAGTGCGTCCGCTTTTTCCCTCTTGCCCCCTTCCACTAAATCCCTGACAGTCTTCTAGTCCCCACCCTCCCGAACCTTCCCGCGCCCGGCGACGATTTACCACTTCCGTCCGTCGCTGACCTTGTCCACCTTACTCATTTCTCGCTCACATCCGGCGCCCACAACCTTACCATCGACGCCTCGGCGACCGTTGTCAATCCTCTCCCCGCATCTGTCTCATTTACTGTGCCATCTTTTCCATTTATTATCTGGATTCCGGCCCCCTCTAATGATTCTACTCTCGTCCCACTTGCTTCCGTCACTTCGGCGCCTTTCTCCCTCACTCATCCAAACCTTACACTCTCCTTGAACGGTAACGTCCTCCCGATTTCGCACTCCGGAACGCCCGCGCTCTCGTCGCTCATCTCGGACTATCTCTCTGGGGCCGACCATCCGATCGCCATTACGGCACCCTTGGAGTTCTTCCATGGCTACATCGCTCACACCACATTCCCTGCACCGCACCCCCGCCCCGAAGTGCTTCATAACGTCACAATAGAGAGCATGAAGGTCCACCCGTCGGGTACGATGATTTTCGCCAGCGGAATTGTGCATGCGCGTCTGGCGCTGCCAGAGGGCATTGACGTCACGATATCTCCAAGCCGGGTGCTGCCCGACGCGCTCATCTTTGACGGCCCGCTGCCCGTACAGTTCGATCCCGCGTACACATTCCCACCACTACCGCTCCCTATCACTGACCCTGACGACGACGAAGACATACCACCCCCCGCGCCACCCCTCCCAACCCCGCTCCCACCACGCGCCTTTGCGCGCGTCCGTCCGAGTGCCTGGCTCGCTGCACTGACTGCGCCAACGGCGCCGCGGCGCGACTGGGGTGAGCGCGGGAGCACGACGTTGCGCGTGTCGGCGCGTTTCGCGGACGTGCCACTCGAGGTGCTGCCAGGGCGCGAGCGCGAGTTCCGCAGCTTTGTCGGGAAGGTCATCTGGGGCGCTGGTGACGGCGCCGTCGCGGGCGTGCAGGGTGTCGTAGCGGTCGGCGTGCGGGTCGAAGGGTTGCCGATTGACCAGCGCGATGGCGACGAAGGAAGGGCGATGGTGTTGACGGGTCTACCGTTTCATGGGAGCGTGACGGTCGGGAAGAAATGATTCCCCGTATTCTTAGTTCTTCGTCACGAGTGGATAGTGTATTTGTACGTTCGCTCCTATGTATCTATGGGTCTTGGTGGAATCGCCCGGACTGCAAAATACAAAGTTCATGTCAGTGCCAGGCTAGGCGTACAGGCCATGCGTCGGTTATAACGTCCCTGTATGCGTCTCCATTGTCTCGCTTTGTCGTGCGTCGGCCCAACCCAACCCTGTGTCGCACAGGACAAGCAAATAGACTTGATACTGGTTGGATCAATCGCCAACGGCCTCAACTCATCGACCCGGGGTTATGCGCGGGCCCGTGGAACACGCCATCGGGCATGCGACCCGGGCCGTTCTCGGCCAGGTCGAGGCAATCAGAGGCGCCCATGACCCACCCACTTACGTCTTGTGGCGAACCCGCCCACATCCGTGTCTGCGAACTCGCCGAACCCCGTGACTACTGCGCCCTGCGATGCGCCATCCTTCAACATCGCGGGTGAAGAACACATGCCGCGGGCCATTGTGGACAAGGTACCCATGCAGGGCATGTGGACCACACGCGCGGCCACTGTGCAGAGGCTCGTCAAGGCGCGCCCGAGCATCCGCCTCACCGTCGTGGCTGCGCCGCTGTGCAAGGAGTGCGAGCGTGTCGGCTGCAGTCATCAAAGCCGCCGTTGAAAAGATGCTTTTGAAGCACGAATGAGTGCTCCTGCTGCCTCCGCGCGCTGATCTGGTGCACTCCCACCATCCCTTATTTCTCCTACCCGTTGCAGTAATGCATGCAATTTAAGCTATCAGTTAGGAAGCATCGAACACTTGTCACCAAGTTGTGTGAGATGCGGTAGATATGGAAGTCGCGCTTCTCCGCATGGCGCCGAATGCCACCTCCTTGGTGGAGGTGTGAGGGTATACACGGGCCACGGGATATCGATCAAGGAGAGGGAGTGCATATTGTGAAGTTCATCAACTCATCAACTCACCAGTGCCACTTCCGGCTTCATCTAGCAGTTATACAAACACTTCCCGTATCATTGTAACAGACTTCTCTGTGGTAACTGAAACGTGATTGCGTATGAGCTACGACTGAGACACAGCACCATATTCTAACAGCAGTTTCATCATTTCATCGTGTCCGTTCAACGAAGCCACTTGAAATGGCGTCCTTCCTTCACCGTCCTTCTCATCTACGTTCGCTCCGTAGCTAAGTAGCACTCGAGCGACCTCAAGTAACCCCTCGGACGAGGCTTGATGTAACGGAGTTAAGTGGTCGTCGCTACGTGCATTTGGGTCCGCCCCATGTTCCAGTAGTCGCCGCGCGACGTCAACCCTCTTTCCCTCCAGATGACCAAGAAAGTAGGATGCGTAGTGTAGCGGTGTCGCACCTTTGTTATTCCGCAATGTGACGTCCGCGTTGTGGTCGAGTAGCACTTGGACAGCCTCGGGTTCCATATTGACTGTTGCCACGTGCAGTGGTGTCTGGCGACTCGTAACCTGGGTATTTGGATCTGCGCCGTGATCGAGTAGCCACCGCGTGATGTCGATACTTCGATAGAGCAACGCAATGCATAGCGGAGTAAAGGAATAATTGCCTCGAACATCCACATCTGCACCATGCTTGCAGAGCAAATTTGCGACACTGAAGTGTCTCTTGTACAAAGCTGCCGGAAGCGGGGCTAGGATGCGACCACCACCCGCATTTACTTGTTCTGGGTGCTTCATAATAAGACCTTCCACCAGGTCATAAAGTCCACAGAATGCTGCATAATAAAGCGGGGAACCAACACTCTGTGGCGACGCGTACGAGAACCACATCCAGTCTTTGTCGATGTCGTGCACCCGGAGCCAAGCGACGAAATGTGGCTTGGAAGTGTCGAATAGATCATCCATCCCGTCTCGTACGCATGATGAAACCTTCTCGAATCGTGCATGGTCTACCCAGTGTTCAGCAGCGTATTCGACCAGGGGAAACGCTTTGGCATCAGCGTGTTCGTCCAGCCGAAGTAGTGTACCCAGGCACGCCTGCGCCAGGATCGTATGCGCCACGTCGAGATCAATATGAAACCGTGAAACATCGCCTTGAGATTGTGCGAGACGAGACGACGTCAGGTATTCTTTCACCGAAAAGTGCGAGAATTGCACCACCCGCGAACCATGATCAGGGACGATGGTGATCAAACTTGAACACGTCGAAAGTACGGCCTCCTCTTGGTCGTCCCACCGCCAGTCCTCCTTCAACTTCGGAATCCCTCCCGAGCTCGACGCTTGAAAATCGAACGCCAGTACTTCTGCGAGCTCCTCAACTCGAAGTGGTCGCACAGCTACAGAAAGGCACTGCAGCAGACGATGGGCGTTATCCTTTTGAGCCTTATTGATGCCCTTCAATATCCGCTCGTATGTCTCGTCCAGGGTCTCAGGTAATTCATTAAGGAACTGACGGAGGTTCGGTGGGAAGCAATGTCGCAGCGCATCCAATTGACAAAATACCCATCTGAACCTGCACAGCAACGTAAGAAACGGCCGTTCGCGTAGAATAGATCGATGCTCTCACATTCCGTCGGCTCTCTCTGTCAGCGTCTCGATCACAAGCTTTCTGTCATCTGCTCTCCATCTCCTCATCGCCGCACTCGACGATAAGTTGACGACATTTTGAACGTATTCCGCGATGTCCGATTTTTGTCCACGTTGGTTATGTAGAGAGACCGACCGAAATGCAAGTGGCTCAAGGACAACTCGGATGTCGACCTCCGGGCGACTGGTCGCGCAAATGTGAAGTCCTCCCAGGTGAAGATCGACAAGTTCCTTCACGAGTTGGAGGACCTCATCACGAGGGGATGGAATCCCGGACGAGTCTGGACATTCGTCGAGCGCATCCATAACAATGAAAATTGGGCCCTGTCCCGGCAGTGTCAGCATTTCTTTCAGGCATGCTTTCAAAGTCTCGTCACTCGGCTGCCGGGTGCCATCTTCGTGTGTCTTATAAAGGTAGTGGAGAATGTCACAATAAGGAATTGAGCGAGTAGAAAGCTGGGATACGAGAGAAAGAAGCAGGTCACGACAAGTTTGCTTCTTGAGGTCCTTAAAGTCAAAGTAAAAGTAGGCCATTATTGCTGACCCCGCTTCGCATAGAGCCATAATGTCTTGAATGACGGAGGAACTGGGGAAAAATAAGTTCCGAAAGGAAAGCACGCAAGGGACAATATACCAGATGACGCTTTTCCCTGAGCCCGCTAGTATGAAAGTCAGAATCTGTCAGATGGCGCTTGCCCGAAATATCCTGAGAGAAACCCACGTTTCCCGTGGATCCACAAGAGGGAGCCAGTAGACTTCCATTCGATGAAGATACTGCCTTGAAAGAACCAGACCGTCGTTCCCTTGTGTTGGGCCTTTTGTGCAATGATGTGATTTGTGGACGGATCTGCGGGAGAGAGCCACGCTCGTAGGAGCTGTCTTAATTGGTTCCCTGTGAGTAGGTGTAAGTGCGAGCAAAGAGTAACAGCGAGGTTAGGAGATCACGAACACTTGATTTCATCTACGCTGTTTGCCGTCTGTTGGATGATTAATTTTGCCTCCTTCCCATCTGAAAGTAAAAGTGTTAGAATGTATCGATGACTGGCTATACACGCGTCGCGCACCGTCAACAACTACTTGAACCTTTTCATCGACACATTCCACTCTGTCGCCTATATCCTCCACTTTGTCGCCCACGTCGTCTACTTTATCGCCCACACCGTCTACTTTGTCACCCACGTCGTCTACCTTATCGCCCATGTCGTCCATTTTGTCGCCTATGTCGCTCATTTTGTCGCCCATGTCGTCGACTTTGTCACCCATTTGTTCTACCCTGTCGCCCATGTCTTCTACCTTGTCGTCTACGCTCTCCACTTTACTGTCGACCACTTTCACGCTGTTGTGGACAATGTGTGTGATCTTCAGAACCTCTGCAAGCGCCATCCGAGCCTCTTCCTGCGTCAATCGGTCCAGCTTCTTGACCGCATCCTCTAGTTCAGTCCTTCTGGCCAATCTTTTCAGGAACTTTTCTGCACGCACTTCAATGGGGATTCAGAGATAGCTAATCGAAAACTCACTTGCTGATCCCCGCCTTAGTTCTTTCGTCGCAATCCCAAAGATCGTAAGCACCTCCACCATTATCTTCGTGATTATGTCTGTCATCGCCGCAGTCGGTGTCACCTCTGTGTAAGTTTCGAGCCGACTGAAAAAGAACCCAATGCGTTCGAATAGCTCCGCAAGAGCATCTTTGCTCGCTGCAATATCCTTGGCAGCCTATAACACCTTCAATATCAGAACGATCCTCCTAAAAGCTAGATAGGATACTTGCTAAAAGGAAGACACCGATGCCTGCGAAGATCACTTTCGCGGGTGAAAACACCTAGAAAATATACATCAGAGATGGTCACATTTGCTCAATTGTCGAGACCTACCAGACCGACGCCCTCGGAGACGGCGGCAGAAAAAGCGAGGAGGACGTTCACGGTTGGGATCAGCCACTTTGTCAATCTCTCATCGCCACTATGAGCTTGATCGAACTCCCGAATTTGGCCTTGAAGAACGGCAAGGATAGCGCTTGTTGAGTCACATGATTGCAACTGGGAGGCAAGCGGGTGTGCGATGAGGTCTTTCTTGGTCTGCTTTTGGTACGATTTCAAGGCTGCATTGAAAATGTCTTGGAAGCGTTCTGAAGCTGCGGCTGCAGAAGTCGTCTGGGACATAGGAAGAGTGACAAGTGGAGGAATCGAGGATAATTTGTAAAGGTGAGGGTGGGAACACTGAATGGAGGGCGTACACCGCCTCGTGGTCAAGCATCCCAATGAGGCGCCTGGGCGTGGACATGAACGTAAAATGATTGATAGACGCCTTGCGGATGACATCGGGACCTTGATAAGGTGGGTACAGTAGTTTGGAATCGCGTAAACTGGTACCAGCGCGGCAAGTGCCGTTGTGCTCGACGATAGGCGTGGGCCACACCAACAACACGAAAAGCCTTTCTCCTTACTGGCCATGGTTGCGGCAGTATCACTCACTGGTCGTAGCAGTCTTCGACTTTATCGTAGAATTCAACAATCACACAAAGTAAAAATTCATTGAGGTATATATTGAAAAGAACACGCACAAGTCCGAGTCAGATGCCCACGGACAGCTCCTCATTAAACCCATTCAATATTCGTCATATCCACCCACTACCCTTCGTATGTACCCTCCTTAAATTCCAATACATCGTATACCCATATTCCCACTTTCACGTTGTTGCGTACCACCAAACGCGCGATATCCCAGACCGGGCGCCTGGCCGGTGAAGTCATTATCGTCAGTGAAGTAAAGCTATTCAACTGCTCCGAGTTCCACACATACCCCACACATATGCTGGGATCCTACCGACTTACACATACGAACTACTTAGGCATCGGATCCCACGCCGCGAAGCGGCTCTACGCGTGCGGCGCAACGAGATAGAGTCAACCAGTCAATCTAACCTCTCTCGTGTCCATTTAACACTTTCCGTCTCAATTCTTCTGAACGGTGGCCTCGTCTTTCACGGCCCAGATGCCATCGATGTTCTCAACATATCCCATCATGGCGATCTGTAGCTAAAGCTCGACGGCCGTATCGGGTTTGATGCTGGCGCCATCATGGACGTAAAGTCGAGCGATGATGATAGTTTATGGCTCAGCACTTGGAAGACCATCGGTCTGTGGGGCATTCGCAATCTTGATACGGTCTCTTTATCCCTCTTTTATCAACATCACCTCCCAACATCACCCTGAGGTCTTTATAGCCTCCATTGCGGTTCCCCCCATTCCAAATCCCTCTGACTGAAACCCCCTCGACGACCTTTCTTTGCTTACCCCTATTTCCGTCCCCGTCGACGTCTATCCTCCCAGAGACTTCTCCACTTGGCTCGAGTTTGTGCACGAAAGCTGGCACAGCGGCTATGCATCGCTCAAGCTACAATTCCTCATGCCGACATCCGAGGCGGTCTATGGGAGTGAAGGACCTGGCGAAGTGTGCTTTCCGTGAGCAAGTCGAATCTTACTTTTGGACTGCGTGTGAAAGGTGTGCCCACCTTCTTCTCTCTTCCCCCCTTCCACTAAAGCTCGAACAGTTTTCTAATCCCCGCCCCCCGCACCACCGCTTCCAACCCCTCTCCTACCACGTGCCTTTGCGCGCGCCAGCCAAAGCGCCTGGCTGACCGCATCAACGGCGCCGCGGCGCGACTGGAGCGAGCGCTGGAGCACGACGCTACGCGGGTCGGCGCGGTTCGCGGACGTGCCGCTCGAGGTACTGCCTGGGCGCGAGCGCGAGTTCTGCAGCTTCGTTGGGACGACTATCTAGGGGTGAGGAGGGCGCGGTCGCGAGCGTACGGAGGGCGCCGCGGCGGTCGACTTGCGGGTTGAGGGGTTGCTGATTGACTAGCGCGATGGAGACGAAGGAGGGGCGATGGTGTTGACGGGTTTGTCGTTTCATGGGAGCGTAAGGGTCTGGAAAAAATGAGCAATCTTTGCCCGCATTCTTGGTTCTTTTGCCACGATTTGTACGTTCGCCTATATGCGTCTACGAGCCTTGGTGGACACCTGGACCACAACATACAAAGTTCATCCCAGTACCAGGCTAGGCGTACAGGCCACGCGTTATTTATACCGCCCCTGTATGCAGCTCCATTGTCTCGCTTTGTCGTGCGTCGGCTCAACTCAACCGTATGTCGCACGGGCCAAGCAAGTAAAATTTGCAGGTTGGACCAATCGCCAATGGCCTCAACTCATCAACCTGGAGCCATAGATAAGAGAACAGGCACGTGATCCGGGCCGTTTTCAGCCGGGTTGAGGCATACACAGAGGCGCCGGTAGTCCACCCACTTAACTTACGTTTTGCGGCGACTCCGTTAACGTCCGTGTCAGCAAAGCCGCCGAACCCCGTGACCTTTGTGCCCTGCGATACCCCGTCCTTCAACATTGCGGGAAAAGAGCACATGCTGCGGACCATTATGGACAAGGCGCCCGCGCAGGGCATGTAGATCACACACGCGGCCGCTGTGCAGGAGCTCGTCGAGGCACACCCGAGCGATCCACCTCGCCGTCACGGCGGCGCTGTTGCGCAAGGAGTGCGAGCGTGCGGCTACCGTCATCAAAGCTGCGGTCGCAAATGTGCTTGTGAAGCGCGAGAGTGCTCCTGCTTCCAGGGAACTTCCAGGGAACTTAGGATCCGGTGCACTCCCACCCATTACAGTGATACAAGCAAGTTGAGCTATCAGTCAGGAAGCAACGAACGCTTGTCATCAAGTTGTGTGAGATGAGGTTGATATGAATACGAAAGTTGCGCTTCTCCGCATGGGGACGAATGCCATCTCCTTTGCGAGGGTATATATGGCTCACGGTATATGATCAAGAGAGGCACTGTGTATTGTGAGGTTCATCAACTCATCAACTCACCAGCGCCACTTCCAGCTTCATCTAGCAGCTATACAAAGACTTCTCATATTAATATAACACACTTCTCTGTGGTAACTGAAAAAAGAACGCGTATAAGCTACGACTGAGACACAGCACCATGTTCTAACAACAGTTTAACCATTTCATGGTGTCCCTTCGATGAGGCCACTTGAAATGGCGTCCTTCCTTCCCTGTCCTTCTCATCTACGTTAGCACCATAACGGAGTAGCACTCGAGCAACCTCGAGCAACCCCTTGGTCGAGGCCTGATGTAGCGGAGTCGAATGGTTGTTATCACATGCATTTGGGTCCGCCCCATGGTCCAGCAGGCGCTGCACGACGCCGACCCTCTTTTCATCCGGATGATGGTCATCGTAGGATATGGTGTCGTATAATGGAGTTTTGTTATCGCGAGTCCGCGAGTTGACGTCCGCATTGTGGTCGAGTAGCACCTGGACAGCATCTAGATGCATGTTGATTGCTGCCGCATGCAGCGGTGTCCTGCCGTCAGTCTGCCGAGCATTTGTATCTGCGCCGTTATTAAGTAGCCACCGCATGATATCGACGCCTCCATATATCGATGCAGGATGTAGGGGAGTCCTATCATAATGACCTCGAACATCCACGATTGCACCGTGCTTGCGGAGTAAATCTGCGATACTGAAGTATCTCTTGGACAAAGCTACCGGAAGTGGCGCTCGAAACTGACCACCACCCGCATTTACTTGTTCAGGTTGCTCCATAATCAGACGTTCTGATAGGTCATGAAACCCACAGAGTGCGGCATAGTAGAGCGGGGAACCGGCCTGTGGCCAAATGTCCGTAAATTTGAACCAGCCCCCAGGGGCGTCGTTTGCGTCCACGTTATGCACGCGGAGCCACGCCGCGAAATGTGGCTTAGAGCTGTCAAATAGGTCGTCCATCCCATCCCGTACGCTTGACGACACTCCCTCGAATCGCGCGTGGTCCAACCAGTGGTGCGCAGCGTATCCAACCAGAGGAAACCCTTTGGCACCATTATTGCCAGTGTGTTCGTCCAGCCGGAGCAGGGTTCCCAGACACGCCTGCGCCATGGTCGTATGCGCTGCATTGAGATCAATATGAAATCGCGAAACGTCCCCATCTGAACGCGCGAAACGAGGCGAGGTGAGGTATTCTTTCACCGAAAAGTGTGAGAATTGCACCACCCGCGAACCATGATTGGGGACGATGGCGATCAAACTTGAGCATGTCGAAAGTATAGCCTCCTCTTGGTCGTCCCACCGCCAGTCCTCCTTCAACTTCGGGACCCCTCCCGAACTTGACGCTTGAAAATCGAATGCCAGTACTTCCGCGAGGTCCTCAACTCGAAGCGGCCGAACGGCTACAGCGAGGCACTGTAAAAGACGATGGGCATTATCCCTTTGAGCCTTCGTGATGCCCTTCAATATACGCTCATATGTCTCGTCCAGGGTCTCAGGCAATTCATTAAGAAATTGACGGAGATTTGGTGGGATGCAATGTCGCAGCGCGTCTAACTGGCAATATACCCACCTGAACCTGTACGGCGTGAGAAATGGCTGTTAGCATTGAATAGCTTTGTGCTCTCACATTCCGTCAGCTCTCTCTGTCAGCGTCTCGATCACAAGCTTCTTATCATCTCCTCTCCATCTCCTCATCGCCGCACTTGAGGACGAGTTGACGACGTTTTGAACGTATTCGGAGATGTCCGATTTTTGACCACTTTCTTCATGTAGAGAAACCGAACGAAACGCTAGCGGCTCGAGGACAGCTCGGATGTCGACCTCTGGGCGACTGGTCGCGCAAATGTGAAGTCCTTCCAGGTGAAGATCGACGAGTTCCTTCACGAGTTGAAGGACCTCATCACGAGGGGACGGAATCCCGGACGAGTCTGGACATTCGTCGAGCGCATCCAGGACTATGAAAATTGGACCCTGTCCCGGGAGTCTTAGCATCTTTTTCAGGCATTCCTTCAAAGAGTCGTCACTTGGCTGTCGAGTACCGTTTTCGTGTGTCTTATAGGCGCGGTAGAGAATGTCACAGCAAGGACTAGAGCGAGTAGAAAGCTGGGATATGAGAGAGAGTAGAAGGTCGTGGCTGGATTGCTTTCTGAGGTCCTTGAAATCGAAGTAAAAGTAGGCCATGATAGCTGACCCCGCTTCGCATACGGCCATAATGTCTTGAATGACGGAGGAACTGGTAAAAAATAAATCAGTCTCAAAGTGAAGCAGACAAGGAACAACAAACCAGATAACGCTTTTCCCAGAGCCCGCTATGAAATCGGAGTCTGTCAGAAGGCTCAAGTCCGAAAAATACTGAGAGAAACCCACGTTTGCCATGGATCCACAAAAGAGAGCCAGTAGACTTCCATTCGATGAAGATGCTGCCTCGAAAGAACCAGACCGTCGTTCCCTTGTGTTGAGCCTTTTGTGCGATGTTGTGATTTGTGGATGGGTCTGCGGGAGAGAGCCACGCCCGTAGGAGCTGTTTTAACTGGTTCCCTGCGAGTAGGTGTAAATGCGAGCAAAGAGCAACAGCGAGGTTAGGAGATCACGAACACTTGATTTCGTCAACGCTGTTTGCGGTCTGTTGGATCACTAACTTTGCCTTCTTCCCATCTGAAAGTGAAAATGTTAGAGAGTATCGGCGAATAGCTAGACACGGATCGCGCACCGTCAACGACTACTTGGACCTTTTCATCAACGCATTGTATTCTGTCACCTATATCTTGGCCTATATCCTCCACTTTGTCACCCACGTCGTCTACCTTGTCACCTACACCATTTACTTTGTCCCCGATGTCGTCTACTTTGCCACTCATGTCTTTTACTCTGCCGCCCATGTCTTCTACCTTGTCGTCTACGCTCTCCACTTTACCGTCCACCACTTTCACGCCATCGTGGACAATGTGTGTGATCTTCAGCACCTCTGCAAGCGCCATCCGAGCCTCTTCTTGCGTCAATCGGTCCAGCTTCTTAATCGCGTCTTCTACGTCAGTCCTTCCGACCAGTCTCCTCAGGAACTTTTCTACGCGTACTTCAGTGGGGATTGAGAAAAGGCCAATCGAAATCTCACTTGCTGATCCCCGCCTGAGCTCTTTCGTCGCAATCCCAAAGATCGTAAGCACCTCCACCATTATCTTCGTGATGATATTTGTCATCGCCGCAGTCGGTGTCACCTCTGTGTAAGTTTCGAGCCGGGTGAAAAAGAACCCAATCCGTTCGAACAGCTCCGCGAGAGCATCTTTGCTTGCTGAAACGTCCTTTGCAGCCTATAACACCTTCAACATCAGAACGATCCGCCTCAAAACTAGATAGGATACTTGCTAAAAGGAAGACACCGATGCCTGCGAAGATCACTTTCGCAGGCGAAAACACCTACAAAATATACATCAGAGATGGTCACATTTGCTCAATTGTCGAGACTTACCAGACCGACGCCCTCGGAGACGGCGGCAGAAAAAGCGAAGAGGACGTTCACGGTTGGGATCAACCACTTTGTCAATCTCTCATCGCCACTGTGAGCTTGGTCGAATTCTTTGACTTGGTCTTGAAGCACGGCAAGGATGGCGCTTGTTGAGTCGCATGACTGCAATTGGGAGGCAAGTGGGTGTGCGATGAGATCTTTCTTGGTCTGCTTTTGGTACGATTTCAGGGCTGCATTGAAAATGTCTTGGAAGCATTCTGAAGCGGAAGTCGTCTGAGACATAGGAAAAGTGGCGATAGTGGAAGAATCAAGGACGATCTGGGTACGGGTAAGGGTGGGAAGACTGGGCAGATGGCGTACACCGCCTCGCGGCCAAGCCTCCCAAAAAGGCGCCCATACGCGTGAACGCGCATGAACGCATGAACGATACTATCCCCTCACCTAACCTCGGCGGGGCGCTAATTTGGCTGACCAATGCACCTCAACTTCGGCAGATGTTTCTGTAGCCTACATTTTCACATGTATTGTCAAATAAAAGAGGATCTCTACTCTGCGAAGGCATATAACAGACAATCTGATAAAAAAAATAGTGGAAACACTCGGGATGCTGGATATCGACTGTTATCAGTGTTCGACTACTAAATTTGGTATTGTCACCCTATCCGTCACCTGCCGGGGGGATGCCATGTCGGAGTTCCAACAGGCATTCAAGGTGGCATTGACACGCCGAAGCTCGGCAGAGTCCTGGACGGCAAGTCCTTGGGCAAGTCATTGGAAATTACTTGCCTCCACAGACTGTGATTTTGAGTAAGTCGCATGGGCAGTAGTCAAACATATTGCAGATGGTATATACAAGTCTATTGGGGTGGCAACAAGGGCAAAAGAGAGGACGAGAACCATATTACTATCTATAACAGTTTCCCAGTTCCAAAAAAACTCCGGAGCTGTCATTATAATGCAAATGGTTTCACTTCAAGGTAGATACTCATCCATTGGTGTCAACACATCGACGACTTTGGATGACGACCAAGGTGACGACTTTGGGACACCAGAGCGGAGTTTGAACGTCACATGTGACCTAATGTGACTGCCGACCTTGGGAACCCAATTAGCGCCCCGCCGAGGTTAGGTGAGGGGATAGTAGACGCCTTGTAGATGACGATAGTTTGGATTTGGAATCGCGATTCCAGCGGGCGCGGCAAGTGCCGTTCAAGGTGCCGTTCGCGCTCTCCGATCGGCATGAGAAGGTCTTCTCGCTGGTCGTAGCAGTCCTCAACTCTGTCGCAGAACTCGAAATTCACAAAGGGTACAAATTCGTTGCAGTATATGCCGAAATATGTGCCGAAAACAACACGTACAAGCCAGACGCTCACGCCGGGACAGCTCTTCATCATACCCATCATTGCGTACGACCCAACGCGCGACGTCCCGGACCGGACAGCCTGACTGCTGATGTCATCGTCGTCACCGAAGTAAATCTATTCAATTACTCTGGGCTCCCTCCATACCCCACACATCTGCTGGGATCCTACCGACTTACACGCGCGAACAGCTCAGGAATCGTATTCCGCACCATGAAGCGACTCTATGCATGCGGCGCAACGACATCGAGTCGACCAGTCAATCTAACCCGGCTCTCGTTTCCATTCTGACCTCAGTTTTCTTGATCGCACCTTCCGCCTCTCTCGTCTTTCACGGCCCAGATTCTATCGACGTTCTCAATATATATCCCAGCAAGACGACATATGGCTAAGGCCCGACGGCCATGTCGGTTTTGATGCCGGCACCATCATATGCGTGAAGCCAGGCGATGACGACAGCTTATGGCTCAGCGCTTGGAAAGTCATTGGCCGGTGGGGCGTTCGCAACCTCGATACTGCCTCTTTATCCCTCTCTTCTATTAACATCACCTCCCGATATCACTCCTTACTCTTTCTAGCTCCTTTTGCGGTTCCCCCTCCCAAATCCCTCTAACCACAAACTCTCCAGACGACCTTTCGTGGCTCGCCCCCATTTCCGTCCCCATTCCTCCAGAAACGCCACCACCTGGTTCAATTTGGTGCGCAAGACCTGGCACAGTGGCTATACCATCGCTCAAGTTACAATTCCCCATGCCGACATCAGAGGCGATCCGTGGAAGCGGAGTACGTGGCGAAGTGTGAGCAGGTCAAATCTTACTTTTGGACTGCGCGTGAGGGGTACGTTAACCTTCTTCACCTTCTTCCTCCTGCACCTTCCCTCAAATCCCTGACTGTTTTCTAGCTCCCGCTCTCACAAACCTTCCCGCGCCTTGCAACTATTTACCACCTCTGACCTTGTCTACCTCACTCACCTTTCACTCACATCTGGAACCCACAACCCCACTACCGAGGCTTCGGTGATCATTGTCAATCATCTCCCCACATCTGTCACATTTATTGCCCCATCTTTTCCATTTGTCGCCTGGATTCTGGCACCCTCTAATGACACCACCCTCGCCCCCCTTGCTTTCATCACTTCAGCGTCTTCCACCCCTCACTCGTCCAAATCTTACACTCTCGTGGAATGGCAGCATCCTCCCCATTTCGCACACCGCAGCACCCGCACTCTCATCGCTGATATCAGACTACCCCTCCCGGGTCGACCATCCGATCACCATCGCGACTCGTCCGAGTTCTCGACAGTTACATCGTACAAACCACGTTTTCCACGCTTCACGCCCGCCCCTAGGTATTCCACAACATTACGATAGAAGCATGGAGGTTTAACCCTTCGGTCACGATGCTCCCTAGCGGAATTGTGCATGCGCGCCTCTCGCTGCCGGCAGGCATGGACATCGCAATCTCTCCAAATCAAATGCTTCCCGGCTCACACATCTTTGACGGCCCGCCGCCCGTACAGCCCACCACATTCCCACCACTACCGATCCCCAACACCAACCTCGACGACGACGTACCGCCCCCCGCCCTACTCCTCCCAATTCCTCTCCCACCACGCGCCTTTGCGGGGCTGCCCGAGCACCTGGCTCGCTGCGCTGACCGCGCCAACGGCGACAGGTGCGAGCGCGGGAGCATGATGCTACGCGTGTCGGCGCGGTCCGCGGATGTGACGCTCGAGGTACTGCCTGGGCGCGAACGCGAGTTCTGCAGCTTCGTTGGGAAGGTTATCTGGGGCGCTGGGGAGAGCGTGATCACGAGCATACATGGTGGTTGTGGAAGTCAGCGTGCGGGTTGAGGGGCTGCCGGTTATCCAGCGCGATGCCCGGAAAGTAGGGGTGATGGTGTTGACGGATTTGCCATTTCTTGAGAGCGTGAGGGTCTAAAAGAAATGAGCAATCTTAGCCCGCATTCTTGGTTCTTTCGCTACGATTTGTACGTTCGCTCGTTGGTGGTGAAATCGCCCGGACCGCAAAATAGAAAGTTCATGTCAGTGCCAGGCTAGGCGTACAGACCATGCGTCGGTTATAACGTCCCTGTATGCGCCTGCGTTGTCTCGCTTTGTCCTGCGTCGGCTCAATTCAACCCTATGTCGCACAGGCCACGTAAATATACTTGATGTTGGTTGGATCAATCGCCAGCGGTCTCAACTCATCGGCCCGGAGAGGGAGGTTCTGCGCGGGTCTGCGGAACCTGCACGCGATGCGGGCCGTTCACAGCCGGGTTGAGCAGAGGCGCCGGTAATCCACTCACGTTTTGCGGCGACCCTCCCCACGTCCGTGTCTGCGAAACTGTCGAACCTCGCGGCCCCTGCGCTCAGAAATACGCCGTCCTTCAACATTGCGGATGAATAGCACATGCTGCGGGCCATCGTGGACAAGGCACCCCCGCAGGGCATGTGGATCACACGTGGCCACTGTGCAGGCGCTCGTTGAGGCGCACGAGCATCCGCCTCGCCATCACAGCAGCGTTGCTACGCAAGGAGTGCGGTCGTGCGAGTGCCGTCATAAAAGCCGCCGTAGCAAAGGTGCTTATGAAGCGCGAATGAGTGCTCCTGCTGCCTCCGCGCGCTGATCTGGTGCACTCCCATCATCCCTTATTTTCTCCCACCCGTTACAGTAATACATGCAAGTTAAGCTATCACTGGCATTTAGGAAGCATTGGATACTTGTTTCCAAGTTGTGTGAGATGTGGTATATATGCAAATCGCGCTTCTCCGCATGGCGCCGAATGCCACCTCCCTTGTGAGGGTATATGCGGGTCACGGGATATCGATCAACTACGTATTGTGGTTCATCAATTCATCAACTCACCTGCGCCACTTCCAGCTTCGTCTAGTAGTTATACAAAGACTTCCCATATTATTGTAACAGACTTCTCTGTGGTGACTGAAACGTGAGTGCATAAGCTACGGCTGAGCCACGGCACCATGTTCTAACAGCAGTTTAGTCATTTCATCGTGTCCCTTCGACGACGCCACTTGAAATGGCGTCCTTCCTTTCCTGTCCTTATCATCTACGTTAGCACCATAACGGAGTAGCACTCGAGCAACCTCGAGCAACCCCTTGGTCGAGGCCTGATGTAACGGAGTCGAATGGTTGTTGTCACATATATTTGGGTCCGCCCCATGGTCCAGCAGTCGCTGCACGACATCGGCCCTCTTTTCATCCGGATGACGGTCATTGTAGGATATGGTGTCGTGTAATGGAGTTTTGTCGTCGCGTGTCCGCGAGTTGACGTCCGCATTGTGGTCGAGTAGCACCTGGACAGCATCTAGATGCATGTTGATTGCTGCCGCATGCAGTGGTGTCCTGCCGTCAGTATGCCGAGCATTTGTATCTGCGCCGTTATTAAGTAGCCACCGCATGATATCGACGTCTCCATATATCGACGCAGGATGTAGGGGAGTCCTATCACAACGGCCTCGAACATCCACGATTGCACCGTGCTTGCGGAGTAAATCTGCGATACCGAAGTATCTCTTGCACAAAGCTACCGGAAGTGGCGCTTGCATGTGACCACCACGCGCATTTACTTGTTCAGGATGCTTCATAATCAGACGTTCTGACAGGTCATAAAACCCACAGAGTGCGGCATAGTAGAGCGGGGAACCGGCCGGTGGCCGATCGTCCGTGAATTTGCGCCAGCTCTCAAAGGCGCCGATTTTGTCCACGTTGTGCACCCGGAGCCACGCTGCGAAATATGGCTTGGAGGGGTCAAATAGGTCGTCCATTCCATCCCGTACGCTTGGTGACACTCCCTCGAATTGCGCGTGAGCCACCCAGTGTCGTGCGGCGTATTCAACAAGAGGAAACCCTTTGGCGCTACTATTGTCAGCGTGTTCATCCAGCCGGAGCAAGGTTCCCAGGCACGCCTGCGCCATGATCGTATGCGCTGCATTGAGACCAATATGAAACCGTGAAACGTCTCCATCTAATCGTGCAAGACGAGGCGAGGTGAGGTATTCTTTCACCGAAAAGTGTGAGAATTGCACCACCCGCGAACCACGATTGGGGACAATGGCGATCAAACTTGAGCATGTCGAAAGTATAGCCTCCTCTTGGTCGTCCCACCGCCAGTCCTCCTTCAACTTCGGAATCCCTCCCGAGCTCGACGCTTGAAAATCGAACGCTAGTACTTCCGCGAGCTCCTCGACTCGAAGCGGTCGCACAGCTACAGCGAGGCACTGTAACAGACGATGTGCGTTATCCTTCTGAGCCTTGTTGATGCCCCTCAAAATTCGCTCGTATGTTTCGTCCAGGGTCTCGGGAAGCTCATTAAGAAATTGACGGAGGTTCGGTGGGAAGCAATGTCGCAACGCCTCCAACTGGCAATATACCCATCTGAACCTGCACAACAACGTAAGAAACTGTTGTTAGCATAGAATAGCTCGATGCTCTCACATTCCGTCAGCTCTCTCTGTCAGCGTCTCGATCACAAGCTTCTTATCATCTCCTCTCCATCTCCTCATCGCCGCACTCGACGGTGAGTTGACCACATTCCGAACGTAGTCTGCGATATCCGATTTTTGTCCACTCTGGTTATGTAGAGAGACCGAACGAAACGCCAGTGGCTCAAGAACAGCTCGGATGTCGACCTCCGGTCGACTGGTCGCACAAATGTGAAGTCCTTCTAGGTGAAGATCGACAAGTTCCTTCACGAGTTGAAGGACCTCATCACGAGGAGACGGGATCCCAGACGAGTCTGGACATTCATCGAGCGCATCCAGGACAATGAAAATTGGGCCCTGTCCCGGCAGTGTCAGCATTTCTTTCAGGCATGCTTTCAAAGTCTCGTCACTCGGCTGCCGGGTGCCATTTTCGTGTGTCTTATAAACGTAGTGGAGAATGTCACAATAAGGAATTGAGCGAGTAGAAAGTTGGGATACGAGAGAAAGCAGCAGGTCGCGACGGCTTTGCTTCTTGAGGTCCCTAAAATCAAAGTAAAAGTAGGCCATTATTGCCGACCCCGCTTCGCATACGGCCATAATGTCTTGAATGACGGAGGAACTGGCGAAAAATAAGTTCCGAAAGGAAAGCATTCAAGGAACACTATACCAGATGACGCTTTTCCCTGAGCCCGCTGGTATGAAAGTCGGAATCTGTCAGATGGCGCTCGCCTGAAATATCCTGAGAGAAACCCACGTTTGCCATGGATCCACAAGAGGGAGCCAGTAGACTTCCATTCGATGAAGATGCTGCCTTGAAAGAACCACACCGTCGTTCCCTTGTGTTGGGCCTTTTGTGCGATGATGTGATTTGTAGACGGATCCGCGGGAGAGAGCCACGCTCGTAGGAGCTGTTTTATCTGGTTCCCTGCGAGTAGGTGTAAATGCGAGCAAAGAGCAACAGCAAGGTTAGGCGATCACGAACACTTGATTTCGTCAACGCTATTTGCCGTCTGTTGGATCACTAACTTTGCCTCCTTCCCATCTGAAAGTGAAAATGTTAGAATGTATCAGCGACTGGCTACACGCGGATCGCGCACCGTCAACGACTAATTGGACCTTTTCATCAACACTTTGCACTCTGTCGCCTATATCTTGGCCTATATCCTCCACTTTGTCGCCCACGTCGTCTACCTTGTCACCCACACCGTCTACCTTGTCGCCAATGTCGTCCACTTTGTCGCCAATGTCGCTCACTTTGTCGCCGATGTCGTCCACTTTGCCACTCATGTCTTTTACTTTCCCGCCCATGTCTTCTACCTTGTCGTCTACGCCCTCCACTTTACCGTCCACCACTTTCACGCCGTCGTGGACAATATGTGTGATCTTCAGCACCTCTGCAAGCGCCATCCGAGCCTCTTCCTGCGTCAATCTGTCCAGCTTCTTGATCGCGTCCTCCAGATCAGTCCTTCCGGCCAATCTCTTCAGGAACTTTTCTGCACGCACTTCAGTGGGGATTCAGAGATAGCCTATCGGAAACTCACTTGCTGATCCCCGCCTGAGCTCTTTCGTTGCAATCCCAAAGATCGTAAGCACCTCCACCATTATCTTCGTGATTATATTTGTCATCGCCGCAGTCGGTGTCACCTCTGTATAACTTTCGAGCCGGTTGAAAAAGAACCCAATTCGTTCGAACAGCTCTGCGAGGGTATCTTTGCTTGCTGCGACATCCTTGGCAGCCTATAATATCTTCAAAATCAGAACGATCTGCCTAAAGAATAGATAAGATACTTGCCGAAAGGAAGACACCGACGCCTGCGAAGATCACTTTCGCGGGTGAAAACGCCTACGAAATATACATCAGAGATGGTCACATTAACTCAATTGTCGAGACGTACCAGACCGACGCCCTCGGAGACGGCGGCAGAAAAAGCGAGGAGGACGTTCACGGTTGGGATCAGCCACTTTGTCAATCTCTCATCGCCGCTGTGAGCTTGATCGAATTCCCGAACTTGGTCTTGAAGCACGGCAAGGATAGCGCTGGTTGAGTCGCATGCTTGTAACTGGGAGGCAAGTGGATGTGTGATAAGGTCTTTCTTGGTCTGCTTTTGGTACGATTTCAAGGCGGCATTGAAAATGTCCTGGAAGCGTGAGGAAGCTGTGGCTGCGGAAGCCGTCTGAGGCATAGGAAGAGCGACAAGTGGAGGAATCGAGGATAATGTCTGCGTAAAGGTGGGGGTGGGATCACTGGACGAAGGGCGTACACTGCCTCATGGCCATGCCTGTCAATGAGACGCCTGCGAGCGCTAATGCATACATGAACGATAAACGCCTTGTGGATGCCATCGATGAGCGACGGGTGCGGACGCATGAGCGATCCTTACAAGTACGTAGTTACACGCTCATAGAGGGACACCTCGATAGTTAGAATCGTGTATTCAAGCTAAAGGCGCGAGCCAGCCTCATACTGTAACCCACAAAACTACTCATGCCATCGAATCGACAGCTTGGAAGTACGTTCCACATCAGTAACTATATCCTCCGTGCGACGTCCGACGAATATATATCAACAACTTATATGAGATCATCGTTCGTCTATTCTAGATGACTTAGATCTTCGCCTTCGTTCCTTCCGCAACCAACAGCTTGTCCAATTTCGCCTGCAAAGTGCCGTCAGCACATGTCCCAATGCAGGAGACACGATCAACAAACGCACCTTGACCGCATCCATGTAAACGTCCGTGATCACCCAATGCTCACGCTGCATCTCCTTTCCATGTATAGCGAGCGCAAGGTCCTTCGTCATCACGCCGTCGACATCGATAACCTCGACGCACGCGCTCTCCAGCGCGCGCGCGAACGCCGAGAGCTCCTCGTTCCCGTCCAGACTCGCGCGATGCAGCAGCCCGCGCGTCCACGCAAAGATCGACGCGACCGGGTTCGTCGACGTCTCGCGGCCCTTTTGGTATTCGCGATAGTGCCGCGTGACGGTGCCGTGTGCGGCCTCGCTCTCCACCGTCCGGCCGTCCGGCGTGATGAGCTCCGACGTCATCATCCCGAGCGAGCCGAAGCCCTGCGCGAGGATGTCCGACTGCACGTCGCCGTCGTAGTTCTTGGTAGCCCAGACGAAGCCGCCAGAGGACTTGATGGCCTGCGCGACCATGTCGTCGATCAGACGGTGCTCGTAGTAGATCCCCGCCGCCTCGAACTGCTTTTGGTATTCCCTGTGATTCGCAACAGAGCCACGTCAGCGGTCCGCCTGCTGGGCATGGGAACATAACTGAACCTCTCGTAGATCTCCTGGAAGATGTCCTTGAAACGGCCGTCATACTTCTTCAAGATAGTATTTTTTGTGGATAAGAACTAGTAGCAACCCCGCCGTAAGCCCGCGGAAAGAAAGAGAAGACATATCGATGACACACCAGCGGCATTTTCTTAGACAGCGCCATCTTGAATGACGAGTGCGCGAACCCGGCGATCGACTGTCCACCGCCGAACCGTCAGCAAGAACAACCACAAGCAAGGGCGACGAGACTGACATCATCCGTATTGTACATCGCGAGGGCGACCCCTTTGCCCTTAAAGTCATACACGCTCAACGTGGTCGGCTCGCCGCCGCCCTGCGGCGTATACACGAGCTGGAGCTTTCCAGGACCGGGTGCGACAAAGTCCGTCGCGCGGTACTGGTCTCCGAACGCGTGACGGCCGATGACGATGGGCTTGACCCACCCGGGGACGGGCCGCGGGATGCGGTCGAGGATGATCGGCTCGCGGAAGACCGTGCCGCCGAGGATGTTGCGGATCTGTGCGCGATGCAGTGCCACGTCAGAGACGAAAATGGCGCGATGCATACCGTGCCATTAGGCGAGCGCCACATCTGCTTGAGCTTGAACTCCTTCACGCGAGCTTCGTCCGGGGTGATGGTCGCGCACTTGATACCAACGTTGTACTTGAGGATCGCCTCTGCGGATTCGATCGTCACCTGGTCATCGGTCTACGTAGGCGACAAGGAAGATGGTAGCACGGCGGGTCGAAACGTGGTCAGGGTCACCACATGGCTATGCGGTCACGGGGATGAACACGTACTGCATCGCGGTGCTCGAGGCCGAGATCAAAGTACTTGATGTCAAGTTGGAGATACGGGAGGATAAGCTGCCGCAATTCAAGGACACGTCAATGCTCGCTGTAAGGAAAAAAACGAGGACATCGAACGCACTTCTTCTCGGATCTTCTTCCAGATGATGCGCGTCATCTCATCGCCATCGAGTTCGACGATTGGGTTCTTCACTACGATCTTCTCTCCTAGGTAGCGAGGAACGCAGACGATCGATTGCAGTTTGCGGAAGTGACATCAACCACCGGTGATTGCATCAGTGACGAACATTTTATCGCCTCGTTTGGCGAAGCGGCAAGGCAACGATGCTCACTGTAAGAAGGCATGCTGCTCGCAAATCCTCGTGAGAGCGCATTTGCTGCGAATGATGTGAGATAAGGTCTTGAGCGCGGGAGCCGCCCGCAAAGGATTGCTGTCCGTGAAAGCATCGTGGGAAGCAGGGGCGACAGGTACAGGTAGTTAGACCCAAATGGCTACGACGACCGATGACGACGAAGGCGGTAGTAAATGGTGGTGGAGGTAGTGGTAGAAATGGACAAAGAGAAGGGAGGAAGGGCCAGAGAGCCAAACTTTTTCAGAAGTCGATATCCGAGGCACCGGTGAACATGCTGCTGGCAAGCCGCAGAACCGCCTGACCCAGGGCAGCCGTTCGTTACCAACACGCAACACACAGCCGACTCGGAACCCTTGCCTTTTCCTTTTTTTCTAGGATGTTCACTCTATTCACTTTGGTTATGGTTATAAATTAACGACAATCAAGCTCCCGCATTGGGCAACGAAATGATGATCCGTTCCACAAGCTGCCGCATGACCTCCGCCTTCGATTTCCCAACCGCCAGAACCTCCTCGTGCGACACAGTCGGTGTAGGGGGTCGCTGCAGCGTCTGCCCCGCAAGCTAACAACCAACACATTTATCATCCTCATCCACCTTCAAACGCGACATAACGACGTACCTCGGCGTCCAGCTCCTCCCGCACGCTCCTCACGCCGGTGCCTTGCACGACCCCAACGACCATATTCGTGACCAAGCTAAGCACGAGCACGCGCATTCCCTCGTCCCGCGCCGCAACGACCTCCGGCACGGTGCTCATCCCGACGACGCTCGCACCCGCCGTGGCGAGCAGCGCCGCCTCGCCGCGCGTCTCGTACGTGGGCCCGCTCACCCACGCATACGTGCCCTCCGCAAGCGCCGTGCGCGGCAGACCGAGCGCGTGCGCAGCACGGAACGCAGCGAGCCGCAGTGCGTGCGTGTATGCGTCCGAGAGCGGCACGAAGCGCCGCGAGGTGGGCCGGGAGAGCGCGCCGAGCAGCGGGTTGAGCCCCGTCAAGAGCGGCAGTGCGATGTGGTCGTCGATTACGACGACTGTGACGCAGCGGGAAAAGATGGGAATCAGATCAAAGACGTAGGGAGAGATATGGTCGTGAGGGTGGCGGAAGACAAACGCACTTGTTCCGACAGGGACATCGGCCTTCAGTGAGCCCGCTGCGTTCGTGACTACGGCCCAATGTATTAACCCTAACAGGAATATGTGATAAAGTATGGTTGACGTACTGATCAGATCTTGTACGCCCAGATCTGCCATGAGACGGATTGGGTACACAACGGTCGCGAGCGAGTGGCCCTCATACGGATGGAACTTTGCTAGATTTCATAAACAAGCCCCACCAGAAAGTAGAGACGCACTCGTCCAAGCATCGCAACTACCGGCAAGTCTCCGACTTTTCCAAATGCAAGTTCGCTTCGATGTCCTGAGACTATGATACCAGTATTGGTGAATCTCCCTCAGCCCCGGAGGTTAGAGACGTACCAGTGCTCTCTCCGAATCCTTGTAGTGCACTGTATGGCACGATAACGCGCTCCGTGATACTCTCCGCGAGGGTTCCGAGCCCCGAGCCGCACACGATACCAACTCGCGGGGTGCGGAGGTCGGCTGGAAGCAGCTTCACGAGTC
Source organism: Lactarius indigo (assembly GCA_025766275.1). Classification (NCBI taxonomy): domain Eukaryota; kingdom Fungi; phylum Basidiomycota; class Agaricomycetes; order Russulales; family Russulaceae; genus Lactarius; species Lactarius indigo. The sequence continues at coordinate 796,867 of JAFKAC010000012.1, read as the reverse complement.
TCGCGACATTCTCTGCTGACGTCGCATTGACGTCAAGCGTGTTGGTAGAAGTTGGAGACATACTTGCTCTAACTGTTATCAGATCTAAGTTTTTAGCAAGGTAAATAGATGTCACATGATGACATACCCCGCCAAGTTCAGTGTCTAACTTAGTACAAGCAACGAAACGAATGCAAGCAAGGATGCAAGGCCCCAGGCGCGGAATAAAAACGTGTAATGCGGTAAAATCTGATGAATGATACGTGGAAATGACGAGTATAGTTATGCTGTATGTACGTAAGTGCGACGTGCGATGAGATTGAAATACTAAAGATTGAATGCGGCCACACCGGGCAAGAAAAAAACCAGAACACAAACCCGAGCAAAAAACCATGCAATGGAAGAATGCAAACATTCAGTAACATCCATCATCACCGCGACTCTAGCTGAATACCAGGCAGCCACTCTCCACATTCGTACTCAACCTCCTTACCATTCACGAATGACCCGTCGACGGCGCCCAACTCGAGATCCAGTTCGTGCTCGGGAAGTGGTGCCACGACGGTCGGAGCAGAATGAGGGGCTGGTGTCACGGCAGGCGGAGGTACCATGAGAACCGGCGGGCCGAGCTCCATTGCGCCGCCCTCCACGAGGTCGAGACCCGGAGGTCCGTTCAAGTCCCACACACTTCTCGTACGCGTGCGAACTGGCGCATGTCGGCGCATCGGTACATGAGACGTCACCTTATCTGGCGGCCCCCACACGTCTAATTCCCCCTCAACCTCCTCCACTACTGGGAACAATCGCGAAGACATAATGGAGAGATGCGACGACGACGCGGAAAGGTGCTCAGAGCTAAGAGGTGCATGCCGTGCAAGCTGCGATGAGCGAACAGGTGTCGCAAAACCAAGATCCGACAAGTACGCGCCCCCGCGAAGCTGTCGGTTCAACCAAGCTCGTCGCCGACCACGGACCTCGGCGACAGCGAGAAGTGCCGCATCATCCGCTGCTGCATTCCTTCGAGCAACGTCGACACGGAGGAGGTGCTCGCGTAACCGGAGGGCACGCCGGGAGAGGGCGGCAAAGGCTTCTACGTTGGGATCAGCAAGAGCTAAAGCTGCGGGCATCCCACGACGGAAGGCACACGTCGAGTCCGGGGTGTGGACAGAGGAGCCATCGGATTCCGTGGCTACCGTCTCCGATGCCGCGTCAGGATCATCGTCGTACGCAAAGAGATCCTCAGGCACGATGGCGGTTTGGCAGTCAAATGATGATAATTCTGGTAAGGGTAGGGAGACGGTGGAGGATGGGGAATCTGTTAAGCTGGCCATATGTTCTTCGGTGCGTCGAAGTGTACTCTGTGCAATCCAGGCAGTGTAACCTGCAGACGGTAGACGAGACCTAAGCTCTTGGACGACGAAGCGTCGGTACGTATCGAGGAGACTGGACCGTGCACATTGGCGAAGCTCCTTCGTCACGACCCATGAGTTGTCCAAAGCGCCTTCAACAGATGGCTGACATGGAGGTGGTGGCGGTGGCGGGGCCACCATTGGCAACTGGGGAGAGGAGCTGTTTGGGATGAGTGACCTGGTTTGGCGGGTCAGTATATGTGGGATCGCAGAAAAAGGCGTGATATACTGCACAAGCTGCATCAGTAATGATCGCTGCTTCTTATGCTTTGCTGGTTTCTTAAATCTAGGAGAAATAGGGGAAGACGGGGGTGCCGGGGGGAGAGTTGGTTTGGGGCGCTGAATAGCTGAGCGTAGGTTATTCAGGACGTCTTCAAGAGCATCTATGCAGGCGCGGTCCATTAACGGCCAGTCCTCCGTATGGCCATCAGTGAAAACAACAGATACGGTAAGTGAAACGACATCAAAGGTCACTTCCTCGAGAATCTCTGTGAGCCAAGCGGACGAATCGAGCGCATATACTGAACGAGGCAGCTCGAGATCAGCTGTGCTGAGTAGGGCGAGTTGAGAATCCCAGTTCGGGGGAAGAGGATACAGATCCGTGGGAACGAAAGAAATGGTGAAAAGCATCATGGGGGCGGGGGGATGAGAGATGAGACGAAGCCGCATGATTTGTGCAACCGAGTAGAAATAGATATGGGTATATGCAGAGAGATTGAAAGCACGGAACTGGAATGAAAGTCTGTGGGGGAGGGATGGTATCAGACAGGGAGTACGGACGAGAGTATGGAGAACGCACTAATCAAGAGAGGTCGGGTTGACTGTGTGGGCCACAACAGTGACGAACGATTATGTGAAATAGCGCGTTTTTAAGAGACCCGGAAAGAAAACCTGATTTGGCGCCGTGATTCCGGTTTAAGAACCGTCCAGGGTGGAGAGCGTGTTATGCGTTTCCAAAATGAGAGATGAGAGAAGACACAGCAGAGGAGAGAAGGGGGCTAGAGAAGGCCAAGACGATGAACCAGACACCGTACTAATTTGCCCGTGTGAACACGAAAACGTTTCCACCTGACAGTCGGTGTAAAAACTGACCGGTATATGCTTAAAAAAGGAGTGGAAAACCGAAAACAAGTGGAAAACGCGATGGCAGGAGTCTGTAAGACAGGTGAAGGGAGGAGAAGGATAGTCTGTCGCAGGTGCGATCGGCGTGGCGACCAATGCGCCGCCCGTTACCGTTTTGTTTGGCCGTCATGAACCAAAAGCACATGTGAGTAAGGGCAGCATGATAGCCAATCATCAATTAGCGGTGTACGTAAACGGTAAAGTTTTTGCCATTCCCGGTTCTAAAATGAATGTATTCGGCCCCCTTGTCTCTTCTCATACCCGAACTTACTCAATCAGAGCTTCCAGTTGGAACCTCAGTTGAGCTGCTTCCGAAGTGGATGGGCACGCCAGACATGTGACGCTCTGCTTTCGGTGGTGTACCCTACCTTTCTCGGGAAGAGGCATGGCTTCGAACGAGCTCTCATCCTAATTCGACGCATTTTCACGGGCTCTTCTCGACTTGCCTCGCACCCATTCAATTTCTTCTTGATATTTATCTCTCCAAATGGATCGATCGCCTTTCTTAGAATCTAATTCAATTCGCCAGTTGCCGCTTGCCCATCAGGCACCATCCCTCAGCTCACTGCTTTTAGGCACCTATCTTCCCTCACTCAACTGAGTCAGCAGTTCGGGCTTCTGTTTTCTAATCATCGTTTCCGTTGGCATTGGGAGGTCTTTCTGACCGAATTGCTCTTCAGAAGTTTGCTCAAGAGTTTGCTACAAGTCATCGTCACATCTGCCAACCATTGACGTGATTACATAACCTACCGGCGACGCGCGATCTTCGACGGCGGCGTTCGAATTCGAACATCAGGCGGGGCGTCGTGGGAAAAATCAATTTTTTTTTAACGAACGTAGACACAACTTTTTTTTTTTTCCGAAAACCGATGGACTTCCTGGCCGTATGAAGACAGTCGTTTGCAAATCCGGGGTTCACTTAAGTACCCGGATCAATCCCTCCCTCGTCTGTTCCTTTGAACACGAGAAACAGTACCCCACACTTGGCTGGAGGTACACTAAAGGATATAAAGCTTGCTAAAAATAAACCCGAGAATGGGGGATTCCCTCCCCACGTCACAGTCAACGCTCAAAACTTGAGCTCGCCCGTGAGATCTATGATGCTGGATTCTGGAAGATCATACTTCTCAGGCGGCCGTTTCGCGTTCCGAGTAGTCCCGTACATCGCATAGTTATCATAACGCACTGCATCCCTCCGGTTCTGGCTGCCTTTGATCTCGGCTTTAATAATGCGCTCAGACTGCGCACTGTCGTACGAATAGGTGTCGAGGGACTTCAAGTTGTCTTACCACCCGACGAAAAGGCCCGATGGGAGGACGGTGCGGGAACGGTTTGGCAGTAACGCGGATAGCCCCGCTTGTGTAAAGATGTCGGACTCGAACCCATCAAAGCTAAAGATAACCAAGGTGTCCCTATCTTTTGTCACCTCAGGTCTGCGTCTCAAGTCAAAGTTAGTGACCTGAGATGAGACCAATAGATCGAGACGACGACGCGTAACACCTTGACATCATCGGTGGCCGCTTTCAAGACCGGCGCTGAATATTGCGACATCAACGTAAAGTTGTCATAAACCTTCCGAGGAAGAAGGTTAACTTACTGTAAGTGGAAGACGCACATACTGTAGATTCGGAACTGTCCTGTACCGTTCGAGTGCAGGTACATTTATGCTCAACACGTATTTCAAGAAGTCACCTTGCGTGGTTGGCCTCGCGCGAAATTCGGGAGGTTAAGTGAATTCTTGTGGAGACATTCTGGGGGCGTTAGCCCGTCGTAGAAGAGCACTACTGTAACCGGAACCCGACCAGGTTGGGCCATTACGAAACAAGTCGCGCCTGGAAACTTGTAAAATTGACCGGGGCATTACTGTAAGCGATGGCGCCCAGGTGAGCACCCTTGCGATCATGTTCTACAGGAAGCCACTTGGCAAAGGCGGTATATGCCGGTTTTATCTAGTCTCCTAAGAAGGCAAGCAGAGCACCTTGAGCTTGCACTATCAGAACGCGATCCGTAATGGACACAATTCAAAAGACGTACCCAGACTTGTGCGTCTTCAAAGTATATTTGGTGACGATTCCTTGATTAAGACGAAATTGTTATCGGCTGTACTCTCGAGGGCCTTCTCAACAAGTTCACGTAATGTTTCGAACCTCCCTTTGCCATGACTGTCCATTGTGACCCCATAGTGTTTGGTATCTTCCAACTTTGAAGAGCGTCCTGCCGCACGGGTATGACGTCGGACAATGCGTGCGGCGCAAGGTGGAAGAACGCCTACCTTCGCAAACGATAAAATCGACGACGCCAGCACCACTAAGACTTTTGAGGACGAGGTATGAGCACACTTATGTCCAGGTATGTCCTGCACCGATTTCGACGGACCCCACTTCCTCATTAAGGACGGTGTCGTGATGCGAACACCAGGGGTTGGCGAAACAGGGTTAGCGCTGTTCCCAGAACACTTGTTTGCGAAGAGCGTGCGTGTGAACCTAAGCTTTCAAACCCACGGTATCCCAGATCGGCTGTCACCAGGCGGACCGAGGGATATATCGCTAACGATGGTGATGAGATTGTCCATCGCGCCAGGCCGCACGCCACACGCCGATATCTGTGTGCATGAGTTGTCCCGACGAGCGAAGTCTACCGCGAACTGAGGAGGGAAAACACAAGCGGTGGGCAATAGTTATCAAAGCAAAGAAAACACGGTACCAAGACCTGGGGTGCGCGCGAGATAATGCGAGAACTGTGGCATACAAGTCGATAATCGTCGTGGCCCAAAGAGATCCGCTCATTCTCAGAGGCGAAGTTCTCGGCTCCAGTGTCGAGCCACCCCAGAATAGCCGAGGCGGGGAGGGCAGAAAGAATGATGGCACCACCTCAGCATAGATGTACAGTGGGGGGTGTGGGGATGAAACTAATATTAAAAGGAAGGCGCTTTGTTGACTGAATTCATCTGCATAACTCCGTGGGAAAGAGCAATCATAAAAATGTGATGGATAAGATAGAATGAGTACGCCGAGTTGGACCCCTATCTTAACAAATAGAACATTCCTCTTTTCCTCTTTGGCGCACATGCCCTACAGTATGAACTATCACGCATCATACATGTTGCAGACCCGACGAATGCTTTTGGTTCCGAAAATGAGGGTTGCCTCCCGCGGAATGGGTACCATATCTCGTGATGCCCCCTAACTTAAGCGTCGTCAGAAAGGTATCGCCAATGTCGTGATAGTGGAAGGACACCCGAATCGCGGGAAGATACGAAGCGGTAGAATACGAGCTGACTCCAGCGGCAAAACGTACCACGCTGGACGGTATTGTATCACTTCGTCCCAGTTATCTGGTGACCAAAATATCATGTCCCGTGAATGGAAGAACACCCATCCACGGATTGTTAAGGGTTCCATATTGTACCCTGTATCGGGTGCGTGAGGCGCTGTCGCTTACGCCTGACATCATCCCCCCGTCAACCTAACGTAGTATGCGTCGCTGTGACCCCTTGAGATCTAGAACGCGCAATGAAACCTTGAAGCTTGAGCTTGAACTCCTGTGCCACTTGCATAGAATGAGAGGCCCCCAAGATACCAGGCCCTTTAGTTCTACTTCGCGTTACTACTCTCAGATCTCGATGGAATGGAAGAGAGCCAGAAATTAAAGATGAAAAGCGGGACGGACTCCGAGATTGTAAGCTGCGGGACAAAACAGATACAAACAAATCAACTCGCGGCCGCGGCCGACATTGCCGATACGGTTCCTGAGGACGCTCTTCGGCTCCACGGATATCGTCTTCAAAGGCTGGCTTTACAGTAATGCGGCTCTGTTGGTTTATTCGTTGTAGGGTGGCCTGAATAGGGACAATGCATCAATTGCCGCCTCCAAATCGTAAACCGACGTACTGCTGGCGCACTCTTCGACCACACTCAGGCTACTGTACTCCTGAACTTTTTGACACCCAGTTTTTTTGGAGCAACTATTGCGCTCACAGCGGGGTTACAAAGAGTCAGGCCTAGTCAGGCATATAATGGGAGGTGCGTCTTATGTCCAACTACGTCATAGCTCAGGGTAAGCATTTCTTCAAAATCTAGTGCACGTACTACCGTGGCTTCTCAGAGAAATACCGTATTCACGATAAGAAATCGCCCCGAAGGGGCTCGTTCTCCGAAAAAGTGCCTGCGGAGCTCGGTGCACCTATGCCTACTGGTCACGGTGGGTCTATGACCTGGCAGAAGCAAGGGCATTCAGCAGGTCCGTTTCGATTGCCCAGAGGTGACCATTCTGGGATCCGTCCTTTCTACCTCTTCGCCTTATCCCCAATCGATGTGATTGAATAGCGCCAATGATAAGGATCCGATGGAATTCGCCCAAGGAGTATGCACGGTACAGACAACAAAGTAAACATTAACTGGGTAGGTGCTTCCATGCACCCTCCAGATACGATTCGGGCAGAAAAAATGGAAGACCTTTTCTGCTAACACACCGGCGGTGTTCGCTCTCAAGCTTGTTTCAGGTATGGTGTCTATAGCTTCCTTCCAGGAACCGAGCCAGAGACGGTGTGACGCCGTAGCGGTACCTTTCTCGTCTATCACCCGGGGAAATTGTTCCTGTCACGTTAACGATCGTACAGTGCTGTGAAAGCCCGGTAAGTAGCCCGTTATTATATACGATTCGCTGTATATAAATGAGAAACGACCCTCAGGAAACGATGATATTAGGGCCGCAGTCAAAGCACAAAGGCACCGGATATCTAGAAATAGCACTCAATTGTGGTGGTTTGGAATAGGGTGTAACGGTTGCACGCTAGTCATATTTCTCTGGTGGGTACACACCAGACTATATCCTACCAATACCACGTGTCTGGTGCATTGTATCTCTACGATAGCTCTACATTGGTTAAACTTAGGCCGTAGGGTCGTTCTCCTCTGAGCCTACAGGTTTCTGGGTCTGAGTTTACTCCGTACATTGCCATTTCATAGACGTGGAGCTACTCTGGTGAATTGGTGATGACTCGGATGGTCGGTGCATTGATATGCACTGTAGCATGTTCCGTCAGTTCCCCTCGCTTTCGTTCTCAGGCTAGGGTAGCGGCTGGGCGCTGGAAATATAAAGAGGTATTCAAAGGTACACTTCCGACGTGTTCCAGCCCACCGTGGTCCATCGTGATAATGGTGGGACCAAATATACGAAGCATTACTCACCCTCATATCTTTCCCGTGACCCAGTCTCCTCTAGTCTGAGGGGGCCTTCTGTACGTGTTTCGGCATCTACTTATTAGCCTTTATTCCCGCATGTGAGCCTCGCTTACGTCCAACTGTACTTAATTTCCACTTCACGTGTCGAAGACCGGCTTTGTATCTTTATATACTGCTCCGGAATACAAATTCATTCAAAAAAAATAAAAATAAATAAATATACGAAGCATGACCTGTATTGCTTCCCTTGTTGTTCCCGAGAGCCGAGACAAAACGCACTGCACTGTTCTCAGTACAATAAATTATCTCCTAATACCCTGCATTGGGTGAAAGTCTCAGAATTACCTGTCAGTACGACATCGGTACGACATTGTATGGAAATGCGACAGGCGCTTACCATTGGTGAGCCTGGCTCTGAGGTGTTCACTAGTCAGGTTCATCAAGTTAGGGCAAGGCAGGCAACCACTAGTACGAGATGGAGGCCAACTACCCTCCGTTCGGAAGCTTATGATAGATGCGTACGATCGGGTCTGGAAGGGCTTCTTTCGCGGTAAGTGCACAAGCTAATTACGCCTAGGGCATTAGAATCTACTAGTAGTAAAAAAACGGAGACTCATCATATAACAAAACAAACTACTGGGAAGAGACAAATGGTGGTCTTTAAAGGGCGCCGTACGTATGGGACGATCAGAAATAATAAAAAGAGTGCACAGTTCTCAGAACTTCCATCCACCTGCGAGGCCCATCACATCCTTAGGGTCATACTTCTCTTTGATTCTGCGCAACCGCGGCAAGTTTCCACCATACATATTTTCCAGCGGCGTCCCAGATATCGCATAGTTCACGTAGGCCGCCGCATTCTCCAACTTCTGGCCGTCTTGGATTCCGGCTCTTTCCAGCGTCGCGGTCGATGTGCGCATGGCCTCAGCCATGTGCTTGTCGGCCGACTCATGAGTCCACCCGTAGTATATGCCCGATGGATAGACGGGCCGAGTGCGGTCGGGAGGATAAGCAGATGGACTTCCGTGTGTGAATAAGTCAGACTCGAAAGGATCAAGAGTATAAACGACCAATGCGCTCGGGTCATAATGGCTCAATTTCTTGCCGTAGAACTGTATAACGAACGAGGGTGAACGACATGTTAACGTGAAGAAATACTACCCCAGTAACATACCTCGGTCTCGTTCTTGAGCGCGTTCATGATGGGCTCTGTGTAGTGCAGCATGGGGAAACTACCAAAGTAACCTCTGCACGAGCATGTAAACGAAAACTGAAATTCGCACGCAAGCTGTGGTTTACTTTACCGTTCAAATAGAGGGAGGAATTGACCCGCAACGAAATCGACGAAGGAACCCTCGATGATGGACTTGGAAGTGCTTGGTAGGTTCAACAACTCGTCGTACAGACCCAGAGGAGGTTCTGGTCCGTCATAAAACAACGAAATACCAAATACTAGCTACTTGGATCCTACAATCAGGTTGCGATGAAGAAAGTTGGCAGGCTTACCGTGCCGTTGGCATAGACAAACTCTCCCAGTTGTGCCGCTTTGTGGTCGTGTGGCTCAGAGAGGAACTTGGAGAAAGCCTTTTGAGCCCCGTCCACCTGATCTCCAACAAAGTTGATCAGGGCAGCCTACCACATACACCGTTAGGGTACCACTTCCGCGGAAGAAGTATTTACGCACCCAAATATCTGGCTGTTTATGTGATTTCAGGGTGAACTTCGTGACGATCCCCTGGTCGACGTACTCATTTAGTCTTGCGGGAATTAACCACTAGGCGAACTCACATAATTGTTGAGTCCACCCTAACCAACAAAGCGCCAGTGAGTTCGCTATCCTGCCACCGTAGCCCTGGTCGGGACATACCCTAAGCCCAAACCAAAGATCTTCATGTTTCTCAGTCACGATTGTCACCTCTCCAGTTGGCAATACGAGCTCAAACTCGGTCACGGTGTCTAATGTGAGACCAAATTGGTTCGTCTTCCAAGAGTATCCTGTCAGGCGAGCATAGTTTCGAATCTGCGTCGTGTACCTAGGAGTCAGGCAAAATGCTTACCTCCCCCAAGCGTCAAACCCGAAACCCCGACGCCATTCAGTCGACCACCGACGACATTGATACCCTTGGGGATGAGGGACACGTACACATCCGTCCAGGTGAGACCTGCTCCGATCACGACTGTCTCAGAATCCTCATTGATGACGATGTCGTTAAAGCGTGTCAGCGAGATCTGTACACCGAGGGTAGACGAGAACCCGAGATTGAGAGAGTGCCCAGCGCCCTTGACTGCGAATGGCGTGCGCGTCGAGGCAAGTTCGCGAAGCTGCGGCGTTCACGGAGAGTAACGTCAGCCTGATGGCGGGGATAGACGATGATGGCACTTGCGATTAAGCCGACGTCCTGGGGCGTTCCCGGTTCAACAGAACATGCGGATACTTGAGAACTCGAGTTGGCCCAGTGAGAAATATCTGCTTCAAACTCCTGCGATCCTTTGGGTCCGGCATCATTTATGGAGATTGAACTCTTATTGAGACGGCCAATAATATGGTATGAGGACCCACCTGGATAGAATACTTGTGAGGCGGAGGAGATGGTCGCCTCTATATTCTGGCATGTGCCCTTGTATTTGGTCACAGGAAACTGCTGGCATAGCACGGAGGCAGCAAGGAAAGTGCTCCCAAGAAAAGAGGTCCCCAACATTGGGTCGTGTTAGTTAAGGAAAACTTCCACAGTATCAGTTTCAGCGGATATAGGACATTTATATCAGCGACTGGGCGAGATCGGATAGCTCATCGTGACGTGGAGAGATTCAAAAGATAGAAATAAACGACGCGTAATTTGGTTCCCTATTGACGAGAAGACAAAGAACCCTGTCGGAGATACCGAATTACTGTAAGTGATCCGTGGGCCTATGCAATAAGTTGAGCTCTATGGGGGCCGTGGATAGATGCTCTACACCCCTGGTGCATTGAATGAGGCTTTACTGCAATGAAGGCACAGACCGTGGCGTTCGGAATAGCAAGCGAACAGACGCAACCCCCAGTACTGTACCTACGGGGTACCGACAATTTTATCGCATGACGTGGACGCGCATATGATAAGAAGGGCCTTCTCAAGCAACGTGACCAATGATCATCGATCAGCGCTCAGACTCTCAGAGATATATCCAAGCGTACCTAGCACTGTTCTCCACAACAAAAACATATACGAAACACTGTGCGCGCATTAGTGGCGTCAATGCCAGGATCAATGCCGGTCACAATGCCAACTCGAATAGATAGCATACAGCGTTTGTGGCGGACAATTACAAATAAAGTACAAGTAAATACAAATACCCAAATTCGGAAAAGAGAGAGAGGCACTCAAAGGCGTAGAACGCGACCAACTCAGTCGAGAGACCCACGTCACTCAACCTTATGCTCTACCCCAACTATGGTTACCACAATCGGTGGCTCAGTCGCTCCTGCGCTCGAGCCTCTTCGCATTTTTAGCCTATGTTCTTACACAGGCAGAGTCCGTTTTCTAAAAAGAATAGAAATACTCTTGGTCCTCCTCGCCATGAGCACCCTTCTACAATTCCGACTTCCGTACCCGCGCAGACAACAGCGAAAAGATTTCCTGAAATGGTCAGCCCTCTAAGTGTCTGTCCGCTGGCCCACATTGACCAACGTCTGACGCGACAGGTGGTTGATGTCAGCTCGTGGTTGAATGGACCTAGGTGCCCCTTTCACTCTAGATGAACAATGCGATCTCGCCTCTGAACTCTGTGATCTCTGGTGAAAATGGCCCCAGGAGAAAACTCGCCAATGCGGGCAAGCGGGACCTCAATCTTCCGGCCACAACTACACGGGTCTCGCCAGCAACGAAACTATCTAGATAGACGCGATAGGGACCCTTTACAAATATGGTGTCAGTAGCTGTGGACCTCTTGGATCTTATGGTGCGATTAGTGCGTCCGTGTGATGTCAATGATCTTCTCCGCAGCAGTCCCAGCGGTCTCCGCCTCGGAGGGGATCAACATCCTGCGGAGCAAGCCGCCGGTCCTGAGCATGTTGCAAGAGGACGTGGGTGCGACCCAAGCCTTCTTGACTGGGTTGAGGTCATCACAATTCCCTCGCATCCCACGTCGCCGATCGTCCACGTCCACCTGCGTTCTGTGGCGAAGCCGTCCGCATCCGCGTCTGCCAGGCCTCCGATACCCACGACCCCTGCGCCGCGCTCAGCACCGTCGTTTGATATAACGGGCGAGGAGAGCCTGCTGCAGGATATGGATATCGTATATGAGGTGGGCGTGTGGACCGTACGCGCGCCGCGGCTGCGTGGTCAAGAGCTCATCGCGGTACATCCGATCATCCAGCTTGCCATCACGACGATGCTGTTGCACAAGGAGTGCAAGCGCGCAGCTAGCGTCATCAACGCTGCCGTCACGAAGGTGCTCGCAAAGCGCAAATGAGTGTGCCTGTGTCAATAAATTATGTGAAGCGTGGCCGGTGTGCGAGTCGCGCTTCTCCGCATGGGGTCGAATACGGATGTTGATGGCAGGGGAGCACATATTCTGTGAGGCTCATCGACTCGTCGGCCCCTCAAGCCTCAGGCATTAGCGGCGCCACTTCCCGCTTCATCTATGATAGCACAAAGACTTCTGGTATTACAGTAATAGATTTCCCCGTGTCGATAGCTGAAACGTGAACGAATATTAACTACGGCAGAGTCACAGCACCGTGTTTTAACAGTAGTTTCGTCACTTCATGGTGCCCGTTTGACGAGGCCACTTGGAATGGCGTCCTTCCCTCCCCATCTCTCCCATCCACATCCGCTCCGTAACTGAGTAGCACTCGAACGACCTCGAGCAACCCCCGGGATGAGGCATGATGTAACGAAGTCGAGTGGTTGTCGTCGCATGCGTTTGGGTCCGCCCCGTGTTCCAGTAGTCGCTGCACGACGCTGACCTTTCCGTCTTGATAATCAGAGTAGGTTATGGTGTTGAGCAATGGAGTCCGGCCGTAGGAATTCCGCAAGTTGACGTCTGCGTTGTGCTCAAGCAGCACTAGGACAGCGTCGATATGCCTATAGAATACTGCTATGTGGAGTGGTGTGTGGCGGTCGCGTTTCCAAGCATTTACATCTGCACCGTGACTGAGTAGCCACTGCATGATGTCGACGCGTGCATCGATCGACGCAGTGTACAGCGGAGTCCTGTCGTAGTCCCCTCGGACATTCGCGTCTGCACCATGCTTGTGGAGTAAACTCGCGACACCGAAGTGTCCATTGTGCAAAGCTGCCGGAAGCGGAGCTACGATGCGGCCGCCACTCGCATTTACTTGTTCCGGATGCTTCATAATCAAACGTTCGGTCAAGTCATAAAGTCCATAGAATGCGGCATAGTAAAGCGGGGAACCAACACCCTGTGGCTGCGAGTGCGAGAAGAGGTCCCAGTCTGTGTCCACGTCATACACCCGGAGCCACGCTGCGAAATGTGGCTTGGAGCTGTCAAATAGGTCATACATCCCATCCCGTACGCGTGATGACACTTTCTCGAATCGTGCATGGTCAACCCAGTGCTGAGCAGAGTATATCACCAGAGGAAACACATTGGCATCAGCATCTTCATCAAGCCGGAGTAGCGTCCCCAAGCACGCCTGCGCCAGGATAGTATGCGCAGCCTCGAGATCGACATGAAATCGTGAAACATCGCCTTGAGATTGTGCCAAACGAGCCGACGTAAGGTACTCCTTCACCGAAAAGTGAGAGAATTGCACCACCCGCGAACGACCTCGAGGGACGATGGCGATCAAACTTGAACATGTCGAAAGTACAGCTTCCTCTTGGTCGTCCCACCGCCAGTCCTCCTTCAACTTCGGAATCCCTCCCGAGCTCGACGCTTGAAAATCGAACGCCAGTAGTTCCGCGAGCTCCTCAATTCGAAGCGGCCGGACAGCTACGGCAAGGCACTGTAACAGGCGATGTGCGTTATCCTTTTGAGCCTTATTGATTCCTTTCAATATCCGCTCGTATGTCTCGTCCAAGGACTCAGGCATTTCATTGAGGAATTGGCGGAGGTTCGGTGGGAAGCAATGTTGCAGCGCATCTAACTGACAAAATACCCATCTGAACCTGTATGGCAACATGAGAAACCGCCGTTAGCATAGAATAACTTGATGCTCTCACATTCCATCAGCTCGTTCTGTCAGCGTCTTGATTACTAGATTTCTATCGTCTGCTCTCCATCTCCTCATCGCCGCACTCAGGGGTGAGTTTACGACACTTTGAACGTAGTCGGCGATGTCCGATTTTTGTCCACTTTCTTCATGGAGGGAAACCGAACGAGACGCAAGCGGTTCGAGGACAGCTCGGATGTCAACTTCAGGGCGACTGGTCGCGCAAATGTGAAGCCCTTGCAGGTCAAGGTTGACGAGTTCCTTTACCAGTTGGAGGACCTCATAACGGGGAGACGGAATTCCGGGCGAGTCAGGACATTCGTCGAGCGCATCCAGGACAATGAAAAGTGGGCCCTGTCCCAGTAGTCTTAGCATCTCCTTAAGGCATGCTTTCAAAGTGTTGTCACTCGGTTGTCGAGTGCCATTTTCGTGTGTTTCATAAACGTGGTGAAGAATGTCGCAGCAAGGACTAGAGCGAGTGGAAAGCTGGGATACAAGAGAAAGTAGCAGGTCGTGACAAGTTTGCTTTCTGAGATCCTTGAAATCGAAGTAAAAGTAGGCCATGATTGCTGACCCCGCTTCGCATAGAGCCATAATGTCTTGAATGACGGAAGAACTGGCGAGAAATGAGTTCTGACCGGAAGCAAGCAAGGAACAACAAACCAGATGACGCTTTTCCCAGAGCCCGCTACGAAAATCGGAGTCTGTCAGAAAGCGCGAGCGTGAAAGACGCTGACAAATGCGCACGTTTTCCGTGGATCCACAAGAGGGAACCAGTAGACTTCCATTCGATGAAGATACTCCCTTGAAAGAACCAGACCGTCGTTCCCTTGTGTTGAGCCTTTTGCTCAATGTTATGATTTGTGGACGGATCTGCGGGAGAGAGCCACGCTCGTAGAAGCTGTTTTAGTTGGGTCCCTGTGAGTATGTTTGAGTGCGAGCAGCGAGCGACGACGAGGTTACGAGATCACGAACACTTGAGTTCATCTACGTTGTTTGCCGTCTTCTGGATAATTGATTTCGCCTCTGTCGCCACCACTCTCGTCTCCTTCCCATCTGAAAGGAAAAGAAAAAAAAAAGTTAGAAGGCATTTGCTATTAGCTAGACACGCGTCGCGCACCCTCAATGGCTATTTGAACCTTATCATCAACGCATTGCACTTTGTCGCCCACGTCCCCCACTTTATTGTCAACCACTTTTACTTCGTCGTGGACGTTGTGTGTGATCCTCAGGACCTCTGCAAGCGCCATCCGTGCCTCCTCTTGAGTCAATCTGTCTAGCTTCTTGACCGCATCCTCCAGGTCAGTCTTCCCAGCCAATTTCTTCAGGAACTTTTCTACGCATACTTCAGTGGAGATTGATAGACGGCGGATGATAGACTCACTTGTTGATCCCCGCCTTAGCTCTTTCGTTGCAATCCCAAAGATCGTGAGTACTTCCACCATTATCTTCGTGATTACGTTTGTCATCGCCGCAGTTGGTGTCACCTCCGTGTAAGTTTCGAGCCGGTTGAAAAAGAACCCTATCCGTTCGAAGAGCTCTGCAAGAGCATCTTTGCTCGCTGCGACATCCTTGGCAGCCTATAAGGCCCTCGGCATCAGAATGATCCACTTAGAGAATAGATAGGGTACTTTCCAAAAGGAAGACACCGATGCCGGCAAAGATCGCTTTCGCAGGCGAAAAAACCTGCAAAATATACATCAGAGAGGTCCACATTTGCTCAAATGTCAAGACTTACCAGACCGACGCCCTCGGAGACGGCGACAGAAAACGCGTACAAGACGTTTACGGTTGGGACCAACCACTTTGTCAATCTCTCATCGCCACTGCGAGCTTGATCGAATTCCCGGACTTGGTCTTGAAGCACGGCAATGATGGCGCTGATTGAGTCGCATGATTGTAATTGGGAGGCAAGCGGATGTGCGATAAGATCCTTCTTGGTCTGCTTTTGGTATGACTTTAAGGCAGCGTTGAAGATGTCTTGGAAGCGTGAGGACGGTGCGACTGCGGAAGTCGTCTGGGACATGGGAGGAGTAGCGACTGTGGAGGAACCGAGGATGATATGAGTATAGGTGAGGGTGGGAACGCTGGGCAGACAGTTACACTGCCTCGTGGCCACGCCTCTCCATGAGGCGCCAGCGAGCGCCAATGTGTACAGGAGAGTGCATCGACGATAGACGCGTTGAGCATTCAGCCAGAATGAGATTTCAATATCAATGATCGCAACACATGCGCGACGCTTATGCGTGGGACGCGTCTGATGGTTTGGAATCAGTTCGTAACCAGACGACGTGGTACCAGCGGCACGTCGAAATGAATATGTACAGTACAATTGAAGTCTGACCCCCACGCCTTTGCCCATGCCGGGACAGCTTCTTATTACCCCATCATTGACCGTGACACCCCTTCCATCACCCTATGTTCATTGTGCCAATGGATCGTATAAAAATATCCACACTCTCCTATGGCCTCAGGCTAACGCCGACGACCTAATACCGAAGAGAAGGTAGGCCTTGAGGTAGGCTGCCCCGCCTGCGCAGAGTGGGCTGCGGTTCCTCCAGCTGGACCCGGCACCGCTACAATGCGACCAAGGCCGCCGCGAAGTAGTTTGCGCGACATGAGGAGACTGGACATCCTGAGTGCGTTGCTGTCCTCCTATTCTCACCTTCGAAAACAATATTTTTTTTCTGCTGTCATCACGTGACTCACCTGCCATTGCAAGAACCTCATTCCATTGCGAAAACTACCAGCGCTCGCATCGGAAGAGGGATGTTCATACTGGAAGGTGCAGCCCAAAACAACGTCGCCGCATTTGCGATATGCGTTACTGAAAACAAAACCTGCGCCACCGCTTATGGACTCAGATAATCCATGTTTCAACTCCTCGCACGCGACTGTATGCCAGCGGGCTTCTCATACAAACTGTAAGGTTCACACCTGTCAGCCAAGGCGATTACCCGGTCGCAGTTTTTTCACCTGCAAGGCAATCCAGAATCGGATCTATGGGGCGGTCTGAGACGCCACCCATACCTTCCCTGGCAATCCAAGCGCGCCTCCACGCCGGACCGCTTCCTCCGGCGTTGGCTTCTGAACATCTGCGCCCATCGCGCCCTACACCTCGACTGTTGCTGCCGGTCCGTTCAATAGCACGGAGATATTGACCATTCCTGGCATGGACGGGCGCTCGGGGAAGGTGAGCACGACAGCTGCGGGTGCAACAGAAACATTGACTGGTATGAAATGAGGAGTATAAGTGCCTGATAGTGCGTCAGACAAAAGACAGGTAAAAGAAGGGTGAGCGCCGAGCGGAGAGAAGCGCCCTTAATTCTTCTTCGGTTACCTCCGCCTCAGAATGTCGCCTACGGGAGGCCCTGGAACGACCTCGGGCATCCAGGCGATTCCATTCAAGATTTCGTTTAGCCAACACTGTTCCCGCACGATCTCCAAAACGGCCCTTGCTTCCTGCATATTGTACATCTGCACGCGTTCCAACAAAACCCAGGTTCGTCGGAGGTCTTGAGCGTTAAACGGAATGGCGGATGCATATTCGTTGGAGAGACCTGTTCAGGGAATCATTAAGGCGCGATAATGTCCTATGGGCACGGAATAAGTACTTGTGTGGCCGTGTATTGCTCCGATGATAACGCGCATTCGAAGTTCAACTGAAGTACCACCTCGTCAGCTGAGCAACTAAGGAAAAGATATAGATATAGAATACAAACAAGCACATCCACCCGGCTACCCGTAACAAAAGACAGGCTTGGCCCTGTGCCTGGATATGACAGTCCGTGGGGTTGCAGCGCCCGCACGATCTCCAACATGCAAGACCGGCTGACTACGATCCCAGCACCGAAAGCCAGTACTCAGCTGTACTTTCCGACATCCGGACCCGTGGGAAATGGGAGATCATACGAAAGTCCGATCGCATTGGAGGCGAGCGGAAACGAAGGACAACAAAATAGCAATGGATCAGCGGAGGAGGGCGGAGTATGTGGAAGCGCTGATAGTTGTACGAGAGTCAGCGTTGCACGGGTGACACAGATCGGGGGGTGGTCCCTACTGAGGCAGTTATTAAGATGAGTAGATGTGATCTCGATTGTAGGGGGTAGTGTCTGTGAGGGTGTAGTCGCTGGAGCGCTATGCTGGAGAGGCAGATGAGCCTAGGGTGAAGGATAAACAAGGAAGCAGAGTGTCGGGGAATGAAGATATGGAAGGCCCAACGCGCGACTATGGCGCAAAAGAACGTCGAGAGGAACAGACGAAGCTCGCGTAACCCTGTCGGATTTAACATGAGCGCATGAGCACGTTCGTTCGCACGAACTTTGGCTTGAGAGTAAGGACCGAAGGTGTCGAAAAAGGAAAGAGACTTGAGATGTAAATAAAGGGAGGGTACGCAGTGTGTAAGGAAAGCGGCCTCTGCCCAAATGAATTTCGCAAGCTCCTTGGCGAGCACATCTACCTCGCTGAACCAGCGAGCCACCCCGTTTCCCTCGTGTGCAGCGAGTTCGTCGAGGCGCATCAGATACCACAGCGCGTCGCGTAGTCTGCGTCCGTCCCCGCCTTTGGAAACGCCGCTCACTAGCTAGGAGAAGGCATCCATGGATGGAGAGCTCCAGGTGCCCATGCGCGCCAGCGTGCTTGAATAGTCAGAGGGCCATCATACCACGTACCAGAGCGTCTCCGCTCCTGGGCAGTGCTGATGGTTTTCGCCACCTGTGTACGGGACTGAGGTGAGGTCAGAGAAACCTGGATAGCGGCGGGCGCATCATATACAAAAGGGGTACCAGGTAAAGTAGGTGCTGTCCGGTGGACTGCTCCTGGAGTAGCGAAACTGTCCTAGAGTCGTTCACGGCTGTGGTCGAGTGCAGTGTCACAGAATGCGCGACCCGCGCCGTGATGTCGAGGAGCGAGTGGGAAAAAGCGACGGTTTTATCGCTTGAAAAGAGAATGTATGTAGATCTGAGGTTGAATGGTGTCGGGCATAGACGTCTCCCGTATCGCAGACGGTAGTGTTGGGGGAATCGCTGAGCTTTCTGCCATGGTCTGTGTAGTCATGGTGGTGGCTCTGACTCATCAGCAACAGCCGGCCCGCCGCTCTCTCCGCCTCCATCTCAGAACGGCCACCTTTTTTCTGGACTCACTGCCTCCAGAACTGGCAGCGGTCAGCGCATCCGAGGAACGCACGACAGATTATTGGCGTCCCGACGTACTTCACAGATTGGGAGGCTTTCAAGCACTTAGAGTATTGAGCGTTCGAGCTGCCATGAAGACCCTGCGGTGCGCATGCCTTATCTTGTCCCTTGGTATTTTCTCACATTTTCTGTGTTCATACCGGCGGCTGTCACAGGGCCTGTTTCAAGCGCGCATGAGCGGATAATCAAGCTGCGGAGACGCCTACCGGTACGTCGCGTCTGGCACTTTTTTTTCTTATTCGTGAAGTAGTGTATCATACTTCAACTGTTCGCCCCGGATCATCGACTCGGTCATCAATAACTAGTTTTTTGATAAGTCCACCATGTGGCATATGGTAGGCGGGCGGCTCTCTGAGTCACTCAGACCGAAGACCCTACAGACGCAGACACCCCTGGATCGGATGCCGTCTACGGCCAGCGCACGCAACATGGGGGCGACTCGGCGTCTGCATCTGCGCTGCCGCGGAACTGCACGGCGCTTCCGGAGGAGCTAGCGGCGCAGCCAGCACAGATGGCAGCTCAGCTGCCGCGGAACGCGAAGCACTTCTCCGTCGTGCTGACGGCGGACTAGGGGGTACCTTGGGTCGCAGAGGAGAAAGTGGGTGTGAACCTGGACGTGATGGCGCGGGAGCGCGTGCGGCTGCGGGATCTTCACGGGAAGGTACTTGGGACGACGTGCCTGACGATATCGAGCGCCGTCGTCGTCGCAATTGCATTTTTGCTTATGTTTTTTGTCATTCGGTTCACATGAGAGGCGGTGGGAGACGGCCGCTGGCGTCCCAGTGAAATAGTTACTTTTTCTGGCTATTCTGTGTGTGTCGGTGGATCTTATCGCTCGACAAACTCACGTTACATGGTGGCAAAGCGTCGATACCACGCCTGTGACTAACCGAGTATTCAGCGTGTCCGCCTCAATGAACTAGTATTATCAACGTCACATTACACTTTAGATGGCTTAAAGAAAATCTACGGATTACTGTAGCGATTCTATCTAGAGGTCAATACAAGTCGTCCAACTTTGCCCATGTACGAAAGTCGAAAGATCGAGGCGGGTTTCATATTCGCCGATAACCCAGATATTACTCGGGCGATGAAGACTTGTCCTATGCGCTTGCGGGACCCACATGAGGAGTTCACCTCCACTACCACATATCCATCCCTCCTCGTCGATCACGGAGCAATCAGTGAAGTCGACGTGGCTTGTAGTTTCCGCAATTCCTGTCGTAGCGTTCAACATACGAATTGTTCTATCGCGCGAGCCTGAGACGATGCGCTGGCCATCTGGCGAGAATCCCACAGACTCGACCGAATCCGTGTGACCAATAAACGGGCCCGCCTCCGTCTCTCCCGTGGTGGCGTTCCACACACGAATCGTTCCATCGGAAGAGCCTGAGACGATGCGCTGGCCATCTGGCGAGAATCCCACAGACATGACAAAAGACGTGTGACCAGTGAACGGGCCCGCCTCCGTCTCTCCCGTGGTGGCGTTCCACACACGGATTGTTTCATCGTAAGAGCCTGAGACGATACGCTGGCCATCTGGTGAGAATCCTACAGACCCGACCGAAGACGTGTGATCAGTAAACGGGCCCGCCTCCGTCTCTCCCGTGGTGGCGTTCCACACACGAATTGTTCCATCGGAAGAGCCTGAGACGATGCGCTGGCCATCTGGAGAGAATCCCACAGACCCGACCGAAGACGTGTGACCAGTAAACAGGCCCGCCTCCGTCTCTCCCGTGGTGGCGTTCCATACACGAATTGTTCCATCGGAAGAGCTTGAGACGATGCGCTGGCCATCTGGCGAGAACCCCACAGACTCGACCGAATACGTGTGACCAGTAAAAGGGCCCGCCTCCGTCTCTCCCGTGGTGGCGTTCCACACACGAATTGCTCCATCGAAAGAGCCTGAAACGATACGCTGGCCATCTGGAGAGAATCCCACAGACATGACCGAATTCGTGTGATCAGTAAACATGTCTGCCTCTGCCTCTCCCGTCGCGGCGTTCCACACACGAATTGTTCCATCGAAAGAGCCTGAAACGATACGCTGGCCATCTGGAGAGAATCCCACAGACTTGACCGAATCCGTGTGATCAGTAAACGGGCCTGCCTCTGTCTCTCCCGTGGTGGCGTTCCACACACGAATTGTTCCATCCCAAGTGCCTGAGACGACGCGCTGGCTATCTGGCGAGAATCCTACAGACCCGATAAAAGACGTGTGACCAGTAAACGGGCCTGCCTCCATCTCTCCCGTGGTGGCGTTCCACACACGGATTGTTCGATCGGAAGAGCCTGAGACGATACGCTGGCCATCAGGTGAGAATCCTACAGACCTGACCGAATCCGTGTGACCAGTAAACAGGCCTGCCTCCGTCTCTCCCGTGGTGGCGTTCCACAGCCGAATTGTTCCATCATAAGAGCCTGAGACGATGCGCTGGCCATCTGGCGAGAATCCCACAGACTCGACCGAGTTCGTGTGACCGGTAAACGGGCCCGCCTCCGTCTCTCCCGTGGTGGCGTTCCACACACGAATTGTTCGATCTTCCGAGCCTGAGACGATACGCTGACCATCTGGAGAGAATCCCACAGACCCGACCGAAGCCGTGTGACCAGTAAACGGGCCCACTTCTGTCTCTCCCGTGGTGGCGTTCCACACACGGATTGTTTCATCGTAAGAGCTTGAGACGATGCGCTGGCCATCTGGCGAGAATCCTACAGAATTGACCGAATCCGTGTGACCAATAAACGGGCCCGCCTCCGTCTCTCCCGTGGTAGCGTTCCACACACGAATTGTTCCATCGGAAGAGCCTGAGACGATACGTTGGCCATCTGGAGAGAATCCCACAGACTCAACCAAATCCATGTGACCAGTAAACGGGCCTGCCTCCATCTCTCCCGTGGTGGCGTTCCACACACGAATTGTTCCATCGGAAGAGCCTGAGACGATGCGCTGGCCATCCGGTGAGATTGCAACGGAGAGAACCCCGACCCCAACAATCGGAATCACCATCTCTGATGATGGCCAATGAGAAAATCGCCCACGTTCCATCCGTAATATTCGAGGAAATGAGCTTGAATAATGTGCAGAGATAGGAGAACGAGACGGCGCAAATGGTAAAGCTGAAATATAGACATGTGGAGCACTCTTTGCCATGGCCATCCCGAAATGCCGTATAAATACAGAGGCATCGTTGACCAACGACCTCAATTCCTCTAGTTTCGTCGGAGAAACCTGTTGCAATCGTAGTTATTAGTTGTTCGCCTTCCTCGTTAAATCAGTGATTGTACTTACAACTTGTTTACGAGCTTGATCAGAGGCTAACCACATGTTTATAGTCGAGAACGCTGCGGGAGCAAGACGCATGTTGCATGTCAAGCTGAGGGCCTCCAACCAAAATAGAAGTCTCTTCGAGAAGAAACTTCGAAGTCTTTCAAACAGACCGATTTCGAAGCCAATGTGTTCTATATGATCGTCCCAGAAATAACACGCGTATAACAGAGCAGGTGAGATGTGTTTGTCAACGCGGGATCTAAGGTCTGTGACATCCTTGTTGGCAAGATATGACGTTTCGAGATCGCAGATGTTGAATTTGAGATCTTTGAGCAGTATACCGAGACAGGAATGGGCCAATTGACGGTGAGCATCACGAAGGTCGATCCAAAAATCGCCGCTCTTCTCTTCATTTGTGAGGAAATCGCGGAATGACGTGTGGAGAGGAATGATGGGAAGATTTTCATCGGTTGAATTGACATTACCCAACAATGAGCCAAGGCGACGGAGCAATATAACAACGGCACCACTGTCGTCGTCGTCGTCGTCGTCGTCGTCGGAGGCGTGTCGCCGTAGAGTGGTCAGTAAGCGAATACTGAGGGGTTCAATTGCGGCGAGGAACTGTCCCACGACAGCGCGAAATAAGAGTCGCGCTTCCCTATCTGAGAAGTATGCATCAAGGACTTCCTTATATAGTCCATCCAAGGGGTCTTGTCCATCGCGGTTTGCACTGGGTTGTAAAAGATGGCTTATAACCTTTTTCCTGTTAAAACCAAAGCGCCCGGGAGGATCCAGGACGATTTGACTGGCAACCGCTGCCCACTGAAACAATCCCTCTGCCTTTATTGCCAGATCGTCGCCGTAACCTCTGAACTCCTCCGATGGGAGCTTCTCCCTAAGAAAGGCGACAATATCGTCATGTACTTCGGTGGCCAGCTCAGAATCGTTCATGCGTTTGATCCTGACTGATGGCGCCCCAACTAGCGCCGACTCGATGTCGTCCTCTGGTCGCGAGGTAATGAGTACACGGAAGTTCGATGGAAGTCCAATGAGGTTCTTAGCGAGGAACGTGTGTAATCCAGTTCTACCGGCTGCATCCCCGCTCTCGTCCAAGGCATCGATTACGACAAGTATAGGACCGACGATGTGCAAGTCCTTAAGCGGTTCCAAGATAAGGGATCGAAACAGGGTATCATAGTCACGTGTGCCGACTCGAAGAGAGGAGTTGTCCTTCACGACCCCTCCAAGCGCGGCTTTAAACGAAGGATAGCGGTCGGAGAGATCGCGAGCAAGAGTCGTGAAGAGGTGATAAGCTTCCCGTTTGGATTGCTCCTTCCGTAAAAAGATAAATGATGACGTAAGACGATGGATTTTGTCGAAGCGGCGTGCGATCTCATGCGCAATCGATGACTTTCCCGTGCCAGCTTGTCCCAAAAGAACGAGACAACGCTCCGAAGCGGGATCGTCCACCCAATTGACGATGAAGTCCAGGAACGCCGCGCGTGTTCCGGTAAGACAGCCTTTGTCTGGCGCGAATCGTGAACCTGTCCCATACGGGATTTCTCCGATTTTTCTATCCAGTTCTATTACGATTGTCAGATTGATAGCGTTCAAAATACCAGGACTACGTACCGGCGTCTGACACTAGGCTGGACACCCACTTCAGGTGCGTAGCCATCCCGTCAAGCCGACTCGAAATGATTCCTACATCATCCAGAATTTGGAGTGCGGTTATCTCTGTAGTGATGGTGGCCTCGTCTAATAGCGCCTTGTGGAGTTCGAGAAGGGTGGTCCGGAAGTCCTCGATTTGTCTGTTAACTTGACCACCTATATTCTTCAACATTCGCTTCCCTGAAAATCACATGTTTACGTCGGCCACTAAAATGGGTAAAGATTACGTACAGAACTGCGAATCCTTCGCGTATGATCGGATAAAGTCACAGCAATTACAGACATGCTGCAACATGAGCGTGAGGATTTGAGCCTGCTTGGAATCACGGCCGATAGCTTTGAAACGGTCCTCCTGGTTTGCGAAATCAAAGGAATCATGCATAGCGACAAGCAAGGTTCGGATGTTGTCATCGCGTTGAAACTGTTCTAGGAGGGTCTAGCGTCCAAATAAACGCTGCATAAACATTTCAACTCGACAATAGCGCGAAGAGCTCACTTTGGGGATTGCAAAAAGCAGACCATGTGCCATTTTTGCATACGGGTGGAGCTGAGGACGAAAGTCGGCTCGGTCAAGGATTGGCAGCAAGGAGATCGCAACGCACTTCTGCAACTGGGCTCACAGTATCCATCACCCACTTTATCCTCTCAAGAGCACCCTCCCATGTATTTGAGAGATTAATTGTCGCCAAAGCTTCGCCGGCGCCATGGAGAGCATTCTCAGCAGGTGAGAGTGTTTCAGAGCCAGTGGCGATGGTGGGACGAGTAGGGTTCGTGGGGTCCTGGGGTAGAGAGGGCTTCCCAGCTTCTCCAGAAGGCGAGTCGTTGATTTTGGTCGATTGGAGATCGGGGGCATTGATGGGCGAGATGGAATAGGAAATTGTGTTCGGCGACACAGAGACTGTCAAGTAGAGCGTGACCAGCTGGTTTGATTGTCCAGCCTGTCTGTCACCGTTGGTGAGGACAAAAGGAGTGTCTATCACCCGAGATATTAGCTAGTCGAACAAGCGAGGTTTCTAACAAGAGACGAAAGTAAAACGAACCAGTCTGGGATTCGACAGGTATTATCTCATGCGTTCCAATAAGGGTGTCTCGACGTCCGACCCGTTTCGCATAAAGACGGAGTATAAGAGGTGTAGACGGTTGTAGAATACTGAGCAGATCTCTCAGCCGAAGAAGAGGACTATAAAACGATGCCTTACAAGGGACCAAGGCTCTCGCCCCACCTCGCCGTCCGCCTCTTACTAACCGAAACACTTGGTGTCTTCTTTTCTGTCGCCTGACTGGCGACAGTAACAAAGAACTTTAGGCCAAAAACGTTCTTGAGATTAGGAACATTTTGTGCCCGGAGGACTGAAAAAGAAATTAAAATGCTTATCGGGGAATCAAGAGGTCAGGATTCAAGTACATACCCGTCACTTCAACACGGAGCTGAGATGGGCCTCCCTGCGGTTCGGCGTCTGGATGGCTGTCCAAGGACGATAGGACCGGAATACGTGTATTTTGCGATGCTGAGGGACCTGGGCTGGAGTAGTGGGTCATTATCAAGTCACGGGTGAATGGCCATTGTTTTACGCACGAATTCGAAGACGTTTTCTGGTCTTGTATAGCAGCCATACTAGATGCTTGTTTCGTGGTTAGAGTCGTACTGTATAGAGTATAGACGGTTGATATTCCGTAAGCGCGATCACCCGGCAAGTCCAGGGCAACGTTCCCACTCGCATCAGACACAAAACTCCTTACAAACCGGCTCGCTGCTCGGACTCGCGTAATCTCAAGAGCCCTCTCTACGACGCGGGGGCTATCCCCGATGCCGCGCATCCTATCCGATGGGACCCCTCCTAAGCCCCCGCCTCCGATCGACGACTCGACGTCCGCCCTCGACTACAAGACGTCACACAAGGTCAGGCTGCCGCCTCTTCCGAAGATGGACCTCCCGTGGCTACGGTCTGCAGAAAAGGCCGTGACGAACATCCTCTACAACACGCTTCTACCAAACCTTCAGCCCTACAAAAAGTAAGTGGTACTTTTTTTACTCGCTTTCATTTTGGTTTTCCTGTACAGCCACGTGTTTACTATTTTATTTCTTTCATTCCATGGGGCTGATGAAACGTATTGCCCAGGTATGTGCTTAACTGTCTCGTCCAGAACGAGCCTGGTGTGCTGTCGCGCGTATCTGGGATCCTTGCCGGGCGCGGATTCAACATCGACTCGTCGTATGCCGCACCGAGATACGGGACCTAAGCCCCATGTGCATCGTCATCAGGGGGCAAGATGGCGTCATCAAGCAAGCACACCGACGGCTTGAGGACCTCGTGCGTTTCTCCCTCCCCTTCCAACAACATTCCTCCCTCACAAACTCCTCTCCTGCATAGGTACCAGCGTGGGCAGTGCTAGACTACACCGAGACGCGCACGACTTCGCGCGAGCTCCTCCTCGTCAAAGTATCCATCCTCGGGCCCGAATACCGCGAGGACCAGCTCGAAGGCGGGCCACTGCACGAGCCGCGCACCGCACCCACGCCAAACAGCCCAAGCCCAAGCGCGAGATGGCCCTCGCGCGCTACTTTGAGGAGTCCATGCGCCCGCGCCCGCGGAGGGAGAGGAGGGCGGGAAGCTGCTTACGCCGAACGAGGCGCTGTGCCAGCAGCATCAGCATCTGCACTCGTTGCACGTGCTCGCGAATCAGTTTGGCTCTCAGTTGATAGACGCGAACGATCATAGCGTGATCGTGGAGATTGCGGGGAAGATGGCGCGCGTCGAGGCGGCCCTCGCCCTCGTCAAGCCGATTGGGATCATCGAATCAGCGCGCACCGGTGCTTTTTTTTTTTTTGGCACTAGTCCTTGTGCTGAGGTTTATAGGATTGATAACTATGCCGCGCACCCCTATCGCTGGTTTGGCTGAGGACGACACCTCCGGTGATGTAGGGTCAACTGTGGATGCTCGCTTGCTCCCTCCCGGCAAGACAGCCCCCAAGATTTTAAGACCGAAATCTAAAAAGTATATTTTTGAACGCTTGCAACCTTGTAATTCAATTGACATTCACTCAATGTCTATCCCCGCAGCATTGAAGCATAAAACCCAGGGATACCACGCGCACAGCCGTTCGGCTGTCAGTCACGGACCGGCGAGAAGCGCCAGGGTCACGTGTATCGCACGGAAGATGAGCAACTGCCGCAGATATACCCGTCAAGCACACCCAATGCGGTCTGACTCATTCCCACCAACTCGCAAGCAAGGAAAGAGCACAAGTTGAATGTTGAACTACCAAGCATTCTATCGCATGACCATATGAAAAGAAGAGGCCCCTTAAAAAAACAGGATTAGCGCTCATGGATATACCGTATTTGTGTCCAAGCGCACCCAGGTCAGTTCTTCACAACAGAAATAAAAACACTGTACGCGCATTAGTACTGTACTGCCAATGCTGCTTGCAGTGGCAGCTCAGATGCCAATATCATACAGTGTTTGTAGCAAAAAATTACAGATAGGATAAGTGCCCAAATTAGGAAAGGAGAGACAATCTTGAGTTGGACTCCGAGCGAGCACCGGAGAACGCGACAAACTCTGTCGGGATTGGGACTCATGCTTACTTTGCGTTCACTCACTCCCACCAAGGCCACCACAATAAATGGCTCAGCCGCTTCCGTGCTCGAGCTCCTCTTCGCATTTCCGGACCATGTTCTCTCACAGGCAGAGTCCGTTTTTTTTTAAATAAAATAAAAATGCCTGGGTCCCATGACATTGCTCGCTACACCAGTCTTCCCACGAGAACGGTCCCTGTCCTCTTGGACCTCTTCACCATTCCCATCTTCCTTCAGTCCCGTACCCGCGCAGGCAATGACGGAAAGCGCTTTATTCAATTTTCTGAAAATGTCTGTCCGCCGACTGTCTGTCCGCTGGCCCACACTGACCCACGTTCAACGCGACAGGAGATCGCTGAGCTCGTGGATGAAACGAATACCAGAGCCCTCTTAGGTGCCCCGCTCACTCCAGATGAACAATTCGATCTCGCCTCTGTATTCGTGGTCTCTGGTGCAAATGGGCCCAGGCAGAAACTATCACACTGCGCGCGATGGAGACCTTCTGAAAATATGGCGTCGGTAGCTGCGGTTCTCCTAGACTCTACGGTACTATTGGTGCGTCCGTGTGCTGTCGATTCCCTTTACAGTGATGAACGGCTTCGATTTTGCAGATGTCCACATGGATCTTGGGTGCGACATACCGAACTTCCTCGGTACAGAGGCCTAAGTTCTGTACCGCAGACGATACCCTGCGTGACCTATGCCGTTGCAAAACGCGAAGACATCATTGTTGCGGACCGGGATATTAATTTTGCCATCTAGATGGGCTCACAAATGGTCGCGTTCTACCATTCGCTAGGTCGGTCACAATGACCTCAAAAGTCTCGAAGATGTGCTCCTGAGCATCGAAAAAGAACATCGGAAACCTTGCGAACATCTTACAAGACATTATAACCAAGGCGATTCGTAAGTTGTGCGTGGTACGAGACAGTATGGTCGCATTCTGACCTCATGAATAGATCGAGCTGAGGCATGAGTACAAGTATTCTCTCATTCTCGTCGCGTTCTTGATAAGAGTAGTTCCTTCGGAACAGTGGGACGAACCGGATGCAGTCTTTCAGAACCATATAACGTCCCCGTATGCGTCTCATTTGTTTGCCTTGTCGGCTCAACTCAACTGCATGTCGCAGGCCACGCAAATAGACACGACCGTCGGATCGGTTGCCGAAGGGCAGGCCGAATTCATCGGGCAGTTTCTGCGCCGGATGGCTTATCGTCGTAGATTACCAGCGCATCAGCGACACATCTGTTGTCCTCTCTGCAGTGGTCCCGGTGGTCTCCACCTCGGAAGGGATCAACACCCTGCGGAGCACGCCGTCGATTCTGAGCACGCTGCAGGAAAACGTGCGCGCGATCCGGGCCGTTCTTGACCGGGTCGAGGATCCCCTCGCATGCCACTTCCCTGATCGTCGGAGTCATCACCCATATCTACCTGCGTTCTGCGGCGACTCCGTCCGCATACATACCCGCGTCTGCAAAACCGCTGAACTCCGCGCTCACTGCACCGCGCAATGCACCCTCGTTCGACATAGTGGGCGAGGAACGCCTGCTGCAGGATATTGTTCACGAGGCGCTTGCGCAAGGCGTGTGGATCACGTACGCACAGCGGTTGCGCGAGCAGGAGTTCGTAGAGGCGCGCCTGAGCATCCGCCTCGCCGTCACAGCCACGCTGTCGCGAAGTGAGTCCGAGAGCACCGCTGGCATCATCAAGATCGCCGTTGTGAAGGTCCTCACCAAGCGCAAATGAATGCGCTTGCTATCAATCTGGAGCTCTCGTCATACTTTTCTCTTATTTTCTCCCACCCATGGCGGTCTATGTCAGTCTCCTATACCCTGGTAGGACGCTACAGTACTGTATCTCTAGTAATGCACATATACAGTTAAGACTCGGTTAGGAAACACCGAACGCTTGTCGCCAAGTTGTGAAACGTGGTTGATATGATGCAAGTCGTGCTTCTCCACGGGGTTGAATACCTCCTTCCTTCTGAAGGATGTATGGCTCACAGGGCATCGATGACGTGGGAGCGCAGCGTGTATTCTGCGATGTCCATCAACTCATCGACGTATATCAATACCTGCGCGGCGCCACTTCTGGTTTCGTCTAGCGGTTACGGTATACAAATAATTCTGGTATTATTAGATTTCTGCATGTCGGTAACTGAAACATGAACGCATATAAGCTACGGCTGGGCCACGGCACCATGTTCTAACAGCAGTTTCGTCATTTCATGGTGTCCGTTTTCCGAAGCGACTCCAAATGGCGTCCTACCCTGCTCATCCTTCTCATGTACGTTCGCACCATAACTGAGTAGCACTTGAGCTACCTGGAGAAATCCCCGGGACGAGGCTTGATGTAACGGAGTCGAGTGCGTGACGTCACATGCATTTGGGTCCGCTCCATGTTCCAGTAGTTGCTGCACGGCGCTGACCATTCTCTCCAGATGACCACTAGAGTAGCACGTGATGTGGTGTAATGGAGTCCGGTCGTTGGAATCCCGCGAGTCGACGTCCGGGTTGTGCTCAAGTAGCACTTGGATAGCATCGAGATGCATATGGTATGCTGCTATGTGCAACGGAGTCCGGCGGCCGCGTTTCCAAGCATTTACATCTGCACCGTGATTGAGTAGCCACCGCATGATGTCGACGCGTGCGTCGATCGACGCAGTGTACAGCGGAGTCCTATTATCGTCGCCTCGAACATTCACGTCTGCACCATGCTTGTGGAGTAAATCCGCGACACTGAAGTGTCCCTTGTGCAAAGCTGCCGGAAGCGGGGCCAGGATGCGACCACCACCTCCATTTAACTGTTCGGGATACTTCATGATCAGACGCTCTGCTAGGTCACAAAGTCCACAGAACGCAGCATAGTAAAGTGGGGAACCCTGTGATGGCGACAGATGTGAGAACCAGATCCAGGGTTCGTCGACGTCGTGTACCCGGAGCCACGCTGCGAAATGTGGTTTAGAAGTGTCGAATAGGTCATCCATCCCGCCCCGTACTCGTGATGACACCTTCTCGAATCGTGCGTGGTCAATCCAGTGTCGGGAAGCGTATTCGATCAGAGGAAACCCTCTCGCATCAGCGTGTTCGTCCAGCCGAAGCAGTGTTCCCAGGCACGCCTGCGCCAGGATCGTATGCGCCGCCTCGAGGCCAATATGAAACCGCGAAACATCTCCATCCGACCGTGCGAGTCGAGGCGACGTCAGGAATTCTTTCACCGAAAAGTGAGAGAATTGCACCACCTGCGAATCACCATCAGAGATGACGGCAACCAAACTTGAACACGTCGAAAGTACGGCCTCCTCTTGGTCATCCCACCGCCAGTCATCCTTCAGCTTCGGGATCCCCCCCGAACTCGACGCTTGGAAATCGAACACCAGCAGTTCCGCGAGCTCCTCAATTTGAAGCGGCCGGACAGCTACAGCGAGGCACTGTAACAGACGATGGGCGTTATCCCTTTGAGCCTTGTTGATGCCCCTCAAAATTCGCTCGTATGTCTCGTCCAGGGTCTCAGGAAGTTCGTTAAGAAATTGACGAAGGTTCGGTGGGAAGCAATGTCGCAACGCCTCCAACTGACAAAATACCCATCTGAACCTGCACAACAACATAAGAAACGGCTGTTAGTATAGATAACTTGATGCTCTCACATTCCATCTGCTCGTTCTGTCAGCGTCTCAATCACAAGCTTCTTATCATCTACTCTCCATCTCCTCATCGCCGCAGTCGAGGATGAGTCGACGACATTTCGAATGTAGTCGGCAATGTCCGCTGTTTGTCCTCTTTCGTCATGTAGTGAAACCGAGCAAAATGCAAGCGGCTCGAGGACAGCTCGGATGTCCACCTCTGGGCGACTGGTCGCGCAAATGTGGAGTCCTTGCAGGTGAAGATCGACGAGTTCCTTCACGAGCTGGACGACCTCATCACGAGAGGACGGAATCCCGGACGAGTCTGGACATTCATCGAGCGCATCCAGGACAATGAAAACTGGACCTTGTCCCTGCAGTCTTAGCATCTCTTTAAGGCATTCCTTCAAAATGTCGTCGCTCGGCTGTCGAGTGCCATTTTCGTGTGTCTTATAAAAGTGGTGGAGAACGTTACAGCAAGGACTAGAGCGAGTAGAAAGCTGGGATACGAGAGAAAGCAGTAGATCATGACAGGTTTGCTTGTTGAGATTCCGGAAGTCGAAGTAGAAATAGGCCATAATAGCTGATCCCGCTTCGCATACAGCCATAATGTCTTGAATGATGGAGGAACTGGCAAAAGATCAGTCTCAAAATGAAGCAGGCAAGGGACAACGTACCAGATGACGCTTTTTCCAGATCCTGCTACGAAAATCGGAGTCTGTCAGAAGGCGCGAGCCCGAAATATCCTGCGAAAAACGCACGTTTCCCATGAATCCACAAAAGAGAGCCAGTAGACTTCCATTCGATGAAGACACTGCCTTGAAAGAACCATACAGCCGTTCCCTGGTGTTGAGCCTTTCGTGCGATGTTGTGGTTTGTGGATGGATCTGTGGGAGAGAGCCACACTCGTAGGAGATGTTTTATCTGGTTCCCTGTGAGCAGGTTTAATCGCGATCAGCGTGCGATGGCAAGGCTAGGAGATCACGAACACTTGACTTCGTCTACCTTTTCATCAACGCATTGCATTTTGTCGCCCACGTCCTCGACTTTACCATCGACAATGTTTATTCCGTCACAGATCTTGTGTGTGATCCTCAGAACCTCTGCAAGTGCCATCCGAGCCTCCTCTTGCGTCAATCTGTCCAGCTTCTTGACCGCGTCCTCCAGATCAGTCCTTCCAGCCAATTTCTTCAGGAACTTTTCTACACGAACTTCAGTAGAGGTCAATAGACAGCCGATAAGACTCACTTGTTGATCCCCGCCTTAGCTCTTTCGTTGCGATCCCAAAGATTGTAAGCACCTCCACCATTATCTTCGTGATTACGCTTGTCATTGCTGCAGTTGGTATCACATCTGTATAAGTTTCGAGTCGGTTGAAAAAGAACCCTATACGTTCGAAGAGCTCTGAAAGAGCGTCTTTGCTTGCCGCAACATCCTTGGCAGCCTATAAGACCCTCAACATCAGAATGATCCACTTAAAGAATAGATAGGGTACTTTCCAAAAGGAAGACACCGATGCCTGCGAAGATCACCTTCGCAGGGGAAAATACCTACAGAATATAGATCAGAGAGGTTTCCATTAATTCAATATCGAGACTTACCAGGCCGACGCCCTCGGACATGGCGGCAGAAAATGCATATAGGACGTTCACAGTTGGGATCAACCACTTTGTCAATTTTTCATCACCATTGTGAGCTTGGTTGAATTCTTTAACTTGGTCTTGAAGCACAGCAAGGATAGCACTAGTTGAGTCGCATGATTGTAACCGGGAGGCAAGCGGATGTGCGATAAGATCCTTCTTGGTCTGCTTTTGGTAGGATTTCAAGGCAGCGTTGAAAATGTCTTGGAATGGTGAAGAAGCTGCTGCTGCGGAAGTCGTCTGGGACATGGGAGAAGTAGTGACTGTGGAGGAACTGAGGATGATCCGCGTACAAGTGAGAGTGGGAACACTGTTTACACTGCTTCGTGGTCACGCCTCCTTATGAGGCGCTGGTGAGCGTCAATGCGTTGTACAGGAAGGTGCATCAACGATAGAAGCCTTGAGCGATTCCCCAGGATTGTAATATCAATGATCGCCAGGTGGGGACAAATTCACAACGATTGTACGTTCCTCGTGAACTTCATAAAATTCGTGACCAGGTAGGGAATCGCGCTCAAGTTCGCGCCCATCGATTGGTGTAGCTTCCTTCCCTTGTTCCTTCCACCGTCCTGTCCGGACCCCTTCCCCTTGTAGAATTCCTTTGGCGTTACAGTACGCGGCCTGGTGCGCGTGCAGTGTTTTTTTTTCTCGTCTGTTCAGCAAATTCAGTTATAGAGAACCGACGTTGTTGGGCTGAATCTCCCATTAACCGATCATTGAGTACTATTGAGTAATCAGACGTCTGCACAAGGCCCTTTGCCCTCCCATCAAAAGGAAGCGCAAGGGTGAGCGCCGAGCGGCTTACACCCCATTTTGTTTTTATTTCCATCTTTTCTAATTTCCTCCACGTCACGACGAGCTGTACGATCCCACCAAATTGCTGATATAAATATCCCATATCTACTGAGTTTGGTGCTGTGGAAGCTTTCTTTAACTAACACATCCTCATGTTGGGAACAGCTTTTCTTGGGGGTGCTTTCCTTGCTGCCTCCGTGCTATGCCAGCAGTTTCCGGTGACTAGCTACGAGGACACATGCAAGATGATAGAGCAGACCATCTCCTCAGCTTCACAAGTATTCTATCTAGGTGAGTCCTCATATCACATTCAATTATTGGTCGTCCTGACGAGAGTCCAATCTCCGTATTTCATACCGGATTCATAGGGTCACCGGAGTTCGAGGCAGGCATCTCTCACTGGGCGAACTCGAGTTCTCAAGTATCTGCATGTTCTGTGGAACCGGGAACGCCCCAAGACGTAGGCCTAATCGTAAGCGCTGTCACCCATCCCTGCCGTTTGATTGACGTCACTATCCGTGAACGCCGCAGCTTCGCGAACTCGCGTCGACGCGCACACCGTTCGCAGTCAAGGGCGCGGGGCATTCCGTTAACCGCGGGTTCTCGTCGACCCTCGGTGTACAGATCTCGCTGACCCGCTTTAAAGACATTTTCATCAACAAGGATTCTGAGACGGTCGAGATCGGGGCCGGACTCACTTGGACAGATGTGTACGCGTCCATCGTTCCCAAGGGTATCAATGTCGTCGGTGGTCGGATTAATGGCGTCGGGGTCTCTGGTCTCACCCTTGGAGGAGGTGAGTGTTTTGCCTGACTACCGGTTACATGACACGGATTCGAGGCCATAACCGCCTGACAGGGTACTCTTGGAAGACGAACCAATTTGGTCTCACGTTAGACACCGCTACCGAGTTTGAGCTCGTATTGCCGAGCGGGGAGGTGACGACCGTGACAGAAAAGGACGAAGATCTTTGGTTCGGGCTTAGGGTATGTCCGAACCAAGGCTACTATGGCAGAATAGCGAACTTACTGGTGCTTTGGTTTGTTAGGGTGGACTCAACAATTTTGTAAGTTCGTTTTGTGGTTAAGTCCTGCATGACTGAATGAGTACGTCTAACAGGGGGTCGTCACGAAGTTCACCCTGAAATCGCATAAACAACCAGATATTTGGGTGTGTGATTACTTCTTCTGTGGAGGTGGTATCCTGACGGTGCATGTGGTAGGCTGCCCTGATCAACTTCGTTGGAGATCAGGTGGACGGGGCTCAAAAGGCTTTCTACGAGTTCCTCTCTGAGCCACATGACCACAAGGCGGTACAACTGGGAGAGTTTGTCTACGCCAATGGCACGGTAAGACGCCCACTTCCTCCGTCGTGACTTGATTATAGGAGTTAGCAGCTACTATTTGGCATTTCACTGTTTTATGACGGACCAGAACCACCTCTGGGTCTGTACGACGAGTTGCTGAATCTGCCAAGCATTTCCAAGTCCATCACCAAGGGTTCATTCGTCGAATTCGTTGACAGTCAATTCCTCCCTACAATTGAACGGTAGAGGAAACCAAGCTTGCGTACCGTTTCCAGGTTTGGCTTACCGAATTGTTCAGAGGTTACCTCAGTAGCGTCCCTATTTTGCACTACACGGAGCCCATCATGAATGCGCTCATGAACGAGACCGAGGTTTGTCGCCAAAGTACCTTCGCACGTTAACGTGTCGTTCAGCCTCGTTCGTTATACAGTTCTATGGCAAGAAATTGAGCCAGTACGACCCGAGTGTATTGGTCGTTTACACACTTGACCCCTTCGAATCTGACTTATTCACACATGGAAGCCCATCTGCTTATCCTCCCGACCGCACTCGGCCCGTCTTTCCCTCGAGCATCTACTACGGGTGGACTGACAAATTGGTCGATAAGCACATGGACGATGCCATGCGCACATCCACCGCGACTTTGGAAAGAGCCGGAATCCAGGACGGCCAGGACCTGGAGAATGCGGCGGCCTATGTGAACTATGCAATGTCTGGGACGCCTCTAGAAAAGATATATGGTAGGAACTTGCAGCGGCTGCGCGAAATCAGAGAGAAGTATGATCCCGAGGACTTAATGGGCCTTGCAGGTGGATGGAAGCTCTGAGCACTCGGTCCTTCTGTCCACTAATTCGAATCACCCTACGCGGATGGCACCCCTTAAGGGACCTTTGATCAAGCCTTTGATCTCGTTCCGTTTTGTTGTGCCATGTCGAATGAGTCTGTTTTATACTACTAGTCGATTCCAAGGCTCCAGTCATACCTATTGTAAAGCCCTTCCCAGACCCGATCATACATATCTAAAGTAGGCTCTAGGACGGGGAGTGGTTACATTTCTACCCACGGGCATTGCATGCTCTCGTTCTTGTTTTTTGCCAGTAAACTCCCAAATCCTGGTCACATGATGTCATCAATCGTTGTCATTTTTTCTTCCCGAACCGGACCTGACCGGACCCCACCCCCGGTTCACGGACATTCGGACGGACATCGTTGTCGCTTTCGCCCCCGACATGGCCACCGTTCGCAAAGCCCTCAAAAATATTGCCTCTGGAAAAGGAGCCCAAAAGTTAAGGCCTCCTACCAATTTCGAGTCCGACGATCCCGTGGAGATTGAACTCGTGTCTCTGCCAAACGCGATCCCAAAACAATATCCGCCGCTCATCCTCGTCCACGTCCTACTTCTCTCCGCCGCCCTCCTCCTGCTTCCCCAGACCCCCCTTCCCGACATACCGCTCCCACCACCTGCACGTGGGCTTGACAAACCCCAACATCCTTTCCTGGTTCCAATCACCGCGCGACCAGTCTTAACTCTCGCGTGGGCGTGTCTAGGCGCGACCTTGCTCGTACCCTGGTGGGCCGGTTCACTACGTCGCTGGGTACACGACGGTACCCTGGGTTCGCGCAACATCCAACTGCGCCTCCAAGGCGATCCCCACAAGCGACGAGTACGTCTCGTGTCTGTCTCCGCACTCCCTTCCGCACCCACTTCTTTCTTTTCCTAACTCCGCGTTCTTTTCCGCGTATACAGGACATCTGGAATGCGTTTGTCTTCACTGGGTACACCGCCCTTGTATTGCACGCAATAATCATTTTGTTCGGAGCGCCATTCGTACAGTACGTCTTTGTCCCACACGTCTCTCCGCTCACATTCCGTCTATCCCCGCTTATTCTCCCTCCCTCCCTCTATCCCAGGTATGTGCCGCACACCGCCCTCCTAGCATGGCTCCTCTCCATCTACACTGTTTTTCCTCCCGCATACACGCTGGGTCCACCGCATCTCGGACTACCGCTTCTCTCCGCGTCCGCCAACAACTCCATCTTGCAGAACGACCTCTGGATACGGATATTCGTCGAGCGCAAGCAAGTCTCTTTCTCACCTTTACGCTTGTCCCGAAGGTAATCGTCATCCTGCAGTACGAAGAAGCCCGCTGAGCGGTGCCTGCTCTATCCTACTTACGGCGCATTTCTTGGAGCGTGGTTCGGCGTGATCCCAATTGGGCTCGACTGGGACCGCCCGTGGCAGGTATTCGCCATGTATAACATTCGGTGCCTTCATTGAAAGCTGACCCCGTCAATTACAGGCGTATCCCCTCACACCAGCAGCAGGCGCGTCGCTAGGCTACATGATTGGCGCGTTGCTTGCATTTGGTGTGAACGTAATCTTGTTCTTCGCCGATGCAGACAGGCTGGAGCCTTCCGGTGGCGCGGGTAAGAGTGGCGTTAAGAGCACAAGACGGAAGGATCGAGAACAGAAGAAGCCTCTCGTGAAGGAGGACTGAGCTTCCTGTACAGGATTGATGCTATTGCTGTCCATAATGGTTCCTGTTTCCTTTTTATCGTCTTGTCGTGCTACCAGGGACTGTCGTCTACACACAGGCCACTCCGATTTCTCCGAGTCAGAAGTCACATTACTTTCGTATCCCGATCCTAGCACTCGTCTACACGGACCATAGAACCAGAAAAAATATCATCCAGACAGAAATCCTTCCATCGTACATGCCGCAAGCCCAATTACCCATCTGCTGATATGCTTAGCACAATTCCCTCTAGTCGTGCTTCGGACCAACACCCGACATGATGCTGGATTCTTCCCCTCCATACAACGACTCGCCTGGTTCCCGCGCGCTCCGTGCGATCGACTCTGGGACCGTATGCCCAGCTTTACCTATCAAGAGCGGCGCGGTAAGGTTGTCGGCCTTTTCTTCCGTAGCGGATTGTCGCGCCTTTGGAAACATATTCTTGATGTTCGAAGCGACCGTCTTCGCTGCGGTCCAGGAGAAGACAGGAGACGTGCTGTTTGTGTTCTTCCCTCGTGCGCTTGTCGTTTTGTCACTCTGGTGCGGATAGCCGCCAGGAGCTAATCCGCGACGTTTGACATCCAAGTCGGACCCCATCAGGGCGCTGCTGTCATACCACGCCGCGCCGCAGAGAGCGAATTTGTCGGGGATCCCATAAAGATCGGGAGAGTTTCGTGGTGTTTTCTCGCTCTATCAGAAACGCGTTTGTCTCTGAGCGAGTTTTTACACAAGAGACGTTACATCATGGCTTACCGAGGATACGTGCTTCTTGAGTATTTGATACTTCTCCCCTGTCAGGGTGGCGTGGCACAGTCAGACATAAGTTTTTGACTGGCGAAGGGAAGAGGAAGTCGATACCTTCAAATTGGATTGTGTGACCGAGTTTGTAAGGTGTGTCTGGTTGCCATTCGTTGAGCATATCGCACTCGTAAGAAACAAATAGCGAGGGTACGGGAAGAAAGGTGTGTGTTATCCTAAGGAAGCCTGCGTCGTTATCTATCTACACAAGTTCCAGGTGTCGCGCCGGCAGAATTCGCGCATACTATATACAGTCCAGCACTAGAGCAGGCCTGTGAAAGCACTTAGACCCAGGAGAATATACCCGTCAACAGGAGACGCTCGGTGTGGAGATGTCCCACGAATTATTGGCGCAACTCTCTATATAACAGAAAACCTAATCTCAATATGACACGGGTTTGGAAATAGACGTTCAATGAACTTGCTACGGGCGCGGTTGACTCGCCCCCGTCACTTACTGTATACAATGGAGACAGTACAGTCGGAAGATGCCAGCCGCGAGGGCCCGGGCTTAGAAGGGAAAGAGCGCCGTGAGCACATGGCTACAATCCAGGCACGATACAAGGGTGGGTCGCCCACACGTAACAACAGATGAGTGAGCAGTGGACAGAGTGTGAGATTGCGGTGGCGTTTGTGCTCTTTTGAGGACTGGTTCGACCCAATATGAATGCCAAAATGACTCTGGGAGTCCAGCGATATGATCAATGTTGGGCGGCGTTACTGTCGGAGATATACGGCTTGTTTAATCCCGGTATTGCTAGCCGCCATTCTTCTCGAAGTTCTCGATGAGGAGATCTCTCGTGATGGACAATTTGTGATGTCACTAGCACTCTGATGCATGGTATGGCCACCGGCCTGAGGATTCAATCCGTAATGCTAGTGTTCCCGTTAGAGCGTTTCTCTCATACTGCGCTCATGCGCAGAGTGTGAATTTGTCGGTGATTTAACAAAAGTCAAGGAGAACTTCGTGCTCCACCGAAATGTATCGAGCAAGTCTACTAGTGTTGTGAAAGAGACAGTACAAAACTGGCCGAGGATAGATAAGCTGGTTTTTCAAATCACAGAGAGCTGGGCAAGGTCGTTATCACGATTATCTCTTTGTATCCGGTCAATGAGCAGTAACACTGCCCAAAAGTGGCGTGATGCCGCGTGCAGTCGCGTACCAAGGTACAAAGGAGACATGTCACCGCCACCCGAGTATAGTTTGTAGGCAGAGAAGCGTAATTTTGGGCAACTTGAGGCATTTCACTGGCACGACTCACAGAGCCGCCACTTGTCCTGCGTGGTCTAAAGACAGGCCTCAAGATGACGTCACTCAAGAAGGCCGACATAATTCCTAGTCTCCGTAGAATGGCCATGTACATTGTACAGATTCGTGAAGCATGTGAAGGCTCAAGCCAGTTCAAGTTCAAGGGTTGGAGAACGCCACAGTACTACGTAAACAATCTAGGCCATTGGTCACCCTTTTTTGGAAACTGCTTTTCTCATAAGACGGACAACACCGATAAACTGTATAGTTTCTAAGCCACCGCTACCGCACTCTTCCGAACGACCAAGACTTTTGGTCCAACGTTAGAGCACCGCCGACACGACAAGAACGAGAGAGGTGAGCACTCGCTGTCGACCAGTTTCTCTGTATTCTTACCGAACGTTGTCTGTTTTTTTCTAGCTTTTTGAACTTGTAAGGTGTGTGGTCCTACCCAATTCATCGGCATCGACGGGGGGATTTGGGTCATGCAGTGTGAAGTGTGTCTATGTGGTGGGGGTCTGGCTGGTCTTGGGGTTTTGTTGAGGTTCCCGAGTACAGGAAGATATGCTCGGGAACGCAGATGACGATCCGTCCCATTCCTGTCCCTCGGCTCTATTTCGTTTTGTTATAGACCATCTCATCGCCACCCAGATCGTACCCCTCACCACCCTACAGTAATGGCCCAACGTGTCACCCTCCGCAAGCGCCAGCCTTACAACACCACGTCTTCGCGACGACGCATTGTCAAGACCCCCGGCGGCATCCTCCGCTACCACCACATCAAAAAGCTCCCTACTGCGCCCAAGTGTGGTGACTGTGGCTCCAAACTCAGCGGGGTATGTTTTCTTACTGTGCCAGTACTGATCTTGTACCCACGTTGCTCACATTCAATCCAATGCGATAGGTTGTTGCCCTCCGCCCGCGTGAGTACGCATCGGTCTCCAAGACGCAAAAGCACGTCAGCCGGGCATATGGTGGTTCACGGTGTGGCGGCTGCGTGCGCTCACGGTACGTCTTTCTTTTCCTTTTATTTCCACCGTCTTTGTTGATGTCGATTTGGTATATTTGTGATGGATAGCATCGTTCGTGCGTTCTTGATCGAGGAAGCAAAGGTGGTTAAGCGTGTCATCAAATCACAGCAAAAGGCGACGAGCGGTCGCTCGTGATCTGCTCCTTTACTCCTTATGTGATTACATGTCTGCAGTCTTGTATGACGCGCTATGAGAAAATTTCAACCATGGATTCATGTATGGTGCCGTCAGATGCTATTTTTGTTCCTCTCAAGAGTTACAGTAAGCCGTGTCTGTCTTCCTGTCTGACTCTGCTTGCTCATAGAAATTTCACCGCAAAGATACATAAAATTGACCGTTATATGACCGCCTGCTTTTGCCACCTCGTCGCGAAGACGGGTGGACAGCGGGATTAAACTTCAGTCTAGAGCCATGGCCTCCATGTCCCAGGTATATATTTCCTACAGCCACATCTATTGGATTCCGTGGCCTGCGCGGCAAGGAGTACTAATAACATTGAAAGACCCATGAAAGTGTTGCAGGATCGGGGTGATCTGAGCGTCACTAAGGCCCTGCGGCCCCGCTGTGGGCTTCACTCAAGTGGTCCCAGGTAACTCGAGATTACAAACTAATACGTAGATACATGTGGGTCACAGTTACGACTACAAGACAAAAGGTAGAACAATGGTAAGTCAGATGAGAGTATGTGGACCAGTTGTGGACCAGAGCTACATGGGCGGCGCGGGTACAATGTGTTTCCCATCTAGACACTCGGAACTCCCAGCTGGCGCGTGCCTCGGAGACAGTAAGTACGGTAAATGTCAACAGTCTAATAGTCGAAGAGAAATTCCGAGAACAATGAAACCCACTAAGCTATGCGGGATATAAGAATCTCATTAAGGAACATGAAGCAGAGGAACAAACACCGCGCACCATTTCAAAGTAGCTGCACAAGTAATATCTCGTCATCTTTGAGTTCGAGTTCCATCACTTTCTGAGCCACGCCAAGTTGCTGAACGTCACTGTCCTCGTCGTCGGAGAACTTGAGGTCGCTGAGTAGCTTTTTCATTCGGTTTAAAGGAATCTTGGCAGATAGTCTTTTGCACTGCCAAATTCCGATCTCGCTGGGGTCGGTGTAGACAAGCTGGCGTCTTCTCCATACTGATATGATCTTTATCTTGAGTTCGTGGATCGTGTTATCTTGATGTATAGCCACGGGGAAGGGTTCCCAGAGGGCAGGCTTGTGGTCGCGATCAATGACAAGGCACCAAACATTGATTTCTGCCATGATGGTTGGAGTGGTGGATGTCGTACTATATGAGTCGTCGTCTGTCTTCATTTTCTTGCGTATCCACATGGCGATCCTGGATTATGGCCCCTTGTTTACTCACATTTATGTGGGGGAGAGTTTCTTTGTATATTATATAGTTATCTTGCAAAAACTGTGGTTATCCAATACATATTGCATCCTATTTTGCCGTAAGCGGCTGCACTCCCCCTCCCATTCCATTTGGCCGTCCCTTCCCACTCTCCTCAATTTTCGCAGCGCGCACTCTCGTGCGTCCAGTTCTGCTATTTCTCGCTTCTCACGCAACAGTTGAGCATACGCAGGCCGCAGGTGTTGTATCTCCACTGCGCCCTGTGTGCAGTGACTTGCGCAATTCGATATGCCGTGACGAGCACGACTACCCTTTTCTGTTCATTGTTCACTATCTATATAGGGTCATGACTCGGTAGGCTTCTTGATAATGAGGAGTGATGACAGATGCAGTCAACAGCACCCCGAACAAGCTCAGAGTCACGAAGGCCGACTTTATTCACTACTACCCGTCGTATGACCGTAAGAGGTAGCACGTGGGAGAAGTAACAGCATGAGGTCATTACAACGGACACTACTGGCAGAGCTTATACATACAAATAAGCAGGCAACAGCTAAGACTACAAGACAGAGGTGGAACAGCTGGAGTGGCAGAATAGCGTGGCAGTCATGGCGATGTGTTTCCCATCCCACAGAGATGGCGTGTACCTTGGAGACAGGCCAGCATAGTGAATGCCAGCGCAGTCCAGTGGCCAATATGAAATTCTGAGAACAACGAAGTCAACGGAGCTATCCCCTTAGTTATGCCTATGGGTATGGGACGATCAGTAAGGGACATGGAGTAGGAGAACAAACACCGCGTACCCTTTTGGGGTACCAACGCAAGCAAGAGCTCACCGTCTTCGAGC
Organism: Lactarius indigo; assembly: GCA_025766275.1. Lineage (NCBI taxonomy): Eukaryota > Fungi > Basidiomycota > Agaricomycetes > Russulales > Russulaceae > Lactarius > Lactarius indigo. The sequence continues at coordinate 754,139 of JAFKAC010000012.1, read as the reverse complement.
TCAAGATCCATCACTCTCTGAGCCACGCCAATGTTCTGGAAGTCACTGTACTCGTCATTGAACGAGAGGTCGCTGAGCGTCATCTTCGTTCCAGCGAAGGAGTTATTGGCAGATAGCTTGAAGGCCCTGCACCTCCAAATTTCGATCGATCTCGTTGGGGATGAGGTGGGTAAGATTAGTCTTGTTACACCCTAGTGTAATCTTTGTCTTTAGTTGGTGAATCGTGTCGTCGTGGTATAATATTTCAGGGAAGGGTTCTCCGAAAGTAGGCTTCAAGCCGCCCTTGTAGTTACGACCAATGAAAAGGCACCAAACTTGGACGTCGGGCATGATGGTGGTGGTAGCAGATGAAGGAGTGTTGTCGTCCCGACATCGTCGATGTGATACCCACAAAGACGAGACAACCCTGTCACCCTGAAACAAAACGTATTGTGTGTGCCTAATGAAGAAACGATTGATCCAAATGCAGCAAGCGCCACATCTTAGTTTGCATTGGAGAAAGACAAACAACGGGCTCAGTTTGTTATTCCCGGTGAGGAGGTGGCACATAGGGGGGAGGAAACACCCTGAGCGGCGACTCGGGGGCGCAAGCTACGGGGGATAATTGCGGCATTGTAGAAGACTTCTGCATATGGAAGGTGAATGTTGTCAATTACAGTAGTGTGGCTTCTGATTTGGACGTGGCGAGCGTGATGACAGTTCCTGATTGGAAACAGAAGTCACGAAGAAGCATGGACACCGATCCTGTATAGGGGCTGAAATCCCTCAACACTCAGCGCAGCGCTCGGTCCTCCTTCACGGGAGCTACTGTGCACCCACGCGTCCAAAGGCTCTAGTCTACCTGCATCGGTGAAGAACAAGTCCACTCCAAACACAAGCAATATATTTATCACGTAGCCCAGCAACTCCCCTGCTGCCAGTGTCAGGTGGACACGCCGCCTGCAATTGACGGGTTCGGCTCTTTTCATAAGAATGGCACCGGAAGTTATACGTGAATGCAGGCCATGGGTGGTCATAGTCAAGTCCATTGGGAAAAAAAAACAATTGAGTGCGGAGCTGGTGCAAGGAGTGACAGAGACGTCGGTGAGAACTGCCTTGGAGGCGTAGCTGCATGCCGCTGCGAGAATTTTGTGCTGCATTGAACCGTCTGCCATGGCCACGCCGAGAAAAGCTCACGCGAGAGTCAAGACTGGCCTCGCGATGATTGGAGCCAAGGCCAAACGAGTGGGCAAAAAGGAGAGGTGACGAGGCTATCAAGGTCCCTAAGGACATGGCGACTGCAGAAATGGAACAACCGGACGAGGTGCATCGCGGTGTATACCAGTACTTATATAGACGTGCAATTACAGGCAGGCGACAGCTAAGACCACGAGAAAACGGTGGAACAACGGCTGAATAGGAAGGCGGCAATGCAGGCGAGAGCTACAGGGTAGTACAGGCACATGTGGACAGCGCGTTTACTACCTTGGCAGCGCTTGCATCAGAGATGGTAAGAACAACTATACAAGCCAGCATGGTGAATGTCGGCGAATCCAATTATTAAAGAGACACAGGAAGCTCAGTAAGGGACATAGGGCAGAGAATTCAACATAGCGTACCGTTTCAGCCTGGTTTAGATAAGGGTACTAGCGCAAGCAATATTTCGTTGTCTTCGAGCTCAAGATCTACCACCTTCTGAGCGGCGCCAAGGTGCCAAACATCCCTCGGCTCATCGTCCGATTCGGAGAAGTTGAGCTCTCGTATTTTCCTTTCCGTTTGATGGAAGTACTCCTTAGCCGACAGCTTCGAGTCTGACTTTGAGCTGTCGCAGTGCCAAATTTCGATACTGTTGGTAACGACGACTCGGTGCAAATCAGGCGAGTGCTGGGTCCCCATGATCTTTATCTTCAGGTCGTGGATTGTGTCATCGCGGCCCACAGTCACAGGGAATGGTTCTCCGAAGTTAGGGTTATGGTTATGATCAATGGCAAGGCACCAAAGTTTAATATCTGTCATGGTGGTGGTAGACTGGTAGTGGCAGACAAAGGAGCTATCGTTGCCTCCGCTTTATATAAGTGCATTAGGGGCTTTCAAAAATGCTGCAACGGCCAAGCGGCCAATTCCGATACACCAGCCAAAAAAAATTCAGTTTGAATCGGCGCTGTGGCAACCGAGCCCCTATTGCCCCCCACTCCTTAGAAGGTCGAGTTTTTTTGGAAGCGCTCTAGTGCGTGACGGAGCTGCCTGCAGTGACATGGTGCATAAGACACTCCTGTTGCGGTGTAAGCGTCGAATAATGGAGGTAGCAGCTGGCTTTAAAGCTGTGAAACCCGACGACGGAAAACGAAAGCAGATGACACCGTTCTCTTCTACAGTACATGACAAATCGATTGCTTTTTTCGTCAGCCTATGCTTAGAATGACCACGGCACCACAGCGCGAGCCCAGCGAATAAGGGCAGAGGCCTCGCGCTCTACTCCTTCTAGAAGACCCACAGTCCGTCCCACCATGGGCCACGATGCGTTTATTGAAAACCCCTTTTTGCCTGGTCCTGTGGCCTTCTTCTTGTCAGCGTGGTGTTGTACTAAATGACTGCAGGACCACAAAAAGGACCATCGCAGGGTGCTTTCCACCAGTGAGGAGTCCGGTTAGGCACGTCCGAGGGAAGTCTAAGCCCGGTACACAACATGCCCGGGGTTAGCCAAAGGGATGCTTAATATGCACGTTATGCAACTCCGAAGTGGCTGACATAGATGGACGTGGTAGGGAAAGATTCTAGAATGAGATAGAATGAGATGTCGCCGAGAGCCAGGGGGAACATGGCGCCCACTGTAATTTAGTAAGTTGAAGGTGGGTCAGCCATGCCGGCAGATTGCTGCAGGTGCTCAGTAAGCAGAGTCCTGCAAGTGGATCTTTTACGGTAGTTCTTCGACAAAAAAGGAAATACGTCCAGTCAGGGCGCTTGTAGCCTGCCAACCTACGAGCGACTTACTGTACGGCGGTCCCACACATAACGAATCCACATCTACATACGCCTTCTCATCAAACGCTCCTTGACAGAGGACTTCACTATTTAACCACCAGAGATGGACTCAGAATTTAGTCTTCAATCCCTCCCACCGAACAATCTCTCCACACATATCATTTCTTTATGTTCGCAGCAGCATTCCACGATACCTTCTTTGCTCATACCCTCCGCTTGGCATTCGGATCGCGAATTTTTCCCCATCCAGATGAGAAGGAGATTCCAGTAGTCTGGAAAAGCAAGCATGAATCACAGACGTCGCCACGGGATTCCGTCCAGCTCACCCTCGATGACGTCCCTAATCCCGACGTCAGGTCGATAGCTTCAGAGGCGACCGTGATCGTAAATACCCCGGCCAAGGCAGATCCAGAAAACGGCCAGGATACACTGCTAGTAGATTGGTATGGACCCACAGATCCAGATGTCAGTATCTTCTCGTTCTTCTGCAATTCCATCGTATCTCATATGGTATCAGAATCCGCAGAATTGGTCGAGTTGGAAGAAGACATGGGTCATGTTCCAGACCTGTCTTCTGACCTTCGCCGTGTACCTTGGATCTGCCATCTACACCGCTGGCTTACCGGGCGTCACCTCAGAATTCCATGTCAGCAACGTCGCCGCGCTTGTCGGACTCACAGTCTTTGTCGCTGGTTATGGACTTGGTCAGTATATCTCGGATTTCTGTCATTATCTTCCGACTAATAAATTAATATAGGTCCGATGGTATGGGCTCCATTGAGCGAAGTCCCGCAAATTGGTCGCATGCCTATTTACATATTCACCCTCGCCATGTTCGTCGTCTTACAAGTGCCCACGGCTCTTGCTACCAATTATGGTATGCTCATGGCCTTCCGATTTTTGACTGGATTCTTCGGGTCGCCGATCCTTGCGACCGGAGGAGCGACAATCGCCGATATATATGCTCCGAAGAAGCGCGCCTACGCAATGACGATATGGGGCCTTTTCGCTACGTGTGCACCGAGCCTCGGCCCGTTGGTTGGCGGATTCGCGGCGCACGCCGAAGGTTGGCGCTGGACGATCTGGGAGATCCTGTGGCTGTCAGGACCCACCCTCGTCTTACTATTCTTCTTCTTCCCCGAGACGTCTGCATCCAACATTCTCTACCGTCGGGCCCAGCGTCTTCGCAAGGTGACCGGAAATCCCTCGATCAAGTCAGCTTCCGAGATCGCTGCAGCAACTATGACACCCCGAGACGTCGCCGTCGACATCCTTGTGCGGCCGTTCGCGCTCAACTTCCAAGAGCCGATCGTCCTCGTGCTCAACGTCTACATCGGTCTGATATACGCGCTTCTTTACATCTGGTTCGAGTCGTTCCCGATCGTATTCGTCGGGATCTACCACTGGCGTGAGCAGATGCTCGGGTTGTCGTTCCTCGGGATTTTCGTCGGGGTGTTCATCGTGATACCGCCGTTCTTCGCGTACCTATATTTCGTGCAGGAGCCGAAGTACAACGACAAGGGTGAACTCAGGCCTGAGGAGCGGATGCCTATCGCAATAGCTGGCGCGCTCATCGTTCCCGTCTCTCTCCTTTGGTTTGGATGGGCGTCGCGTGCAAGCGTGCACTGGATTGTTCCGATCATCGGTTCCAGCCTATTCGGCATGGCGGCACTACTTCTTTTCGTGAGTGCCGTTCTTCTCTCGATATCTTCGTTGGTCTCAACTGACCGAACAACCACTATAGAATGCGGTTTTGAACTACCTTGCAGACGCTTACCCCACCTATGCGGCTAGCGTGCTTGCAGGAAACGACTTTATTCGATCCATGTTTGGCGCCGCGTTCCCCCTTTTCGCCGGTGCCATGTATCGCAACCTCGGTGTCGGATGGGCAAGCACACTCCTGGCACTTCTCGCATGTGCCTTTATCCCGATTCCGATTCTGCTTTACAAGTATGGCGAGAAGATCCGGATGGCAAGCAGACGCGCCCGTCACGACTATGACTAGAGATGTCGTTGGCCACCCGCTTGGTTCTTCGTCATGAGAAGTGGCTTCTCTTCTTTTTTGATATTGGTCTATTCTCGCCTTTGTTTTCCGCTTTAGAGCATTCTGTATCGTTATACCCCACATTTGGGTCTGGATCTACATTGTATTGTATCACACATTTCGTCATCCTTACATCGATTACCTCGAACGACCTGCTTTACCTTATACATTTCAGTTTCTGCTGATTTAATTCTTTCTACTTTATGTTGGAGTTCGGTAATTCGCGTCTCGTAGATCACTTTCTACAGAGGAGGAAGAAGGGGATAGGAGTAGTAGAGCTAGTAGTAGCGTTACCACTCACAACAATATTACTCCAAAAGAAGTTTCTCCAAAGAAACAAACCTTGCGCGGATGGAGAGGATTCAGGCGGCGAGAAATTGATAGTGCTACGTGTACCCACGGCTAAGACTACAAGATGTTTCTCTGACCCGGACCACCTGCAACTCAAAAGGTTCTATCTAGTCTGTCGGCATCAGCGAAGAACAATAATAAGTTCATTCCAAGTGCGAGTAGTTAACATGTCGATCATGTAGCCCAGCGACAAGGTGGATAGTATGCTTGCAATTGACGGTGTCAACTTTTCAAACTGGGCACCGGAAGTCCCACATGGCTACACGTGGTCCCAGTCGAGCCCGTTGGGAAAGAAAAAAGAAAAAAGAAAAGAGTCCAGATCTGGGATCACTTTGGAGGTGTAGCTAGTATATGGTGTAAGGGCCTAGGTGCCATCGCGTACCCCCACACCGCATGAGCTCGGCCTCGGTACAGATATGCCACGCCGAGACAAGCCCACGCGAGAGTTCATACCGGTGGTACGGCCATTGGAGTCAAGGCCAAGTGAGTGCACAGAAAAGAGACGTGGAGCTGAGCACGAGGCTAGCGAGGTTTATATGGAAAAGACGGCTGCAGAGGTGGCACACAGGAGAAGTTCTCGAAACAACAGGATGAGGTCCATTGTAGTGCTTATACATGTACACATATAGGCAGACAACAGCGAAGACTACAAGACAATACGACTCATACGAGGAAGGGGGCAATGCAGGTGAGAGCTACAGGCACGGGTTCCGGTGCGCGACAGTGCAGTTTTCAGCACATGTACCCAATGAAATTCCTGTTGGGGTGCGAAGTGTCGAAGATAAAGGGGGTAGCAGCTGGCTTTTGTGACACCTGTCTGGCCATGTTAGAAAACGACGTCCTGCTGTCTTCGTGCGTACAAAGTAGATGTCATAGTTTGGGTGTACTAGCTCTCTGTTCTCCTGCCTGAAATTCGTTTAGGCTTGGGTTGTTGGCGATACACAAACCGACTCTTCATTTTATCAAGCTAGTAGCGCAGTAGCGGCGCATATACCTCTCAGGCGCGGCATCACAGCGCGGACCGAGTGAACGAGGGCAGCAGCATCGCGTTCCACTGCAGGAGAGTGTACGTGACAATTTACTACGGAACAACTACAGCGGAATCCCATATGATGGGCAGTAAAGCCACGACAAATTCGTAGAGGGTTTTCTTTATTAAGGGTTGATGGCTCGTGGAGTTTTGGTAGGCGTCATCACCAAAAAGCAGGTCCGCAACTAAGGGGAACAATGTCTCAAGACCCTGTATGCGGAGGTGATTCAGAGAATGAAGGGGATACAAAGAAACGGGCGGACCAAGCCAGCCGTTGCGGGTAAATTAACAATCCGAGAGGGGTGGCGACCAAATTCAAAGAGGATGTCTTCGATGTCACTTTCAAGGCCCCAGGATGGGAGACGAACATTTACCCAAGTGTTTCAGGCTTTAAGGAGGGCATGGTAGAACTCGCTATTTGATTTTTGAGCACGCACGATGTAGTTGAGGCTGTCACAATACTGGGGACGGAATGGGAAAGGTCAGGCTGGTCTGGGCTGGCATTGTGAAATGAATTGTAGGACGGGAGAGTTGTGGGGGCGAAGCGCGAAGGGACGACATCAGATAGCAATCAAACATGAGTGTTTTGATCAAATGGGACCAAAAAAAAAAAAGGATGACATGTGGGGTTCCTATAAAAACAGATTGGGATATGTTACGGCAAATACCAGTGCTTACAAAGGTGGGCAAGGGCAAGTCATACGTTTTTTTTGAACCCACTTTTGTGCGCCTGAGAGCAATTAGCCCTATGTGGCACTACACTTTGAATGTACTACGCGCCAGTATGTAGTAGAAGTAGGTACACTACAGGACAGTATATAAGATATAAGGGATTGGCGGTTCTCTTATAGTACAGTAAGACAACATTATTACAGTAACTAATGGGGTTACGAAGTTAATGCAATCGACCTGTCGATAGCTCTAAGTTAACATATAGAGACGAGACGGTCCAAATGGTAGGTCCAAATTCGATATCAACACCCGCCGAGGTTTCGAACAAGCCAAGGAACGGGCCATAGCCGTATGCCTTCACTTTGCACCGTGTTACCTGGCCCCGAGATGTGCTAAGTAAGCATAGCTGTAGCATTAACTTTTACCTCTCTGAGCCGAACGAGAGTGCTAGTGGTCGGCGTTAGCCAAGGGACGGGGCCTTGCTTAATGTACAAACATTGTGCAACTCCGAAGTGGCTGACATAGATGGACGGACGGATGCGTGGTTGGGAAATATTCTGGAATGAGATAGAATGAGATGTCACCGAGGGCCAGGGGAGTCAAGGCACCCTCTGTAATACAGTACGTTGAAGGTGGGTCAGCATGCTGGCAGACACTGCAGAATGCTCAGTAAGCAGGGTCCGCAAGTGGATCATTTACGGTAGTTCTTCGACAAAAAAGGAAATACGTCCAGTCAGGGCGCTTGTAGCCTGCCAACCTACGAGCAACTTACGACGGTCCCACACATAACGAATCCACATCTACACATGTCTCACCAACATTCCTTGACAGAGAATTAACTATTTAACCAGCAGAGATGGGCTCAGAATTTGATCCTCATTCCCTTCCACCGAACAATCTCCTCTTCACACATGTTCGCAACAGCATTCCACGATACCTTCTTTGCTCATACCCTCCGCTCGGCGTTCGGGTCCAGATTCTTTCCCCACCCAGATGAGAAGGAGCTTCCGGTCGTCTGGCAAAGCAAGCGTGCAGCACAGCCATCTCCTCGGGATTCCGTCCAGCTCACCCTCAATGACGTCCCCAATCCCGACATCAGATCGATAGCTTCAGAAAAGACCGTGATCGTAAATACCCCAGCCAAGGCAGATCCAGAAAACGGCCAGGATACACTGCTAGTAGATTGGTATGGACCCACAGATCCAGATGTGTGTATCTTCTCGTTCTTTTGCAATTCTATCGTATCTCATATGGCATCAGAATCCCCAGAATTGGTCGAGTTGGAAGAAGTCATGGGTCATGTTCCAGACCTGCCTTCTGACATTCGCCGTGTACCTTGGATCTGCCATCTACACCGCTGGCTTACCGGGCGTCACCTCAGAATTCCATGTCAGCAACGTCGCCGCGCTTGTCGGACTCACAGTCTTTGTGGCTGGATATGGACTTGGTCAGTATATCTCGGATCTCTATCCTTACCTTCTGACTAATAAATTAATATAGGTCCGATGGTATGGGCTCCTTTGAGCGAAGTCCCACAAATTGGTCGCATGCCTATTTACATATTCACCCTCGCCATGTTCGTCGTCTTACAAGTGCCCACGGCTCTTGCTACCAATTATGGTATGCTCATGGCCTTCCGATTTTTGACGGGGTTCTTCGGGTCGCCGATCCTTGCGACCGGAGGAGCGACAATCGCCGATATATATGCTCCGAAGAAGCGCGCCTACGCAATGACGATATGGGGCCTTTTCGCTACGTGTGCACCGAGCCTCGGCCCGTTGGTTGGTGGATTTGCTGCGCACGCCGAAGGTTGGCGTTGGACGATCTGGGAGATCCTATGGCTGTCAGGTCCCACCCTCGTCTTACTATTCTTCTTCTTCCCCGAGACGTCCGCATCCAACATCCTCTACCGTCGAGCCCAGCGTCTTCGCAAGGTGACCGGAAATCCCTCGATCAAGTCGGCATCTGAGATCGCTGCAGCAACTATGACACCCCGAGACGTCGCCGTCGACATCCTTGTACGGCCGTTCGCGCTGAACTTCCAAGAGCCGATCGTCCTCGTGCTCAACGTCTACATCGGTCTGATATATGCGCTTCTTTACATCTGGTTCGAGTCGTTCCCGATCGTATTCGTCGGGATCTACCACTGGCGCGAGCAGATGCTCGGATTGTCGTTCCTCGGGATTTTCGTCGGCGTCTTCATCGTGATACCCCCGTTCTTCGCATACCTGTACTTCGTGCAGGAACCGAAGTACAACGACAAGGGTGAACTCAGGCCTGAGGAGCGGATGCCGATCGCGATAGCTGGCGCGCTCATCGTCCCCATCTCTCTATTGTGGTTTGGGTGGGCGTCGCGTGCAAGCGTTCACTGGATTGTTCCGATCATCGGTTCCAGTCTGTTTGGCATGGCGGCACTACTCCTTTTCGTGAGTGCTACTCTTCTCTCGATATCTCCGCTAGTCTTAACTGACCCCTACCACAGAACGCAGTTTTGAACTACCTTGCCGACGCTTACCCCACCTATGCGGCCAGCGTGCTTGCTGGAAACGACTTTATTCGATCCATGTTTGGCGCCGCGTTCCCTCTCTTCGCCGGTGCTATGTATCGCAACCTCGGTGTCGGATGGGCAAGCACACTCCTGGCACTTCTCGCATGCAGCTTTATTCCGATTCCAATCTTACTTTACAAGTACGGCGGAAAAATCCGTATGGCAAGCAGGCGTGCCCGTCACGACTACGAGTAGACATGCCGATGGCCATCCGCTTGGTTCATCGTTATGAAAGGTGGTTTCCCTTCCTTTTTGACATTGGTTTATTTTCGCGTTTGTTTCACCTCTAAAGTTTTAGAACACTCTGTATCATTATACCCCGCATCTGGGTCTGGATCTATATTGTATCGTATCACACATTTCACCATCCTTAGAGATTACCTCAAACGACCTGCTTTACATTTCAGTTTCAGCTGATTAATTCTTTCTACATCATATTGTAGTCTGGTGATTCGCGTCCCGCAAATCACTTTTTATATAGAGGGGGAAGGGGGGGATGGAAGCAGTAGTAACGTTACCACTTGCAACAATATTACTCTAAACGAAACAAACCTTGCGCACATGGTGATTCAGGCAGCGGAAAATTGATCTGAAATGGTGCTGCATGTACCCGCGGCTAAGACTACGAGAACAAATCGTGGAAAAGAGATTGAATAGTACGGCGATTAAGGAGAGTTTGGGCGCCAGGGCTACAGGGGAACGCTCAAAGTAAGACGCTCGGAATTGCGCAGTTCGGTGGACATAAAGAAATCTGCTGAGAATCTATTTGGAGCATAGGAAAAGCTAGTAAAGAATGTGATGTAGGGGGGACAGAAACCACGTGGTCGACTTCAATTCATTGGCCTTGGATTTGTAACCACGCAATCCCGGTGCCTTGGTTGGTGCTTCCTATTCCCTTATAAGCTTGGGCTTACCGAATCGGAAGCTGGCATCTTCCAACCGTGCCAAGTTATATCTCTACTGCATCGTGCGCACCCGTTCGAAATAGCTAGGACCATTGCAAGTTCATCGAGCGTTACCGTCTGTCGGCCAGTGATAGTGCCAATAATGTGTGGAACATCTATCGTACCCCGTACTGGGCGTCTCCTCTTGACTAAGTGCTTTCACGCGCCTGCGCTTGTGCTGCTCTGTATATAACCGTATATGGTTTGCGAGAATTCTACTGGCGCTACGCCTGAGGCTTATATATAGATACTGTAACGATGCGGGGTAACTTAGGACTACAGTACACTCCTTTCCTCCTGCTCTCACGCTGATTGTTTCGCACGAGAGCAATATCTACCGATATGCTCAACGAATGGCAACCAGATACCCCATACAAATTTGGACACACCATCCAGTTCGAAGGTATCAATTTTTTTTCTTCTCCCTTCGCAGCCCTGTCGGTCAAAAACTTAATGTCTGAGTGTGCAGGGGAGAAGTACCAAATACTCAAGAAGCACGTATCCTCAGTAAGCCATTTCGCAAAAACTCGCTCGGAGAGACGAACGCGTTTCTGGTAGAGCGAGAAAACACCACGAAACACTCCCGACCTGTATGGGATCCCCGACAAATTCGCGCTCACAGGTGATGCGTGGTACGACAGCAACGCACTGATGGGGTCCGACTTGGATGTCGAGCGTCGCGGATTAGCCCCTGGCGGCTATCCGCGCCATCAGAACGACGAAGCGGTGAGCGCGCGAGGGAGCAACACGCACAACACGTCCCCTCCTATCTTCTCCTGGACCACTGCGAAGGAGGTCGCTTCGGACATCAAAAATATGTTTCCAAGGGCACGAGAATCCTCCCATGGAGAGAAGGGTGTTACCGCGCCGCTCTTGGTAGGTAGAGCTGGGCATGGGGTCCCAGATTGGACTACCGGGAGCGTGCGAGAACCGATCGTGCGAGAACCGGTCGTACGAGAGCCGGTCGTACGAGAGCCAGTCGTGCGAGAGCCGGTCGTGCGAGAACCAAGCCTGCGAGAACCGGGGGAGTAATTGTATGGAGGGGAAGAATCGAGCTTCACGTCGGGAGTGAAGTTGAAGCATAGCTAGTTCCAATCCTCGTAAACGTATTAGGATAATAGGGCTGGTGGTATGTATGATAGAAGGGTTGCTTCTTTGTCCACGATCGCCGAGACAAGCCCACGCGTGATGAGTGCAACTAATAAGGCCAAGCGAGTGGACAGAAAGGAGACGTGTAACGGAGCATAAAGCGAGCGAGATACAGAAGGAAAGACGACTTCGTGGTAAGAGGTGGAACGGGAGGAGTTCGAGAACAAGAGGATAGGATGCATCTTGGCAGGTACTAGCGCTCATACGTACATAAAGGTGGGCCACGGCCAAGCCTAGAAGACAAACGGTGGCCGAATGGTAAAACAGAAGACAGTAGGAATGTCATCGCAATCGCAATCCAACGGTGAAAGAGAAATTCCGAGGAAAATGAAATCCGCTAAGCGATGTGCCAGTGGGACATGGGAAGGTCACTGAGGAACACGGTGCAGAAGAACAAACGCCACGTACTGTTTCGGGGGTACCAGCGCAAGCAATAGTCACCCCCCGAGCCACGCCAAGATGGTGGACGTCACAATTCTCGATAGGAGGAAGAGGACCTGAAGCCACCGAGTCACGGTTGCTTTTCCGCATTAGCTCGCGCTCCGGATGGACGATCTCACGAATGTCACGCGTCAAGACCTTCTATACAGTTTTACAACGTACGTTCACACGGTCACGATTTCGTGCTTCGTCTCTCGCCTCCCTAACCCCTCGGGATAGGCTCAGAGAGGGGATTATTGATCGAGTTGGGGCGGAGCGCTCCGAAAATTAATGAGATGAATTATCTAAGAGTAACGCCGAAGGCCACATCTCAACGATCTCAACGCCGAAGGCCACACGTGAACCCGACAGCGCAAGTTTCCTCGAGTTGGGCGCACATCTGTCAAAGAAACGATTGGTTGACACCTGGCTTGTGTATGCCCCTGGCCCTGGCTTCCGATGCAGATTACTTACTGATAACGAAGGGCTTACAGTTCTAAGGTCGCTCGATACGGGTATATAAGGGAAAAAAGAGGATACAGTTTTTGATTGTCTTTATGTGCCAAAAGTCAATACACGATAAATTAGTGATGTGTTTATAAGTAGCTAGTAGCACGGTGGGAGGAGGGATGGCAGCAGAAGGCAGCGCGGAAAGTGTGGGAGTGTGGATCGACATTAAGTGTGTGCGAGCGAAGGGTATTGAGAGGTAGATGTAAAGCTGTAACCTTCCTGTGCGCGTAAAGGTATATAAGGGAGAAAGAAATCCGGCAGTTTTGAGTTCGAGAGACGAGGAGAAAAGAGCTAGAGATACAGCAGTTTGGGAAGGATTATCGCATGTGCCTTGTCCATCGCGCGGCGCCGCCAGGGCGTGAGGGCCACGACGCGGCGGTCCCATGAAAACCATGAAACAGAGTCTAAAAGAAAAAGAAAAAGGAATATTTGCAAGCAGAAAACAGAGATGCGTCGTTTGTTCGTTTGTTGTCGGGGCATGGGGTCTAGACGGCGCCAGTGGCGACCATGTTCATCGCGCCAAGGATGACCTCCCACGAAAAGTCGAGGGCGGCCCAGAGGTCGCGGTCGAATATGCCGAGCGCGCACGCATTGCGCCAGATGGCGCTGACGGTGCGGGTGAGTGCCATGAGAGCGCTCATCTTGTCGCCTGCGGCGCTCGCAGCGAGGTACGTGGCGACCTGGGGTGCGGAGACATGGGCAAAAGGGCCAGCCGCGGCGCTGGCGCTGCCTGAGCGTGTGGCGGCGAGCATGGCGGGGGGCACTGGGAGGAGGTTGGCCATGAGGCGGTCGAGGCGGTGCGCGACGAGGAAGGCGTGCAGCGGGGCGAACGCCTCGGCGTGCGGCACGACGAGGGGCATCACGGGTACCACGAGTGCGCCGCTGGAGCGCGCCTGGGGGCGCGAGACGGGCAGACGTGGGATGTGCGCGCAGTGCGCGGCGAGAACGATGTGGTGCGTCGGGACGAGGAAAACCGCGTCTGAGACGGGGCGCCCTGAGGACGGGCTCGACTGCACGGCGAGGATGTGCGTCGGGGGAGGCGTGCCGTGCGTCGGCGCGATGTCGAAGGAGGCTGGGAGACGGGTACGCGGGAGCTGCGGCGGCACCTTGGCTGCGTTGATGGATGCCATGAGCCTGCAAAAAAAGAGATTTCGGTCAGGAACTGCTGCTAAGGGGATCGAATGAATTGCTAGGAGACGCACTCTTCACCCCGCGCGTGGAGGCCTTTCCGGATATACTCGAAAGGCACCTGCCCAAGGTTGGGCTCCACGGCAAGAATGGCATCGCGCTGCACCTCGGTGAATGCGGGTCGGTTGAGGGTGCGCGGGAGCTGGAGGTTGGGGAGCGGAGCAGCGGGATGTTGGTGCTGATACATTTCGTGGTGTTGCTGGTGTGACGGGCGAGAAGAAACGTGGAACATTGTCGAAGTGTTTTGAAGAGGATTTGAAGGGGAGGATTGAATACGGGGTTGGTAGGAGAGTACAAGAGAAGAGATCGCTTCCTGAGCAGAGTACGAAGAAGGCAAAGAGGGCAAGTGGTTAAATATAAGACAAGTTGAAGGTGAATATGCGAGCGTTGCGAAAAGCTACAAGGCGACTCGCGCCGTTTTGGGAATTCGTTTGTTGCTCGCTTTGGCTTGCCTTGTTTGTAAACTCAACAGTCGACGACTTAGCTCTCCTCCTTCAAGCCTTGCCTTTCCAAGAATCGCTAGTCCTTGTACTCTCCTCGCTTTGTTTATTTCCATGGTTTCACACACAACATTCGACTTACTAGTCCACTGAGTTTGTGCCTGGGAGCAGCTGGCACCACGGGGTGCGCCACAGAAAAGAATCGTATGATGGCACACACATACAGTACACACTCGTCACCGTGTAATTACGCACCTGTCGCGAAGATCCCTCCTCGCTAGTCCGTGGTGCTAAACTAGACCATAGTCCTTGTTCCCCAGCTGGGTTAGCTGAATAAACAAATCAATCGTAATATTCGACACTCCATCTAACAGCGACACACACACACAACTGCGCCACCCAATCCTCAGGCACAAATCCAAAATCGGACCTCGACATAAAAGCCTAAAGTGGCCCGCCACGTGCACACTAAAACGAACGACAAAGGGATTGCCGGATCGGGCCTGTCAGCTTTTGGCCTGTCGTCCACGGACGCCCACACCCGGACCGCAACGCGAGGCTGGCTCGCGCCTCATGGCCGCGGTGACTGCGCCAACACCTCGCCAGTGACGCGTCGCGAGCGCGCAGTCGTGCTCCTCCTTGCTCCCCGGCCGGCCGACCTTCCCGAAAGCCTCGATGCTACGCCCCCTTGTATTTTTCGCGATCCGCCGCCACGTGCGCGCTCGTCGGCGCGAAGAGCGTCGGCGTAATGTGCGGGCTCTATCATGTATTATTCATACCACCAAGGACTATATCTTCTCAGCGCGTCTGCGCAGTCTTCTTGTCAGCGCAATGTTGTCGCGTTTCAAGAGATGGAGGAGGCGAGGTGGACTGTGAGGCACCTGAGGCCGCATGCGCAGGGCTGCTTTGCTGCGTGGAAGTTGATGCATTGATGCCCGATGGTATATGTGGGGCACGCCATGCAATGTGCAAATGGGGGTACAGTATACAGTACATTGGCACACAATGGTGTATGCGATGGGAGGGGGTTTCACGAACCAAGCGGCGAACAATACGGGGCTTGATGTGGGGGGGAATTTGTCCTGGCGTCGTCAGGCTTGAACTGTACATGCTCTTTTTAGCACATAGCACTACGGCGAAGTCATACGTTTTGTGATTGTCGAGTTCTGCAACAGAGTCAACAGCTAGCCAGTAATACTGCCGCGAGCATGGTCAGCAAGAGAAAGGGTGCGCTTTGGGCTTTTGGGCTCCTCTGAGTCATGTCGATCGAAGAGCACAAACGGCGCTCGTCGATATCATCTAAGTTACGAGGCTTCATTCATGCACGTTCACGCGCATTGGCGCTCGCGAGCGCCTCGCTTGGAGGCTTGATCACGAGGCCATGTACGTCATCAGCCCAGTCTTCCCACCCTCGCCCGTACGCAGATCATCCTCCGTTTCTACACGGTCGCCACTTTTTCTATGTCCCAGACGACTTCCGCACCCGCGGCTTCCTCACGCTTCCAACCCATTTTCAATGCCGCCTTGATATCTTACCAAAAGCAGACCAAGAAGGATCTTACCGCACATCCGCTTGCCTCCCAGTTGCAATCATGCAACTCAACCAGCGCCATCGTTGCCGTGCTTCAAGAGCAAGTTCGGGAATTCGACCAAGCTTGGAGTGGCGATGAGAAATTGACAAAGCGGCTGATCCCAACCGTGAACGTCCTGTACGCGTTTTCTGCCGCCGTCTCCGGGGGTGTCAGTCTAGTAAGTCTCGATATATAAGCCAATGTAAACTTCTCTGACGTATGTTTTTTTTTTTTTAAAAAAAGGTGTTTTCTCCCGCGAATGCGGTCTTTTCAGGCATTGGTGTCTTCCTTTTAGCAAGTATCCTATCTATTCTGTAGGTGGTTCGTTCTGATGTTGAAGATCTTATAGGCAGCCAAGGATGTTGCGGCGAGCAAAGATGCCCTCGCAGAGCTCTTCGAACGCATCGGATTCTTTTTCAAACGACTCGAAACTTATACTGAGGTGACACCGACTGCGGCGATGACGGACATAATCACAGAGATAATGGTGGAGGTGCTTACGATCTTTGCGATTGCAACGAAAGAGCTAAGGCGGGGATCAGCCAGTGAGTTCCAATTTCCCGTCTATTAATCTCTACTGAAGTACGCATAGAAAAGTTCCTGAAGAAATTGGCTGGAAGGGCTGATCTGGAGGACGCAGTCAAGAAACTGGACAGATTGACGCAAGAAGAGGCTCGAATGGCGCTGGCAGAGGTCCTGAGGATCACACACGTTGTCCATGGTGGCGTGAAAGTGGTCGATGGTAAAGTGGAGAGCATAGACGACAAGGTAGAGGACGTGAGAGACAAAGTAAGCGACATGGGCGACAAAGTGGACGACATGGGCGACAAGGTAGACGACGTGGGTGACAAAGTAGACGACGTGGGTTACAAAGTGGAGGATATAGGCGACAGATTGCTATACGTTGATAAAAAGGTCCAAGTAGTCATTGACGGTGCGCGATACTCGTCTAGCCAGTCGCCGATGCCTTCTAACGTTTTTACTTTCAGACGGCGAGGAAGCAAAATTAATTATCCAACAGACAGCAAATAACGTAGATGAAGTCAAGTGTTCGTGATTTCCTGGTGTTGCCCTCGCTCGCTGCTCGCGCTTACACCTGCTCACAGGGAACCAGATAAAACAGCTCCTACGAGCGTGGCTCTCTCCCGCGGATCCGTCTACAAACCACAACGTCGCACGGAAGGCTCAACACAAGGGAACATCCGTGTGGTTCTTCCAAGGCAATATCTTCATCGAATGGAAGTCTACTGGCTCCCTCTTGTGGATCCACGGAAAACGTGCGCTTATGTCAGCGTTTTTCACGCTCGCGCTTTCTGACAGACTCTGACTTTCGTAGCTGGCTCTGGTAAAAGCGTTATCTGGTATGTTGTCCCTTGCCTACTTTCCTGTGGGAACTTATTTCTCGCCAGTTCCTCTGTCATTCAAGACATTATGGCCGTATGCGAAGCTGGATTAGCCATCATGGCCTACTTTTACTTCGATTTCAAGGACCTCAGCAAGCAAACTTGTCACGACCTACTACTTTCTCTTGTATTCCAGCTTTCTACTCGCTCTAGTCCTCTCTGTGACATCCTCCACCACGTTTTCGAGGCACACGAAAGTGGCACTCGACAGCCGGGTGACGACACTTTAAAAGAATGCCTCAAAGAGATGCTGAGACTGCCGAGACGGGGCCCAACTTTCATTGTCCTGGATGCGCTCGACGAATGTCCAGACTCGCCAGGGATACCATCTCCTCGTGATGAGGTCCTCCAACTCGTAAAGGAACTCGTCGACCTCCACCTGCCAGGGTTTCACATTTGCGCGACCAGTCGCCCAGAAGTCGACATCCGGGCTGTCCTTGAGCCACTGGCTTTTCGCTCTATTTCCTTACATGAAGAAAATGGACAAAAGTCGGACATCGCGAACTACGTTCGAATCATCGTCAACTCATCCCCGAGTACGGCGATGAAGAGATGGAGAGCAGATGATAAAAACCTCGTCATCGAGACGCTAACTGAACGAGCCGATGGAATGTGAGAGCTTCGAGCTATTTTTGTGCTGTCTGCAGTTCCTCACGTCGTTGTGCAGGTTCAGATGGGTATTTTGCCAGTTGGACGCGTTGCGACATTGCTTCCCACCAAACCTCCGTCAATATCTTAACGAATTGCCTGAGTCCCTAGACGGGACATACGAGCGGATTTTGAGGGACATCAATAAGGCCCAAAAGGATAATGCCCATCGTTTGTTACAGTGCCTTGCTGTAGCTGTCCGGCCGCTTCGAGTTGAAGAGCTTGCGGAATTACTGGCGTTCGATTTTCAAGCGTCGACGGATGGAGGGATCCCGAAGTTGAAGGACGACTGGCGGTGGGACGATCAAGAAGAGGCCGTGCTTTCGACGTGTTCAAGTTTGATCGCCATCGCCCCTAGCGGTGGTTCGCGGGTGGTGCAATTCTCGCACTTTTCGGTGAAAGAATACCTGACGTCGCCTCGCCTCACTCAGTCACAAGGAGATGTTTTGCAGTTTCACATCGATCTCGAGGCGGCGCATACTATCCTGGCACAGGCGTGCCTGGGAACCCTGCTTCGACTCGACTCGCACTCTGACGCGAAAAAGTTTCCTCTGGTCGAATACGCCGCTCAACACTGGGTGGACCATGCACGATTCGAGAAGGTGTCATCACGCGTACGTGATGGGATGGACGACCTATTCGACAGCTCCAAGCCACATTTCGCAGCGTGGGTCCAGGTGCACAACACGGACAAACGCTGGGAGTATTTCTCTCCCAGGCTGCGACAGACTATTGGTTCTCCGCTTTACTATGCCGCGTTCTGTGGGTTTTATGACCTGGCAGAACGTCTGATCATGAAGCATCCCGAACAAGTGAATCAGGCTGGTGGTCGCCTCCTAGCCCCGCTTCCGGCAGCTTTGTACAAGGGACACTTCGGCGTGGCGAATTTACTCTGCAAGTATGGCGCAGACGTGAACGTTCGAGGCGACAACAACAGGACTCTGCTATACACTGGGTTGATGTATAGACGCGTCGACATCACACGGTGGCTACTCGATCATGGCGCAGATGTAAATGCTCGGAACGGCAACCGCTGGACACCGTTGCACATGGCAGCATTCAAGATGGAGCTCGAGGCTGTTCAGGTACTACTCGAACACAACGCAGACATCAACTCGCGGCGTTTCGCAGGCCGAACTCCATTGCACGACACCGTACACTACTCTGGCGGTCACTCGGAAGGAAAGAGGGTCGACGTCGTGCAGCGGCTACTGGAACATGGGGCGGACCCAAATGCATGTGACGTCAACCACTCGACTCCGTTACATGAAGCCTCGTCCAACGGGTTAGTCGAGGTCGCTCGATTGCTACTTAGTTTCGGAGCGAACGTAGATATGAAGGATGGGAAGGGAAGGACGCCATTGCAAGTGGTCTCGTCGGACGGACACTACGAAATGAGGCAATTGCTGTTAGAACATGGTTCCGTGGCCCAGCCGTAGCTCGCATTTCAGTTACCGGCACGTAGAAATCTATTGATACCAAGTCTTTGTATACTGTACCGCTAGATAAAGCCGGAAGTGGCGTTGCTGGGGAGTTGATAAATTGACAAACCTCACAGAACATGCGCCCCATTTCATCGATATTCCGTACATGCACCCTCAAGAAGGAAGGCGGCGTTCGATCCGATGCGAAGATGCGCGACTCGCATATCGACCACGTTTCACACAACTTGTGCGACAAGCGTTCAATGCTTTCTAACTGGTGTATACTTAGCTGTATGCACGTATTAGAGTAATAGATATGGTGTTCTACCCGACGATAGGGGAGTGATAGACTGTAAATGGTAGGAGAAAAGAAAGGGCACGACGAGAGACTTCTGGATCGGCGAGCGAGAGCAGCAGGCCCAATCATTTTTGCTTTCCGAGCACCTTCGCGACGGCGGCAGCGCGCTCGCGCTCCTTGGGCAACAGTATCGCCGAGGCGGCGAGGCGGATACTCGGGCCCGCCTCTATAAGCTCCTGCCCTCGCAGGCGTCGCACGCGCGTGATCTACACACCCTGGGTGAGCGCCGCGTCCACGATATCCTGGAGTATGCGCTCACTCACCCGCTATGTCGAACGACTGTGCCTCGTGCGGCGCTGCAGTTGCGGGGTTCGGCGGCTTCACAGACGTAGATGTGGGTGCAGAAAGTGTCGTGAAAGAATGCAACTGGATGCAGACGATCGGCGAGCTAGCACGTCAGTAGATCGTGATGGTCTCAACTCGGTTCTAGAACGGACCGGATCGTGGGCACGTTTTTCTGCAGCGTGCCCAGGACCGATGTCGTGCCTCGCAGGGTGTTAATGCCCCACGAGGGGGAAACCGCGAGGACCACAAGGACCGCTGCGGAGAAGGCGGAGGATGTACGACTCGGAGTGAGCAAATGCAACGTAAGTATGAGTCTCCTTCTCGACCGAGTTGGTCACCGTTGCGTCGCGTTCTGCGGTGCTCGCAGTCAAAGAGAGGTCATGACGGGTGGGCGGGCCGGGAGTGAGCATGATGGCGAATTTACGCACAGGTCTGGGATGTCATGCGTTGGTCGTAGGCCATGGGACTCCACACTACTGGCAGCCCTGACAATATCCCGGTCTGTCTGCGCGTCTATCTTCGCGCCTATCGTTCGTCCACGCCCACTGGCACGTTTGCGTCGGCAGTCGCCGGGCCATGAACCGGTGTACAATACACTGTTCCTCATTCCTGTCCTCATCTGTAGGCGGATCGTCCTCCCTTATGGCAACTTCCTCTGCAATCGACACTCTCGTCAAGTCCCAGATGCCAACCACAGCTTCCTCACGCTTCCAAGCCATTTTCCAAGCTGCCTTGACATTGTATCAAAAGCAGACCAAGAAGGACCTTATCGCACACCCACTTGCCTCCCAGTTACAATCGTGCGACTCAACCGCCGCCATCGTTGCATTTCTCCAAGACCAAGTTCGGGAATTCAACCAAGCTCAAAGTGGCGATGAGAGATTGACAAAGTGGTTGATCCCAACTGTAAACGTACTGTACACGTTTTCTGCCGTCATCTCCGAAGGTGTCGGTTTGGTAAGTCTCAATACTTGAGCTAATATAAACTTCGAAACCTCCTCTAAAATTCGTTTTCAAGGTATTTTCGCCTGCGAAAGTGATCTTTACAGGCATTGGTGTCTTCCTTTTAGCGAGTGTCCCATCTATTTCTCTGTGCGGGATCGTGCTGACATAGAAGATCTTATAGGCCGCTAAGGATGTCGCAGCGAGTACAAACGCGCTCGCAGAGCTCTTCGAACGCATTGGATCCTTTTTCAAACGACTCGAAACGTATACAAAGGTGACGCCAACTGAGGCGATGACAGACATAATTACGGAGATTATGGTGGAAGTACTTACGATCTTTGGGATCGCAACGAAAGAACTAAGGCGGGGACAAGCCAGTGAGTCTTAGATTGGCCGTCCATCTGCCTCCACTAAAGAATGCGTAGAAAAGTTCCTGAAGAAATTGGCCGGAAGGACTGATCTGGAGGATGCAGTCAAGAAGTTGGACAGATTGACGCAAGAAGAGGCTCGGATGGCGCTTGCGGAGGTCCTGAGGATCACACACATTGTCCACGACGATGTAAAAGTAGTCATCGATGGTGCGTGAGGCGTATCTAGCCGGTCACCGATACCTCAAATACTTTTACTTTCAGACGGACAGGAGGCAAGAGCGGTGGCGAAGGAATCAAAGTCAATTATCCAACAGACATCGAACAACGTAGACGAAGTCAAGTGTTCGTCATCTCGTGTCGTCGCCATTGCTCGTTGCTCGCGCTTACACCTGTTCACAGGGAATCAGATAAGACAGTTCCTACAGGCGTGGCTCTCTCCCGCCGATCCCTCCACAAATCACAACATTGCACAAAAGGCTCAACACAAGGGTACGGCCGTATGGTTCTTTCAAGGCAGTATTTTTATCGAATGGAAGTCTACTGGCTCCCTCTTGTGGATCCACGGAAAACGTGCGCTTCTATCAGCCATTTTTGTCCTTGCGCTTTCTGACAGACCGATTTTTATAGCGGGCTCAGGGAAAAGCGTTATCTGGTATGTTGTTCTGAGCCTGCTTCCTGCCTGAACTTATTTCCCGCTAGTTCCTCTGTCATTCAAGACATCATGGTTGTATGCGAAGCTGGATCAGCCATCATGGCCTACTTTTACTTCGATTTCAAGGACCTCAGCAAGCAAACTTGTCACGACCTTCTACTTTCTCTCGTATTCCAGCTTTCTACTCGCTCTAGTCCTTTCTGCGACATTCTCCACCAAGTTTATAAAGCACACGAAAATGGCACTCGACAGCCGAGTGACGACACCTTGAAAGGATGCTTGAAAGAGATGCTTAGACTGCCGAGACAGGGCTCAGTTTTCATTGTCCTAGACGCGCTCGACGAATGTCCAGACTCTCCAGGGATTCCATCTCCTCGTGATGAGGTCCTCCAACTCGTGAAAGAACTCGTGGGCCTTGACCTGCAAGGATTTCACATTTGCGCGACCAGTCGCCCAGAGGTCGATATCCGAGCTGTCCTCGAACCACTGGTATCTCGTTCGGTTTCCCTGCATGACGAAAGTGGTCAAAAGTCGGACATCGCTGACTACGTTCGAAACGTCGTCAACTCGTCCCCGAGTACGGCGATGAAGAGATGGAGAGCAGATGATAAAAAGCTTGTGATCGAGACGCTGACAGAAAGATCTGATGGAATGTGAGAGAATCAGGTTATACTTCGCTAACGGCTATTTCTTATGCTGTTGTGCAGGTTCAGATGGGTGTTTTGTCAGTTGGACGCGCTGCGACATTGTTTCCCCCAGAACCTCCGTCAATTTCTCAACGAGTTGCCCGAGTCCCTGGACGAGACATACGAGCGTATTTTGAGAGGCATCAATAAAGCTCAAAAGGATAACGCGCATCGTCTGTTACAGTGCCTTACTGTAGCCGTCCGGCCGCTTCGAGTCGAGGAGCTTGCAGAACTACTGGCATTCGATTTCCAAATGTTGAGCTCGGGGGGGATTCCGAAATTGAAGGACGACTGGCGGTGGGATGATCAGGAAGAAGCCGTACTTTCAACATGTTCAAGTTTGATCGCCATCGTCCCTGACGACGATTCCCGGGTGGTGCAATTCTCGCATTTTTCGGTGAAAGAATACCTCACATCGCCTCGTCTCGCACAGTCTCAAGACGATGTTTCGCGGTTTCATGTTGATCTCAATTCGGCGCATACGGTCATGGCGCAGGCGTGCCTGGGAACACTTCTCCTGCTGGATGAACACGCTGACGTTGAAGGGTTCCCTTTGGTCCAATACGCTGCTCGACACTGGGTGGATCATGCAGGATTCGAGAAGGTGTCATCACGCGTGCGGAATGGGATGGACGACCTATTCGACAGCTCTAAGCCACATTTCGAGGCGTGGCTCCGGGTGCACGACATGGACGAACGCTGGCTCTATTTCTCGTTCGAGTCGTCACTGCCACACGGCGTTGGTTCCCCGCTTTACTATGCCTCATTCTTTGGATTTTATGACTTGGCAGAACGTCTGATTATGCGGCACCCTGAACAAGTAAATGCAGGTGGTGGTCGCATCCTAGCCCCGCTTCCGGCGGCTTTGCACAAGGGACACTTCGGTGTCGCGGACTTACTTCGCAAGCACGGTGCGGTCGTGGACGTCCGAGACAACAATAATAGGACTCCTCTATACACTGCGTCGATCGATGGACGCGTCGACATCATGAGGTGGTTACTAAATCACGGTGCAGATCCAAACGCTCGGAAGGTTAACTGGCTCACACCGCTGCACATAGCAGCAGGCTATACGGAAATCGAGGCTGTTCAAGTGCTACTCGAACACAACGCAGACGTCAACTCGCGACGGTGTGACGGTGGCAGAACTCCGTTACACGACACCATATCCAGCTTTCGTTACCATCCGGAGGGAAAGAGAGTTGACGTCGTGCGGCGGCTACTGGAACGCGGGGCAGACCCAAATGCACGTGACGACAAGCAATCGACTCCATTACATGAAGCCTCGTCCAATGGGTTCCTCGAGCTCGCTCGAGTGCTACTCAGTTACGGAGCGAACGTAGACGAGAAGGATTGGAAGGGCGAGACCCCATTTCAAGTAGCTGTGTCAAACAGACACGATGAAATGACGAAGCTGCTTTTAGAACATGGTGCTGTAGCTTAGCTGTAGCTTATGCGTTCACGTTTCGGTTACCCACACGTAAAGATCTATTAATATCAGAAGTCTTTGTATAACTACAAACCGGAAAAGACGCTGCTGAGGGGCTGATGAACCTCACAGAATGCGCGCCCCCCTGTCATTGCCATCCCGTGAACCATATATGACAATGGAAGACGGCATTCGACCCCATGCGGTGAGGCGCGACTTGCATATCAAGTAAACTTCACACAGCTTGGCGACAAGTGTTCAACGCTTCCTAGTTTAGTTGCATGTATGCATTATTGTAATAGTGATAGCGTTTTATCAGAGTATAGGAGACTGATATAAACTGTAAACGGCGGAAGAAAAGAAAGGGTACGGCTGGAGAACTCAGGATCGGCGCACGGGGACAGCAGGCGCACTCATTTGCACTCCGTGAGCGGTCTTGGTGACACCTCCGCGCGTTCTTACTGGCGCGACAGTGCCGCTGTAATGACAAAGCAGATGCACGGGCGCTCATCGATCATCGACGAGCTCCTGCTCGTGCACGATCCACACGCCATGTACAAGCGCCTCCTCCACGACGTCCTGCGATGGGTATCCCTCGGACATGATGTTGAACGACGGTGCATTGCGCGATGCAGAGTTCGCGGGGTTCGGTGGCCTCACCGACATGGGCACGGATATGGTCGGCATTGCAGAACGCGGGCGGGTGTGGACGATCTACGACTCGGAGGCAAAGTTCCTAATAGAGCGCGTCAGCCTTGGCCTGATATCCACGAATGCCCGACCTCGATCGCAGGCGTGCTGGTTCGCCTCGCCAGCCACAAGGTCCGTCTACGTCGAGCTGCATCGTCATTGCGCGGTTGTGCACCCCTTGCTCCGATGACGATGATGACTTGATCCATCACGCCTGAAATGTCGCGCGTAGGGTCATCAGCGGTAGGCCATGAGAAATTGGGGTATACAGTGCATTCACACACGAGGAAGGTACATAAGAAGAGAGGGGGGTAGGGGTACAGTATCATGGGGGTAAAGAGAAGCTATCCTGGCATGGGTGTCAGACTCGTACTGTAAATATGCTTTGCAGCACATACCATAACGAAATTTTCCGTTCTTTGACCGCCGAGTTCTTCGGCAGAGCCGAGGGCTGCTACCCCCAGCAAGTGATACCGCCGGAAGCCTGGTCATCGAGGAGAAAATGTGGGCTGTGGGTTTAACGGTCCACATTGAGGTACTCCACGTGCTCGGGCCGCCACCCGTTGGCACTACATCGGCAAGTCACGAACTGGTACATCAGCAAGACCAAAAGTCACTAGCGGGACTATTGGTAGTTCCGCTAGTCCCACTAGCCCTCTACTTTTGACCTAGCGCATGGCAACTCTGCTAGCGCTAGATGCCCCTACCTATATCTAGTTCAATACTTAAGTACCTAGTTCTGTGTGTGGGTCTAGTAGGTATACCTAGACCTAGCCGTGTATCTAGTTCTTGTCCCCGAGTCTAGGTACGCTGGCTGCCCCTAGTTTTTCTCCTTGATTCCAGTACGGCTAGCTAGCTCTAGTCCTTCACCTCAGATCTAGTATAACGGACTGCGCTAGTAATGCCACAGTATACCAGATCAAAATACAGATCGTTCGATGAATCACACCGGATTTCCCAAAAAAAGGCACTGAATTTGTATGATAGTAGTAATACTGCCTACACAAAACGTTGGCTAATTACCCCCCTCCCCCAACCAATGCCATTCCAGCTCTCCTATCCTCGGACCAAATCCCCAGAGTGTACACCGGGATAACCCGGGTTTGTCAATAGACGTTGGTACCCTACATATTTCAAATGCCGTCTGCGCACATTGACAGGCCATGAATGAGGCTGTCGATGTGATGATGATGTATGAATAAGACCGCGTAAGGAGATATCGTCGCCTGTGAGAAAAGGTCCATTATGAAGAGCTCGAGAATGAGAGCAAAGTCACGTGTCCAGGAAAACTTGGAAACGACAGAAAATCGATGACATTGGAAATGTGTGCACATATGGCACTTTGCGCGCTGTATATACACGTTGTCTACGTGCCTTTGGGACACTCTTCACTCCTGTCCGCAACCGATCTATCAGTTTCAGTGTAACATGAGCGTGCAGGTTCATCAGAGTGGCAAATTAAGGACTCACCAATCTATTTCTATTTGAGCGTGCAAGCTCGTTGCCTCAGCCCCCACACCTCTGGAGTCCTCTCCATTTTCTTCGTCATGGTCAGTTCCTCACAAATAAATCGAGGCACGATCCTGTATCTGTGACCAGTGAGAATCCTTGAGCCGTTGAGTCGACTTCACGAGCGCATGCGCCCTGCTGCCCCAGAGGTTATCTGTGAACCCATGGCCGGGAACACGGGTGGCCCCTCTTCCACTATCGTCATCGTGGTTGGCCTTGGAAATGTCTTCACCGGTCTTGAAAAGTGTGAGAGCGCGTTCGACCTAGTGTAAGCATCAGGTTCTGGACCAGGGAGAACGAAGATGCTAGTGACACTTGGCGTACTGCAACTGTCGCAAGGGCAAGCCCGCCGGTCTGAGGGCCATACTTCCCGCCGTCCGGTGATATCTTTCGCAGGTGCCTTGCATAGACCTTCGAGATCAGGACTGAACAAAATGGGCCGCACCCACTCTAGAAGGTCATCAGGATGGATCCTGGTTGTCTGAAGAAACAGTACTCACCAGCCTATCGGGGAACCTGTACACAAAACGCAAGTCCGTTAAGTTATCTGAGACATATGCTACAATGTCCTCCTCTGAGGAAAATTGGCTGTCTCCCTCCCAGAGATCGGAGACTGCGTGGTAGCCAGCCTTTCCTATGTTGCTGCGCCAGTTGTTGAGGGCGTTATCGCACTGGAAAAAGGTTTTAATATGACAGATGGATTACTTGGAGTGACGCACCACATTGAGTACAATCTCACGATTGCGTTGATCTAATGGAACAGAGGGGAACGTGCGCTTCCAGATGTTCACAATCTCACCTTCCATTTGGCAATTTGCACCAAATGGATCTTCTTGAGTTCCCGCCCAGCCGTGCAACTGAGGAAGGAACACTCTCCGCCAGGTATGAACACCTCTGCCACCGCCGGGAAAGGGGAGGTCAGCAACTGAGTACCTTTGCTTACGTTGACGCTTCCGGTCCCCCTCTGGTAGTGGGGTCGGACATCCTGTACTCATCATGGCAGCAGCCCATTTTAATTTCATCCCCACCTATTATTGGTTATACCCTGTTTGTAAAAGGCTAATCAACGACGTACCTGCGCCGTCGTTTGCGCTTTAAGTGACCCCTCATTGACAGCTTGTGGAGACCCACGCCAAGTTGCGCTCTTGCTGGCCTTGGCCCATCCGGGGGCCTCGTATGGCTCATCTTCGTGGAAGGCCCCTGAGACGAGGCCATTGTTCCCTTCCTTCGTGTTGGCTTGGCCTGAGGTCACACTGCCTCTGCTGGTACTGGGGGCTTAGCAAGTTCGTAGTTTCAGTTCTACCCCGCATAACGTGACCAAATTACTTACCGTGCTTTGCCTTGGCTCTCCAATCGGTGCTGAATCCCCCAATCACAATGGCGTTGCAGCGTTTGATGCCTTTACGCCTAGAAAAGGTGGTGAGTAAATGGTGGCACTCAGCGTTTAGTCTATACATAAAAAGAATGGTAGTACTTACGCCCTCACAGGCTCCTTGTGTTTCTTGCTCAACAGGGCAGCATGAGGGTTGGTGCGTGCTGCGTTGATGTCGGACCGAAGTGATCCAATCTTCTCTTTCTGTGGTCCAGATGACTAATGATGACAAAGACAGTTTTCGGCGGCACGAGTAACTTACCTCGGCCCTCTTTCTTGCTGCGTATCCAATTGGCACAAAGTCCTTGGATTCTTCGCTTTCACCCTCAAACTCATCCTGGAGCTCGTCAAAACCTCTCCCAGAGGTAGGTGTGACACAGGTCGCTGGCAGAGGTATTGGACTGGTTGCAATTTCCGTTGCAATTTCCGTTGCACCATCGTTGACCATGGGGCCCACAGTATCACTAGGTATGTTAGATAGCGCAGGCTTGGTACTAATCCTTTGCACTTACCTTGACTCGTCTTCGCTTTCACTCCCTATAGGCCTGTTCGGTGTCTGGTCCTCTGAACCACTCCTGGGGACCCCCAAAGCTGCTGTCCCTGATGACTGGATATGACGAAGATCTGGCCTAACTGAATGCGTCTGGAGGTCTTCCTCATCTTGTTCCATGGAATCCTCAGTTGTCGCAATCGTTGTGATGGCTTCGCGATGCCGCACCTCGACTCCCTTTCTGGTGGCAATGGCCACCGCCTTCGCTCTGGCTTCGTCTTCTTCTATTTGTTTTCTTGGGCGTCTTGTTTGCTGACTTTCCATTATGATACGACCAGGGTGCGCGTCTGCATTGGATGCACGCGTACTGACGGGCATATTGGAGGAGACTCACTCGGAGAGTGGGTGAATGATGGTGAGTGGGTACAAAAGGGGACCGTCTGTCCCACCCATCGATAATCCTGTCATTTTAGGGTACTGTGTTTCTGTTTATTCCGTCCGTGTGCCGCACATCGGAAGGCTAAGGAAGCGCTGCTTCTTAGTTATAGCTTTAACACTTTGGTTTCCATGACCATGAACCTGGCGTGTCAGGACGATGTGTTTGCATGTGGCGTGCACTTAACGACTTGGACAGCGACTTCGTTCATGCTTCGGATCCATTTGGCCGGTAATGCAGCCGCCTCTTTGATAGGCTTAAAATATTGTGTTTCCAGGCGAAGCCTCGGAAACCATTTTATGCGATCAATTGTGCGGCGCACATTCAATAACAATGTTTCATTCACGCTCACATACTAAGCGAATAAGGGTTGTGGCTAGCGAAATAATGAACGAAAGACTCTGGAGGTCAATGAGCCGACGGCCGGTCCAAGGAAGGACGAGCGAAAAGGGACCGTAAAAACGGTAGGAAGTAAGCGAAAGTGCTATGCGAGGCCCGCACAGGTGTCTTCAACTTATACCTGCCCCGATAAGTTTGATTGTCACACAGGAGAAAGATGAAGAGGGTGAATGGGGGAACCGATGCTGATATTGAACATAGACCCAAAGCCCTTAAATACATCGTGTACTTGTAAGCAAGGGTGAGCAACGTTGAGAGAAGTGGAAATGTGAAATGGGGGAAAGGTAAAGTAAAAGTCCAGATGATATTGATGGAGGATGGAAGATGGAAAGCTAAGGGAAAGACCAGATAATATTGATGGAGGACGGAAGATAGAAAGCTAAGGGCAAGACTATGGTAAGGTCGACATCCACAGGTGCAAGATGACTCTGCCGACGTGTACTAAACCAGAGCGAATTGTCAAGAGTGAACGGGGGAGTAAGTATCGCAAGTGAACGAGAGGAATGGAGACAAGTAGGTGGTCAGAGCCGAAGAGTCAAAAGAAACGCAAATGAGGACGGAGTATGGTCAAAGAGGTGGCGCAGGTGGCGTCAATGAGGCAAACTAAAACGAAAGTCAAGAATTAGTTAATAGAGATGACAGAAAGTCAACCCACCTTTGCCTGAGCGCGACTCCAAGCTGAATGTTATTGACATGAATGGATGGGGGCGCAATGATGATCAACTGGGAATGAACGCATGGACGAGATTGTAGAGTCACGAGGGGGGCAGGCAAAAGAAGGTCTGAGCGACGAAGAATGGCAAGGAAACTGTCTTGAAGTGGAACCCTTGATGGCGCTGCGAATAGGGAGTTGACTGGAGAGGAATGGGTGATCGAGGCCGGCCGTCAATGCCAGACGAGGTAATGAGCGACGAGGGTGGGTCCAAATAAAAAGAGCGACAAGGTGGTGGTATAGAGAAAAAAGATGGGGGAAAAGACGATGCGAGATAGGATAATAGAGTCTGAGGCCACGAGGTCCGACCGACGAGTCCGAAACGGGCCGAATGTGCACCATGCAACTTTGTCATTTGGCTGGCAAATTACTAGAATGCGACTTTGTTTGCATGGTGATCTATGTACTTGTTGACGTAATACGCACTAAATGTATCTAGTGAGTATGTATAATGAAAGTCCAAAGGTATCTTCCTCTTGCCGTAGACTGGAATAAGGTGGGCTGCCCGCAGGAAGGAATCCAGGTGCACCACAGTCCTGTCTCGTTTACCACGTGTGATATCTGGTCGCACCACCCAAAGCCCAGTCGTTCGGTCACACCCCACCCTCGTGAACCACTCAATGAGTGCACAGGGATAGCACACGTCTCCATAAAGAACAGAGAAAAGGAGCTGTACTCGTACGACGGCCATCCCCAACATCCCCGGCTGAGTGTCATCCTCAACGATAAAAGCACAGTCGCGGCATGGCTCGTGGCCTCGCCATGAAGGTGTTGAACGAATGCGTTTGCGTCGCATGCCCTGTGTACCACAGGGGTCGCTTGGAGAGAAAAATGTGGCCACCGCAGAATGAAAAATAGATATCTTGCATCTTTCAAGTGATATTGCATCTGACGTCGTACCTAGCTGATTGGCAATACACTCGCAGCTCATGTAGTGTAGGTTGGGTTCGCCTATGTGACGAGCAATTCCTTCGATATCCTTCGGATAATGGGGAGCTTCTGGAGTCAGACAGGGGTCATATGTTCAGAGCGATTAACACAACTTACCTGGAGTCCGAGCCAATACAACATGCCCAAGCACGTTCTCCTCCACAGGCCCCCCGTCATCGTCTTCATCATCCCCATCAGATGGCAAATGGGGAGGATTGGGTGTTTGGGAGGTGCTTGGCATATCAGTGCGCCCTCCTGGTAACAGGCCTGATGCAGCGAGATGGCAGCGCATAGCTGCGAGTTTGTCAAGCCGCTGAATGGTGAGCAACATTTGTCCCAAAGCTTGATATCGATTTGATCGGCGCCATGGTTTCTTGACTGCTGTAATATGACGAGATTCGGTGATGGAAGAACAGAGGCCACCCGGCGCACCAAAATCTTCAATCATGCGCCGGTAATGGAAAAGCGAATGTTGCCTGGGGAGCGCGAACCCTTTAGGCCTGACACCAGAAGTCCGGAACACCTCGCGCAGTTGCTTGAAGTCATCCAAAGCACGATCAAGGGCGTCCAATGCGACTGAGTTGATGTTCTGGCGTCGAGCAATGTAACACGCATCGATGAATGCGCGTAGACACAAGATAATTTCATCCGGAACATAGCCAACGATTGCAGGAACATAGACCTTGATGAGGGCCTTAGAATCGTCACCCGTCCACTGCTTGAAGCGACGACCATGAGGGAATCTACGGAGGCCGGGAAAGGGGGGCACCGCGGAAATTCTTTCTACCAGTTAGACTAGTGAATTGGCCATATGCGTGGATACATACCGCCGGTCCATATCATCCAGGATGTCATTTGCTTGGCTTTCACCATGTTGCATCATCAAATAATCACACACCCAAACGACCAAATGGTCCTTGAAGGTGCCCTTAATGACCTGGTGTAAAAGGTCTGGCGATATCATCTCGTATATGTCGGCATGCGGAAAACCAAATGTGAACGGCTACAAATGAATTGAGGGTGATTAGTATACTGCCGACATAAAAACATAACATACAATATGTACCACAATATCACTGTGCATGCCGTATGCAGCCCAGAGTGTTTGGGAGTCGAGAACACCCCTTATGACCTCCGTGTGTCTCAGTGTGCGGCGCAGGGCATGTGTGTCCAGGTTTTTTGGAAGTGCTGTGCATCTGAAAGCATGTGTGATCGTGACGTTCACATGGTGAGTGCAGGGCACTCACTTGGGGCACCAGCCTCGGACAATACCCGTGAGCACTGCTTGCTCGGGGTAATCGGCAATGAATGCAATGAGGTCGTAAATGACCCGTCTGAAGTGACCATCCGGGCACCTGCGGATAACAGGGGTCGTCATCCCCGAGCGTAGTGAACTGAGGACGGCCGAAATAGATGAGTGATACAGTTGTCCCTTGAAGGTTCGAAATTTTAGGCTTTCATCGTATCGGTGGTCACCTGAAACATATGGAAAATTGCACCCGTTAGAGAACATAGTGGGCTTGAAAGAGACTTACACCGTGGAATAGCAAGGAATGCGATTGGAATGACAGCATTACGATGCGCTTGTCGGACAGTATTGTGTACATTACCAATTGACATGTACACGGGGTGGTACTGGACATGTCCCGTTGCCACCGATACTGTCGTCTCATCACTCCCGAGGATGAGCGGGCAATACATAGCCCCTTCTGTCCCTGGGTCAGCTGCGAAGATGCCATCCTTGTCCGTGAATGTCAATACACTTCGCTGAGATGTGAAAGATTCGACTTACACTGCGCCTCCAAGCAATATTCCCTGACATCACGTCGCTCCACAGGCGTGTCCCGTCTGCGTTGAGGTCAATATACGGGCGTAGATCAAATAGGCCGTGGAAGTCGGGGTTGCTTAGCATTGCGGACAATACGCTGTCCGGGTTGCGATACCAAACTTCATAGACCATACGCATCCAGGAGGGAGCGCCTTCGTCAACGTCTTCTGGAACTGTGGTCACCAAACATTCCCAAGGAACGTCGCCATGCGCGGAGGAGTCGATGAGCGAGTACAAGTCCTCATGGCTCTCAAAAGGTGCAGCGGAATCAAATTCAGACAGGGATTGAGCCCACAGCTGGAGAAGGGTGTCGATGTTGGTGGCGGAAAGTTCTGCACGACGATAAATGAGGTCCGCTAACTGAAACTGGACCTCGTTTTCAAATGGTGCCCAGTCCCCTCCTGGTGCGCTTTCCTGGGGTGGTGGTGGTGCGCCTGGTGGCAAAAAGTTGCCATCTGAGTCACATGGAAGGGCTTCCCATCGTATTGATGGTCAGGCATGGATAAGAGCTCAGACGTCAAGGACGCACGTACCTGTCAAATGAGGGTGCTCCTTCCTCTGACGGTGTGAATGTGACACAACAGGTTGCACTCTGATTGTGTGGCTGTTGGTGACCTCATGGGAGGCACGGAAATGGCACGTATGCCCATTCTGACTCCTGAAAGCCAATGGGCAACCGGGGTGGGGACACCAGAGCATGGAAAGCGGAATACTTCGCACCTTGCTTCATACCACGGCAAGCCAATAGGTTAATAAACAAGTACTTGAGAAATGGCTGTCACTGCAGCCGTTCGGGAACCGGAATCCTAGTGTTTGCTGTAGCATCGAAGTGAGAGTACATGTGAAAGGAGTCGGTGAAACCCTCGGTTAATGGTTCAAATTAAAAAATAAAAAAACCCTCGGTTAATACGAGTCGGCTCTTGAGTTGGCTAACTAACATTGCTATCATGATCGGCAATCGGATCAATCGGATCTGCAGCTTGCTCCGGAGTTGCAACCGACTTAACTCTGACCCTCAATGTCCTCAACTCTCCATGACTTCCGTTCGCCACGACTTCGCTGGTCTAGGGCCATACCCAACAGCTGTACTAGCACGATATTGGCCCCACTGGATTCACATCAACCATTCCAGGTTTTCGGCTCGATTGCAAGGCTGGCTGGCTTGGTGTTTCAGAGTTCGCCCCCCTTTTTCGCTTGGCCTGGTTCTTACTAACGTACTACCAACCCCCGCAAGCAAAGTACGTATTCAGAGGGGAGTCAACCAAAACCCTCCGAATAGGTTTGCTTCTGGCTACGGTTTCACGTTCGCACCAGCCCCTTACCTTTCCCCTTATCCCTCCCCTATCCCTTGCAAGCGCAACTCCATAACATGACTAGCTTTTCTGTCGCTCAGGCTGACATCCGGAATTCCTTTGGGGTGGCCTTTATCGGGCTGCTCGTCAGTACTACGTGAGTCCTATTTCAGCACTTCCATATGTCTATTTCTCCTAACCTATTAAACTAATAGGCTCTTTGGCTTGACCATTGTGCAGACGTGAGTCTGAGTGAACACACTTTCTCTCGCACCCTGACTAACAAATCCGATGCTCTTGTAGATGGATATACTTCTGGTAACTATTCCTTATCTCCAGATGCAACAAACCAACTCGTCCCAGGAACTATCGGAAAGACTCAAAGCTACTCAAGGTCTTCGTTGTATTCGTAACGTGCGTGATGTTTCAATCCGGCTTGTCCAGGTTGTGATATTTTTATTAGAACCATGGATGGCTTTCACGCGATTCTATGTGCTTATGTGATCTACTGGTAAGTCGCCAATACACACCCTGTTCTACATGTACTCACCATGGTAGGTACCTCATTTTGAATTCCGACAACGTTGAAAAACTAAGCTCTAGTATGTGGTGAGTCAACCGCTTCCAAGTTGGAGCGGAGTCGTGTCTGATTCACACCTCAGGGTCCTGAACGTATGTAACTCTGAACAGTCTTACCTCCAAGCCACTCACACCACATCCAATGCTGCGGCCGATGTAGTTTCAGATCATTATAAGTGTATGTTATACATTCAGTAATCTGGCGTCACGTACTTACTGAAGATCGTCGTAGATCATCGTCGGTGCTTCCATGGAGCTGTCGTCGTTTGTGCGCCATCTTCATCTTGCTATTTGTCCTAACACAGCATAGCTATTATGCAAGACGGGTCTATGTTAGTGAGTTTTTGTCCTTTGTCATCTATTGTACTTCCGAGCTATAATTTGTTTCTACCAGTGAGCCAAAGTATCGTCTGCCCGATCGTCATCGTAAGTCATCATCATCAACTTATCGGAGCACCTCTGAATGTGGATTTGTAGGGGGCGTTAGTCATTATCACTTCCTGTGAGTGCTCTCGGTTTCCCCTGAGAGGTCTTCACTCACGTCATTGTAGTCTTCGGGATTTGTGAGTTCCCTGTTCACTGTTTCATCCATGAGTGACTCAAACTTCGCTTGCTAGTTTTCACTGTAAAAGAGTAGGTACATTTCTTCCCTGGGCGTATTATCAAATTAACCGAAACCCATTTTCAGGGCGGTCCTCAAGCAGTTCGACAATTTTCACTCTTTGACTGTATGTTCCAACCCATACCATATCCACTCATGTTAACAGCTTGATAGTGGATTTTGTGTGCAGGAATGGCTGCAGGCGCTCTGGCGGACCTGCTGGTTGCGGTGGCGATGTGCCAGTCTCTCTACCGCAGGAAGACGGGGTTCACGAGGCGAGTCCATCCTTTTGACTTTATGCCGTGGACCTAGCTGACACTCATGCACAGAACTGATTCCGTCATCATGACTTTGATGGCTTACAGTATCAATTCCGGTTTATTGATGGGGTGGGTTTTTTCCTCGTCTTCGTTGGCCAATGACCCCAAACTAACTTGAGTAGCATCCTCGCTACCACCATGACTATCAGCGTAACACCTTTCTCGTACTCCCGATTCGAGGTTTCTTATCTTATTTTATGACTAGTTCGTGGTTTCACCCTCCTCTCTAACGTGGCTGGCAATTTTCTGGGTGATGAGTAGGTGTACGTTTACAATAATCTTAAGCGCAGAGACGGACAATTGACATTGTCCCATAGGCTATGTAAACACACTGCTCGCTTTGTGAGGAGTTCATTTCGTTTGTTATCGCGGGTTCGACTTCTGACCGAGTCCACATCCAGATTGAACAGTCGGGCCTACCTCCGTGACAGGTCAATCCCTGGCAACTTGGAGCCGGATAACGTGTTCAACCTGTCCTCCATCTGAGTTGGGCCATCGACTGGGGCCAGTATCTTGTTTCCGCGAACTGTCCCACCACATTGGACTTCGGACGGAACAAATTTGACCACGAAGATCTGATTTCCAAAAGTCTTAGACCGGTATGATACTTCATCAGCTCGTGACTCCCTCGACGTTGGATATAGCACACGACGTAACTAGATCATTTCCCTCCTGTCAATATCAGCATCAATTCCGTGTTTTCCTCATCTCCCTCTTGTGTGATTACGGCTCCCCAGTCAGGTCTTAAGTCAAAGACGCCGTGCCCAGGTCGTTCCATCATATCGACAGGCTCTCGCTCGGCGTAGCGGCGGGCGCAGCGGTGCTATGGATAGCATCCATAGCCGTCGTGTTCTCTCTCTGAGCTCAACCCCGTCAATCCCAGACGCTTCTTTGTTACAGTAATAATTCAACAATAAATATATTGCATGGGAATCCCGAAGGTGACCAAAGAGGGTTGGGTGACTATCAAACCCGCCAACAAACCTGGTTGCACAAACCTGCTGCCATACCTGTCTGTGCACGTACCCATATGCGTGGGTACCTAGCCACAGATTGTAATACTAGCGAGAGCTGCGTGACTAGAGCATGAACTAGAATTACTTGAAAATTACTATTTACCCTGGGGTTGCCTGGTGACATAACGTGAAACTGGTGCGACTAGATGTGAACTAGATAATCCTAAAGAGGTCTAGCTCAACTGGTGCGAATAGTGCCAGTATGTCTAGTACATACAGTTGCAATAGCGACACTAGGCCCTTCTAGTGAGATTGCACCTTGCTGATGTATAAGGGATTCCAAATTATCGAGGACGAGTCCTTCTATGAGGAACGAAATATCCCGCATGATTTTGTGACTCATATATGACGATCTCATTATGGTGCAAATCTCGACTCGGAAGTTTCTCGGAAGTGTCTATCGTTCATCCCTGTGCATTGGCGCTTACTGGCGCCTCGTTGGGAAGCTTGACTACGAGGCGGTGTACGCCATCTACCCAGTGTTCCCACCCCCACCTGCACGCAGATCACCTTCGGTTCCTCCATAATCGCCATTTTTCTTATGTCCCAGGCTACTTCCTCAACCGCAGCTTCCTCACGCTTCCATGATATTTTCGATGCAGCCTTGAAATCCTACCAAAAGCAGACCAAGAAAGACCTTATCGCACATCCACTTGTCTCCCAGTTACAATCATGCGACTCAATCAGCGCCATCCTTTCCGTGCTTCAAGACCAAGTTCGCGAATTTGACCAAGCTCGTAGTGGCGATGAGAGGTTGACAAGATGGTTGGTCCCAACCGTGAACGTCTTGTATGCGTTTTCAGCCGCCGTCTCTGAGGGCGTCGGCCTGGTAAGTCTCGACATCGAGCTAATGGAAACCCCTGATAATCTTTTTAGGTGTTTTCGCCTGCGAAAGTGATATTTGCAGGGATCGGTGTCTTTCTTTTGGCAAGTATCCTATCTACTCCCACGCAGACTGTTCTGATGCTGGAGGTCTTATAGGCGGCCAAGGATGTTGCAGCGAGCAAAGATGCCCTCGCAGAGCTCTTCGAACGCATCGGATTCTTTTTCAAACGACTCGAAACTTATACAGAGGTGACACCGACTGCGGCGATGACAGACATAATCACGGAGATAATGGTGGAAGTGATTACGATCTTTGGGACTGCAACGAAAGAGCTGAGGCGAGGATCAGCAAGTTAGTTTCTGATTGACTATCTTTCAATCCCCATTGAAGTGCGCGTAGAAAAGTTCCTGAAGAAATTGACTGGAAGGACTGATCTGGAGGACGCGATCAAGAAGCTAGACAGATTGACTCAAGAGGAGGCTCGGATGGCGCTTGCGGAGGTCCTGAAGATCACACACATTGTCCGGGGCGACGTGAAAGTAGTCGATGGTAAAGTGGAGGGCATAGATGACAAGGTAGAAGACATGGGCGACAAGGTAGAAGACATGGGCGACAAGATAGACAATATGGGCGGCAAAGTCAACGACATGGACAACAAAGTCGACAACATCCGTGACAAAATCGATGACGTCGGCGACAAGGTAGACGATGTCGGTGACAAAGTAGACGATGTGGATGGCAAAGTAGAGGATATAGGCGACAAAGTGCAACGCGTTGATGAAAAAGTCAAAGTAGTCATTGACGGTGCG
This sequence comes from Lactarius indigo, assembly GCA_025766275.1. NCBI lineage: Eukaryota > Fungi > Basidiomycota > Agaricomycetes > Russulales > Russulaceae > Lactarius > Lactarius indigo. The sequence goes on along the minus strand of JAFKAC010000012.1, from coordinate 716,301 downwards.
TAATGCACGTCCAACCAGTCACCGATACCTTCTAACACCTTTCAGACGGGAAGAAGTCAAGAGTGCTGGCAATGGAAGCAAAATCAATTCTCCAACAGACCGCATACAGCGTAGATCAACTCAGGTGTTAGTGATCTCCTAACGTCGCCGTTCGCCGCTCGAGCTTAGACCTACTCACAGGGAGTCAGTTAACACAAACCTTACGAGCATGGCTCTCTCCCGCCGATCCCTCTACAAATCACAACTCTGCACGAAAGGCCCAACACAAGGGAACGGCCATGTGGTTTTTCCAAGACAGTATCTTCTTCGAATGGAAGTCTACTGGCTCCCTCTTGTGGATCCACGGAAAACGTACGTTTCTGTCACCATTTTTCGGGTTCGCGCCTCCTGACAGATTCTGGATTTCGTAGCTGGCTCTGGGAAAAGCGTTATCTGGTATGTTGTTCCCTTAGTTGCCTGCTTTCCTTTGAAACTTATTTTTTTCCCAGTTCCTCCGTCATTCAAGATATAATGGCTGCATGCGAAGCTGGATCAGCCGTCTTGGCTTACTTTTACTTCGACTTCAGGGATCTCAATAAGCAAAGCTGCCGCGATCTGCTACTTTCACTCGTATCCCAGCTTTCTACTTCCTCTAGCCTTTGCTGTGGCATTCTCAACCACGTCTACATTTCACACAAAAACGGCGCCCATCAACCCAGTGACGAAAATTTGAAAGAATGCCTGAAAGAGATGTTGAGACTACCGCGACAGGAATCAATTTTCATTGTCCTGGATGCGCTCGACGAATGTCCAGACTCATCCGGGATTCCATCTCCACGTTATGAAGTCCTTCAGCTCGTGAAGGAACTTGTCGATCTCCACCTGCATGGGCTTCACATTTGCGCGACCAGTCGCCCAGAAGTCGACATCCGAGCTGTTCTCGACCCGCTGGCGTCTCGTTCGGTTTCCCTGCATAACCAAAGTGGGCAGCAAACAGACATCGCCGACTACATTCAAAGTGTCGTAGACTCGTCCTTGAGTATGGCTATGAAGAGATGGAGAGCGGATGATAAAAATCTGGTGATCAAGACACTGACAGAACGAGCTGATGGAATGTGAGAGCGTCGAGTTATTCTGTGCTAGTGGCGGTTTCTTATGTTGTTGTACAGGTTCAGATGGGTATTTTGCCAGTTGGACACGCTGCAACATTGCTTCCCACCGAACCTCCGTCAGTTCCTTAACGAATTGCCTGAGACTCTGGACGAGACATATGAGCGGATATTGAGGGGCATCAATAAGGCTCAAAAGGATAACGCGCATCGTCTGTTACAGTGCCTTACTGTAGCTGTCCGACCGCTTCGAGTCGAGGAGCTCGCGGAACTACTGGCGTTCGATTTCCAAGCGTCAAGCTCGGGGGGGATCCCGAAATTGAAGGACGACTGGCGGTGGGACGACCAAGAGGAGGCCGTACTTTCGACGTGTTCAAGTTTGATTGCCGTCGTCCCTAGCGGTGATTCCCGGGTGGTGCAATTCTCGCACTTTTCGGTGAAAGAATTCCTGACGTCGCCTCGACTTGCACGGTCGGATAGAGATGTTTCGCGGTTTCATATTGGCCTCGAGGCTGCGCATACAATCCTGGCGCAGGCGTGCCTGGGAACACTGCTCCGGCTGGACGAACACGCCGATGTGAGAGGGTTTCCTCTGATCGAATACGCTGCCCGACACTGGGTGGACCATGCACGATTCGAGAGGGTGTCATCACGCGTACAGAACGGGATGGATAACCTATTCGACAGTTCCAAACCACATTTCGCAGCTTGGCTCCGGGTGCACGACATGGACGACGAATACTGGGCTCCGTTCTCGCCCGATGCGCCACTTGATGTCGGTTCCCCGCTTTACTATGCCGCATTCTGTGGATTTTACGACCTGGCAGAACGGCTGATTATGAAGCATCCAGAACAAGTTAATGCGGGTGGTGGTCGCATCCTAGCCCCGCTTCTGGCAGCTTTATACAAGGGACACTTCAACGTCGCGAATCTAATCCACAAGCACGGTGCGATCGTAGATGTCCGAGGTCTCAGTGAGAGGACTCCTTTATACACTGCGTCATTCAACGGACGTGTCGACGTCATGCGATGGCTACTCAATCACGGCGCAGATGTTAATGCTCGGAAGGATGACGGGTGGACACCGCTACACACAGCAGCGAGCCATACGGAACTCGAGGCTGTCCAAGTGCTACTCGAACACAACGCCGACGTCAACTCTCGGCGTGACGATGGGGGCACTCCGTTACATGACATATCCCGCTTTGGTGGTCTTCCGGAGGAAATGAGGGTTGACGTCGTGCGGCGGCTATTGGAACACGGGGCAAACCCGAATATATGTGACCACGGCCACATAACTCCGTTACACCAAGCCTCATTGGAGGGGTTACTCAAGGTCGCTCGAGTACTACTGAGTCATGGAGCGAACGTCGATGAGAAGGATGGGAATGGTAAGACGCCATTTCAGGTAGCTTTATCGAAAGGACACCACGAGATGACGAAACTGCTGATAGAACATGGTGCCGTGGCTTAGCCTTAGCGTATGTGTTCACGTTTCAGTTACCGATATGTAGAAATCTAATAAGGGATCTTTGTATGATAGAACTACTAAATGAAGCCAGAAGTGGCGCTGCTGAGTTGATGAGTTGATGAACCTCGCAGAGTAACCCCCCCCCATGTCGTCGATATGCCATGAACTATACAGTATATACCCTCAGAATGATGGCCCCATCGGAGATGCGAAACTTACGTGCCGACCACCTTTCATACAACTTGGTGAAAGGCGTTCAATGTGTCCTAACTGACGCTGCATGCATTACTGTAATGGAGACACCACTCTACTTGAGGTGATATAAACCGTAAAGGGTAGGAGAAAATAAGGCAAAGGCATAAGGGGAGATTAGTAAAAGGCGCACTTATTTATGCTTCGTGAGCACCTTCACGATGGCAGCCTTGATGACGTTAGCAGCGCGCTCGCACTCCTTACGCAACAGCGCAACCGTAATGGCGAGCCGGATGCTCGGACGCGCCTCGACGAGCTCCTGTCCGCGCAGACGCCGGGCGCGCGTGATCCACACGCCTTGCGCGAGCGTCTCATCCACAATATCCTACAGCAGGTGCTCCTCACCGGCCATGTCGAACGAAAGCGCGTCGCGTGGCGCAGGGGTGGTAAGGTTCAATGGCTTCGCAGGTGCGGGTGTGGATGGCGTCCCAGAACGTGGATGTGGATGACCGGCAAAGCGGGATACGAGGGGGTCGTGATTGCGTCGACCCGGTCAATAACGGCCCGGACCGCGCGCACGTTTTTTCAGTTGCATCGTGCTGGGAATCAATGGCGTGTTCCGTGGGATGTTGATACCCTCTGACGCGGAGATAGCAAGGGGTGCCGGGATCGCTGCAGAAAAGACGAAGGATGTCCCATTGATGCGCTGGTGATCCACGACGATACGCGAGCTGGCGCAGAATCCGCCTGACAAATTGAGCCCGTTGGCGACCGATCCGACGATCATGTCTATTTGCGTGGCCTTTGCGGTTGAGTTGAATATACACAATGCGAAGCAAAACAAAGGAATCGCATACGGGGACGTTATAGAGTTCCGTAAAACCGCGTCTGGTTCGTCCCACCGTGCCAAAGGAGATGCTCTCATCAAGAATAAGACGGCACCTGTACTTGTGTTTTAACTCGATCTATTCACTCAGTCAGAATGTGACTGTACTATCTCTGATCACGCATAACTTACGAGCTTTGGTAGATCGACCATGGCAGCGTCCCTCTCAAAGGTTCCCCCAGTGACGAAAAATCGTCTTGTAAGTGGTCCGCGACGGTTCCGACGTTCTTTTTAAACGCTCATGAGTACACCTTCGAGGCTCTTCAAATCCTTGTGATCGAACCGACGAACGGTAGAACGCGAAATTTGCAAGCCCCTCTGTACATCAAAAATGATACTCCGGTCGGTAACGGTGATGTCGCCACGCTTTGCAAAGACGGAGATCACGCAAAGTATTGTTGAGAATCCCTGCGAGTACAGAATAGAGGCCTCTGTGCCGAGGAAGTCTGCGATGTCACGCTCAAGGTCCATCTGGACACCTGCAAACCGAAATCATTTATCAAAGAGCGTATTGATAGAATAGGAACGCACCAATTGTACCATAGAATCCGGGAGGACCACAGCTATCGACACCATATTTTCGGAGGTTCTCTATCGCGTGCACTTTGGTAGTTTCGTTGCCAGCGAGACCCGTGAAGCTGTAAAGACTGAAAACAACTTGCTTGCCCGTATTGGCGAGTTTCGGTCTAGGCCCATTTGCACCGGAGACGACGGGTACGGACGTGAGGTCGGATTGTTCTTCTGGGGTGAGCAGGAACCTGGGGGTCTAGTGTCCATTCACCCACGAGTTCGTCGACCTCCTGTGACGTTTAACGTGGGTCGGGTACGGGACTGAAGAAAGGTACAAATGGCGAGGCGGGCCAAGAGGATTCCGAGGACCATGCGAGTGGGACCGTTCTGCTGGGAAGACCGACATAAGTTAGCAAGCAATGACATGGGACCCAGACATTTTATTTTTAAAAAAACAGATTCTGCTTGTATGAGAGCATAGGGTAGAAACGCGAGGAGTGTCTCAAGCGCGGGCGCTGAGCGCTGAGCCGTCGATAGTGGTGGTCATACTGGTCATGGGTCGGTGGTCGGAGCGAGTAAATGCGACGTGAGCCTGACGCGACGGGTGGACGTGCCGGGATTAGGCTCGGCGGCCTCATCGTCGACCTTTGCGGTTGCTGAGTGCGGCAGGCAGGCGAACGAAATTTTGCGATTTTTTGGACCAGTTGAAGATGGCCCCAATGAGCACATGCCACCTGCAGCTGGTATATTCAACGAACGAGTCCTCCTCACGTGCCATCGGATGGGTTTCGTCATTAGACCATGTACTGTATGCTGTAACCTACTGGACTAGTAGCAGCACTACTGTAGTAAGTTACCAAGTAAGTTACAGTATGCCTCTACTTGTTAATCACTCCGCCTCAGACCGTCCAACGTCCATACCGACCACCTTTCACACGATAATCCTATCCGGTATATCTTTAGCTGCGTGCGTGCATTACTGCAATAGAGATTGCACCTAAGTGTTGGAGAGAGAGCGTGTGATATAGACCAAGATATAGACTGTAAGGGGCGGGAGAAATAAGGGACGGCGGGAGAGCTTCGGATCGGTGGACGAGGGCAGCAGGCGCACTCAATTGCGCTTGGCGGGCGGCGGTATTGATGACACCTCCAGTATGCTCAAACTCCTTGTGCGACAGCGCCGCTGTTATGGCGAAGCGGATGTGCGGGCGAGCAACTGTCCGCACGTGATCCACACGCAATGCACTCGCGCCTCCATGATATTCCGCAGCAGGCACCGCTCCTCGCCCGCTATGTTGAACGACGGTGCATCGCTCGACGCACGGATCGCGGGGTTCGGGAGCTTCAACGACATGAGCGTGGGTGCGGTCGGCATTGCAGAACGTAGGTGGTGTGGATGATCGGCAAGGCAACGTTCCATACCAAGCGTGTCGGCTTTGGCCTGGCTCGCGCCTCATGGCTGCGGTGACTGCGCCAACACCTCGCCGGCGATGCCTCCCAGAGCTGCGTCGCGAGCGCGCAGTTGGGCACCTCCTTGCGCCCCGGCCAGACGACCTTCATGAACGCCTCGATGTACGCTTCCTTGTATTTTTCGCGATCCGCCGCAATGCGCACGTTCGTCGCCGACTCGTTGCAAAGAGCGGAGTCCGGGCGCCTGGGGTAGCAGGATGCACGTCAGCGTAATGTACAGATTCAGCCACCACGGACTATATCCTCTCAGTGATTCTGTGCGGTCCGGTCAGCGTGATATTGTCGCGTTTCAAGAGATGAGGAGGGGCACTTCGCTCTGGTAGGCGAGGTAGAATGTCGCGCGACGCGTAGAGTTACTTTACCGTGTGGAATCCGATGCCCGAACTGTGAGTGCTGCATGCCCATGTTGGTTGAATATACGGGGCACGTGAAGAACTCAGAAAGCTTAAATTGTTCTCATGACGGAGGTGATTTTACCTATGAGGTCTGGGATATCGTGTGCTGGGTCGTAGGCCATAGAGAGTGAAAATGCGGGTATACGGTACGTTGGCACACACTGAAAAGGGAGGTGGGCAGTGTTTATGCGGGGGGATCTATCCCGGCGTGGGCGTCAGCCTGGCTTGTACTTTACGTATTCTTTTCAAGACGTACAGTAGCGAACGCTTACATTTCGTGACTGTCGAGTTCTGCGATAGAGTCAATTACTGCCAGTGACGCAAGTGTGGCCAGGTGCTGTAGGTAACAGTGGGTAGTTACTCGAATATCATAGTCTTTCTATCGCAAAGACGGAGTTGCGCATTTCCGCGCCTCTAACAGGTACAGCCTGAGTATGTCCTGCAAGAAGACGGCGGCTCTGCGTCCGGTGGGTGTTGTTGGAGCGGTAGTAAGACCGGTGGCGCGCCGGGTGCCGCGGTATTAAGTTACTTGTCCTGAGCTCGAAGCTCTTCGATGGCTCACGCTGTCCAGGATCATGTACTAGATTTAGGGCGGGCCATGCTACGTGGAAGGCATGGAATTGGCCGTTCTCGTGCTGGATCTCAAACAAAACGCCCTCATAACACTCGACGGCCTGCTTAACGCCTCGGAACGGGCTATACTAGTAGTATCCTGTTCATAGGCGTTTCCTTGTTGTAGAAATTCTTCCCCCTCCATCAATCGCGAAGTGAGAGTTCGAGTTCGGGTTAGGGTTCGGAGGTCGATTCGGGGAAAGACCGCGGAACAAGAAGATCGTATTCGTGAAGCTGGGCAACGAGTACTGCAGTCGAATATGGGTCTAGCTTAGGGCTCGAAGAATTACAGGCTAGTCCTTAAGTACTACACTGGCAACGGTCGAGTCATCTATCTATCGTACGTGGATCGAATCATACAAACATTCGAGAAGGGGAAAGTCGAGTCAAGGGAAGAAATTTGAAAGAGAACTGGAATGAGTCGTATTGAGTCAACCGTAACACATAACGCCGTCGTGTCGTCAATCAGCTTCACAGTCCAGCAACGCAGAGAATAGATTCATCTCCTTTAGCAACAACTTCAAGTCGGAGTCCCGTGGTTGAGAGCAGCTGATTTCCGACCTAGCCCTGGGGGGAATAACGAACACAAAATGCCACTCCGCCCTTGGTGGCAATGCTCCCGGCACCTTTTTTGAAAAGAAAGGAACGATTCCTTTCTTTATTGGATGGTCTGACCCAATAGAGAATTGAAAAATGTAGAGCTTTCGCTCGGCCATAATAAACGAATCGAACGCCACTTGGTTCTGAGCTTCCGGTGCGTAGTAGACCTTATCTTTGATTGGGTGGTCCAGGCCAGACACTGGATATAAAAACGTCTCCGCTGGCCTAATGTCAATTGGTCGCACAAGCGGCGGATTCGCGCCGCTTTCGTGATCGGAGTGCCATCGAGGCAACTTCTTTCCTTGGTCAGATCCGCTCGACTCCCATTTAACCATAGGAACAAGCTCGAGCGCAATCTTCTTTTCCAGAATTGATTGGGCCAACGATTCGTACACGACGCCGGCAATGCGTCTTGTCCCTTCAACGTTCTCCAAGCTTTTGTAGAGTGCGATTCGCGCAGCTCGCGTTTCCTTTTGAAGTTGGTTCCGAAGCTCCAGCTTGATCATCTGTGTGATGGGCTCCAAGCGTCCGTAGGAAAATTCGGTACCATTGCTGACGTCCAGGTTCGCACGAATGAGATCCCTCCTCGGCACACGTTTCACGAGGATAAGGGTGTGAGACTCGTCGTCTATGTCGAGACTCGTTCTGTCCGAGGCCGTGTCGCCCATGTTGCCCATTTCGTCCATTTCGCCCAACCTCCTTGACGAAAGCTTGTTGAGTGCGGATCTATAATGAGCTTTATAGGCAATAAAGAGTGCCACGTTATCGACGAAGTCGAGGCAAATGCGGGGAGTGGGGCCATAGTGATAATACATATCGTCTATGCGCGGGTTGCTGGCTGTAAGCCCACGAATGACAGCACTACACAGAACCAAATGGTCACCCCAAATATGGAGGGCGGAAGCGGATGAGCTAACGCTTGGGATATCTCCTCTCTTGTCCAAGGATTCATAATAGCGATGCTACATTGCGTGGTCTTAGATAAAAGTTTCCATCGAGCCGATTTAGGAGAGGAAGATAATATAATAAGGTGATTGGTCTCATGCGCAGCGAGATAATCCGGGATTCCATCCTTGCAGTCGTCGGCATCAAGAAGCATCCAAACACGGGTCTTGAACTCAGTGGAGGGGTAGTCGGACGGGATCTTGAAGACGCCTTCCGCTACGAAGAGATACCGAGCCCCGGTACGGAACCAGATGACTGGCTTCCCTTCGGCGAGACGTCGGCACAAAGCATAAGTGATCCAATAGCTCTTCCCTTTCAGCCAGTATATTTTAGGAACAGCAAGATCACACAGTAAAACCCTTACCAATGCCGGGTTGTCCTGTGATGACCACCGAGGGGGGCATCTGCTCGTGACGGAGTGATTCCAGGTACTTGTCGCAATATCCATAGAGCCGGATGTACTCTTTGCGAACCCAGAGCACTGAGCGTTGTATATGTGGGATGCCAAGATTGAGGATGTAACCAGGACCGGTCTCATCTTCCTCGTCCTCGTCCTCATCTCCATCTTCATATTCATCTATGTTCATGGATTCGTTCTCGGGCACGTCCTGCACACCCTGGAGCCAGAACTTGCGATGCAGCTGTACGAGTGCACGAGAATCGTTGAGCTGGGTGATCTGGGTCGAATTTGGATCCGTCTCGTCAATGATGGCGCCGTACGCAGAGGGAGAATACTGTTTCATGAGGACATTCGGCATTGGGAAGAAGAGGTCGCGACAACGGAGTCTAAGTATGTACTATGCGGTCACCGGTCACTGGTCACCGATGACCCAATTACGTCACCAATGACGCCAGGTACGACTGGCTCAACCCCACCCCTAATGTCACGCGTCACGCACGTCACCGGTCATCGACATTACTGGTCCTTTGGGCCAGTTGAAAATGGCGGCAATGAGCACATGCCGACTCGTCCACTCAAAAGACGACATTGCATCCTCCCCATGCGTCAATAATAATGGGCCGCTTTCTCAAAGTAGAATGTATTGTATGCTGTATGTTTCTAGATCTGGAAGAGCTCCTGCCCGCACGTAATGCATACACCGCCTCCTCCACGGGTGTTTGCAGCAGACGCTCCTCGCCTGGCATATTGAACGATGGTCCATCGCGCGAAGGAGGATTCGTGGGGTTCGGCAGCTTCACAGACATGAATGCGGATGCGATCGACGTTGTAGAAAGTAGGTGGTGCGGATGGCCGGCGAGGCATCGTTCCGAATCAAGCATGCCATCTTGGCCCAGTGTCCAAGGCGTGCTGGGTTGCACCTCACGGTCATGGTAACCGCCCCAGACGCCTCGCCAGTCAGTCTCCACCCAGAGCTACTTTGAGGTGTGCGGTCGTGCACATCCTGGCATACCGGTTGGACTACCTTCTTGAGTCGCTCAGTCAACACCCCCTTATACTTTCCACAATTTGCCGCCACGTTCGTGTTCGTTGCCGCGTTTTTTTTTTTTTTTTTTTTTGAACCATGTTTATTCCGGGACAGTACATAATACAAGACCGGTCTTCGACTCCCTACAGAGCGAAATTTGAACGAGAGGTAACGTAAGAGAAGTCACGTGCGACAGAGCGAGGGTATAGAGTAAGCCACCTCATGAAGGAAGGCTGGGTACAAACGGAAAGGAGTAGCATACCGCACGAAGTAAAGTTAACGGCAGAGGAGTAATATGAAAAGAGTAAGAAGTGTGTCACCGCATCGGGCAGCCGACTAGGCCGGGTCCAGATCGTAGTCGAGCAGGTCTTCATTGGGCAAGGCAGGGTTAGCGAGGTATTGTTGGAGCTCTGTCAGCCATCGTTCCTGTGATGAGGGGATGGCGACTGGAGCCTCCAGGTCCGGTTTAGCAGCCAGCTTGGTGAGTTGGAAGAAACGGAGGAAAGTGTAGACAGTGGTAGTGGGATCTCCAGCAAAGAGGTCAGTGGGGTCAATGTGGTCCAGGGGATCCAGGGGATAGGGTGAGTCGTCATATGGATCATTATCGGTGACGTCGTGGGGGTAGAAGAGTGTACGTTGCGGGTTATATTGGGGGCAGTTGTACACGAGGTGGTAGTATGACTTGTCCGGGAAGCTGCATGGGCATATGGCGACCTCGGGTGGGAGGTCGGGCCGGTGTCGGTTGGTGTAGTTGGATGTGAAGGAATGGAGGGTGGCAAGTTGGAAAGCGGTAGTGTGTGTGCGTTGTGTGATGGGAGTGTATGATGATTCTGGCTTTTTGGGGGGTATGGCGGCCAGCCATAAGGGGTGGTTGCATCCATTGGGCGGTTTGTGGTAGTGGATGGAGTGCCTGTAAGCGTTGGGGAGTTTGTGTTGGGGGGTGTCGTGGATCATATGGATCCATTCTGTTCCCCATGCTTGGAATGCTTTGGCCCGACATATTTTCTTAACATGCGCAGGTGTCTGGATTTTGCGAAGGGTGGCTGCTGGTGCCTGGGTACATGCCTTGAGCGCTGCCTGCTGTGCCTGTTGATCTGCTGCTCGCTTCTTGTGTGAACTGGCCCACATGAGGTGGATCCTCATGTCCCTGTGCGTTGTAAGGATACCTCGGGCTCTGGGCCCGAAATCGCCTAGTTTCGGCCATACTCAGTTACCGAATCCTTCAGCCACTGCAGCCACCCAATTTTGAGTCAACTCGTCGCCGTTCACATTTTCGGTCTCCACTCCCTCCTGCCTCGTTCTCATCGTTCCCTCATTCCCCTTCTCATACGCTAATACCCAGTCATAATCCAAGTCTTGCTGCGTCATCTTAGTCCCTATTCTCATTGTTACGATTTTCTATTTCGGCCTTATTCCATTCTTCGGACTCGTTCTTTCTTTTTTCCCATTCCATCCCTTCTCCGCATCACGAGCCCTGTATGACTATGTGAACGATACGTTTACCTGGTTTCTATCACGCGCTTTGCTTATCGCTGTTATCTTTCGATAAAGCTCGACATGTGCTAGTTTCCGTTCATTTCCTAACCACGCGTGAGCCCGCATGATTCTCCTTTGTCCTTGATTTGGACATCCTCTTGTTCCCAGTACGACTCACCTTTGTTCTCCAATAGGGAACGGCGTTATTCCCCTTTTTGTCCAGTACGATACGACGAGTACTTAAGCCTAGCACTACCTAGCTTGTACGGTAGACTAGACTTCTTGTGTAATAACTACACACGACGAAGAGTCTCTCGATCCCCGACCTTTTGCTAGGCCTTCGCATCTTAGCCATCCTCTATAGTCCAAGTGGCATACGCCCTTGTGACTCTTGTGCATCATCACATCTGAAGTCGAGCCCCCGAGCTTGGACTACCATTTACCTGACTGACTTGGTACAGGTCGTACCCAACACCCCTGTAGTGGCGTTACACGAGCCAGCAAGGGAATATGGGCGCGACCATGAGGAGAGCGCCCTTCAGAATCTAAGTAAAAGGAAGCGAGTATAGGAGACAACAGACAATAAGAAGATCGGAACACTATGATGCACGACAATGGGAATCCTTCTCTGACTCCAACGGCGGCACAGAGGCTCGCGTGATCTTCATTGGCGTCTTGTGGGTGGGTGTCACGTTTCGACCCGGCTATTGAGGACCCTTACTATACCGGTTGCAACTACGGAAGTAAGGTAGATTAGTTGCGGACTTACGATAGGTGATTACGAGTACGATAGGAGATTGCGCGACGATTGCTGACTGAGGACTATGCCACTAGTACTAGTAGTAGTAGTATTAGGGTTTGAGCTACTTACGCGACACGTTGGACGCTACTTTACTGTGACTCATAGCAGCGCTTGAAAGCCTGCTTAACTTGTATTTAAACTGTCTTGCGAAGACCAAGATACGCCATCTTGGTCTTCTTGAATCGTCACTTGTTCTTCTCTTTCCTTTTCTTCTCTTCGTCCTTTATCTCGTTCGTGGACAGCTCAAGTGGAAGGTCTGTCGGTGTGCCTCCGCGCATTCACTAAGACAGAAGCTTGGACCTTCGAGTCTTCAAGTTACGCCTCGATACATACTGCTAAGTTGTTACTGCCATTCGCGCTCAAGTCGAGCTAACGTCGTGGCGACGTTACATTAAGACCAAGATTCCATCGTGGCCGCAACAACCAGAGATCAGTGGACGAACTTTCGTCCGTATTCAATCCCAAGAAGAGGAGAACGAAACGTCCCCACGCGCTTTTTACAAGCTGCCAGTTGGAGGGAACGACAAGAAGAAACCGGATACTTTGTAGAGTTTAACGGACCCTCGAGGTTCCGCCCAGTTGAGTTCAACTTCGACCATTTGTGTTGGGTAGAAGTTGCGTGGAACCCCATAGATTCCCAGTGGGACGCTATACGACCAGCCGGACCCAGATATCGTTGCGACATCGACGCACGAGAGCTCAACAGCAGAGCAGATTGGGGGCCTATTGACGGACAAGTACGAGAACACTCCACAGGAGAGGTAGTGTCAGAAGAATCGGAAGAAGAAAGTGAGGGACGAGAACCAAACCAGACCGAAACAAGCGGAGGAGCAATACAAGACCTCCTGGTAGAACGAGCTGAGTCCGCACACATCACCGAACCGGAACCAATTCACATCCGATCCCCAGCCATCATGGCCACAATAACACGAGCCATGGAAGAAGTCGCGCTAGAAGAAGCACGAGCAGTACAGGAAGAAGCCAGGGCTACCCTCATGCCCATTAACCCAGAAACGGGAGTACGTATGACCGCGGATGACGCCGCAATCTTCAGAGCAATAGGCTCTGATCGAGGAGATCCCCCATCCGAGAGACGACCAATGATGGAACTACCCCCGGGCATAGGAGGACCCGGAGACGATCCGCCACCGCCACCTGGGGGAGGCATTCCATTCGATCTACGAAGAACTGAACCGCCGAGAGGGCCGCCCCATGCCCCACCTGGAGGAGGAGGAGGAGGTGGCGGCGACGGGGGCGGTGGAGGAGCAGGGGATAGAGGACACCCCAGTGAAAAATTAACCGGCGAGCCACCCTCTATCTTTGACGGAGACCGACTTAAAGTCGACCAATTTCTCACGCAGTGGCATGTATACTGGGGCATGAATCTGGATGCCCCCATCATGCGTAACGACTATAGGAGATGCCTCCTATTCCTGTCTTACATCAAGGGAGGAGCAGTCAGCGAATGGGTTCTATCCTTCCTGAACTGGCTCAATCGACAAATACAACGGGGAATCAGCCCCTACACTCGAGGTTTATGGGACGCAGTAGCGGATGGATTCAGCCAACGATTCGAGAACACGTTGGAAAGGGAGCAAGCGCAGGCCATACTACGAAAAGGGTTCAAAATGGTGGGAGAGGACATCGATAAGTACGTCAACGACTTCGAACAGCTAGCACGGAAAGCTCATTACCACCTCAATGAACCGCAAACCATCGACTTATTTACGTCGGGTTTGCCCAAGGAGCTGTTTAAAAACGCGTTCCAATTCGACGAGCCCATAACATTCGACGACTGGAAGAGGGCCGTCCTCAAGCGACAAAAGAATTACATCCACCTCAAGGCTAGGCTCAATGAGTATAAGAGCACCACAGCCCAGCCGAAGAAGCAGACGGGCAACGCGGGATGGGCATTACCGCAGAATCTACCTCAAACCAACCCATGGGCCATGGATACTTCCGCCGATCGCGCCAAGGTACGGCTAGCCGGATCAGAAGACGTCGACTTCAACAAGTTACCCAATCACGACTGGCCCATGCCACCATTCCCTCCAAGAGGTGGCCCTGGGGCTCGAGGACGAGGAAGAGGCGGGTCTAGGAGAGACTTAAGGAACGTCCTTTGCTATAACTGTCACGCACCAGGACACCTCTCACGAAACTGCCAATACCCTCGACAGCAGAGACAATGGCAGAACCCTCCGTCTAGTAGCAGAATGACGGAAACCGCCTGGCCCCCGCCATGGACAGGGTCCCAGGGACCCGTCTCCCAATACGAACCATCACTGCCGGGGTACGCCACACCGGCACCCAGTGTAACACCCGCACCGCAAATCAAAGCGGCAAAAACGGCGGGAGAACAGGCGAAGGAGTGGCTTACGCAGGTAGCCAACAGCACGGATGAGGTTAAAGACCTCATACTCCAAGATTTGTGGGGAAAGGAGGGTTTTCAGAGCGCCTGAACCCGTCAGTCTGGGTGAGGGCATTGCAATGTAATTCCGTAATTGTGACAACGCGCTACCGATCTCTGCGAATTCCAGTGACTGTCCATACGAATTACCGAACGACTGAAACAAACGCATTGGTGGACTCCGGAGCCACCGACAACTTCATCAAACCAGGAATGGCGACACGAGCTGGAGTCCCCATACAGCCGCTAGAAACGCCTCGCAAAATATGGAACATAGATAATACGGAAAACAAAGCTGGGTTAATCACTCATTATGTTAACCTCGAAGTGAAAACACGCGGACAGATCAAGAAGATGACCTTCTTGGTAACCGACCTCGGCAGCGAAGACATGGTACTGGGTTACCCATGGCTGAGCGCCTTTGAACCCACAATCAGTTGGGCAACAGCAACCATGCATCCGGACATGCAACCGGTAGTTCTGGCCACTACCGAAAACTTACTCAGGACGCCCACTATACGGGCCCTAATCGTCGCAGAAAAAGAAGCGATCATCCAAGAATTAGAAGACGAGTCGACATTCACCCGCGCCACCACTTCGACAGAACTGGCCATATCCGCGAAACAACAACAAACAGCAGCCGTGCTGCCCCCAGTTTACGCAGAGTTTAGCACGCTATTCAATGAGCAGGCCTCACACCGTTTTCCTCCGTCACAGCCGTGGGACCATGCCATCGACTTCAAGCCATCGGCGCCGGCAGCGATCGACTGCAAGATATACCCGATGACACAAAAAGAAGAAGGCGAGCTAAAGGAATTTCTTGACGAGAAGCTGAAGCAAGGGTATTTGCGCCCTTCCATCTCCCCGTACGCATCATCTTTCTTTTTCATCAAAAAGAAGGACGGGAAACTACGCCCAGTGCAGGATTATCGAGTCATCAACTCCCACACAATACGGAACCAATACCCGCTGCCGTTAATCCAAGACCTCATCTTGGATCTCAGTAACGCACACATCTACACGAAACTCGACATTCGTTGGGGCTACAACAATATCCGCATTCGCGACGGCGATCAGGAGAAGGCGGCGTTCAAAACCAAATTCGGCCTCTTTGAACCCACAGTCATGTTCTTCGGCCTCACCAACTCCCCTGCAACCTTCCAAGCGATGATGAACCACATCTATCGCGACACAATAGCGAAACACGAACGCTTGGGGACGACGATACGTGTTTACATGGACGATATCGGCATCGCCACTCATTTTGACCATGACTTGACAGCCCACATCAACGCAGTACGCGACGTTTTAAGCGTCGCACGAGAACACGACCTCTATTTCAAACTCGAGAAATGTCTATTCCATCAGCCGCGAATGGATTACCTGGGGGTAATCCTTGAGAGGGGGGTGACCCGAATGGACCCCGTAAAAGTTCAGGGCATTAAAGACTGGCCAACGCCAACAAAAGTCAAAGACGTTCGCTCGTTCCTCGGCTTTTGCAACTTTTATCGGCTCTTTATCCGCGGATTTGCAAGTCACGCAAAACCACTCACCAAACTGACGCGAAAAGATGAAGAATGGAGGTGGACAGACGAAGAAGACAAAGCGTTCAACACTCTCAAACGCCTGGTAACGGAAGAACCTGTGCTGGCACACCCGGTCCTTCAAGACCCGTTCGAATTGGAGGTTGATGCCTCCGGATATGCGGTGGGAGCCGTATTATTGCAAAGAAAATCTGACGGAAAGCGACACCCTATAGGCTATTACTCCGCCACGCTCTCGGAAGCGGAACGAAATTACGACATCTACGACTTAGAGTTGCTCGCAATAGTTAAGGCGCTGCGAAACTGGAGACCGTTGCTCGCTGGGGCCCCGCACAAGATCAAAATATATTCGGACCACCTCAACCTGCAATATTGGAAGTCGCCACAAAAGATCAGCAGACGAGTTGCCAGGGAAGTGCTCGAACTCTCAGAATATGACTTCGAGATTCACCACATCAAGGGAAAGAACAACGGTAGAGCAGATGCACTGTCAAGACGCCCAGACTACGATCAAGGAGCAAGCGACAACAGTGAAGTCGTTGTCTTACCTCCCGAAGTCTTTGTGAGAACCCTTAACACCGCACGGACCTTCACGGCCAACCCAAATCTGCTGCAACCAAGACATCAACAAGACGAAGAAGTAATCAAGATGTGGGTAGACCCCCATCGCCTCAAGAAGATAGAAGGAGAGTGGTACAAGGACGGCAGGTTCGTAATAACTGGACCTGCATCCACATATCGGGTGCTAATACACGATCACCACGACCTGCCAATACATGGGCACCCCGGCATCGCAAGGACGCAACGAATTCTGGAACGACATTACTGGTGGCCCCGATTGCGAAGAGATGTATATGAATACGTGCAAGGCTGTGCGGAATGCCAAAGGAACAAGGTCAACACGAGGCCCATACGAGCCGCGCTACACCCTATCACACCTGAACTAGAGGCGACCCCATTTCAAACGGTCGCCGTAGATTTCATCACCAAACTCCCACCGTCCAAGGGATACGACAGCATACTGACGGTCACAGATCACGACTGTAGCAAGGCCTCAGTCTTCATCCCTTGTCGAGAAGAAATAACCGCCGAAGAAATGGCAGCCCTGTACGTCGCTCACGTGTTCAAACGCTTCGGATTACCGCGCAAATGCATCAGTGATCGAGACCCCCGATTCGCGTCGAAATTCACCAGAGAAGTATGCTGCATTCTAGGCATTCAACAGAACATATCCACGGCATACCACCCACGTACCGATGGACAGTCCGAACGTACCAACCAATGGCTGGAGCAATACCTACGCTTCTGGGTGAATGAGCGACAAGACAACTGGGTCGCTTACCTACCAATCGCTGAATTCGCACATAACAACTGGCCTCATGAACACACGAAACAATCACCATTTCAACTCCTGATGGGGTATAACCCCCAAGCGGATTGGACCGATAAGCCATCTCCCCTTCCTCAGGTTGCGAGACGGCTGACCCAGCTGAAAGAGGCAAGAGAGGACGCCCAACGACTCATGAAGAAGGCGCAAGAAGCGTGGGTCCGTAACAAAGATACGCCCAAATTCAAAATTGGAGACCTTGTATGGCTGGAAGGCAAACACCTTCGCACCAATCAGCCTACAGCGAAATTAGCGGCGCGACGCCACGGACCCTTTCGAGTGACACAGGTGATGTCCCCCTATAACTATCGATTGGAACTTCCCACGCAGTGGAGCATTCACCCAGTGTTCCACATCGATCTTCTCACACCGTACAAACAAACGCCCCTTCATGGCGAGAATTTCACACGACCACCGCCCGAGCTGATTGATGGAGAGGAAGAATACGAGGTCGAAGCCATTCTAGACTCCCGGCACTTCGGCAGAAGACGACGGCTTCAGTACCTCGTCAAATGGAAGGGGTACCCAGACTCGGAGAATCAGTGGGTCGACAAAGATGATGTCTTCGCACCGGAAGCACTTCGCCTCTATCAGGAAGCGCAAGCACACGGGGCAGCAGTTAAAAGGGGTTCCATTCGTGTGGAGGAAAGTCATCCCCTATTCCTTCGCTCTACAATTTCCACTCTCATGCCCACTTCCCCCCTGCGACATGTCACCCAAGCGATCCTCCTCGACTCCCTTGCAGAAGACGCTCGGGCCCTTCTCGCCGACGACGACGAGACCGAGGTTCCCAACACCCAAATCACCCCGTACACACCTGTTGGCCAGCCAGAGGGCCGTATCACCGCGCAAGAATGGGCAAACGTCCTTGCCCGATTCCCAGACCCCACGCAACAGCCCGACGACGAATCTGCCGTCGTCCACGTTTTCCGCGACGAACGAGGGGAACGCGAGCCCATCGCCGCCATTCCCCCAAGCGACGACCTCGTCGGCGTTCGCGGAGTTTTCCCGCGCAACGACGAGCGTTCAAGCTCTCCTGGAGTACGAGTTGGACGGTTGGAGGAGGGTAGCGGCGGAGTGGCAGAAGGAACAGTTAGACTCAGCTGCGGCCCGACTGAGAGAGATGCGCGAGCGGCGGCAGCGATGGAGGCTGCTGAGGCTGGCCATGACGACGACGATTACTACCCGGCACGCCACGCCTTCCTTCGAACGAAAAGCGACCCTACTAATCCCCGCATCACACCTTGGCTCGTCAACTCCGACGGGTCCGCCATGTACCGAGGACGTGTGCGTGTACCGGGCGCCGCCGATCACCGCCCCTTCACCGCCGCTGACGACCCCGCGCACGTTATTGCGCCTGAAGGGTTCCGGGCAAATAGACGACCCCATCACATTCCATACCCCATCACCGGCCCCGACGGAGTAGAGAGGGACGCGTCGCACGTCCAGATCATCGGAGGGGCGGACCCCCTCATACTAGGAGTTATACTGGGCTCCCCTCACTTGTACGGTAAGCCCCTCTACGCCGAACCCCATGTTAGCGCCGCGCTGCGCCCCACGTACCCCCATGAAGACCTCGTCATCTTCGCCGCGGACAAAATCACCGACCGCGCCCTCAACCGCATCAACGACGAGACACTCACCGCGGAGGTCACGCGCTACCGCGCGGCCAGCTTCGAGCTGGAACGACTTCGGGCGAGAGTGGCGCAGCTGCGGGATATGATCGCGTGTGCTCACAGCGATCGTCAAGACTCCATCTATCGGCTGGAGCGCGCCACCGCTCTCGAGCGCATCGCCGACGAGCAGAGGGACTGGCCGGCCAGAGACTTTCGGTGAGTCTGGGGCCTCACGCTAAAAAGGGGGGTGATGTCACGTTTCGACCCGGCTATTGAGGACCCTTACTATACCGGTTGCAACTACGGAAGTAAGGTAGATTAGTTGCGGACTTACGATAGGTGATTACGAGTACGATAGGAGATTGCGCGACGATTGCTGACTGAGGACTACGCCACTAGTACTAGTAGTAGTAGTATTAGGGTTCGAGCTACTTACGCGACACGTTGGACGCTACTTTACTGTGACTCATAGCAGCGCTTGAAAGCCTGCTTAACTTGTATTTAAACTGTCTTGCGAAGACCAAGATACGCCATCTTGGTCTTCTTGAATCGTCACTTGTTCTTCTCTTTCCTTTTCTTCTCTTCATCCTTTATCTCGTTCGTGGACAGCTCAAGTGGAAGGTCTGTCGGTGTGCCTCCGCGCATTCACTAAGACAGAAGCTTGGACCTTCGAGTCTTCAAGTTACACCTTGATACATACTGCTAAGTTGTTACTGCCATTCGCGCTCAAGTCGAGCTAACGTCGTGGCGACGTTACAGTGGGAGAACTGACCGGGTGGATCAGTGAGAGACAAAGGGGTGGAGACATAGGTTAGTGGAGTGATGGAGAGAGGTTTGACAGGTTGAAAGAAAGCCTCTGTGATCGACGCAGAAGCAGCCGACAGGACAAAAGGTGGGCTCGGGCAGGGCGTCCGAGGCATGTCGTCTGGTGGCATTTCACTGGTGTCTGGGGTCAGACAGGACAGCAGTGACTACAAGAGGCGAATGGGAAGGACGATGAGTGAGACAAGAAACAACGAGTGTAACGCCACTACAGGGGCATTGGGTACGACCTGTACCAAGTCAGTCAGGTAAACGGTAGTCCAAGCTCGGGGGCTCGACTTCAGATGTGATGATGCACAAGAGTCACAAGGGCATATGCCACTTGGACTATAGAGGATGGCTAAGACACAAAGGCCTAGCAAAAGGTCGGGGATCGAGAGACTCTTCGTCGTGTGTAGTTATTACACAAGAAGTCTAGTCTACCGTACAAGCTAGGTAGTGCTAGGCTTAAGTACTCGTTGTATCGTACTGGACAAAAAGGGGAATAACGCTGTTCCCTATTGGAGAACAAAGGTGAGTCGTACTGGGAACAAGAGGATGTCCAAATCAAGGACAAAGGAGAATCACGCGGGCTTGCACGTGGTCAGGAAATGAATGGAAACTAGCACATGTCGAGCTTTATCGAAAGATAACAGCGATAAGCAAAGCGCGTGATAGAAACCGGGTAAACGTATCGTTCGCGTAGTCATACAGGGCTCGTGATGCGGAGAAGGGATGGAATGGGAAAAAAGAAAGAACGAGTCCGAAGAATGGAATAAGGCCGAAATAGAAAATCGTAACATTACCCCCCGTTCAGGCTTGAAGACGCCTCGACTTCAACACTCCGGGTCGACAAGGTCGTAGATGTCGGCGTCCAAGTCATTCTCCGGCCAGGGGGAGATGTCAAGTCAACAGTAGTGTGTTTTGAGGAAGAGGAAAGGTCCACGCTTGCCACATTTGCAGCACATTTCGTACTGCGGGCATCGGATCTCATCGTGGTTGGCGTCAGTATGAAAGCAGCGCCCACACCACCTTCCTTGGGTCTGAGCCGCGATTGTCAGTGGTTCAGGTACCATAAAAGAAGTAGTGGCCTCCGTAGCCACGGCCTGCCGTATACGTTCATCGGCCTGGTGGGTCGTGATCACTTCGTCGACCATACCTGCTCGTCGAAAGATGCATCGGTAAGATTGATGCTCTTGACTCTGGCAGTGACGACAAGCTGGTCGTGGCCGAGTGGGGCAGTCGCGCACGAGGTGGTGGGGGCTGTTGCAGTGATAGCAACGTCGCTGATGAGGTTTGTTGGCGAGGCGAGGGAATTCGAGTGGTCCTCCGCGTCGCAGGGAGAATGGGATGGCGTAATGAGAGTGGCGGAGGGGTGCGGGTAGGGCAGTCATGCGTGTGTATTCATTACCAATGGTAGCCAACGCTCCTGCATATTGAAGCCGCCTTTTAGTGCTGGCTAACATTAGGTCCACCGTAAGTCGTTCCGACCATAGCTTGCGCGCGTCTTCCTCTAGCTTTTCGCACTTCTCGTCGATTTCTTTGAGTGCCAAGAGTCCCGTCCGTAGCCTAGTGACCTCGGCGGTGAGTCGCGGTGAGTTCAGCTCGATGAGGGTTTCGTCTAGAGCACAGGCGCGGATGTCGTGGGGGTCAAAGAACTGCAGTTGTTCTGCCGTGAAGGGGGGTGCCGCGACATTTGGCCTGAGTGACAAGAGGTAGACTTCCTCTCCATAGTGGGGTTGTCCGACACCCATTGTCCCCACTACCTTGGTGAACCCCTTACGATAGTAAATATACTTCGCAGGGTTGGATCCACCGTCTGATAGTGGGATCTGTAATGGGTAGTACTTGGGGGTTCCTGGGGTGTTCGGGAAGAATGGGGCGCCAGGGTCGTCTGTGTCGTTGGGGGGAGAGTCGGGTCGGTCATAGTCAATGGGGGTGTGAACGCGGACTGGGGTGAATGGTTCTAGTGGTGGGGGTGGTGTGGATGATGGGGAGGATGGTGGCGATTGAGGTTGTGGTTCGGGTGGGGGAGTTGATTGTTGTTGAGGAGGGGGTGTTGGGGAGTATTGCCCTTCCTCGGGTGTCGACGGGGTGAGCTCCCCAGGCTCTCGTTCGATGGGAATAGGGTTGATGGTGATGTATTGGGGGGACAGCGGAGGTGATAGTCGGGGGACATCGGAAAGGTCGATAGTGACAATCCCTCGTTCGAGGGCGGTTTCGAGTTGGGGGTTGCTGAGGACGTGAACGAGGGTGGTGTCGGATACTGGGGTGTCGGTCATTGTTGGGCTGAGGGGATATGGGGATGTGACTGAGGGTGTCCTTATATCGTTCGTCCAGCCCCTCTGGCGGTTGGGTATTGTTGATAGAAGTCTTTGATGACGTCTGCGGCGTGGGTCATGTTTGTTGCGGGTTCCCAGGTGTTATCGCTTGATGGGAATCCTTTCCACTTTACTAGGTAGTGGAGTTTACGCCCTCTTCCTCGTTCCTGGGCGTCTTCAATTCGCTCCACTTCGTACTCTTCTTCTCCTTTAATAAGGTCTGGTGGCGGTCGAGTATAGTTTGCGCCATGCATCTCCGTTTCCTTGTATGGCGTTAGAAGGTTCGCATGGAATACTGGGTGGATCTTCCATGATGCTGGAAGTTCTAACTCGTATGAGACGTCTGACAAGACATTGGAAATTTTGAAGGGTCCGTATCGTTTCGGAGCTAGTTTGTTCGTGGGGTAGAAGGTACGGAGATTGGTTCCTTCTAACCATACTTGGGTACTTGGTCTCCTTGTTGATAAGGTGTGAATCCTGTCTTCCCTCATTGGGTCATGAGGAGTTGCGCATGTTTGATACTATCCTGCGCATGTTGTCAGAGTATTAGTAACTCTTCTAATCTTTGATCCACCACAGGGTTGTTTGACGGTTTGGGTGTCCATGTGGTTCGCGGTTCCCATCCCATGATGAGTGAAAACGGGGAATGTTTGGTGGTGGCGTTCTTCCAGGAATTGTGAGCAAATTGTGCCATGGGTAGTAGTTCTGCCCAATTATCTTGTTGTACGTTACACCAATGTCGTAGGTATTGTTCTAGCCATTGGTTGGTGCGTTCCGATTGTCCGTCCGTTTGGGGATGGTACACCAATGACACATTTTGTTGTATTCCCAGCGTTTTGCATAGTTGTCTCATGAATGTAGACGCGAATCTTGGATCCCGATCCGATATGACCCTTCGGGGTAAGCCATAATGGGGGTAAACATGTCGGAGATAGAGTTTTGCCACTCCTTCTGACATTATGGTTTCGTTGCACGGTATAAATATTGCCGCTTTTGAGCAATCGTGATCCGTGACGGTGAGAATTGAGTCGAACCCCTTTGATACCGGGAGTTTGACTATGAAGTCCATGGCTACCACCTCAAATGGTTCGGCTGATGGTTCAGTGGTGATGGGAAATAAATGGGGTTTCTGTCGGTGGTGATTGATTTTGTTGCTTTGGCACGTTGCGCATCCCTTGATGTAGGCTTCCACGTCTTTGCGCATGTTGGGCCACCAGAAGTCGCGTCGTAATAAGTCAAGGGTGTTTGCAATTCCCGGGTGTCCTGCGCTTGGGGTATCGTGGAAAAAGGTAATCACCCCCCGCTTAAGTTTGTTGTTTCCCACAACAACGAGGGCGTCGCCTTTCCACCACAACCCATCGTGTTTCTTGAGGTTGTGCGGTTCTATCCAAGGGAGGAGTTTTGTTTCATCCATGTTTTGCGCGATTTGAGTCCATATGTCCATGTCATGCATGGACGTTTGGGTTACTTTGAGGAATACTTCGTCTGGAAGTACTGTAACGTGATTGTTGTCGTTGGTGCCATCGTTGTAGTCGGGTCTTCGTGATAAAGAATCTGCTTGCGTGTTTTTCGTACCGGGGATGTGCTTGAGTATGAAGTTGTATTCTGACAGTTCTTGGAATTCCCGTGCTACTCGTCGATTGATTTTTCTGGGTTCCTTCCAATACTGCAGGTTGGCGTGGTCTGTGTGGATTGTTATCAAATGGGGGGATCCCACAAGGTATGTACGCCAAGTGCGTAGCGCTTTGACAATCGCTAGCAGTTCCCTATCATAGATGTCGTAATTGCGTTCTGCTTCTGATAGTGATTCGGAGTAGAACGCAACCGGGTGTGTCTTGTTGTCTTCTCCCTTTTGGTTTAGGACCACTCCTAGGGCATAACTTGAGGCATCAACTTCGATTTCGAAGGGTTGATCCAACTTTGGAAACAGAAGTACAGGTTCGGTGCTAATCTGTTCCTTGATAGTGTCGAACGCCTTTTGCCTGGCTTCTGTCCATTCCCATGGGGTGTCCTTTTTTGTGAGGTCGTGGAGCGGTCTCGCCATGGTTGAAAATCCCCTTATGAATCGTCGGTAGAAATTGCAGAATCCCAGGAAGGCCCGTACTTCTTTTAGTGATCTTGGTGCCTTCCAATCACGTACTCCTTGAACCTTGACTGGGTCCATTCAGAGTCGTCCGTGTCCGATGATAAGTCCTAAGTATTCCACCTCATAAACTTTGAACACACATTTTTCGGGCTTGATGTACAGATCGTGTTCGTTACAGAGGTCGAGGACTTGATGCACCACTTGTCTGTGATGGGCGAGATCGTCCGCAGTTGCAATCAGTATGTCATCCATATAAACAATGACTTCTCCCGTTAGTACTAGCTCCCAGAAAATGGTGTCCATCATGGTTTGGAAGGTACTGGGGGAATTGGTAAGACCGAAAAACATGACTCGTGGTTCGAATAATCCCTGATTTGTTTTGAACGCCACCTTCCATTCGTCCCCTTGTTTGATTCGGACGTTATTGTATCCCCAGCGGATATCGAGCTTCGAGTAGAGTTGTGCTTCGCGAATCTTATCGATTAATTTGGGGATTAAGGGGAGTGGGTAATGATTTTTTATAGTGAGCTCGTTAAGGCGGCGATAGCCTTGTACAGGGTGCAGTTTTCCATCCTTCTTCTTGATAAAGAAGAAGGGAGAGGCATAAGGGGATTTCGATGGTTGGATGTATTTTTTATCCAGATGTTCGGTTATGAACTCTGTTAGCTTCTCCGTTTCCGGGACTGTAAGTGGGTACACTTTACAGTCCATCGTTTCTGGAGCGTTCGGGACTAAGTCGATGGCATGGTCCCACGGTCGTGATGGGGGAAAATGTTGGGACGCTTCTTTGCTGAAGACCTTCTGATGTCTGCGGTACTCTTCCGGGATCATTTCTTCGAAGGTCTTCTGAGGTTTTTTTGCTGCTTCTTGTTGCGCCAGTTCGGACGCTGTGGTCATTTTCTGTAGTCTGATATGAGGGTCTACTTCACTCTCCAGTTGTTCCCAGGCTGATTCATCCAGTTGATACGTCTCCAATGCCTTAATAGTTGCTTCTGTAGGCATGGCTTCGTTGGATAAATTTAGGCTGGTGATGACTACTGGTTGGAATTCTTCATCAAGTGTGGCATCCCTCCAATGGAATTTGGGTTCGAAGGCTGTAAACCAGGGGTATCCCAGTATAACTTCGTTGTTCCCTAAGTCGGTGATGAGGAATCGAAGATGTTGAGTTTTTCCCCCTGTTTTGACGGTGAGATCGGTGAAGGATGTAATTTCCCCTCCCTGGTTGTGGGTTCCGTCTACGTTCCATATTTTGATGGGGCGTTCGGTGGCTAACCAGGCGATTTTAAGCCGTTTCAGGAGGTTTGCGCTTATGAAATTGTCGGTTGCCCCTGAGTCTATGAGGACATTTCGTTCGGCCGTCGCGTGAGCAGATTTGAAAAGTACTGGAATTTGCATAGATCGAAACCTGCTATTGTACATGCTAAGTTTTAATGCTCTAGCCCAGGCCACTGGGTTCAAGCGTTCAGAAAATCCTTCTTTTGTCCGAAGAGTTTGTCCACCATCAGTTCTCGTACTTCGGGGGTTTGAGCAAACAGGGCCGCTACTTGGGCATCAGCTTGTTCCTCATTTGAGAGGGGGTGTGATGCAGTCATGGAGATGGTGGCGGTAGTTGGGGTGGGGTCGCTGGTGCTCGCAGCTTTGACTGTGGCCGCCGGTTTCTGAGGGCAGAACCTAGAAATGTGCCCTTGTCCGCGGCATCGGAAGCATCTTCCTTCTTTCTGGAGTTGCTTCTTTTCATCGTCTGTCATTGCTGCTCTGGCCCGAGTGTGGCTAACGTCCATTGCGTTCGGGTCCCTGGTTTTGTTAAGGGCGGTTAACCATTGGTCACGAGAGGCCCCTCCCTTTTTGTCTGTTCTTCCTTTGGTGAGTCTGTCTTTAAGCAGAAGGTATTCCGCTTGTTGGAGTGTAACTGCCGTTTTCCAATCGTCCCAATCTACGGGGTGATGGAATTTGATTGCGTTTATGACCAGCGCATTCGGGAGTCCTTTCTGGAAGATTTCCAAGGTCATTGCTTCGTCCTTGTTGTACCCTGCCTTGTTCGCCAAATTGGAGAATTTGGCTATGTATGTGTCGATGTCTTCCTTGTCCATTCGTAAGTTTTGAATGGCGTGGTGAGCTTTCTGCTGTTGCGTGGTGTCTGTATAGGCCTGGACGAACCTCGTTTCGATGGTATTCCACAGGTTTTCAGCGTTCATGGCCACTCCTCCCGCTAGTTGGTCGGCTAACCACTGTATTTGTTCTTCGACCCAGTCGTCTACCAACGGCCCTCGAATATATGAGAGAAGAGTCATGGCGCGAGAGTAGGGGAGGGTCAATTGTTGGACGTTTGGGTTCATTCCGCGATAGAGCACGAAGGCGTTGAGGAAAGCTCTGCTGGCTTCTCAGTCTCCAGTAAATTCTGGCGGGGGATTTCCCCCGAGTCGTCCGTTTGGTGGGGGAGGTCCTCCGGCGGCGGGGCCTGCTGCTGCTCCGCCGCCTCCGCCTCCAGGCACGCCACCTCCGCCTCCACCTCCAGGTGCACCGCCTCCACCTCCAGGCGCACCGCCTCCATGATGACTTCCTGTGCCTCCCGCAGTGCCTCCTCCGCTTGTCGGCATACTTCCTCCCACAGGATGTCCTCCACCGCCTGTAGGATTGGTCGTCGAGGAACCTGCGGCTGGTTGCGAGGTGGTGAGGGTGGTGGAGAGTTGGGTGGCGGACATGTTGGCATACAATGCAAAGTCTACTGGTCTTTGGATGGTGGGCGTGAGTGTTGGGTTATCTAAGTCGGGTTTGGAAGATGGTTCTTCGATATCGGAATCAGCCTCGATAGCGCTGATTTGTCCTTTTCCTGGTCCTAGGCCTAGGTGTGCAGGGACGGGTTTGTAGGAATACCAGGAGTGTTTTGAGTCAGAGTAGGCGACGTAGGCCCAAATGTGTTGATCTTCAATGTATTTGATTGGTTCATATGTGAGCTTGTCGGGGTCGTAGACGTAGTACCCTTCGTCGTGTGGAGTGTTCCTCCAAAGAGCGGTACCTTTGATAGAAGGTCTTAGGTCGTCGTGAGGATGCCACTCCAGGTACTCTTTGACGAACTGTGTTCGGCTTCGGCTGGTGAGAGCCACTGTGGAGACTAGACTTAATGTAACGCCACTACAGGGGCGTTGGGTATGACCTGTACCAAGTCAGTCAGGTAAACGGTAGTCCAAGCTCGGGGGCTCGACTTCAGATGTGATGATGCACAAGAGTCACAAGGGCGTATGCCACTTGGACTATAGAGGATGGCTAAGACGCGAAGGCCTAGCAAAAGGTCGGGGATCAAGAGACTCTTCGTCGTGTGTAGTTATTACACAAGAAGTCTAGTCTACCGTACAAGCTAGGTAGTGCTAGGCTTAAGTACTCGTCGTATCGTACTGGACAAAAAGGGGAATAACGCCATTCCCTATTGGAGAACAAAGGTGAGTCGTACTGGGAACAAGAGGATGTCCAAATCAAGGACAAAGGAGAATCATGCGGGCTCGCGCGTGGTCAGGAAATGAACGGAAACTAGCACATGTCGAGCTTTATCGAAAGATAACAGCGATAAGCAAAGCGTGTGATAGAAACCGGGTAAATGTATCGTCCGCGTAGTCATACAGGGCTTGTGATGTGGGGAAGGGATGGAATGGGAAAAGGAAAGAACGAGTCCAAAGAATGGAATAAGGCCGAAATAGAAAATCGTAACAGCTCGTACCTATGCCACCTTCTGTTCATCGTCTCGTTCACCGTCCCTTCTGTTCCCCCTCTGTCCCTCTACCATTACTTGCACTATACGTTCGACTTAGTCTCAGAATGCGTCGTATACTGGCCCACATGTATTTAAGACATTCTCTCCGACTCAGGAATATCACTGTCTTTCCCCTCTACTTTTTACCAGTCTGCCACTAAGTCTCTCCATTGTGCTGCAACACGTCCGCCCTTCAACTTCCACCAAAACGCCTGTCATCATCACCGAACGCCCGCCTTCATCATCAAGCCATTTGCCTAGCTTCGTCTTCCACGCATGCCGCTTTCGCCTTCCCTTTCCGCTACCGAGACATAGCTCTCAAATCCATTCAAAAATCCAACTCATCGACTTTGACATCTAGCTATCGCCCGCCGCCTTCAGTTCCTCGTGTCGCTCTCAGTCGCTCAGGCTGCTCCACTCACTCCTCCCCTTGTTCCGGAGTTTCATTTAATTATTTGCACTCTGGCTCGAGCTGAACAATCACAACTCAAGCTCTCGCCTCTTCAAACACCTTCACGCAGAATCCACTCTGCCACTGGACTCACACAGACGACACTCCGTACAAATTGGCTGCCCCAGTGAGGCGGAGTCAGTAGATTCCCCTCTCCTATCCTCTTTCCCAATCAACTCATTTTCGGTCGCATTTTCGTGGCCTGGCTTATGCCCAGACAGTCCAATCCCCCCTTAAGAGATCATTTAGGACGGTTCTTATCTAGAATCCCCGTCTCTCCTAACAGCACAATCCTCTCTAGAACTCCATCTTTCCCCCCGCCCCTCAAGAATCACCGTCTCCTACGTCAGCTGACTCCTTAGAATCCCCCTCATCTGACACCACCGCTCGCCCAATCCTTGTCTTCCCTTCTCCTGTTCCTCACTCGCTTCCCAGATCCTTCCCTTCAGAGAATGCTGTCCCCTTCTCCACTCTTGTCACTACTTCTGCCGTTTGTCTCTTGTCCCCGATCTCGTCTGATCTTTCCTCCCCATCAGATTCATCCCCTGCCTCATCTTCCCCTGCCTTCGTTACAAGAAACCAAAGTCCCTCTTCGTCCTTTGTATCATTCTCTGATTTCTCACTCGTTCCCTCGCCCGATCTTGACTACTCCCCGGACTCCAACCCAGCTCAGGAACTAGACCCCTCTCCATCCTACCATTCAGCGACAATTGCGCCATCTACCTCTTCCTTCCCAATGCTCCCATCCTCTCAAACAGAAGTCCCTCCCACAGCTCCTCCTCGCGACTCTGCCGTCGATCTTACGATCCCAAATCTTGTTTCTACTACCTTGCCATCTCTTCCACCATCAAACGACATCGAACCCTCAGCTATAGATCCTGCTGTCAATCTCCCACACCCTCCACCGCCGCCTTCAGTACACTCAACACTCCTACCAGCACCAACAAGACACGTTCTTCCACCAATCTACTCCATCATGGCTGCATCGGGACCTGCGGCTATGCCTGCTCCACGCTCTAACAAAGCTCCATACTTTGCTGATCAATCTGGGGATCCGGTTGAAGTTTTTCTTCGAGAATATGAGAATCTTGCCATCACCCACCATCTTATCTCCTTGCAAAAAGTAGAACAAATCTTATGCTATGTCTCACCTGAACTCCGTGACCTTTGGCAGTTCTTGGATGGTTACGACACTCTGGACTGGGTAACCTTCAAAAGGTCCATCTTAGAAATCTACAGCGAAGCATCGGTAATGAGCCAGTATTCTAAACAGCGACTTCGGGAGTTCATCAAACACACATCTAAGTCTCGGATGGCCGATAAAGACGATGTATGAACGTACTACAAAAGGTTCTTAGTCTTAAGCAAACCCCTCATAGAAAACCACCATATAATGGAGGAAGAACGCAATGCAGCCTTTTGGGGCAGATTTCACTCAGATGACCGCAAACTCATGTATCCAAGGCTCATCAGGAATCATCCCCATCACCCCAAAGGCCAACCTTATGATTACGAAGATGTGCTAAAGGTCGCCCGTGCAGAATTTACTAACGGCCACTTCACTGCCTTCACCATCGACGATGAATGGGAATCCTCCTTCCCAGAAGAAATGGCCAAGCCCGATCCAATCTTTCAGCGATGGTTCGGACACGAAGTGCTGGATCCAAGGGCCTCAGACGGTGACTGGCGCGGATGTGATCGCAGCCGATGCTCTGACTCTCAATGCAGGGATGACATGCCTTGCCAAGAAGCTTACCATGCCTTCGGATCATCGGGTAAGGCTGAATGCTTTCAGGAGAACTCGCGGGAACGAGAGAACAGGGAAATTGATGATATCATGCACCAGCTACGTTCCTTGTCCCCCAACGAGCCGGCGTATGCTAGCCTCTATGGTTGTTGTCTCCACCGATATCCAGCCATTGCGCAAAGCCTCCAAAAGCTGGACTATGGCCTCCATTCCACCTTTTCTGTCAACACTCCTCCTTCATCCCTTCCCCCGTCTTCCTTCGCCCACTCTCCTTCTGTTTCGAGACAACCATGGTCAGACCGCTCTGTGCCTCCTTCAATCCCTTCAGCCGACAAGTCGACCTTCTTCCGACATGAGGGTCCCGAAGGATGCGCGTTCTGCATGAACCCTGGGCACCGCATCCAGCAATGCCCCATCGCTGAAGAATACATTGACTTGGGACGGGCTACCATTCACACCAACCGCATCCACCTTCCAAACAGCCAGCCAGTCCCAAACGACAGGTCAAACTGCGGATTGCAACACGGCATCGACACCTGGCTTGCTAGACAACCATCTCCTCCCACCTCTGTCGTTCGCGACCCTCCTCCCCACGCAACCTTCAGCATCCAGACCAGCGGGTATCAATCACCTGTAGCCCAAGCTCACATTGTTGAGGTCGTCGAGTTGGAGCCCATTGCTTCTGAGCCAGAGAGCGAGGATGAGGAAGACGGGTTGGACATTTTTGGGGTATTCACCGCAGAAAGGAAGAAGAGACAAGCAAAAGCGGCTAAAATTCCTGAAGTAGTCATCATGAGGAAGCCTAAGTTCCCCATCACCGAGCCTACTCCCTCCTCGGCTCCCACCCCCAGCTCACCTCTCGCCTCCAGCCCTCTGTCTGTTCCCGCCCCTGCTATCACTTCCACCCCCACCCCTGCTCGCTCTCTCGGTCCGACTTCCATCTCAGCATCAGCTTCTTCTCGTTCCCCCCCTCAATATCATTACCAGGCCACCGCAGAAGATTAACAGCTAGTCACTGAGCTCGCGACTTGGCTGATGAACGGAAAACTGGTGCTCACTACCCCAGCTCACATCCTTGCCGCTAGCCCAACCATCTGCAAAGATATCAGCGAGAAACTGCGTCCCCGGCGTGTAGAAACGACCTGGGTTGAGGAGGCCACGGATCAGGTTGCGACACTTTTGGTTTCAGAAATCGCCACTCGCCGCATTCCTGAATACTTGTTACCTCTGCAGGAAGTTGACATTATTGTCAACGGGACTATTTTGGAAGCAGGAGTACTAGACCAAGGATCTCAGATAGTGTTGATAAGGAAGGACTTAGCTCTGGAAGCTGGCGTGCTCATCAATACCGGACATCGTATCGATATGGAGGGAGCTAACAGAACAGTCAGTAAAACTTTTGGCTGCACTGAAAACCTCGCTATGCAATCGGCGATGTTGTCTTTGAAATCCATGCGCACGTTGTCAACCACGCCCCTTTCCGGCTCTTGCTCGGCCATCCCTTCCATCACCTCCTCCTATGCCACCTCGAGGACCATCCGGATGGGAGAGTAGACATTAGCATTTGCGACCCTGCAAACCCCACTCACTCTATTAACATCCCTTCACATGCATGCCAGGCCCAGGTCGGCTTCCTTTGGGCACTAGCTTGCGCTGTCCAGGTCTCGCCCCCTCGTATTGATGTTCCTCGCTCACACTACCTCACTCCCCACGTCCCCGACTTTCTAGAACCACCACTCTCAGTTCTAGCCTACAAGAAAGTAGCGAAGAAAGTCAAACCGGTACCAGCCTCCCTACCTGAAGACTTTCGAACCCTTCGCCGCGTCCCTTCCAACCCTCTTCTATCCCTTCCTCCCTTGCCCACGCAACCTCCTGCCTTCACCCCTGGCTCACGTCTCACGCAAGAACGGCTCGACGAACTAGAACTTAATCATTACAACTTTC
Source organism: Lactarius indigo (assembly GCA_025766275.1). NCBI lineage: Eukaryota > Fungi > Basidiomycota > Agaricomycetes > Russulales > Russulaceae > Lactarius > Lactarius indigo. The sequence goes on along the minus strand of JAFKAC010000012.1, from coordinate 684,378 downwards.
TTTGGCCAGAGGAGTTGACGCTGCTACACCATATACTTAAGCTCAACGAGTCAGGTCTAGCCTGGACTGAAGCCGAGAAAGGACGTTTCCGGGATGACTATTTCTCCCCTGTAAAGATTCCCATTATCGAGCATGTACCATGGGCGCAACGCAACATCCCTATTCCATCAGGGATCTTGGACGAGGTCATCCAGATCTTCAAAGACAAGTTTGCTGCAGGAGTATACAAGCATTCAGACGCGTCTTATCGTTCTCGGTGGTTCTTTGTGAAGAAGAAGAGCGGTGCTCTCCACCTGGTTCACGATCTTCAGCCACTAAATGAAGTCACTATTCGCAATTCAGGCGTCCCTCCTCTAGCTGAGCAGCTTATTGAAGCCATGGCTGGGCGCACTTGTTACTTGATGTTGGATCTCTTTGTTGGTTATGATCACCGAATGTTAGACATTGCTTCCCATGATCTCACTACTATTCAGTCCCCCATCGGCGCTGTTCGGCTTACTTGCCTCCCTCAAGGCTGGACGAACGCCATCACCATCTTCCATGAAGACGTCAGATTCCTTCTAGAGCCTGAGATCCCAGATGTTGCCTGGCCATTCATGGATGACTGTAGCATCAAGGGCCCAGCCTCACGTTACAAGACCTCGGACGGTGGCTACGAAACCATTCCCGGGAACGATGGCATCCGCAAGTTTATCTGGGAGCACCTCGTAGACGTTCATCGCATACTCCACTGCCTCCAACGTGCCGGATCTACTGTCTCCGCTAAAAAGCTCTTTATAGCAGTCCCTGAAATTGTTATCCTCGGCCACAAGTGCACTTATGAGGGCCGTGTTCCTGATGAGTTGAAAATCGCTAAAATCCAAGACTGGCCACCTTGCAAATCACTAACTGACGTTCAGGCGTTCTTAGGCATCACTGGCTACATGCAGGTCTGGATCCGTAATTACTCATCAATTGCACGCCCTCTAGTCAATCTTACCCGCAAAGGTCAAGCCTTCGCTTGGCACGATCAGCACGCGCAAGCCATGCAAGTGCTCAAAGACGCCATCATTTCCTCCACTGCTCTTATCACTATCGACTATGCCTCCGACCGCAAAGTCTACTTGGCTGTCGATTCATCATTCCGTGGCGTTGGCTGGATACTCTCGCAAGACTGCAAAGACAGCAAGCGCCGCCCTGCACGATTCGGCTCCATTTCCTGGAATGACCGAGAAGCCCATTATTCCCAAGCCAAGATCGAGCTTTATGGTCTCTTTCAGGCTCTTCGTGCGCTTCGCTTACACCTCGTGGGAGTGCGCAACCTGGTAGTCGAGATGGACGCTCAATTCATCAAAGGGATGCTCGCTAACCCTGACATTCAGCCAAATGCCACCATCAATCGGTGGATCGCGGCTATTCTCTTGTTTGATTTCAAGCTAGTCCACGTCCCTGCAGAAAAGCATCAAGGCCCAGATGGTTTATCTCGGCACGAACCGGCTGAAGGAGAAGTTGATGAAGAAGACGATCCAGAGGAGTGGATTGACAAGACCCTTTGTCTTGGAGTCTGGGCGACGACTTGGGCCAACAAGTTGAAGACTGAGCTCAGCAACGCTACTCTCCTTGTTCTCTCTACTGAAACGCAAGACGCTCCAGTTTCTTCTGACTTCCCATCTTCCGACCAATTCCACCGCACTGAGACCGACTTGCTCAAAATCCGTCAATACCTCTCTTCTCTCAAGCAACCTGCGGGGCTCTCTGGCAACACGTTCAACTCATTTATCAACTGGGCAAGGCATTTCTTTTTGCTTGACGGCAGGCTTTGGCGGCGCAGCAACAAAGGCTGACATCAACTAGTCATCATCCCTTCTCAACGCCTTGACATCGTCCGCGCAGCACACGATGACCTCGGTCACAAAGGCATTTATTCCACTCACCGATTCCTCGCTGACTGCTTCTGGTGGCCCTCCCTCGATAGCAATGTCAAGTGGTTCGTAGAGACCTGCCACGAGTGTCAGCTTCGCCAGGAGACAAAAATCCGCATTCCTCCAACCGTCGCCACTCCAGCTCCTCTTTTTTGCAAAGCCTATATTGACACCATGCATATGACCCCGGCTGGCGGCTTCCATGCTATTGTACAAGCTCGTTGCTCGCTCACCGCTTGGCCCAAGTGGCGCGCTCTTCGGACTGAGACTGGACACACCCTTGGCAACTTCATTTTCGAGGAGATCTTGTGTAGGTGGGGAGCAGTTGAAGAAATCGTCACCGACAACGGTTTGGCTTTTGTTGCGGCTCTGGACTGGCTGGCTGGGAAGTACGGCATCAAACACATTCGAATCTCGGCGTATAACTCTCGGGCTAACAGGATCGTTGAATGACAGCACCGCACCATCAGGGAGTCTCTCGTAAAAACCTGCAAAGGCAACATCTCTAAGTGGCCGTCAATTGTACCTCACATCTTCTGGGCCGACCGCACGACCATCCACAAGTCCACCGGCTACTCCCCCTTCTACATGGCTCACGGTGTAGAACCCCTCCTTCCTTTTGACATTACCCTCGCAACCTTCCTCATCCCCGACCTCACCAAGCCCATGACCACCGACAAACTCATTATCACTTGTGCATGCCAACTCCAACTTTGGGAAGAAGATCTCGCCTCCATTCGAGACAACATTGTCAAAAGTCGTCTCTCATCCGCCCAAGATTTCGAGCGTAGATACGCTCACAAGATCAAGAACCCCTCCTTTAAACCAGGAGAGTTGGTTCTGGTATGAAACTCGGCGGTCGAGAGCGAACACAGCCGCAAAATGAAACCACAGTACTTTGGCCCGATGGTCATGCTTACTAACTCCTGGAATGGCTCATACTGCCTTGCAGAACTCAACTGTTACGGTACAGACTTGATGACTCACTACACACGACTCATGACCGGTTATGACTACGGTCTGGTATCAGTATTAGTCATGGACTCTTACATCGTATCAGTCAGCATGGTAGTCTGCATGTGATTGTGACTCGTGTATGACTCATTCCTAGGATAGCTGTACTAGGGTTCGAGCTAGTTACGCTATTGGTTAGTTACTATTCCAGCAGCGCTTCAAAGCCCGCGTGTATCTGTATAAGTAGTCGTCTTAGAAGACCAAGAGTCTCCATCTTGGTCTTCTTCAATCCACCACTTGATTTGTCTTTTGTCTGCCTTAGTCTTTCGACTAAGTGTGTCTCCACTTGTATCCACCAAGGGATACCCTTCTTCATCCTTCAGCTGCAGCGTGTGCCCGTAGTGCCCCTGTTCAGCTTGTGTTGGGTTGACATGTGATCCCCATTCACTTATATTCGCTAAAGTCGATTACGCGTATTCCGAGTCCAAGTCAGACTAACGCCAGTGGAGCGTAACATCAATGGTGCGGTATCCAAACTACACTACGCCGCCTTTCGCCTCATTCCCTATCACTCTTGATCTAATGCCTTCATCCCAATTGAGGATCTCTTGAGCCCTGAGGACCTCCTTTCACTCAGCTCAAGCCCCACAAACACTGAAGAAGACGCTTGACCAAGGACGGTCAAGATTTTGACCCCCCGGGAGGTGTAAGGATACCTCGGGCTCTGGGCCCGAAATCGCCTAGTTTTGGCCATACTCAGTTACCGAATCCTTCAGCCACTGCAGCCACCCAATTTTGAGTCAACTCGTCGCCGTTCACATTTTCGGTCTCCACTCCCTCCTGCCTCGTTCTCATCATTCCCTCATTCCCCTTCTCATACGCTAATACCCAGTCATAATCCAAGTCTTGCCGCGTCATCTTAGTCCCTATTCTCGTCGTTTCTTGTCTCACTCATCGTCCTTCCCGTTCGCCTCTCGTAGTCGCTGCTGTCCTGTCTGACCCCAGACACCAGTGAAATGCCACCAGATGACATGCCTCAGACGCCCTGCCTGAGCCCTCCTTTCATCCTGTCGGCTGCCTCTGCGTCGATCGCAGAGGCTTTCTTTCAACCTGTCAAACCTCTCTCCATCACTCCACTAACCTATGTCTCCGCCCCTTTGTCTCTCACCGATCCACCTGGTCAGTTCTCCTACCCACAAGACGCCGATGAAGATCATGCGAGCCTCTGCGCTGCCGTTGGAGTCAGAGAAGGATTCCCATTGTCGTGCATCATAGTGTTCCGATCTTCTTATTGTCTGTTGTCTCCTATACTCGCTTCCTTTTACTTAGATTCTGAAGGGCGCTCTCCTCATGGTTGTGCCCATATTCCCTTGCTGGCTCGTACCTATGCCACCTTCCGTTCGTCGTCTCGTTCACTGTCCCTTCTGTTCCCCCTCTGTCCCTCTACCATTACTTGCACTATACGTTCGACTTAGTCTCAGAACGTGTCGTATACTGGCCCACATGTATTTAAGACGTTCTCTCCGACTCAGGAATATCACTGTCTTTCCCCTCTACTTTTTACCAGTCTGCCGCTAAGTCTCTCCATCACGCCACAACACGTCCGCCCTTCGACTTCCACCAAAACGCCTGTCATCATCGCCGAATGCCCACCTTCGTCATCAAGCCATTCGCCTAGCTTCGTCTTCTGCGCACGCCACTTTCGCCTTCCCTTTCTGCTACCGAGACGTAGCTCTCAAATCCATTCAAAAATCCAACTCATCGACTTTGACATCTAGCTATCGCCTGCCACCTTCAGTTCCTCATGTCGCTCTCAGTCGCTCAGGCCGCTCCACTCACTCCTCCCCTTGTTCTGGAGTTTCATTTAATTATTTGCACTCTGGCTTGAGCTGAACGATCACAACTCAAGCTCTCGCCTCTTCAAACACCTTCACACGGAATCCACTCCGCCACTGGACTCACACGGACGACACTCCGTACAGCGTGGAGTAGAAGGATGTAAGTGCTCAGTGGAAACGTAAAACATCAGTCTGGTGGGTAAAGGAGTGTGTATGTGTAATTCCCCGAAGGGCTGCTTCGTCGTTGGAAAATATGTAAATATGAGAAGGTGGCGCACGTGACAACTCAGCTGATATAAACTTGGCGGCTTTGGAGATGCCGATGAGGTGGACGTCATGTTGTTCCACCCCTGAACCGAGCATCCATGTCCATACACATGGCTCCACCTCTCCTTGCCAGACCGAGATGGCTGCACTGCCTACATTGAGGTTGTCAGGCCGGTTGCGATTGCTCACAGTGCCAGCCACCTGAATTAGTACCATACTTGCCTCTGCCCTTGACGCATAAAGGTTGTTGAGCAGGGCATTCCAGCGATGGGGATGGGTCTTCCCTTCACAGGACACATGCGCCTCCCAGTTGTGAACCTCCCAGGGGGCGATGGCCGTGACGTCGACGTGTGAAGTTAACAGAGGGTCAACACGTGCGCCGAGAGCCTCTAAGGCAGTAGGGCACTGGGTTGTAGTGGTACGTCTTCCAGACCAGACGTACAGTGCTCTGTTACACACCACCCCTCCATTGCTGGAGTGTGGGCCGTTCTGGACCGGTGGATCCCAGTCGGCACCCAAGCAGGCAATCAACTGTGAGGTCCAGGGAACATGGAACAGTCTGATGGCAGAAGTAGCGGTTAGTTTCTCCATGTAGTGCCAGGCAGGCAAGATATGTAAAAACTCGTGAAGGGGTGCCCGCGGGGCGGTGCGGAAGGATCCCGAAATGACCCGCACCCCTTCATTCATAACTACCTGGATTTTGTTGAGGAGGCTCTTCTTCCTTGAAGTCATCCAGAGCTGGCATCCGTAAGACAGGACTGGTGTTACGCTCCACCAGCGTTAGTCCGACTTGGACTCGGGATAGGCGCAATCGACTTAGCAGAGGTAGGTGAATGGGGACCTCGTGTCAACCCAACACTTAGCTGAACAGGGGCTCTACAGGCACACGCTGCAGCAATAAAATGAAGAAGAGTATCCCTTGGTGGATACAAGTGGAAGCACACTTAGTTAGAGACTAAGGCAAGCAAAAGACGAGTCAAGTGGTGGATTGAAGAAGACCAAGATGGGGACTCTTGGTCTTCCGAGTCGACTACTTATACAGATACGCGTGGGCTTTAAAGCGCCGCTGGAATAATAGGTAACCAATAGCGTAACTAGCTCGAACCCTAGTACCGCTATCCTAGGAATGAGTCATACATGAGTCACAATCACATGCGAACTACTATGCTGACTGATACGTTGTAAGAGTCCATGACTAATGCTGATACCGGACCGTAGTCATAACCGGTCATGAGTCGTGCGTAATGAGTCATCAAGTCCGTACCGTAACATGAAGGTTAGCGAACTGAACTGGGATCACACCCAAGCCTAGCGCGGAGACAAGTCACATGCCGAACGTACAGTCACTGCGGAGTATATGCACACGTGAGACCTTTATTCAAGGTCAAAGGCAAGGTGATCACACAGTGGCACGCTGAGTGGAGAACCAAGAGGACAAGTTGGTTCCACTCAGGACGCTACATGAGGGTCTATATACTGTGCTGCGGCTGAGTTTGAATTACTATGGAACCTTATTACTAAAGGTATGGGTAATAGTAATGAGTCAGACGCTGACGCGTCGAGTCTAATAATAGCGCTATCTATTGTGCTGACTGATGCACAGTCATTAACGCTGACAGAACAATGACGTGTCCTTATCTTATGAGTCACAACCCTATGACAACGTAGTCTAGAACTATCTAGAATGTTCCCTGCTTATCGTCCAATGAGAAACTACTTTACTAATGAGGAAAGTGACCTAGAAAGGTAACACTCGATAAGGAAGTTACTATCCCAGGGTCACGTGCTTGTGGGTGCACATGTTGGCATCACGTGACTAACCATCTTATCATATCTAATGATAAGGACTTGGACGTTTGACGCAACATTGGAGACTTGTATCTTTACCAAATAAATCCATAAAAATATGGAAAAATAGGGCAAAAATAGAGCGTCCGTGACACAATGGACATCCGTTTTCAACGGCATCTCTGTCATTTGTAATCGCCTCACGCCGCCACATCGGGACGGAAATTCCAGGAAACAATGGTATGATTTGCTGGCGTCTGTTGGGCGCTACCGAAATTGCAATTTGAGGCTGCCGGGAATTGGACTCTCGCTGGAGTATGGTCCTGGTTCAGTAGTTGGCCTGTTAGGGGGGACGCTGGAGCATGAAGTGCACAATTTTGAAGGAGAAAGAGTATGCTACGCATACTTCATGAGGGATAGAGTACATGAGTGGGCAGGGGTTCCAGGGAATTCTTGGATGAACATAGCCCACTATCAGTAACATAGCGACTGTCAAAGCTTTCTCCTATATATCTTTTCTTGACTTAGCAAGGCCAGAATTCGATACCACTAGCAATGGGAATCAGTGTAATAGGGCATGGCTATTATGGTATATCTATGATTTCGGCAGCTCACTGTCAGTGCAAGGTTTCACAAATACAAAGAAATATTGTTATTTTTGTGGCAGCTCACCAAACGTCTTGAACAGAAATGGTGATCCATAGTAAATTACAATCCCTCTCTATGAAAAATCTCTCTCAGCTCCCTCTCCTGAGCTGCCAGACAACACTCTATTTGGGGCATTACCAATGACATCTCATTCATTGGCTAGCTACTAACATCAGACCTGGGTGATGCTATGATATAGGGAAGATGTAGTTTCTGGATCTTCCTCCTTAACAGATATCCTTATCGCTGCAGGATCTGAGCTCTACACTGCTAGGAAACTACATCAGCATATTTGGGCATACCCCCCATGGCGGATCCATGGCTTCGGTAGCTCATTTGTTAGTACGATATTTTGCAGATACAACATTATATTGTTTTTTGGTAGATCAGTAAATGTCTCTGGAGCGATAATTCCTGGTAATTGTCCCTCAGCCAAGTCAAACTGTTTGCCATCTTAATGGGGCGTACTCATGTCACACTCCTAGAGACCATACAATCGAGCCTTGTCTCAATCACAAGAGAAATATCTTGTTTTTTGTCAAGACAGACGGCATCTGTGTTATCTCTGTGTTATATTGCCGAGGCTGCCGAGATGGTAATATGGTCTAGTACACTTTCGGTAGCTACCAATCAACCAAATGGTAGAAACCCTAAAATAATGACAGACACCGCTGCCAGGTACCTTGAGAAGGCACACTTTTGCATAAACAGAACTGTTGACCCCAAATTTGTGCTTCACAGTTGAGGATGAACGAAGCAACATGCTATCAAAGGGTATCTCATGTCATATATAATAGATAAAATATGTGCTACATGAGAGAACAGCCTGAAGTGGTTTAAGTAGTTGCCGATAGTAGTGTAAGTGACCACAGGTCCAGTCCAGACCAGTTTAACAGCACAAAGTGGTTTGATTGGCTGCCAAACCTGGTTTATCTAAGCTACCGACAGTAGCGTGAGTGACCACAGGTCAAGTCTGGACCGCAAAATCCACAGACGCAATACCCAGCCAGCCAAAGCTGCCAACAGGTTAATTGGAGGCACTGCTTCTTCAGGGACATATACTGCAACACACGACACATCCATTCTTAGTTTCCCATGGCACGCAAGGGTGTGAAGGCATCCAAATTCCTCCACAGAAAGTCTAAGGCTAAGGTGATTGAGTGGGTGTCCCGAGAAGGCTCCCGAGGAACCAGAAATATCCCGGTAGAAGTAGGCACCTCAACAAATCTGCCGACACCAAGACAAGATGCTGGCAGAATGGAGATAGACAACCATGGGGCAATATTGGATGAAACCGACCCTGCGTCCATGGATGTTGATGAGACAATCTGGATAGAGGAGCCATTCATACCTGAACAGACGAGAGTGGGTTTGCATCCATGCCCTTCTCCAATAGTATTTTACATGTTCTCCCAGTCCCAGCACATATACATGGAAGAATTTATTCCTAGGATTGGCCCCTACTTGCGTTGCCTCCTCAACTCTGAGGGTGTCCCAGCTATGACAATGTGCCAGGGCTGCATGTCTGCCCCATTTGAGTGGAGATGTACCGACTGCTTCCCTGCTCTGGTGCTCTGCAAGGAGTGCTGCCAAAAATCACATAACCGGCTTCCATTCCACAGGGTTCAGAAGTGGACAGGGAAATACTTCATGCCGTCGTGGTTGCGGGAGGTTGGGATATGCTTGCGTCTTGGGCACTCTGGGGATTTGTGCCCAATTCAAAGTGTGTGTTGCCAACCCTTTTATTTTTTAAATCTCATTCCAAAAAATACAGTCACAGAGGTGCTATGATGCCGACGAAGACTGCCAGGTCGGTAGCCACAGAGAGTATCATGCAGCTGCCGACCTTGGCTTCGACAGTCCAAAACCTGGGCGTCATGATAAAGAGGGAAATCAAATAATAACTGTCATTGATAGGTCTGGAATCCACGAGATTGGCATCAGCTGGTGCTTCTGCCCTGAAGCTCCCAAGCACGACATGCAGTTGATGATGGCAGGGCTCTTTCCAGCCACATTTCGCAACCCAAAGACAGCATTTACCTTCCGGGTGCTAGAAGACTTCCATTTGGACAATCTTGAATGCAAGACAACTCCAAGCCAATTTTTCAGTCGCCTAAGGAGACTCACAAATGATGAGTTTCCAAATTCAGTGCCGGTAAGAGAACTTAGCACATCTGCTGATAGCAGACTAATCGGCAGCTTTAGGACCGATATCGGGAGCTGCTGAGGGTCTCCCGGCAGTGGAGAGTACTCATTTCCCGGAAGAGATTCGGTTTCAGGTATGGGGAGAATGAAGAACAGAAGCCAGGATCAACAGCTATATTCTGTGCTTTGTGTGCACAACCTGGAATCAACCTCCCCGAGGATTGGAGAGAGTTTGAAAATAGGTGTGTCAATAGTCTTCGGTACCTAGTAACTGCCGACATATTACTTTAGCAAAACCCTTTTCATGCAGGGCTTCATGATGGATGGGAACTTCCAGGCAGAGCACATGAAGATGAGGAATCCTGAGAATGACATTCCACTCTCTGAAGGTACAGGATTCATGGTCAGTCAAAAGTCATATGAATTGCACCTGAAATCGGCAGTTGAGAGGCGGCAGGTAAGCACTATCTCTGGTATTTTGGCAGGGGAGGGTTGACACTTGAGCAGAGATTGACATGCCATGACCACCGTGCAGTAAATAATGTAAACAAGCACGGCGGACACCTTGAATCGACTGGAATTGGTGCCACTGCGTGCATTCATGGGGCTTTTGTGCCCGATTCTGTTGTTGACTTTCAAAAGGGAGAAGCATGAGTTCTTATATCTATCTGCATACAATGAGTGAAAATCAACCCTCCAAAAGCCAGAAGAATATGGACTATTCCATATTCAAGGCCCTAAACTTCAATATGGAGGGGATAGAGGCCGCCCTCATCTGCTATGATGTCATGTGTCAATGGAGTGTTCATATGAAGGAGAGGGTTATCGGCAGCAACTATCTCAAACTTCCTGACGGCCTGGAGCTCAGGTTGGGCATTGGTCTTTTTCATATCCATGGGCATCAAGATACCTGCCTAGCTAGGTATTCGCCCAGCTTCATCAAAGGAGGCCGACAAATAGATGGCAAGACCATCGAAACACTTTGGGCTCCACTCAATGAGATCTCCAGAAGTACGAGGGGGATGTCAACATCGCATCGCAAGGAGGTCATAGATGACCATATGAATGACTCAAATTGGAAGAAGCTTATGGACCTAGGCAAGTTCCCTCCTACAGATACCACATCAGTGCTTATGTGGGTTGGGTAGTCAATGCTGTGTCTAGACGCTACCGAAAGGCACTTTCAGGAGCCACAATCAGCACGGCAGCATTTGAGTCCATAAATGTATCGGCAAGTACGGAGAGTGTTGAGGCTTGGAGCGCCGAAGAGGAGTATGCACAAAGGGAGCGAGGTCATGACGTCAAAGTCATGGACATCTATGACATCAAGAGGAAACAATGTGGGTACAATTACTCTATGATATGTTTGCCTGACATCAGGTTTCAGTCCCATCGCGTGCAGAGATACTTCTTGAATTGACACAGAAGGAGACTGAGGGCTCTAGCCATAAGGGACATGCTGTATGGCTTAGCAGTGGATTGAAGATTCAGGAGTCACAGTAGGATTCTCGGCACCTTCTCCAGTGAGACATCTGATCGTGATTTCACAAAAAACATAGGTTATCCCTTCAAGCACTGGTGAGGAAGATTGGATCCCATCCAACACCAGATCAACAGAGGGATATTACCTTGAAGCGTGCCCGACTCCAAGAAAGAGTTGACACATTCCAAAAGCAGGCAGCTAACATTCTTCAAGACCCCCACAACAGCGGAGATGACTACTGGGACAATGCCCCAAGAAGAGAAACCTATATTGGTGTAGAATTTGATGGCACTGATGAAGGAGAAGACGATGAGGATTGCACTTCATCTGCCGAAGAACATGATCAAATGGAGTTTCCAGGAAATTGCTCTACCAATGGCAGTGTGGATGCAGAGTATATCTCGTTGCATCTTCCTTCACATCTTGGACGTGACTGGTGTGATGGAAATTCTGCCGAAGCCCTGGCGAAGGCAGAAATACATCTACGGGAGGGACAACTGAACGATTCCCTACATCACATTCGCATCTCCCTAGGCCACAAATCTTATCTGTTCAGACAGGATGTTCGTCCGGCACATACACAAAGGCTCAAAACACGCGCTTGGGCAGAAGTACATGCTGCCGAGTCAACAGTTCAGCATCATGCCCGGGTGTATATTCGTGCCTGGCAGGCAATGGTAAACCTTGGAGCCAGCACCTCTCTCCTTGATCAATACAAAGTCTTGAGGTGCCAGGACTTGAGTGTCAAGACAAGTGTATTTGCCCCTCATGTATGTGGCCAGCGGAATAAATCATTGCCCTGGTTTTGGACAATGGACATTCAGAGAGATGCCGACATTGGGGAATGGATGGAAGACTGTGCGTAGCTCTCTGTTCACACACACTCAAACAATATAATGCTCTATACAGTCTACCGAGTACATTGGCTTCGGGCAAAAGCTCAAAAGATGCGATGGATAGAAGAACTTCAGTGTCTTCAAGTTGAGATGGAGTCCGCTGTCAGGTTTTTTAGGCATCAAGAGCAATTTTGGCAAGCAAAGCAGGAGCTCCTTGAGCCCCAGTCACAGTCAGGGCATGCTGCGTGGGCAGCCAAACAGAGTGCAATGTGGTGCTCGATGGCTATTCAGGCAGAGTCCAGGTTTACTGCTTTACTCAGGAGTAATCCGCCTCCTGAGTTTGCTAAAGTTCTACAGCTGCAATCAAGTAGATGAGTTTAATAACTTTTGCATAGCGCTGCCGATTAGCTATCGGTAGTCAGTGGGAGCTTAAAACTACAATTCCTTTAGAAATAAATCTGTTTCATTCCCTCATTTACAATTAGGCCTGCTATATAGTCTCCAACGGAAAGTCAGAGTTATCTCTATAAAGGGAAACAGATTGGATGTTTTGCTTCACTGCAGCTAGCCATGAGTCACTGGTAGGTGTTTGTGGCTTGGGCTGCCGGTGGAGGGTCTCTGCTAACGACATTCTATTAGCACATAGCTGGCGGGAGGGCTGCCGATATATGGGCTTGTGACAGGCATGTGCCACAGGCATTTCCTCACACAAGCAACAGAAACTTCAAATGGAGATGTCTTGGAGTCATGTGCATGATGCAGCATGGGCGTATACTCACTTAAGATCATCAGCACTCATCGGCAGCTCCCGAAGGCAGCTTCTTAAGCATAGAGATTCCATTCCATTTGTGCATCAATTCACATCTGCATACCATGTCCACTGAAATCGGCACCTCCATACTAGACGCTGCACTCGCCTACATTGGCCAGAGAATATCCATTATCCTTCTCAAACCTGCCGATATTGACAAAAACTATATCGGCAGCTTACACAAGGAAGTGGTAAGCATTACTCAATGTGCTAGGAATATCTTTTCACCAGAAATTGGACTTAGCTTGCTGCTGTATGGATTATTGGCCTTCTGTCGTCTAGTGGCAGCTCCCCTCAAGTGCCAGAGTCGGTCAGGATTGCCTTTCGTGGGTTTTCAGACATTAGGAACCCAGGGTCCTATATGGCTCCCGAAGCAAACCAGCAGCTAGAGGGAATGTTCCAGGCAGCTGGCATTCCTCAATTTAATTTTACAGAGTGGTGGAAATTTGAAGGGAAGACAATGAAAGAACCATTCGATGTCCGTGAGGAGGTAGTAGTGGGGTTGCTGCGTGCTCTAGAGATGGTATGTACCTCGTTTCATTTACTGATCCTCAAATTAACCAGTGCTGTAGCAGGAAGCTAGCATGCAACTTTGCGCTAGAATAGTAGGGAAATTCAAAGAAGCACAGGAACTGGTCAAGGAAATTGAGAACCAGGTTAATTCCCTTTACGATACGATCTCCAATGGTTTTGAGAGTCTTGAGGGAGAGGCCTCTCGTTTGGAAGAAAACATGGGTTAATGAGAATTATATTTCTATGTCTTTGTGAAAATCAACTACAGTTTTCCATCCCCCCCTGCTAAGACATCTACCAAAACCATCTCATTTTCCAAATCACTCAAAAGGTCTTCCAATTTTTCTTTCCTTATCACCTTCCACTTTTTCAGGAAGCCAGCATTAGATCTGGCTTTTGAAAGCCATTCCGCAGAAACACCCTTTGGAGGGTCCTGTGTTGTGTTAGCTTCGGCAGATCAGATGACATTCCAAATCACCTTATCTATGAGCTTTTGAATCACAGGTTGTAAGAGCACCACATTTTTTGGGACCTCACTAAAACCTCCGTTGGAGGACCCTGTCATTTCCCTCTGATGTCGACCTGCATCAGAATCTGTTTCACTGAGGAATGAAACACCCGTCCAGAATTCAGAGTGCATCTACAGGCATTGGTTTAGTGCCCTGGTTAGGCATTAGTTTTGATCCACACACTGCCTCCTTAAAGTTGTTCTCCTCTAACTCAGAGACATGCTTTTGTATCTCTGAATCGTTTCCCTGCATGGTAGATGGAAGCATGTTTCAGCGACACAATCAGGTGCTGCCGATAAGCTCGCAGTGACCCAATAAGTTTCTGCCGATAAACTTACAATGGCCCAATCAGGTGCTGCCGATAAGCTCGCAGTGGCCTATCAGTTGCTGCCCATAAACCTGTTGCTGCTGATCAAGTTGCAGTGGCCCAATCAAGTGCTACCGATAAAATTACAATGGCCCAATCAGGTGCTGCCGATAAACTTGCACCAGCCTAATTAGGTGATGCCGATAAACTTTGCGGTAGCCCAATAGCCCAATCAGGTGCCGCCGATAAGCTCACAGCAGCCTAATCAGATAATGGCCATAAGCTTGCCATGGCCCAATCAGCAACTTTTGATATATTTGGAATGGTCCAGTCAGGTGCTACCGATAAGCTTGTAGCAGCCTACCCGGTGATGCAATAAACTCATAGCTGCCCAATCAGACGCTGCTAGGAGAAATGCTGTGATGGCCTGTATTATATACCCACACTAGCTGCCGACAGAACCCGAACGCTCTGATAGGACAGTTGACAATATATCTGCATGGGCCATGATTACAGACCTGCATATGTGCTCTGTACTGCCTCCCCCTGGATCTACTACCAGCTCTATTCCATGTCAACATCCATGCTCGGTCTAACCAAAGATGAACAAACTCTTCACCACCATGCCGCTATGCTCAAAAATGGGCTAGAAGCATACCGCACATGCACACACCAAGATGAAATAAAGTGGAAGAATTTATTGAGAGCACGCTTGGTATCCTAGTGTGCTTTCCATCTGCTTCTACAAGCTAAGCTCAGATATTTCTAGAGAGAATCGATGAACTATTTTGTTGATGCGAATACAAGAAGTCCCACACCTCCCCGTGTTCACCCACTCCTATTGAGCCTTGCTTTGATGTTCAACGAGTCTGAAACCTCCCTGAACATGAGAGCTGTCTCTGAGGATAATCCAAAGGTGTTAAGTAGCAACTATTATACTTCACCCAAAGATCTTCCACCGCTGGACATACATCTACCTGGTCAAAATGGTACGGTACTGTTCTCTGATGTTCATGGGTCTCTACTTACATCGGCAGCTTCCTGTGGCGAATGTATGGTACCTAAGCTTCAAGAAGGTTTGGCGATGGTAAGCAATGTAGCAATGAGTATCCCGTTGGCAGCTTCCGTTCTGGAATCTATGGCACCTGAACCTCAAGATGATTCAACAGAGGTTGACCATTCAATAGTCACTATTCCTAGCAATGGGAAGAAGCAGCAGTGTGCTGCTGGTGGCGGTCTTCGGAGTGAGTCCCATATTTTATCCCACAGATGCACTGAGAAATAAAATTGCTGCCGAAGAAATTGTCACAAGATCGGCAGAAAAACAGAAAGCTGCCGATGACTGTACTAAAGCAATCACCGGTACTATGCCAAAGAGACAAGATAATGGAAATGTAAGTGATTGGATTGAAACATAAAGCTGGCCCAAAGATCCAAGATCTATTATTCCTGCAGGTTCTACACGACACTCCAAATACCTGTAGTTCAAAGGTAGCTAGGCTACGAGATAAAGCCAAGGGTAAGATGGCTAAGCACACAAACCCGCCAAAGGGAGATGGGCCAAATGTCAGGGACGAGGGGAAGCAGTCCAAGACAGTGTTTATAAAGGACAAGCCTTCGCCCCAAGAAGAGAATGCCGATGAAAGCAGGGAGGAAGGCAATGAGCCAGCAATCTCATGTGTGTTCACTGAAGTTTACATCTGGTTTTACACTCATCATGCATACTGTCAGTTCGAGGCGAAGACAACAATAGTGTCGTCAGAGACCTAGAAAAAGAGGTCCAGGCTCTGAAAAGTAGATGCGAGGGGCAAGACAAGATGATTGAGGACCTGAAATCGAGATGTGAGACACATGAGAGGGTCCTTGAGATGCTTTGGCAGGAAATTGTGCGGCTTCATGACGGCCAGAAGACTCTAAATACCATGTATGATGGAAAGAGCTATGATCTCATGCCATAACTATAGTTCAAGTAGACCCTGTAGCTATTGCGAGTGTAATCAGGTTCATCAGCATCAATCATACGTGCTGATTATGGGCCCACACGAGATATATGTTCGGCAGCCGTCGCTACCTACTGTGGGCCATTACAAGCTAATTGGCAGCAGCACAAATGCCTTCCTATGGGCCCAGACATGTATATTGTCAGATGCATGATAGGTTGAATTGGGCCAATGCAAGCTCATCAGCAGAATATACAAGTGGCCATCGTAGGCCAATACAAGCTAGTTGGCAGAATACGCGCATGGCTGCCATGGGCCCACACAAGATATATGCTTGGCAGCCGTCGCTACCTACTGCAGGCCATTACGAGCTAATTGGCAGTAGCACAAATGCCTTCCTATGGGCCCAGACATGTATATTGTCAGATACATGATAGGTTGAATTGGGCCAATGCGAGCTCATCGGCAGAATATACAAGTGGCCATCGTAGGCCAATACAAGCTAGTTGGCAGAATACATGCATGGCTGCCATGGGCCCACACGAGATATATGTTCGGCAGCCATCGCTACCTACTGCGGGCCATTACAAGCTAATTGGCAGCAGCACAAATGCCTTCCTATGGGCCCAGACATGTATATTGTCAGATGCATGATAGGTTGAATTGGGCCAATGCGAGCTCATCGGCAGAATATACAAGTGGCCATCGTAGGCCAATACAAGCTAGTTGGCAGAATACGCACATGGCTGCCATGGGCCCACACAAGATATATGTTCGGCAGCCGTCGCTACCTACTGTGGGCCATTACGAGCTAATTGGCAGTAGCACAAATGCCTTCCTATGGGCCCAGACATGTATATTGTCAGATGCATGATAGGTTGAATTGGGCCAATGCGAGCTCATCAGCAGAATATACAAGTGGCCATCGTAGGCCAATACAAGCTAGTTGGCAGAATACGCGCATGGCTGCCATGGGCCCACACAAGATATATGCTCGGCAGCCGTCGCTACCTACTGTGGGCCATTACGAGCTAATTGGCAGTAGCACAAATGCCTTCCTATGGGCCCAGACATGTATATTGTCAGATACATGATAGGTTGAATTGGGCCAATGCGAGCTCATCGGCAGAATATACAAGTGACCATCGTAGGCCAATACAAGTTAGTTGGCAGAATATACACATGGCTGTCATGGGCCCACACGAGATATATGTTCGGCAGCTGTCGCCACCTGCTATGGGCCATCACAATATCATCGGCAACAGCACAAGCTTGGTCTTATGTGCACATCGTCGGCCTACACAAAGCTCTTGTTCGGCAGCTTTCCTGCTTGCCCTGGGCCATTACAATTGCATCGGCAGCAGCAAATGCCAGTCCTATGGGCCCATACGTGTATATTGTCAATGACATTGCAATTTAATTCTGGGCCAATACAAGCTCATTGCCAGATACCCCCCATTTGTCCTGGGCCTATACATGGACCTTGTGCAGTTTCCCTATATGTGTTTGGTTGGCCCATACGATGCCTATACAGAATACATATTCATGGGCCCATACATCTATATGCGCTTAAGTCACACAATGGGCCCACGTGGGCTTTGCCGATGCACTCGTGAAATTGTCACGTGGGCTCTGCCGAGTACAATGACCCAAATCTGCGTCATGGGCTCGGACTGTTCCTCAGTGAGTACTCGTTCAGTGGCTGATTGGGTGAGCGGGAGACCGTGCTTGACCGCAAAGCGGAAGGCCAGTGATTCAAGGAGGGTGGTCATTGGATTGTCGTCTGGGACAAGATGCCAGTCTTCCGCTAGGAGGCGGCGGTTGGCATCGCAGTTGGGTTGGTTGGCAGGGCAGATGCGCTCGATGCTAGCAAGTGATTGCTTGAGATCAGCACCATGTTTAACATGAATGGTGCAGATGTCATCTACTGAGGGGAGTGGGATCTTGGGACATTTTGGCTGGGGGCCAGAGATCGCTGAAATCGGCGGTTGGTCCTTATTAAATTGGGCTGCCACGGTGTGTGCCGCGGGGGGGGGCTGAGGATGCGGTTAGGGGCCGAGCGGGTACTTTCGAGCGCTTACGTTGGCTCCCAGTCTGTCCTCGTCGTTTGTGTTGGACTGTGGTGAAGCCATCTTCCGCATCTGCAGTCGTGGGGATGTCCTCCCGTTGGGTCGGGACTAGTCCTTCCGCCAGGGACACGTTGATGGATTTGACCTTACCCTTGGCAGAGGGTTTGGCCAAAGATGAGGAGACACCGGGGGCTGCCGGACCGGGCTTGGGTACCATGGGAGGGGGGGCGAACCCCTTCTTCATGGGACACCAAGGCGACCGAGTTGGGTGCTTTCCCTTGCAATTGAGGCACGGGAATACGCAATTGCATACTCCGATGATCTCGTGCGGGCGTGGACAGTGGGTAGTGTGATCTTCAACGTGGTGGGATCCACCACATTTCACACAGCGTACTGAGGTAGGGGGAAGAGGGCAAGTGGGGGTGTCAGTGGCGTGACCAATGGCATGACAGCGTCTGCACATGTTGATGGTTGGTGCGTCCCCCGTGATGAATAGTTTGACCTCCGCATTGAACATGTATACGGCATTGGCACAGGCCATGTTAGACACCACACCGTTGTGGTCAGCGTAGGCAAAAGAGACAGTAGATGTCTCTTGTTCCGCCACCCAGTTCATGGAGCCCTGCCAGTGTGGGGCGACACAAAAGATGGCATTTTTGAAAGGCACGTTACGAGTGAGTTCCAGGCGGAGCTGGTCATTCGTGTAAATGGTGTGGTCTGGGTTTCTGGTGGAGACGCCGTGTAATTGCGCATACATCCATCCATCATTGGGCACAAGGTAGCTGGTCATGAGGGGGGCAATGAGGATGTTTCGGAACGGGTAGATGTTTGTGAAGGGGACGTTTGCGCCTTGGAAGGTGTAGACAAAGTTGTGGGTGGAGGCGTTGGTGGACCATCTGCCGGAAAGGAGGACAAGTGAACCCCCGGAAATTTGTTCTACTTCCACACATGCTTCAGCAACAAAGGAGGATGGTGCACATTTGAAAAGTTGTAACTCAAGTACTGGGTCCTTGACCCCATGTTTCCGGATGACTGTGACTTCGGTGTTTGCAGATGCATTCCTGCGTTGGACTGTTTCGGGCCTGGACTTGCCCGATGGCATGTGTCCAGTGCCCTGTGTCGTAGTTCTGCTTTGTGAGGAGTTCCGAGCTTGTTGGTGTGCCACTTGTTGGGTGCAACCCCAGCCCACGAGGTAGGCATGATCGCAGATGCTGTAGGCTTGCCACAAGAGTTGACCGCAAGGGGGACATGCTTGTCTGGTGGGGGTTGAAAGGATTCTCTCACGACGATAGGCGGGGCTGCGGGGTCCGCGCAGGTACCGGGCGTCGAAAGCTCGATGATGGGTTCCGATCCAGGGTCATCAACCCAGGCAAGGCTTGGGGTCTCAACCATTGGATGGGAACTAGAGGCCACTGTATTGGGCAAAGGAGGGGCTGCCACCGCCTCCTTCACTTTAGCAGGTTGCCTCACAGGTTTGGTTCGCAGGTCTCGTGAAGCAAAGAGAGACTTGATACGCTTGTTCTGCATGTTGAGTCCGTCCTCCAGCTTGGTTGTGAGATGAGCGATGGTCAAGTTGAGGAGTCCAATCAGCACAGCAAGATCACCGGATGCAGCCGTGGGTGGCACAGGGATATCTGCGAGCACTGCTGATGGCTGCAACAAAACGACCGGGACAGGATCTGCCAGAGGCAGTGGCACACTGTGATTGTGAGCCGGGATGAGGGGTGTGGAGGGAGCGGGGTCCAGTGGTCGCGGTGGCACGTGCTCAGACGCCTCAAGCCCTGGGTTGTTACAAGTAGCAATTTCCGCAGCATTTTCAAGCGCGTATGCAAGATCCTCTTCCATTGGAGTAGGAGGGGGAAGGGGAACGTCGATATTAATGGTTGAGGGGGCCATGAGTGCCATAGCAGGCTCGGAGGGGTAAAGTGCCAGGGGTGCGGCGATTGGAGTGCACTCGTCCATTTGGAAGCGCTTAACGCGGATTGGCGTAGGAGTAACATTGGGGTCATGTGGGAGTGAAGAGGTTGTGAGATGTGGGGGAGTGTGAGGAGGGTCATGAGGGTCATGAGCAGGCGTCGGTGCCCGGGATGGTGGGGAGCTCGAGAGCTTGTAGCCATCCACGACGAGAGGACCTAAGGCATACTTCTTGAACACCTCCAGCTCTTGCACCTTAGTGCCTTCATCTATAGGGGTCAGGGTGAAGCCCAGGCGGTTAGCCTCTTTGCGGAGGAAAGAAAGTTCCCTAGTGTTGCGGTAGTGGGTCTTCCAGTACTTTACCAATGTGCATACCGTGTCCTTGTGAGTTTCGCAGTCAGCAATGGCCTGTTCACAGATGGTTCGGCGTTCTTCTCTTGCCATTACCTCCATTTGTTCCTTCAGAAGTTCCTTTTCCCCTTGGAGGGAAGTTGCCAGGTTGTTCTTGTATTCTCATAGTACATCATCAGCAAGTTGCTGGCGGTAGTCTTGGTTTAGGAACGCAGAATCGGGGTCTTCCATGATGCCCTTATGGATGTCTGCATCTATCTGGGCTTTGTATTCTGTTACGTGGGCCTGGACTTCCGCGCAAATGGTGGGTTCCACGTCCCGTACAGCCTGTGACACCGTAGGTGGGAGAGGGTCAGATTTGGCCTTGCCTTTGAGGCGTGCTACGTCTCCCAAACCAGGGTTCAGGACGTCCATGGCTGAGTACATCGTGTCAACGAACTCTCGGTGATACACCTCACACCATTCATCTAGGTTAGTGAGTGCTTCTTGGTTCAAGTTGGCAAAGATCTCGGCCTTGACGGCGTCCTTGATCTGTTGCATAGCGACTTCATCAGTGCGGATCTCCTCGCGGTATTCTGCAAGGAATTGCTCCTTGGTTCGGTTGCGCAGAACAGTCTCCTCCTGCTCTGTCAGAGCAGGTGGGTTAGGAGCTGACTTAAGTTGAGCGTGGTGGGGAAGTTTATCATATACCAGATTGACGACTCGGTCAAAGTATGAGTCTGGCATCGCACTTTCTGGGTGGTTACCTGCAGTACCAAAGAGGCCAGCTAGTTGATTGGCCATCAGGATCACGGCACCTCCTTTGTTTTTTGGGTGAAGGAGGTCCTGATGTATGGGAAATGCATCTGGGTTGTTGTTGAGGGGCATTGTCTTATTTTTCAAGGGGGCCAGCAAGCGAAGGGCCCCTCGTATGATAGCACTAAGGACGCCCAATGTGAGGCGCATCCAGGAGTGGGGGGTCAGTATTTTCGAGATTAATTCGCCATCCCGCTTGGTGGCGCCAGCGTCTAGTGCCGTCAGCACCAGGGTCGCGGCCACATGAAAGGTCTCTGTAGCGATGGGTAGGTCCGAGTCTTTGCGAAAGGGCAATGGGTTGGTGATGCGATAGCCTCCCCAGCCGAGAGCAGCCTGGCCAACTGCTTGTGTAAGTTCCTCAGCTAGGAGGTCAGCTAGGGAATTGAGCTCGTTGGACTTGTCAGCCCCGAGTTGAAGGCTGACGTCATCGACTGCGGGTACGTTAGTATGGTAAGGCGATGGAAGCATGCCTGCCCTGATGGCATCATTGATTGTTGAGAACCGCATGGCCAAGTTCTGATCAGACATGCATTGGGCTGCCTGGTCCAAAAAACCTGTGTCCGATATGGTCTCCTCGGTAACATGTGTCCATGCCAAGGCGTTGGATGCAGTTCTAGAGCGGGCACGAGGTGTGGTGTGACCCTGGGGCGTGGTGTCGCATACGACAATTGTTTCAGGTTCTGCAGGCAAGTCCGTGTCAGTGATTGATGGGACAGCATCCCAGAGTGCTTGCGAGTCGATGGCAGGGATGGTGTTACGGTTACGCATATCGGACCCTTACTGTACCGGTTGTGACTACGGCGGTAAGGTAGATTAGTCACGGACTCGGAGTTTACGATGGAGTTAGGCGTTGAAGGATGACTCGATCCTAGTATAGGTAGTAGTAGTATTAGGATTGCGGTACTTATGCAATACATTGGACACTACATTACAGTGACTCATAGCAGCGCTTGAAAGCCTGCTCTTCTTGTATTTAAGATAGCTGCGGGAGATCAAGATACACCATCTTGGTCTTCTTCAATCGTCACTTCCTGTCTTCTTGCCTTCTTGTGTAGTCTCGCCTCTATTGAACAGAGTGCCGACGAGATACTAGTGTCTTTGAACATCTAGATGTTGCCTTCGTGCCATACGCCTTTGGCATGATTAGCTAAGTCATAGTCGCCTCCTTACGAGCTCAAGCCGAGCTAACGTCGTGACGGCGTTACATTAAGACCAAGATATTCATTGTGGTGACTGTCAACACCCGTGACCAGTGGACGAGTTTCCGTCCATATTATCTAGAACGAAGAGGAGATCGCAACATACCAACCCAATTCTTAGGAGCAGCCTGGTGGAGAGACTGAGGAGACGAAACAGGATACTTTGTAGAGTTCAACGGACCTACAAGGTTCAGACCTGTTGAGTTCAATTTCGACCATCTGTGCTGGGTGGAAATTATGTGGAACCCCATAGACCATTGCTGGGACGTCGTTAGACCAGCGGGAAGACAGTATCAGTGTGACATTGACGCATGCGAACTTAATTGACGAGCCGACTGGGGGCCAATTGACGGCCAACTGTGAGAACACTCCACTGGAGAAGCAGTAAGCGATGAACGTGCTCGAAAGCGCATGCGTGAGTAAACGTGGGCAGAGGGTGGAGAAGAGGAGAGTTAAAGGGGAAGCAGCCCGGGATGATGATAGGATAGGGGAATGATACGAGAAGAATGACCCGAGATGTTGACAAAAGAGACGATGAGCAGAGCCGAGCAAAAGAACTCTTCGCGAAGATTGTTAGATCAATCGTGAAGGGAATTTACCTAGAGAAGTACAAAGGGTTAGCGGCGCAGAGTCAAAAAGACAAGAGGAGAGTCGATCTTGAAGTAGACGAGGGGTACGAGTCGAGCGATTGAGAAAAAGCAATTCAGGTGCCTTCGACTTTTAAGGCCTGACCCGAAAGCTAGCTGAATTACACGAAATATGCAAGAGAAAGGATGGGGGAGAGATCAACTGCTACATTCCGAACGCGAACCTGAGGCTTTTATACATGCGGTCAGTACCTAAAGCCAGACGAAGTAAATCGCGACTAAGTCGAAAGGTGTGAGGAAGGAAGTGTAAAAGTGGGGAAAGGTAAACTGAAAATTGTAGGTGGAGAGGGAATCAACAGGTGGAAACACGAGGCGAGCACGGGAAAAGGGTACGAGTCATCGTGAAAGTAGGAGAGTCGGCGAACAAGGGAGCGTGGCCGAACGACAGCGCCGGAAGTATCAACGACGCGCACTATGAGTACAAAGAAAAATGTCAGAAAAAGAAGGGTAAAATTAAACGATATTGGGCGCGCCTGTGCCCGAGACAGAGAGCGCGAACTAGAACAGTTCGACGAAGAGTCGTGGCTTGAGAGGCGATGACGCGAAGTCGATCGGCCGAGGGTGAAGACATGAAGGAGGTGATGAAGACGTCGAGGAAAGCAAAGGAATGGTGAGTGGTGGAAGCATGGTAGACTTGAGGCCGTTGGCGTCGCAGTTGGGAGGCTTGAAGGCGACATTAGCCCAGTACGGGCAATTGGGTGGCGTCCGACGATGACGGAAGAGACGGGGAAGATGACGAGGCAAGGAATGACAGATTTGATGACAAGATGAGAGAGAAAGGATGTAAGACGAGGCGAGGCGAAGTGAGCGAAGACAGCTTGATGTGGTGATGGACGAGATAAGGCATGACGGGTGACAGTTTCGGAGTGGCTGAGATACTCGGAAACAGCAAGTTTCGGGCCCAAGGGCCATGCTACCGTTACAGCGAAGAAACTGAAGAAGATGAACAAAGCAAAGAGAATCGACCAGCAAGCATCGGACCCATCGAGCAGTACACCATCCAGCGAGCTGAGTCCCTACATATCTCGGAACCACCAGAAGTCATTCATGTGCGATCGCCCACAGCAGAAATGGCCACAACTACAATGACGGCAGAAGAAATCATGACCGTAAGAGAACAGGTGGTGTGAGATGCGGCCGAAGCAATCAGACAAGAATCCCAACAAAACCTTATGCCCATAAACCCCG
Organism: Lactarius indigo; assembly: GCA_025766275.1. NCBI lineage: Eukaryota > Fungi > Basidiomycota > Agaricomycetes > Russulales > Russulaceae > Lactarius > Lactarius indigo. The sequence goes on along the minus strand of JAFKAC010000012.1, from coordinate 660,275 downwards.
AAACGGGACATCGTATGACTGCAGACAATGCAGCAATTTTTCGGGCTATCGGACCCGACCAAGGAGACCCCCCATCGGGGGATGGACGAAGACTGGGACTGTCACTTGACCCCCCACCAGGATGGGGAGGACCTCCGGGAGGAGACTTCCCCCTCCCGGCTGTCGGGGGAGGAAATCCGCCAGACCTTCCAAACGACCAACCGGGAGGAGGACCTCCAGGCAGAGGAGGCGGTGGAGGCCCACTGGGAGGCAGAGGAGGGGGAGGACATGGGCACAAGAAGCTAACAGGTGAACCCCCCACCATTTTTGACGGAGATCGCACTAAGGTGGACTCATTCCTCATGCAATGGCACATATATTGGGGAATGAACCTCAACACCCCCGTCATGTGCAACAACTACCGACGAAGCCTCCTGTTCCTCTCCTACATCAAAGGGGTGTCGGTCAGTGAATGGGTACTTTCGTACCTCAAGTGGCTCAACCGGCAAATACAATGAGGAATAGACCAGTATACAAGAGACCTGTGGAATGCGGTCGCGGAAGGTTTCAACCAAAGGTTTGTTAACACCCTTGAACGTGAACAAGCTCAAGCACTCCTAAGGAAGTGTTACAATTTTCTTGGACTCATCTCTTTCTTTACCACTATTCCCTTCCCACACTGTACGAGCCCTGTATGATTACGCGGACTTTACAATTACCCGACCTCTATCACGCGCCCTGCTTATCGACGTTCCCTTCTGATAAAGCTTGACATGTGCTAGTTTCCGACTTGTTCCCTCTCACGCGCGACCCCGCGTGATTCCCCTTTATCCTCAATATATCTATGCCTTGTTCTCTTTATGTTTATCCCTTTGTTCCCCAATCCAGCGATGGCGCCATCTGTTTGTAACAGCCATACACCCTAACCGCTATTTAAACGTAGTCATACCTAGCTTGTATGGTAGACTAGACTTCTTGTGTAATACTACACTCGTCTACGTGAACTCATCGAAGTCCCTTGTCTCTCAATCCCCGTCTTCGCTAGACCTTCGAGTCTTAGCACTCCTCTATAGTCCAAGTGACACGCGTCCTTGTGACTCTTGTGCACCATCACATCTGAAGTTGGGCCTTTGAGCTCAGACTACCGATCGACTGATTGACTTGGTACAGGTCGTACTCAACGCCCCTGTAGTGGCATTACATTAAGTCTAGTCTCTTCACTGTGGCTCTCACCAGCCGAAGCCGAACCAAGTTTGTCAAGGAGTACCTGGAGCGGCACCCCTACGACAATCTACGACCCTCCATCAAAGGAACCGCCCTCTGGAGGAACACCCCACACGATGAAGGGTACTACGTCTACGACCCCGACAAACTGACATACGAACCAATCGAATACATTGAAGACCAACATATTTGGGCCTATGTCACCTATTCCGATACAAAGCATTCCTGGTATTCGTACAAACCCATCCCTATCCATCTAGGACTTGGACCAGGAAAAGGACAAGTCAGCGCCATCGAAGCAGACTCCGATATCGAAGAACCATCATCAGAACCCGACCTAGATAATCCAACCCTCACACCAACAATCCAACGCCCCGTAGACTTCGCATCATATGCCAATATGTCCACAACCCAACTCTCCACCACCCTCACCTCCTCGCAACCAACCGCAGGATCCTCGACAGCGAATCTTGCAGGTAGTGGAGGACATCCTGTGGGAGGAAGTATGTCGACAAGCGGAGGAGGCATTGCGGGAGGCACAGGAAGCCATCATGGAGGCGGTGCGCCTGGAGGTGGAGGCGGTGCGCCTGGAGGTGGAGGCGGAGGCGGCGCACCTGGAGGTGGAGGCGGCGGAGCAGCAGCAGGACCTGCCGCTGGAGGACTCCCTCAACCGAATGGACGCCTCAGAGGAAACCCTCCACCAGAATTTACCAGAGATCGAGAAGCCAGCCGAGCCTTCCTCAACGCTTTCGCCCTCTACCGAGGGATGAATCCGAACATTCAACAATTGACCCTTCCATATTCCCACGCAATGACCCTCCTCTCCTATATCCGAGGGCCACTGGTAGACGACTGGGTCGAAGAACAGATACAATGGCTGGCTGACCAACTAGCGGGTGGCGTGGCCATGAACGCCGAGAACCTATGGAACACCATAGAAACGCGCTTTATCCAAGCATATACAGACACTACCCAGCAGCAGAAAGCCCGACATGCCATTCAAAGTCTACGAATGGAAAAAGAAGACATCGACACTTACATAGCCAAATTCTCCAATTTGGCCAATAAGGTGGGGTATAACAAAGACGAAGCCACAACCCTGGAAATTTTCCAGAAAGGCCTCCCAAACGCGCTGGTCATCAACGCAATCAAGTTCCACCATCCCGTGGACTGGGACGATTGGAAAACAGTGGTAACACTCCAACAAGCAGAATACCTCCTGCTCAAAGATAGGCTTACGAAGGGAAGAACGGACAAAAAAGGAGGCGCCTCCCGGGACCAATGGCTGAACGCCCTCAATAAAGCCAAGGACCCAAACGCAATGGACGTCAGCCGCACTTGCGCAAGAGCAGCAATGACGGATGATGAAAAGAAGCAACTCCAAAAAGAGGGGAGGTGCTTCCAATGCCGGGGTCAAGGGCATATCTCCAGATTCTGCCCTCAAAAACCAACCACCACCGCTAAAGCTGCGAGCACTAATGACTCCGCTCCCGCCACAGCCACTATCTCCATGACGGCCTCATGACCCCTTTCAAACGAAGAACAAGCGGATGCCCAAGTAGTGGCTTTATTCGCTCAAACTCCCGAAGTACGAGAACTGATGGTAGACAAACTCTTCGGGCAGAAGAAGGATTTTCTGAACGCTTGAACCCGGCGGCCTGGGCTAGAGCATTAAAACTTAGCGTGTACAATAGCAGATTCCGATCCATGCGAATTCCAGTACTTTTCAAATCTGCTCACACGACGGCCGAACGAAACGTCCTGATAGACTCTGGTGCAACCGACAACTTTATAAGCGCAAATCTTCTGAAGCGACTCAAAATTGCCTGGCTAGCTACCAAACGACCTATCAAGATATGGAACGTAGATGGAACCCATAATTAAGGAGGAGAAATCACGTCCTTCACCAATCTCACCGTTAAGACGGGGGGAAGAACCCAGAACCTTCGATTCCTCATCACCGACCTAGGGAACGATGAAGTTATACTCGGATACCCTTGGTTTACAGCTTTCGAACCCAAGTTTCACTGGCGGGATGCTACAATCAATGAAGAATTCCAGCCAGTGGTTATTACCAGCTTACATTTGTCCGACGAAGCCATGCCGTTAGAAGCCACTATTAAGGCATTGGAGACGTACCAACTGGATGAATTAGCATGGGAACAACTAGAAAAGACTGGCGACCCCTATATCCGACTGCAAAAGACAACAACAGCATCAGAATTGGCGCAGCAGGAAGCAGCAAAAAAACTGCAGAAGACCTTCGAAGAGATGGTCCCGGAAGAATATCGGAGACATCAGAAGGTATTCAGCGAAGAAGCGTCCCAACGTTTTCCTCCTTCACGGCCATGGGACCACGCTATAGATCTGATCCCAACCACCCCCGAAACAATGGATTGTAAGGTGTACCCACTCACGATTCCCGAAACCGAGAAACTAACGGAATTTGTAACGGAACACCTGGAGAAAAAGTATATTCAGCCATCGAAATCCCCATACGCATCTCCCTTTTTCTTCATCAAGAAAAAGGACGGAAAACTACGCCCGGTACAGGATTACCGTCGCCTTAACGAACTCACCATAAAAAACCACTACCCACTTCCCCTAATTCCCAAGCTCATTGACAAAATTCGAGAAGCACGACTCTATTCGAAACTTGACATTCGATGGGGATACAACAATGTCCGAATCAAACAAGGGGACGAATGGAAGGCAGCGTTCAAAACAAACCAAGGATTGTTCGAACCCTGAGTCATGTTCTTCGGCCTTACCAACTCCCCCAGCACCTTTCAAACTATGATGGACACCATCTTCCGGGAATTAGTACTAACGGGTGAAGTTATCGTGTACATGGACGATATCCTAATCGCGACTGCAGACGACCGCACCCACCATAGACAGATATTGCACCAGGTTCTCGACCTCTGCGATGAACATGACTTATACATCAAACCAGAAAAATGCGTGTTCGAAGTCTATGAAGTGGAATACTTGGGGCTTATCATCGGACACGGGCAGTTATGAATGGACCCAGTCAAAGTTCAGGGGGTACGAGATTGGAAGGCGCCAACATCGTTGAAAGAAGTACGAGCCTTCCTAGGGTTCTGCAACTTTTACCGACGATTCATACGTGGGTTCTCTACAATTGCAAGACCTCTTCACGATCTTACAAAAAAGGACGTCCCCTGGGAATGGACAGAAATCAGACAAAGAGCCTTTGACACCATCAAGGAGCGTATTAGCTCAGAGCCGGTACTATTGTTCCCGAAGTTAGATCAACCCTTCAAAATTGAAGTTGACGCCTCGAGTTACGCCCTGGGCGCGGTCCTAAACCAGAAGGGAGAAGACAACAAAATCCATCCAATCGCGTTCTATTCCAAATCCCTATCAGAAGCAGAATGCAACTACGACATCTACGATAGGGAACTATTGGCAATCGTCAAGGCACTACGAACGTGGCGTACATACCTGGTGGGATCTCCCCACCTAATAACTATTCATACGGACCACGCCAATCTACAATATTGGAAAGAACCCAGGAAGATCAACCGACGAGTGGCGCGGGAGTTCCAGGAGTTATCCGAGTACAATTTCGTACTCAAACATATCCCTGGTAAGAAAAATACCCAAGCAGACTCGCTATCAAGATGACCCGACTACGACGACGGCACCAGCGATAACGACCATGTCACGGTACTCCCAGAAGAAGTATTCCTCAAAATAACTCAAACGTCCATGCACGATATGGACATATGGACCCAAATCGCACAAAACATGGATGAGACAACGCTTCTCCCATGGATCGAACCCCATAACCTAAAGAAACACGACGGCTTATGGTGGAAGAACGACGCCCTCATTGTTGTGGGAAACAACGATCTTAAACGGGGAGTGATTACCTTTTTCCACGATACTCCAAGCGCCGGACATCCAGGAATCGCAAACACCCTAGAGCTAGTACGACACGACTTCTGGTGGCCCAACATGCATAAGGACGTGGAAGCCTACGTCAAAGGATGCGCGACATGCCAAAGCAACAAAATTAATCCTCACCGACAAAAGCCACACCTGTTCCCTATTACCACCAAACCATCGGCCGAACCATTCGAGGTGATAGCCATGGACTTCATAGTCAAACTCCCACCATCATGTAACGCCGTCACAGCGTTAGCTCGACTTGAGCTTGGATGAAGGCGACTATGACTTAGCTAATCACGCCAAAGGCGTATGGCACGAAGGCAGTTCTCTCAGATGTTCGAAGACACTGGTGAAAAGGCGATACTTGAATCAAGCAAAGGCAGACAGAGATAAGACAGGAAGTGACGATTGAAGAAGACCAAGATGGCGTTTCTTGGTCTTCCACAGCTACTTTAAATACAAGAAGAGCAGGCTTTCAAGCGCTGCTATGAGTCACCGTATTGTAGCGTCCAACGTGTCGCGTAAGTACCGCAATCCTAATACTACTACTACCTGTACTAGGATCGAGTCATCTCATAACACCTAACTCCTGCGTAAACCCCGAGTCCGTGACTAATCTTCCTTACCACCGTAGCCACAACCGGTACAGTAAGGGTTCGATGCGCACAACCGTAACATCACCCCCTTTTCAGCGTGAGACCCCAGACTCACTGAAAGTCACGTGCTATCCAATCGCGCTGCTCGTCTTCGATGCGTCGGAATACATCCGCGCGCTCCAGGCGGTACACGCAGTCCATCTTGTCTTCGTGGGCGACGAGGACCATCCCGTGGAGTTGGCGGATGCGCGCTTGCAGGCGCGATTCTTCGTGGGCTGCGGCGCGGTAACGTGTCACCTCCGCAACCAGGGACTCATCCCCTATGTGGTTAAGTGCACGGTCGGTGAGTTTGTCGGCGGCGAGGATGACGAGATCCTCATGGGCGATGAAGGCGCGGTTCGCAGCCGAGAGTCGCGGGGTGGCATAGAGGGGTTTGCCGTAAAGATAGGGGGACCCTGGGATTACTCCCAGGACAAAAGGGTTCGCACCTCCAACAATTTGTATGTGACTCGCCTGCAACTCTACTCCGTCCGGCCCGGTGATGGGGAAGTGAATGTGATGGGGCTGTCGATTCGCCTGGAACCCTTCAGGCGCAAGGACCTGCACGGGGTCGTCGTCTCGCGTAATGGGGGTGTGTAGTGCGACGCCGGGCAGTCGCACACGTCCTCAAGACATGGGGGTTCCGTCGGTGTGTAGGAGCCACGGGGTGATTCCGGGATCAGCAGAGTCGCGGTTCGTTCGAAGGAGGGGGTGGCTGACCGGGTAGTAATCTCCGTCGTCATGGTCAGCTTGGTCCGGCATCGCTGCCTGCGCTGCCGCAACTCGCTCAATTTCTCCTGCGCCAACCTCAACTGTTCTCTGGCCCAGTCCTGAGCCGTCCTCCGCCAGGCCTCCTCCGCTTCCGCCTCTGCTCGGTCCTTCGTCAGATCGATCGGTCGGGAAAACTCCCCTAATACCGATAAGAGTGTTGTCTGGGGGGATGATTGCGATAGGTTCGCGCGCCCCATTGTCGTCTTGGAAGATGTGAGGGACGGCATGCTGCTCGTCGCTGGGCTGGTGCGTGGGGTCTGGGAACCTCTGTAAGATGCCAGCCCATTCTTGAGCGGTGATATGCCCCGTTCGCATGTTTGCAGGTATGTACGGAGTGAGCTGGACCGTTGGAACCACGGTTTCTTCGTTGTCTTGGATGATGGCGGTGGCGTCTTGCACGACTTGGTCGAGGAGGATTGCCGTGGTGACATGTCTGAGAGGAGAGGTGGGCATGAAAGTGTAAGAGGATCGAAGATAGGAGTGATACTCTCCCTGACTCTCGTCTGGCTGGCTTTTAAGGTGTCTTGCGGTTGTTCGGGCCGCCAGGTATGCCTCTATTGCTTCCGGGGCGAACACATCATCCTTATCGACCCACTGATTCTCCAAGTTAGGGTACCCCTTCCATTTGATGAGATATTGGAGCTTCCTCCGGCAGCTGAAATGCCGTGCGTCCAGAACGGCCTCGACTTCATATTCTTCCTCTCCCTCTACAAGATCCGGTGGTGGTCGAGGGAAATTTTCGCCATGTATGGTTGTGCTTTTGTACGGCGTAAGGAAGTCTATATGAAATACCGGGTGGATACTCCACTGCGTGGGAAGTTCGAGACGATAGTTGTATGGGGACATCACCTGGACTACTTTAAAAGGGCCGTGGCGTCGCGCTGCGAGTTTCGCCGTGGGCTGATTGGTTCGAAGGTGCTTCCCTTCTAACCACACCTGGTCGCCTATTTTATATTTGGGTGTACTTCGATGTTTCACCCAGCTATCTTGGGCCTTCTTGATCAGGGTCTGGGCTAGCTGTCGCGCTTCCTTGAGCTGTGTGAGTCTGGTGACGACACGTGGGATGGGAGATGGTTTATCCGCCCAGTCCGCTGTCGGATCGTAACCCATAAGCAACATAAAGGGGGATTGTTTCGTATACTCGTGGGGCCAATTGTTGTGAGCGAATTCTGCTATGGGAAGGTATGCCACCCAGTTATCTTGACGCTCGTTGGCCCAGAACCGCAGGTACTGCTCCAGCCATTGGTTTGTCCGTTCTGATTGTCCATCCGTCCGTGGGTGGTATGCCGTGGAGATATTTTGTTTAATATCCAGGATCCGACAAACTTCCTTGGTGAATTTTGACGTGAACCGGGGGTCACGGTCACTGATGATTTTGCGCGGTAGTCCGAACCGTTTGAACACATGAAGGACGTACAGGGTGGCCGTTTCTTCCGCCGTGATTTCTTCGTTGCACGGGATGAATATTGATGCCTTGCTGCAGTCATGATCTGTGACGGTGAGAATGCTGTCATAGGATTGGGACATCGGTAGCTTAGTAATAAAGTCCAACGCGATGGTATGGAAAGGGGGAGCGTCCGTTATCGCTGTAATGGGGTGTAACGGCGCGTGCGTTGGTCTTGTGTTGACTTTGTTTCGCTGGCAGTCAGCACATCCCGTGACGTACTCATACACATCTCGACGGATCCTCGGCCACCAGTAATGTCGCTCCACGAGTCGTTGGGTTCTGCTGATACCCGGGTGTCCATGAACAGGGGGGTCGTGGTGGTCGTGTATTATTGCCCTGTATGCGGTCAAGGGTCCGGTAACCACTAGTCGTCCATCCTTGTACCATTCCCCATCTATTTTCTTCAGCTGATGGGCGTCGACCCACACCTGGACTATTTTTGGGTCTTGCCGTCGCCTCGGCATTTGCAGTAACGGGTGTATTTCCAGGGCATGGGCGACATTAGTGGCTCGCACGAATACTTCGGGAGGTAAGACTACCACACCTTGGTTGTCCCCCTCTCCCTGGTCGTAGTCCGGCCGCCTGGACAGGGCATCCGCTCTGCCGTTATGCTTCCCTTTGATATGGTGGATCTCAAAATCATATTCCATCAGCTCCAGTACTTCTCGGGTGACCCGTTGACTGATCTTTTGTGGAGTTTTCCAGTACTGGAGATTGAGGTGATCTGAAAATATCCTGATTTTGTGCGGGGATCCCGCGAGTAGGGGTCTCCAATGTCTGAGGGCCTTAACGATGGCTAGGAGCTCCAGGTCGTAGATGTCGTAATTTCGTTCGGCTTCGTTTAGTGTAGCCGAGTAATATCCTATTGGGTGCTTGTGACCGTCATTTTTCTTTTGTAACAGTACAGCACCTACTGCGAATCCCGACGCGTCAACCTCTAACTCGAATTGGTCCTGTAAGTTAGGATGTGCCAGTACCGGTTCTTCGGTGACGAGGCGTTTGAGGGTTTTGAATGCGCGGTCTTCGTCTTCCGTCCATCTCCATTCCGTGTCCTTTCTCGTTAGTCGGTTCAATGGTCGTGCGTGGGTTGCGAAACCGCGGATGAATAATCAGTAAAAGTTACAGAAGCCCAAGAAAGAGCGTACGTCCCTGACTTTGGTCGGCGTTGGCCAGTCCTTGATGCCGCGAACTTTTACCGGGTCCATGCGTGTTACCCCCCTCTCAAGGATTACCCCCAGGTAATCCATCCGTGGTTGATGAAAGAGGCACTTCTCGAGTTTGAAATAGAGGTCGTGGTCTTGGGCGACGCAGAGAACGTCGGTCACAGCATCGACGTGGTCCGCCAGAGTGGAGCCTTCTTGCGTCGCAATCCCGATGTCATCCATGTAGACGCGGATGACAGTGCCCCATAGTTCGTGTTTGGCGATAGTATCGCGGTAAATGTGATTCATCATTGTTTGGAAGGTGGCTGGCGAATTGGTGAGGCCGAAAAACATAACGGTTGGTTCGAAAAGACCAAATTTAGTTTGAAGGCCACCTTTTCTTGATCGCCGTCTCGTATGCGGACGTTGTTGTACCCCCATCGAATGTCAAGTTTCGTATAAATATGAGCATTACTGAGGTCGTAGATGAGATCTTGGATGAGGGGGAGTGGGTATTGGTTACGTATGGTGTGGGAATTGATGACCCGGTAATCCTGTACGGGGCGTAGCTTTCCGTCTTTCTTTTTAACGAAGAAGAATGATGATGCGTACGGGGAGATGGAAGGTCGAAGATATCCTTGTTGGAGTTTCTCGTCTAGGAACTCCTTAAGCTTCCCCTCCTCTTCTTGTGTTAGCGGGTATATCTTGCAGTCAATTGCAGAAGGAGCGCCTGGCTTGAAGTCTATGGCGTGGTCCCAGGGTCTAGCTGGAGGGAATCGTTGGGACACTTCTTCACTAAAAAGCCTTTCGAAGGCTTTGTACTCTGCTGGCAGTTTCACGGGGTCTCCCCCCTCCTTGGCACGGATGGCTAACTCTGTAGACGTAGTTGCCCGCAAGTACGTGTCTTCTTCATCCATGTCAAGGATGATTGCCTCTTTTTCATCGTTAGTGAGCGCAGCTGCAATGATGGTGTGACGACTTGGACTGTCCTGTGTGCTGATCATGACCGGCATGACCTCTTCGTGTATTACCGCATCTCTCCAATTGATGGTTGGTTCATAGGTTGCCAACCAGGGATACCCTAGAACAACGTCTTCTCCTCTGAGGTCGGTTACGAGGAAGCGCATGGTTCTGTGGTATCCCTTAGCGTATACATCTAGATCAGTAAAGTGGGTGATAGACCCAGCTTTATTTTCCGTGTTGTCTATGTTCCAGATTTTTTGTGGTTGTGGTAGGAGTTGGAGCCCGATGCCTAATTTTTTGATGAAGTTCGGGTGCATGAAATTGTCGGTTGCTCCTGAGTCAACCAATGCTCTGATATCGGCCATTTGGTAATTCGTGCGAATCGAGACTGGAATTTGGAGAGAACGAAAGCGCGTCATGATTACAGAATTACAATTTAAAGCCCTCACCCAGGCCGATGGGTTCAGGCGCTCTGAAAACCCTCTTTTCCCCATAGGTCCTGCAATATCAGATCTTTTACGTCATCCGGGGCATTGGCTACTCCCGTAAGCCACTCCTTGGCTCGCTCCTCCGCCATTTTGCTGGTCGAGGCAGCTTGTATTTGAGCGGGCGGCGCTTCTTGCGCATAATAATCTGTTTCTGTCATCCGGACGGTAGAAGGTCCGGGCTCTTGTGGTCGCCACTGTCGCGGCTGTCACGGATGGGGGCAGTTTCGTGAGAGATGGCCCGGTGCGTTGCAATTATAGCACAGGACTGTCCTTAGATCTCGTCGCATTCCCCCTCTTCCACGCCCTCTGACTCCTGGACCCCCTCTCGGCAGAAATGGAGGTAGATTAGTGTATGGTGGTTTGCCATAGTCGATTTCTTCTGATCCGGCCAACCTTGCTCTGGTTCGATCCGCGGAAGTATCCATCGCCCAGGGGTTAGTGAGATTCTGCGGAACGCTCCAGTTGGCGTTACCCGCTTTCTTCGGCTTGTTGTCCTTATATTCATCCACCCTGGCCCTGATGTGGATGTAGTTGCGTTGTCGGCGAAGCGTTGCCCGCTTCCATTCATCGAAGGTTTCCGGCTCGTCCAGATCGTAAGTCTTCTTGTATAGTTTCTTCGGAAGTCCCTTCGTGAACAGGTCGATGGTTTGCAGATCATTGAGGTGATAGCCCGCTTTTCTGGCCGCTTCTTCGAATTCATTGACGTATTTGTCGATATCCCCATCGACCATTTTGAGGCCTTTCCTTAGAAGGGCTTGAGCCTGTTCTCGTTCAAGGGTATTGACAAACCTTTGGTTGAACCCTTCTGCTACTGCGTTCCACAAGTCCTGCGTGTACTGGTCTATTCCCCGTTGTATCTGTCGGTTCAGCCATTTGAGGTACGAGAGTACCCATTCGCTAACGGATACCCCCTTGATGTAGGAGAGGAAGAGTAGGCATCGTCGATAATCGTTGCGCATGATGGGGGTGTCGAGGTTCATACCCCAGTATACGTGCCATTGTGTGAGGAATGAGTCTACCTTGGTGCAGTCTCCGTCAAAAATAGTGGGGGGTTCACCTGTGAGTTTCTCGTGTCCATGTAGTCCTCCCCCTCCTCCGGCCGGCGGATGTCCTCCCCCATCGCCTCCTCCTCCCGGGGGTCCTCCATGTGGGAGATCGGGTGGATTTCCTCCTCCCCCCGGTCGTCGCGGGAAGTCTCCTCCTGGGGGTCCTCCCCATCCTGGTGGGGGGTCGAGCGACAATCCTCGTCGTGGCCCTTCCCCCGATGGGGGGTCGCCCTGGTCTGGTCCGATAGCGCGAAATATTGCGGCGTCATCCGCAGTCATTCGATGCCCCGTCTCGGGGTTAATAGGCATGAGATTTTGTTGAGATTCGTGTCTGATTGCTTTGGCTGCTTCTTGCGCTGCTCGCTCTCTGACGGTCATGATTTCTTCAGCCGTCATTGTCGTTGTTGCCATTTCTGCAGCAGGCGAGCATACGTGGATTACTTCTGGTGGTTCGGAAATATGTAGGGACTCAGCTCTTTGGATGGTGTATTGCTCGATGGGTCCGACGCTCGCCGGGCGATTTTCTATACTCTGTTCCTCTTCTTTGGTTTCTTCGCTTACTGCCTCTCCGGTCAAATGTTCTCTTATTTGACCGTCAATGGGCCCCCAGTCTGCACGCGAATTGAGTTCTCGTGCGTCGATGTCGCACTGATATTGTCTTCCTGCTGGTCTAATGATGTTCCAGTGATGATCTATCGGATTCCACGTAATTTCCACCCAGCACAAGTGATCAAAGTTGAACTCAACAGGTCGGAATCTTGTAGGTCCGTTGAATTCCACGAAGTATCCGGTCTCGTCCCCTCGTTCTCTCCAGCGGACTGCTCCTAGGAATCTGGTTGGTACGTTGCAATCTCCTCTTCGTTCTAGGTTATAGGGACGGAAGTTCGTCCACTGATCACGTGTGTTGACCGTCGCCACGATGAATCTTGGTCTTAATGTAACGCTGTCACAGCGTTAGCTCGACTTGAGCTCGGATGAAGGCGACTATGACTTAGCTAATCACGCCAAAGGCGTATGGCACGAAGGCAGTTCTCTCAGATGTTCGAAGACACTGGTGAAAAGGTGATACTTGAATCAAGCAAAGGCAGACAGAGATAAGACAGGAAGTGACGATTGAAGAAGACCAAGATGGCGTTTCTTGGTCTTCCACAGCTACTTTAAATACAAGAAGAGCAGGCTTTTAAGCGCTGCTATGAGTCACCGTATTGTAGCGTCCAACGTGTCACGTAAGTACCGCAATCCTAATACTACTACTACCTGTACTAGGATCGAGTCATCTCATAACACCTAACTCCTGCGTAAACCCCGAGTCCGTGACTAATCTTCCTTACCACCGTAGCCACAACCGGTACAGTAAGGGTTCAATGCGCACAACCGTAACAATCAGGAGGATTCGACTCAATCCTCACTATCACAGACCACGATTGCTCAAAAGCAGCAATATTCATACCATGCAACGAAACCATAACGTCAGAAGGAGTGGCCAAACTTTACCTTCAACACGTTTATCCCCATTATGGTCTACCCCGAAGAATTATATCTGACCGAGATCCGAGGTTCACGTCCACATTTATGAGGCAGTTATGCAAAACACTGGGGATACAACAGAACGTGTCATCAGCATATCACCCTCAAACAGATGGCCAATCAGAACGCACCAATCAATGGCTGGAACAATACCTACGACATTGGTGCAACGTGCAACAGGATAACTGGGCAGAACTGCTGCCTATGGCGCAATTCACTCACAACTCCTGGAGAAACGCCACTACCAAACACTCCCCTTTCTCGCTTATCATGGGATGGGAACCGCGGACCACGTGGACACTGAAACCATCCAATAGCCCTACGGTGGACCAACGATTGGAGGAACTATTAATACTCCGCCAACACGCACAAGATAGTATCACGCATGCTCAATGCCTTATGGCGCAACGGGGAAAAACTGGGTTCACACCTTATCAACAAGGAGACCAAGTATGGCTAGAAGGGACGAATCTCCATACCTTCTACCCCACAAACAAATTAGCTCCGAAGCGCCACGGACCCTTCAAAATCATCAAAGTTCTATCAGATGTCTCATATGAATTAGAACTTCCGACATCATGGAAGATACATCCGGTGTTCCATGCAAACCTCCTTACCCCTTATAAGGAGACGGAAATGCACGGCGAAAACTATACCCAACCTCCGCCGGACCTCATCGATGGAGAAGAGGAGTATGAAGTGGAGCGAATCGAAGACGCCCAGGAACAAGGAAGAGGGCGTAAACTCCACTACCTAGTAAAGTGGAAGGGATTCCCACCAAGCGATAACACATGGGAACCCGCAGCAAACATGACCCACGCCACAGACGTCATCAAAGATTACTACCGACGATATCCGACCGCCAAGGGGGCTGGACGAACCGTATAAAAATACAAGCAACTACACCCCCAAATTCCCCAGTCCCACAATGACTGACACACCAGTCTCCGACACCACCCTTGTCCAGATCCTCAGCAACCCCCAACTCGAAGCCGCCCTTGAACGAGGGATCGTCACCATCGACCTCTCCGACATTCCCTGTTTATCACCACCCCCTTCTCCCCAACACACAACCACCCACGCCGAATTCCGCATTCCGGAACGAGAACCCAGGGAGCTCACCCCATCCACACCTGAAGAAGGGCAATACTCCCCGACACCTCCTCCCCGACAACAATCGACCCCTCCACCTGAACCACAACCCCCGTCACCACCATCCTCAACACCATCCACACCACCCCCACCACTCGAACCATTTACCCCGGTTCGCATTCACACCCCCATTGACTACAACAGACCCGATTCCCCACCTGCTGACACTGATGACCCCGGCGCTCCCTTCTTCCCGAATGTTCTGGGAAGCCCCAAGTACTACCCTCTACAGATCCCGCTACCTGACTGTGGATCCAACACTGCGAAGTACATCTACTATCGCAAGGGATTCACCGAGGTAGTGGGGACGATGGGCGTGGGGCAACCACACTATGGGGAAACGGTTTACCTTTCGTCACTCAGGCCTAATGTCTCGGCACCCCCTCTCACAGCCGAACAACTTCAGTTTTTCGACCCCCATGACATTCGCGCTTGCGCTCTAGACGAAACTCTTATTGAGCTCAACTCCCCACGCCTCACAGCTGAAGTCACTAGACTGCGAACCGGACTCCTAGCACTCAAGGAGATTGACGAAAAGTGCGAGAAACTAGAGGAAGACGCACGGAAGCTAAGGTCGGAGCGACTCACAGTAGACTTGATGCTGGCCAGCACCAAGAGGAGGCTTCAGTATGCTGGGGCCCTTGCCACTATCGGCAACGAGTACGCACGTATGACAGCTCTACCTGCCCCCCTTCGACATTCACGTTACGCCATTCCCTTCGCTCCACAACGAGGAGGGCCTCTTGAATTCCCTCGTCTCGCCGACAAACATCACCAACGGCGCTGTTATCACTGCGGCAGCTTCCACCACCTGGTACGCGACTGCCCTACCAGACCGCGACCGGCCTGCCGGCACTGCCAGAGCCAAGAGCATCAGTCTTATCGGTGCATCTTCTGCCACGCCGGGATGGTTGAAGAAGTCATCACCACCTCCCAAGCAGACGAGCGTATCCGACAGGCCATAAACACAGAAGCATCCATGTCTTTCACGGTTCCAGAACCACCAACAATTGCGACCGAGACTCAAGGAAGGTGGTGCAGGCGATGTTTCCGTACTGACGCCAACCACAACGAGATCCGGTGCCTGCAATACGAGATGTGCCGAAAATGTGGGAAGCGCGGACCTTTTCTTTTCCTCAAAACCCACTACTGTCGACTCGACATTTCTCTGTGGCCGGAGAATGACCTCAATGCTGACATCTACGACCTTGTAGACCCAGAATCCTGAAGTCGAGGCGTCTTCAGGCCAAGACGGGGGGTAATGTTACGATTTTCTTGGACTCGTCTCTTTCTTTACCACTATTCCCTTCCCACACTGTACAAGCCCTGTACGATTACACGGACTTTACAATTATCCGACCTCTATCACGCGCCCTGCTTATCGACGTTCCCTTCTGATAAAGCTTGACATGTGCTAGTTTCCGACTTGTTCCCTCTCACGCGCGACCCCGCGTGATTCCCCTTTATCCTCGATATATCTATGCCTTGTTCTCTTTACGTTTATCCCTTTGTTCCCCAATCCAGCGATGGCGCCATCTGTTTGTAACAGCCATACACCCTAACCGCTATTTAAACGTAGTCATACCTAGCTTGTACGGTAGACTAGACTTCTTGTGTAATACTACACTCATCTACGCGAACTCATCGAAGTCCCTTGTCTCTCGATCCCCATCTTCGCTAGACCTTCGAGTCTTAGCACTCCTCTATAGTCCAAGTGACACGCGTCCTTGTGACTCTTGTGCACCATCACATCTGAAGTCGGGCCTTTGAGCTCGGACTACCGATTGACTGATTGACTTGGTACAGGTCGTACTCAACGCCCCTGTAGTGGCGTTACAGGAAGGGACTCAAAATGATCGATGGGGACATTGACAAATATGTCAATGAGTTTGAAGAGGCTGCCAGAAAGGCGGGATACCGCCTCAACGACCCCCAAACTATTGACCTATTCACTAAAGGGCTGCCCAAGAAGTTATACGAGAAGACTTACGATCTGGACGAGCCAGAAACATTTGACAAATGGAAGCGAGCAATGCTCTGCCGACAGCGCAACTATATCCACATTCAAGCCAGAGTGGATGAATACAAAGACAATAAACCGAAGAAAACGGGCAACGCCGGGTGGACCGTTCCCCAAAACCTCGCAAACCCATGGGCAATGGACACATCCACCGATTGAGTCAAGGCCAGATTGGCGGGATCAGAGGAGATCGATTATGGCAAGCCACCATACATGAGCCTACCCCCCTTCCCACCAAGAGGAGGAACAGGAGTCAGGGGTTAAGGAAGAGGAGGGCTCTGACGGGACCTAAGGACGGTGCTATGTTACAACTGTAATGCACCTGGCCATCTCTCACGAAATTGTCCTAGCCCCAGACAGCCGCGACAATGGCAACAGCAGAATCCTGGACCCTCTACTGTTCGGATGACCGAAACGGACTAC
The DNA here is from genome assembly GCA_025766275.1 of Lactarius indigo. Lineage (NCBI taxonomy): Eukaryota > Fungi > Basidiomycota > Agaricomycetes > Russulales > Russulaceae > Lactarius > Lactarius indigo. The sequence goes on along the minus strand of JAFKAC010000012.1, from coordinate 643,540 downwards.
TACACACAAGAAGCACCACCGGCCCAAATACAGGCCGCCTCAACAAGCAAAACCGCTGAAGAACGGGCTAAGGAGTGGCTTACCGGAGTAGCCAATGCCCTGGACAAAGTAAAGGATCTGATACTACAAGATCTATGGGGAAAGGAGGGTTTTCGGAGCGCCTGAACCCATCGGCCTGGGTGAGGGCTCTAAATTGTAATTCTGTAATCATGACGTGCTTTCGTTCTCTTCGAATCCCAGTCTCAATATGCACGAATTACCGAATGGCCGACATAAGAGCACTGGTGGACTCAGGAGCCACTGACAACTTTGTACACCCAAACTTCATAAAGAAGATGGGCATTGGCGTCCAGCCAATGGCCCAGCCACGAAAAATCTGGAATATTGATCAGACGGAAAATAAAGCTGGGTCCATCACTCACTTCACCAATCTCGACGTATACACCAAGGGATATCACAGGACAATGTGATTCCTAATAACAGATCTCAGGACCGAAGAGATCGTGCTGGGATACCCATGGTTAGCAACATACGAACCAACTATCAACTGGCGCAACGCGGTGATACACGAAGAAATCATGCCTGTGGTAATTAGTACACGGGACAGTCTTCACCGTCACACCGTCATCGCTGCCGCCCTCACTGACGACCAAAAAGAAGAAATAGTCATAGACTTAGATGAAGAAGACGTATACCTATGCGCCACGACATCCACTGAGTTGGCAATCCAAGCAAAGAGGGAGGAACCACCCGTGGAATTACCAGCAGTTTACCAGGCATTCCAGAAGCTCTTCAGAGAAGAAGCATCTCAACACTTCCCCCCTGCTAGGCCATGGGATCATGCCATTGACTTTAAACCAAATACCCCATCCGCGATAGACTGCAAAATATACCCACTAACGCAAGAAGAGGAGGGCAAGCTCAAGGAATTCCTGGACGAAAAACTCAAGCAAGGGTATCTACGCCCTTCCATCTCTCTGTACGCATCGTCATTTTTCTTTGTTAAAAAGAAGGACAGAAAACTACACCCAGTACAGGATTACTGGGTAATCAATTCCCATACCATATGCAACCAGTACCCCCTTCCTCTTATCCAAGACCTTATTTACGACCTTAGTAACGCACATCTCTACACCAAGCTCAACATCCGTTGGGGGTACAACAACATTCACATTCAGGAGGGCGACCAAGAGAAGGCGGCCTTCAAAACCAAATTTGGCCTCTTCGAACCAACAGTCATGTTCTTTGGTCCCACAAACTCACCGGCGACCTTCCAAACGATGATGAACCACATCTATCAGGACACAATCGCCAAACACGAACTTTGCGGCACCATCATCCGAGTCTATATGGATGATATCGGTATTGCGACACGCAAAGGACACGACTCTGTGGACCACATCGCAGTGGTCATGGACGTCCTCCGCGTTGCTCAGGAACACGACCTATACTTCAAACTTGACAAATGCCTTTTCCACCAACCTCGGATGGATTACCTGGGGGTAATCCTTGAAAAGGGGGTAACATGTATGGATCCGGTAAAAGTTCAGGGTATCAGGGATTGGCCAACGCCAACAAAAGTTAGGGACATACGCTCCTTTCTGGGTTTTTGCAACTTTTACCGCTTATTCATCCGAGGTTTTGCTACACACGCCCGACCACTAAACCGACTCACAAGAAAAGACACTGAATGGTGGTGGACAGAGGAGGAAGACCGCGCATTCAAAACGCTCAAACGCCTCATCACTGAAGAACTGGTGTTAGCACACCCTAATTTGCAAGACCAATTTGAGTTGGAGGTTGACGCCTCCAGATTCGCGGTAGGTGCAGTCCTCCTACAAAAGAAATATGATGGGCACAAGCACCCGATAGGGTACTACTCTGCAATGCTGAGTGAAGCAGAACGCAACTACAACATCTACGACCTAGAACTTCTCGCCATTGTAAAGGCTCTCCGACACTGGTGCCCCTTACTCGCAGGTTCCCCATATAAAATCAAGATATTCTCGGATCATCTAAACCTGCAGTACTGGAAGATGCCGCAAAAGATCAGTTGAAGGGTCGCCCAGGAGGTGCTGGAACTGATGGAGTACGATTTCGAAATCCATCATATCATGGGGAAGAATAATGGCAGAGCAGATGCACTATCAAGGCGGCTGGATTACAATCAGGAAGAAGAAGATAACCAAGGTGTGGTCGTCCTACCTCCGGAGGTATTCATACGAGCTACTAATGTTGCGCGCACGCTGGAAATACATCCTATGATGCAACAACCGAGGCGACAACAAGACCCCGCCATAATTAAGACCTGGGTCGACGCACACCACCTCAAGAAAATAGATGGAGAATGGTACAAAGATGGGCGACTGGTGATTACTGGACCCATGGCAACGTATCGAGCCATCATACAAGACCATCACGACCCGCCAGTACACGGACACCCCAGAATAAGCCGAACACAACGAATTGTAGAATGGCACCATTGGTGGCCACGTATTTGCTGAGATGTGTATGAATACGCTATGGGATGTGTGGAGTGCCAGCGGAATAAGGTCAACACCAGACCAACCCATGCACCGCTATACCCAATCACTGCCGCATCAGACGCCCCTCCTTTCCACACCATTGCCTTAGACTTCATCACTAAACTGCCAACCTCACTGTTGTACAACAGTATTTTGACCGTTACAGATCACAACTGTAGCAAGGCATCCATATTCATCCCATGCAACAAGGAGATCATGTGTTACAGTACGGACTTAATGACTCATTACATATGACTCATGACCGGTTATGACTACGGTCCGGTATCAGCATTAGTCATGGACTCTTACTTCGCATCAGTCAGCATAGTAGTTCACATGTGATTGTGACTCGTGCATGACTCATTCCTAGGATAGCTGTACTAGGGTTCGAGCTAGTTACGCTATTGGTTACATACTATTCCAGTGGCGCTTTAAAGCCCGTGTGTATCTGTATAAGTAGTCGACTCGGAAGACCAAGAGTCCCCATCTTGGTCTTCTTCAATCCACCACTTGACTCGTCCTTTGTTCGCCTTAGTCCCGGACTAAGTGTGCCTCCGCTTGTATTCGCCAAGGAATACTCTTCTTCATCTTTTGCTGCAGTGTGTGCCCGTAGTGCCCCTGTTCAGCTTGTGTTGGGTTGACACGTGGTCCCCATTCACCTATCTTCGCTAAGTCAACTACGCCTCTCCAAGTCCACATCAGACTAACGCCGGTGGAGCGTAACATTAAGACCAAGATCCTCAATCATGGTGTACTCGACCAGAGAACAGTGGACGTCGTTCCGTCCCTATCATATTGAAAGACGAGGAGATCGCAACGTACCCACAAGATTTCTAGGAGCAGCTCAGTGGAGAGAACGAGGAGAAGACACCGGATACTTTGTAGAATTCAACGGTCCTAACCGTTTCCGACCTGTTGAGTTTAATTTCGAACACCTCTGTTGGACTGAGGTTACTTGGAATCCCATAGACCACCGTTGGGATATTGTACGACCAGCCGGAAGAAACTACAACTGCGATATCGACGCGCGAGAACTAAACAGCCGCGCAGATTACGGTCCTATTGACGGACAAGCACAAGAACACACTGACGAAGGGATTAGCGGAGAAGAAGCCTCTGAAAGTCAGTCACCAAGTAGGGGAAATACGCCAGCAGAAGACAACAGCCTAGGAGCTATTGGCGAACGCATCATACAACAAACTGAGTCCCTTACTATTCACCAACCCGAACCAGAAGTAATCCACATTCATAGTCCAGCGGTCGCAATGGCAACCGCCACCATTACACAAGAAGAAGCGCAGCTCACAATGAGGGATCAAATAGCCCTAGAAGAACAAAGACGCATCGCAGAAGAATCTCGAACCAACCTAGCTCCCATCAACCCCTATACCGGTCATTGGATGACCGAAGATGACGTAGCAATCCATCGAGCCATCGGACCTGATGTAGCCGATCCCCCTAGTGGAGGAGGTGAACCTCCTGGCGGTCTACCAGGAGGAGGAGGAAGACCTCCATCAAGAGGACCCGGGTTCGGGGGATTCCCCGGAGGACTCCCTGGAGGGTTTCCAGGAGGACCACCAGGAGGAGGACACCCTGGAGGAGGATTACCAGGTGCAGGTCCCATCATCCCTCCAAGTAATAAATTAGCTGGCGAAGCTCCCACAGTATTCGATGGAGAACGCGCAAAAGTTGAAGCGTTTCTTACTCAATGGCATGTCTACTGGGGCATGAATGCCGACGAAGGCATTATGGCGACCCCATACCGACGCGCCCTGCTTTTCCTATCATATATCAAAGGCACCAATGTCAGCGAATGGGTATTAGCCATGCTTACCTGGCTTAACGGCCAGATACAAGCGGGGATACCCCGTACAAGCGAAGGATTATGGAACGAAGTCACGCGCAGCTTCATGCAACGTTTCAGGAACACAATGGAACAAGAACAAGCTCAATACGAGCTTAAGAGAGGAGTCAAAATGATCGGGGGCAACTTAGATGAGTACTGCACCCAATTCGAACAGTTAATACACCGCGCTCAGTACAGACTCGACGATCCGCAAACGCTCGATCTATTTGCAAGCGGATTACCAAAAGACCTATATGAAAAGGTCTACACTCTCGACAACCCATGCAACTACTGCGAGTGGAAAGAAGCAGCTACTACCCGTCAACAACAATACCTCCATCTTAAAGCGGTATTGAATAAAGGAGTTCCTCAAGGACAAGGACAAGGAAGACCACGACAACAACGACAGTGGCAAGGACCGCCAAGAAGTTCTTGGCAACCAAGAAACCTGCCCCGAGACCCTAACGCGATGGATACCTCAGCCGACCGAATTCGAGGGCGACTCACGGGAGCAGAAGATATACTTGCTCCGTGTCCCCCATATCAACCAAGGGGAGGATTCCTGCAAAGAGGAGGGGGACGTAATAACCAAAGGCCAGTCACATGTTACAACTGTGGAAAGGACGGACATATGGCCCGTAATTGCAGACAACCGCGAGAGGGATATCAACCCCAAGCATCGACCAGTCGGTATATCGACACTGACTACCATCAACAAGAACCAGAAGTCACTACCAGGGCGGTTCAAGAAGTACCCCCTCAACAGCGCGCCAGTGACTGGCTTAACGGAGTAGCTGGAGAATCAGACGACATAAAGGACATTATCCTCCAACAGCTGTGGAAAAAGGAGGGTTTTCAGGACGCCTGAACCCATCAGCCTGGGTGAGGGCAGTTAATTGTAACAGTGTAATCATGACTCGCTACCGTTCTATGAGAGTCCCAGTTTCGATTCACACAAGTTACACAATGGCCGACATACGAGCACTAGTCGACTCCGGAGCGACTCACTGCTTTATGAAACCCTCCTTTGCTAAAAGGATGGGGTTAGGGACTAAGCTATTGGACGTCCCAAAGAAAATATGGAATATCGACAATACAGAAAACAAATCGGGGCGTATCACTCACTATACAGACGTTGATGTTCAAACTAAAGGCATTTACAAGGAAATCCGCTTCCTTATCACCGATATAGGCAACAAGGATATCGTGTTGGGATACCCATGGCTCACTATCTATGACCCACACATCAAGTGGTCGCAAGCCGCCATACACGAAGACATGCTCCCTATTATTATTCGATCAACTAACCCATATGTCAAAACAGTGCCGGTCGTTGCATCAACCATCGTTCAAAACGATGACTACGAAATAGTACACTCCTGCATTATTACGGACGAACAACGGCAACAATTCGAAGAGGGATGCCGAATCCGAGCTACTGCTACTGACCTCGCCATCGCTGCTCAGCAATATGTCACCAAAGCTGAGTTACCCCCTGAATATCGAGAGTTTGAACGTCTCTTCAGTGAAGAAGCGTCAGACAGGTTTCCGCCCAGCAGGCCCTGGGATCATGCTATTGAGTTCAAACTGGGAACCGCAGATGCAATTGACTGTAAAATATACCCAATGACCCAAGAAGAGGACAAGAAACTACGCGAATGGATTAACGAACAACTGAAGAAGGGGTACATACGACCTTTGAAATCCCCCTACGCGTCATCCTTCTTCTTCATCAAGAAGAAGGATGGAAAGTTAAGACCTGTCCAGGACTACCGGAAGATCAACGCGGTCACTATCCGCAATCAATACCCGCTCCCTCTCATTTCCGATCTTATCACTGATCTTAGCAATGCCCACATCTATACTAAGCTCAACGTTAGATGGGGGTACAACAACGTACGAATCAAGGAAGGAGACAAAGAAAAAGCAGCGTTTAAAACGCGTTACGGCTTATTCGAACCTATGGTGATGTTTTTCAGCTTAACCAATTCTCTGGCAACATTCCAGACCATGATGAACTTCATCTTCAGAGATATTATTGCAAAGCATGAGCAACAGGGAACCGTCATTCGAGTGTATATGGACGACATTGGCATCGCTACGGGACTCCATCACTCGTTATGTTATGATCCGACGCTTCGGACCTAAGTCACAGTATGTCTCCACCCTGCCTTCCCCCTTCTGTACTATACCTTGTTACCAAAGGAGCTACTGTTACTAGTGGCGCTGTTTCTTTGATCCGAACTTCTGTTTACTCCGTTTAGTCTCTTTGATATTGTGTGGACTTGTGTTCATGTTGTTTGGAACCCTGTCCTATATAAACCTGTACCATAGACCGTAGGAAGCCAGACTTGGCTTCGTTTGCAATCTAGCAACCTTGCCTCCGTACTTTGGTGTGACCTCACCTTATCCCTCTCTTCTTGTGCATCCCCTACCTCAGTCCCTAACCAGGACACTTCGAAGTCTTTGCAGTTGAACTATATCAACGCGTTACACCTGTTATACTCTGTGCACTAGCAAGATCAAGTGTAGAGAAGTGTTAGACACTTTGGACGAGGAGTCCTACATTACAGAGTAGTGCTGCACCTTGTGCCACACCTTTGTCACTCGTATTTCATAGCAATAAGACAACAGAGGTCTTCGCTTGATACTTGTGTGATTCAGAACCTTTAGAACCCATGCCCCTGCTAGGGCGTAACACGTTACCTGATCACATCGAAGCCGTCAAAGATGTCCTCCGCGTATCCGCGGAACATGATCTATATTACAAGCTCGAGAAATGCCTCTTCCACTTCCCACACATGGATTACCTGGGGGTAATCCTTGAAAAGGGGGTGACATGCATGGACCCTGTCAAAATTTCGGGCATCAAGGACTGGCCCACGCCAACCAAAGTTAAGGACGTCCGCTCTTTTCTAGGCTTCTGCAATTTTTACCGACCCTTCATACGAGGATTTGCAACTAAAGCACGACCCCTTAACAAACTTACACACAAAGACGTCGAATGGCACTGGGGGACCAAAGAAGAAAAAGCATTTCAAGACCTTAAAACCCTTGTTACTAGCGAACCCGTCCTAGCGCACCCAGATCTCACCCAACAATTCGAACTAGAAGTCGACACGTCTGGCTTTGCTACAGGCGCAGTCCTTCTTCAGCGCAAGGCAGATGGTAAACGACACCCCATTGGCTATTACTCATCTACCCTCAATGAAGCCGAACGAAATTACGACATTTACGACCTTGAACTCCTAGCAATTGTCAAGGCCTTCCGCCATTGGAGACCCCTTTTAGCGGGCTCTCCTCATAAGATCAAAGTATTCTCGGATCACCTCAACCTGCAATACTGGAAATCACCACAAAAGATTAGCAGGCGCGTAGCCAGGGAAGTACTTGAACTCTCGGAATATGATTTCGAGATTCATCACATCAAAGGAACCTCCAACGGACGCGCTGACACGCTATCGCAGAGGCCGGACTACGATCAAGGAGAGAACGACAATGAAGGAGTAACCGTATTACCAGAGAGCGTCTTCGCACATGCCACCACATTAGAAGAACCCCGGCATCTGCACTGGAGACCTGAAGTCCTGCCTGCAGAGATGACACCCGAACACCCCATTTATGAACAAGACATAGCTAAGTTAAAGCCCTGGGTCGACGCTCACAAACTAAAGGACATTGAAGGGACGTGGTATAAAGACGGACACTGAGTAGTCACCAGCGGCATCCACAACAAGCGCACTATTATCGCCACTCACCACGACTCTCCTGTCTACGGTCATCCTGGCATTAAACGCACCCTCCAACTTACTGAGCGACACTACTGGTGGCCACAGATGAAGAATGACGTCACAGATTACATCAAAGGCTGCGCAGAGTGCCAGCGGCACAAAGTCAACCTTCGTCCCATCAGAGCACCCTTACAACCCATCTATCCTAAACCGGAAGCCTTGCCATTTGAAACCATCGCAGTGGACTTCATCACTAAGTTACCCGTCTCTCGTGGCTACAATTCCATTCTAACAATAACCGATCATGACTGCACCAAAGCAGCCATTTTCATTCCCTGTAATGAGGAGATAACGGCCGAAGGAACAGCTGCCCTGTATGTTTCCCACGTTTTCCCACGGTTTGGGCTCCCCTTGCGCGTTATCAGTGACCGAGATCCTCGCTTCGCATCCAAGTTTATGCGAGAGATGTGCAAAATCCTTGGCATCAGCCAAAACATATCGACCGCTTATCATCCCAGAACCAATGGCCAATCAGAACGAACGAATCAATGGCTAGAACAATACCTCCGTTTCTGGGTAAATGAGCGACAAGACGACTGGGTCCGTTATCTGCCTATGGCAGAATTCACTCATAACAACTGGCCCAATGAGACCACGCGGGAGTCCCCCTTCTTTCTCTTATCAGGATTCAACCCTCGCGCTGATTGGACCGATAGGCCTTCCCCTATCCCACAAGTGTCATTAAGGCTAGACCAGTTCAAACAGGCGCAACAGCATGCCTTCTCCTGTATGACTTGGGCACAGAAGTCATGGATCAAGCATAAAGATACGCCCAAGTTCAAAGAAGGAGACCTTGTGTGGCTTGAGGGGCACCACTTACGCACGCACCAGCCAACCGCAAAACTCGCTGCCAAACAACATGGACCGTTTAAGGTCATCCAGGTGATGTCCCCTGTCAATTATCGCCTCGAACTTCCCACACAGTGGAGTATCCATGATGTCTTCCACATAGATCTTCTCACACCTTATCGCGAGACACCCACGCACGGACCAAACTATCAGCGCCCACTGCCTGATTTGGTTGATAACGAAGAGGAATATGAAGTCGAGAAGATTCTGGACTCTCGGCAGTTCGGCAGAAGACGTCGGCTCCAATACCTCGTAAAATGGAAGGGGTACCCAGACTCTGATAACCAATGGATAGATAAGGATGACGTATTCGCCGATGAAGCCGTTCGGGAGTTTAAACATTCCAACCCCGACAGGGAGACGCATATAAGGATGGCATCTCATCGTGTTAAGTCCCCATCATCCATCCCTCTCATGTCCACCACTCGACGCAATGACCAGCTCACACTCCTCTCCACTCTCGTCAACAACTCCTCCGCCACGCTTGTTGACCCCGACTCCTCCAACAAAGCTGCAACCGGTGGAGCTCCTACCAGAGGCGGTACCTCCATGCAGCATGAGGAAGACAGCCCTATCACTAGTGAAGAATTGCACCAGACATTGCAACGATTCCCTGTGCCCATACAGGGAACTCTCGACGACGATCCAGCAACAACTCAACCAACACCTCCGCCAATGTACGCCCTTACAAACCCCGACACCGGTGAGCCCAAAGTCTTCCTCACAGAAGACGAGCTTTTTCAGCTTCAAGCAGCTGTCCCACGTGGTGAAGCCGCCCAATGCCATACAGAAGTACGAACAAGAGTGGAAGGAGACGGCGGCGCAGTGGCAGCGGGAGCAACTGCATATCGCCGCCTGCCGACGCCGAATGATGAAGGAGCGGAGGGAGTACTGGACGAAGATGAGGATGAAGACGAGCTTGGAGACCATTACCCCATCAGGCACACATTCCTTAACCATGAATTCTACGCTGAAGATCCAGCCGCCACTCCCTACCTCATCGACGCAGCGGGGGGGCCTCTACACTGAGGACAAGTCGCCGTGGCACAAGCGGCTCGTTATACACCAATGGGGGAACGAGACCCAGCAACCAGGGCCGTCGTCCCTGAAGGGTTCCAGATCAATAGAGGACCTGATTACATTCTGTTCCCGATCAAGCTCCCCAACGGACCGATGGTGCAAGCGTCCCACGTGCAAGTTATCCGTGGAGGAGACCCCTTCGTACTCGGATTAGCTCCAGGGTCTGGCTTCCTTTACGGTAAACCCCTTTACGCCACTCCTCACCTCCCAAAGAACAATCGCGCCTTCATCCCACACGAGGAGTATTTCATGCTCCGCGATCGACACCCCACAGACCTGCTGCTCATGCGTATTGGGGATGTCACCCTCACTCAAGAACTACGCCGGTTCCGGCAGTTCGCCTTCGCCGAAGACCAACTGGAGAAGCGAATTTGGCAATTGCAGATGGAGAGGGAGATGGTGACTGTGGATAAAAAGGACAGTCTCTATCGGTTGGAACGTGCTAACATATTGGCAAGGATGGAAGATGAAGCAGAACGGATGAGACATGTAACGCCACTACAGGGGCGTTAGGTACGACCTGTACCAAGTCAGTCAAATAACCGGTAGTCCAAGCTCAAAGGCTCAACTTCAGATGTAATGATGCACAAGAGTCACAAGGGTGTATGCCACTTGGACTATAGAGGATGGCTAAGACGCGAAGGTCTAGCAAAGGCTGAGGGTCGAGAGACTCTGCGTCGAGTGTAGTTATTACACAAGAAGTCTAGTCTACCGTACAAGCTAGATAGTACTAGGCTTATATATGCTCCGTTATCACATGAGATGGGTAAGAGAATAACGCCGCTCCCAGTCTGGAAATAAAGAATGGTACATACAGGGAACAAAGGATAATCACGCGGGTCCGTGCGTGAGTGAGAATTGAACGGAAACTAGCACATGTCGAGCTTTATCAAAAGATAACGACGATAAGCAAGGCGCGTGATAGGAACCAGGTAAACATATCGTCCGCGTAGTCATACAGGGCTCGTAATGTGGGGAAGGGACGGGATAGGAAAGAGGAAAGAACGAGTCCGAAGAATGGAACGAGATAGCAGTAGAAAGTTGTAACAAGACAGGAATCGGTGGCAGATTAGTGAGGTGGGCCTCACTCCTGAAAAGGGGGTGATGTTACGGTACAGACTCAATGACTCATTACATACGACTCATGACCGGTTATGACTATGGTCCAGTATCAGCATTAGTCATGGACTCTTACTTCGCATCAGTCAGCATAGTAGTTCACATGTGATGGTGACTTGTGCATGACTCATTCCTAGGATAGCTGTACTAGGGTTTGAGCTAGTTACGCTATTGGTTACATACTATTCCAGCGGCGCTTTAAAGCCCACGTGTATCTGTATAAGTAGTTGACTCAGAAGACCAAGAGTCCCCATCTTGGTCTTCTTCAATCCACCACTTGACTTGTCCTTTGTTCGCCTTAGTCCCAGACTAAGTGTGCCTCCGCTTGTATTCGCCAAGGAATACTCTTCTTCATCTTTTGCTGCAGCGTGTGCCTGTAGTGCCCCTGTTCAGCTTGTGTTGGGTTGACACATGGTCCCCATTCACCTATCTTCGCTAAGTCGACTACGCCTCTCCAAGTCCACGTCGGACTAATGCCGGTGGAGCGTAACATCATGGCAGAAGATACCGCCATTCTGTATGTCAATCATGTATTCAAACGGTTTGGGCTACTGCGTAAAATCATTAGTGATCGCGACCCCCGATTCACCTCCAAATTCACAAGAGAAGTATGCCGTATACTGGGCATCCAACAGAACATTTCAACGGCCTATCACCCATGCACGGACGGGCAGTCTGAACGAACCAATCAATGGCTCGAGCAATATCTGCGGTTCTGGGCCAATGAGTGCCAAGATAACTGGGCGGCGTACCTCCCCATAGCAGAATTTGCTCACAACAACTGGCCCCACGAACACACGAAACAATCGCCGTTCATGCTTCTAATGGGATACAACCCGATGGCTGATTGGATGGATAAGCAATCTCCAATTCCGAACGTGATCACCAGACTGACACAGCTAAAGGAAGCATGCCAGCTTGCCCAGGACCTCATCAAGAAGGCACAAGATAGCTGGGTCTGGCATAAAGATACCCCGCGCTACCAAATCGGCGACCAGGTATGGTTGGAAGGAAAACACCTACAGACCAATCAGCCCACGGCAAAATTAGTGGCGCGACGCCACGGGCCGTTTAAAGTGGTTCAGGTGATGTCCCCTTATAATTACCGCCTTGAACTTCCCACACAGTGGAGCATCCACCCAGTGTTCCACATCGATCTTCTCACGCCATACAAAAATACGACCTTTCATGGCGAGAACTTCCCACGTCCGCCACCGGATCTTGTGGAAGGCGAAGAGGAGTACGAAGTCGAGGCCATTGTGGACTCCCAGCACGTCGGCAGAAAGAAAAAGTTGCAGTATCTTGTCAAATGGAAAGGCTATCCCGACTCAGAGAATCAGTGGGTCGATAAGGACGATGTGTTTGCCCCAGAAGCAATAAAGGACTATCAAGTGGGCCAAACAGCCATACAACACCTTAAAAGCCAGCCCAAGGACGGTCAAGGAGAGTATCACTCCTACATCCGATCTTCTCATACTTCCATGCCCACTTCTCCCCTCAGACATGTCACCACAGCGATCCTCCTCAACCAAGTCGCACAAGACGCTGCCAACCTCATCGAAAACGATGAAGAAACTGTGGTTCAACTGGTCCAGCTCACTCCGTACACACCTGCAAACTTGCGAACGGGGCATATCACCACTCAAGAGTGGGCTAATGTCCTACAGAGGTTCCCCGATCTGACCCGTCAGCCCGACGACGAGCAGCATGCCGTCGCTCACATCTTTCGAGACGACAGCGGCAATCGTGAGCCCATTGCGGTCATCCCCCCAGGTGACAACCTCATCGGCACAAGGGGAATTCTCCCTGCCGAGCGTCCCCTCGAAGACCCAACAGGAGTTAGAAGCGGCGGAGGACTGGCGGAGGTTAGCGAAGGATTGGGCAGACGAACAGTTGCGCTTAGCGCAGAAGAGATTGAGCGAGCTGCGGCAGCGCAGGCTTCGTTCCCTGACGACGAAGCTCACCATGAGGATGGTAATTACTACCCGGTCAGACACCCCCTCCTTCAAACGCACAGCCACCCTACTAATCCCCAAATCACCCCATGGCTTGTCCACACTGACAGAACCCCCATGCCTCAAGGACATGTGCGATTGCCCGGCGTCGCACTTCACACCCCCATTACGCACGACGACGACCCTGTGCAGGTCCTTGCACCTGAAGGGTTTAGGGCAAATCGACAGCCCCATTACATTCACTTCCCCATCACCGGGCCCGACGGCATAGAGAGGAATGCCAGCCACGTTCAGATAGTCGGAGGTGCAAACCCCTTTGTCCTGGGACTTATCCCTGGTTCCCCCCATCTCTACGGCAAACCCCTCTACACCCATCCAATGCTGTCAGCTGCGGGACACGCCCACATCGCCCATGAGGATCTAGTCATCCTCACATCCGACAAGATTACAGACCGCGCCTTGAACCACATCGGGGATGAGTCCCTGACTGCGGAGGTGACACGCTACCAGGCCGCAGCGTACAAAGAAGAACACCTCGCTGCCCGCATCCAGCAACTGCAGATGATGTGGCTGGCGGCGAAGGATGACAAGATGGACAGTATCTATCAGTTGGAGCAGGCGAACGTATTTGAGAGGATCAGTGATGAACAGTCCACGTGGACGGCACGAGACTTTCGGTGAGTCTGGGGTCTCACGCTGAAAAGGGGGTGATGTTATGGTTACGCATATCGGACCCTTACTGTACCGGTTGTGACTATGGTGGTAAGGTAGATTAGTCACGGACTTGGAGTTTACAATGGAGTTAGGCGTTGAAGGATGACTCGATCCTAGTATAGGTAGTAGTAGTATTAGGATTGCGGTACTTATGCAATACATTGGACGCTACATTACAGTGACTCATAGCAGCGCTTGAAAGCCTGCTCTTCTTGTATTTAAGATAGCTGTGGGAGATCAAGATACGCCATCTTGGTCTTCTTCAATCGTCACTTCCTGTCTTCTTGCCTTCTTGTGTAGTCTTGCCTCTATTGAACAGAGTGCCGACGAGATACTAGTGTCTTTGAACATCTAGACATTGCCTTCGTGCCATATGCCTTTGGCATGATTAGCTAAGTCATAGTTGCCTCCTTACAAGCTCAAGCCAAGCTGACGTCGTGATGGCGTTACAGGCGGTGATTTCTTCGGACTCTGGTGAGCCCATGGCAGAGTCCTGCGGGGATCGCCCAGCCGCAGGGGAGGAAGAGGAGGGTATGATAATGGGGGCGAGAGGGTCCCAGTGGGCGTTCCCATCATCCCTTCGACAGGGTTGGCCATGTCCATCGGTGGTGATGGGACCTAGAGTAGTGGAGGTGTAGGTCCCCGAATTATTCAAGGGGCCCGTGGAGGGTGTAGCGATGGGGAGGGGAAGTTCAGTGAGTTTGGTAGGAGAAGAATAGTTGTGGTGGGGGAGAGGAAAGTTGGTGTCGGACACCATGGTGAGGAGCTGAAGGAGGTCACGAGCTAGGCCCAGGCGGTTTCCCCAACAGCAGGCAGGAGTGTTTAGTGGTCGTATTCAGTAGCGAGTAAACTAGAACCAGCACTAGCTCTGAGGAGATGGTGGTGGTACAAGGAAAAGAAGGGTTTGGTTCGTTGCCACGTTGTTCAGGCACTTTTTGTTGGGGATATCAGTGTAATGTACAGACTCACAATACAATGGACTGTATCCTTCCAGCATATCTGTGAAGCGAATGTATAGTACATCTCGTCAGCGTGTCATTCTTGCGCTCAAGATAGAGGAGAGCATACCGATTGACTCCCTAGGTGAACCATCCACGTTAATCATAGCACTTCCTAGGTACCCAAAAGAAGTTCATCAACTTTGAAATGCCTGCCGATGAAGCTTAGAAGGCTCCCTCCCTGCGCTCGCAGGTACTCACACGCATGAATTTGGAATTCGGGCCAGAAGCAAGCGCTGCCCAGTGTACCATAATTGTTGAAGCCATCCAACTGTCCAAAATTGAGCACCGGTGAGGAATACAGGTATGCTCTGGAGCTGACCTGGACAGCAAAGCAATGTTTGGACCACCACAAAGCGGATGTCGCTTCCTGACTGACTTGCGGTGGTCTTGGGCAGTGGAAGTAGTGCCGGCGTGAACATGAACCAAGAAAAACGGATAGCCAACCATCATTAGGCCTATCCATAGTACAGGCATGAACATGCAGACGGAAATGGGGGACTCACTTGGCCCTGACCGTCTGCCCAAACTCGTCCGCCCTCATGACCGTAGCGGTCGTACAGCCTCCCAGCGTTATTGACCTCTGTTAAACACAAACTTCAGAAAAAAAAAATTGGAAGGAATAGGAGGACTGCGACGCACTCATGGCATTCGGTCTCTCCTCGCGCCGCACGAACTCATCCACGGCAGCCTTGGTCACTAGGTGTCGACTTTGTCGACTGTAACCTTGCTTGTGTTTCGGCAGGAATTATGTTATGAGATCTTGTCTTCCTTTACATCCCACTCCCATCGGAACGGCCGGAGCCAATGTTGCAGAGCTCTCTCATTTCATTTATGCAGCACAATTGTCAGCGATAACAGCGTCGGTATTTGGCTATACAATTTAGTTCCCACAAAATCCGTTGACAAAGAATGTACTCACCAGGCCCTGGTAACTGTTCGAGAATGAACAATGGACTGGTCAGGTCGTCGACCTCATGTCCGTCAAGCCTCATAAAGACCAAAAAAAAGGAGTTTGGATTACGTAATATTGGATCGTTTGCAAGTGTTTGTGATTGCCAGAGAATTTCGACCTGCCATGAGACCTTGTCAAGCAAGGTGACATGTTGTAACGCCAGGACCAGCGGTCCGCGAACAACTTGCACGGTCCCTACCTCCCCTTCGACCTCCGCCATCGCTGCGTGTACGCGCACTTCGCTCCAGCAGGCCGGGTAGACTGTCCCGCCCACACACGCATAGAGTTGCTTTGCGGCGCGGAAACCGATGCCCAAGCTCTCTGTGTGTAGGTAGATCTGTGAGAATCTCAGTATATGTGTGGAGGGTGTGTGAGGGAGTACTCGAAATAGTTAATTTGTTCCAGTGGCAGTGATAACTCTACCCGTCAGGCCTGGAATGTCGCGCGTTGGGTCATTGCAGTAGGCCATGGGAGAGTGCGAATATGGGTATACCATGCGTTGGCACACAAAGAGAGTATATATGAAGAGAGGGTGGGGGAGTGGGGTATCACGGACAGTGACGGTGGTAATGAGAAGCTGTCCCGGGGTGAACAGAGTCAGGACTACCTTGGCCAGCGACTCGGAGGAGGGAGGGCGTATAATCGGTGTTGTGGCCCGGGTTTCATAGGATAGCAGGTGCCGCGGCCGATCATCCGGTCACGGGCTTGGACTCGGACTCGGATACGATGTGATTCCAAACTATCGAGGACTCAGACGCATTCCTCGTTGAAGAACGAGTAAACGTCGTGCGTCCACACCCGGCGCTCATTGGTATCCCGATCTCATTCAGGCGCAAGTAACGTCATCCTCAAGGCGTCTATCGATCATGCGCCTTCTTGGACATTGACACTTGCAGGCGCCGCTTGACCACGAGGCGGTGTACGCCGCCATCTGCCAGGTTTTCCCACTCTTGCTTGTACGCAGATCATCCCCGATTCCTCCACAGTCGCCGCTTCTCCTATGTCTCAGACGACCGCCGCAGCTTCAGCTTCCTCGCGCTTCCAAGATATTTTCAATGCTGCCTTGAAATCGTACCAAAAGCAGACAAAGACGGACCTTGCCGCACATCCTCTCGCCTCCCAGTTACAATCATGCGACTCGACTGGCGCTATCCTTGCCGTGCTTCAAGACCAAGTCCGAGAATTTGATCAAGCTCGTGGTGACGATGAGAGGTTGACAAAGTGGTTGATTCCGACCGTGAACGTCCTGTATGCTTTTTCAGCCGCTGTCTCTGAGGGCGTCGGTCTGGTAAGTCTCGACATCGAGCTAATGGAAACCTCTGATCTTTTTTGTAGGTGTTTTCACCTGCGAAAGTAATCTTTGCGGGCATCGGTGTCTTTCTTTTAGCAAGTATCCTATCTATTCCTTACGCAGACTGTTCTGATGCTGGGGTCTTATAGGCTGCCAAGGACGTTGCTGCGAGCAAAGACGCTCTTGCAGAGCTCTTCGAACGTATAGGATTCTTTTTCAAACGACTCGAAACTTATACAGAGTTGACACCGACTGCTGCGATGACAAACATAATCACGGAGATCATGGTGGAAGTACTTACGATCTTTGGGATTGCAACGAAAGAGCTAAGACGAGGATCAGCCAGTAAGTTTCCGATTGGCCGTCTGTTAGTCTCTACTGAAGTCCGCATAGAAAAGTTCCTGAAGAAATTGACCGGAAGGACTGACCTGGAGGACGCAGTCAAGAAGCTAGACCGATTGACGCAAGAAGAGGCCCGAATGGCGCTTGCGGAGGTGCTGAAGATGACACATTGTCCACGACGACGTGAAAGTAGTCGACGGTAAAGTGGAGAGCATCGACGACAAGGTCGAAGAGATCGGCGGCAACGTAGAAGACATTGGCGACAAAGTAGACGACATTGGCGACAAAGTAGATGACATTGGCGACAAAGTAGACGACGTGGACGGCAAAGTGGAAGATGTAGGTGACAGAGTGCAATGCATTGATGAAAAGGTCCAAGTAGTCATTGACGGTGCGCGACGCGCGTCTAGCCGGTCACCGATCCCTTCTAACATTTTTACTTCCAGATGGCAAGGAGGCAAGACTGGTGGCGACGGAAGCAAAATCAATCATCCAACAGACGGCGAACAGCGTAGATGAGATTAAATGTTCGCCATCTCCTAGCCTAGTCGTCGCCCACTGCTCGCGCTTAAACCTACTCATAGGGAACCAGATAAAACAACTCCTACGAGCCTGGCTCTCTCCCGCAGATCCGTCCACAAACCACAACATTGCACACAAGGCTCAACACAAGGGAACAGCTGTTTGGTTCTTCCAAGGCAACATCTTCGTCGAATGGAAGTCTACTGGCTCGCTCTTGTGGATCCACGGAAAGCGTGCGCTTCTCAGAATTATTGACGCTTGCGCTTACTGACAGACTCGAATTTTGGTAGCGGGCTCTGGGAAAAGCGTTATCTGGTATGTTGTTCTGAGCCTGCTTTCGTTTCCGAACTTATTTCCGTCAGTTCCTCCATCGTTCAAGACATCACGGCTGTATGCGAAGCTGGATTAGCCATCATGGCCTACTTTTACTTCGACTTCAAGGATCTCAGCAAGCAAAGCTGTCACGACCTGCTGCTTTCTCTCGCATCCCAACTTTCCACTCGCTCTAGTCCTTGCTGTGACATTCTCCACCGCGTTTACAAGACACATGAAGACGGCACTCGACAGCCGAGTGACGACATTTTGAAAGGAAGTCTAAAAGACATGCTGAGACTACCGGGACAGGGCCAAGTTTTCATCGTCTTGGATGCGCTCGACGAATGTCCAGACTCGTCCGGGTTTCCGTCTCCTCGCGACGAGGTCCTCCAACTCGTGAAGGAACTCGTCGACCTTCGCCTCCAAGGGCTTCACATTTGCGCGACAAGTCGTCCAGAGGTCGACATCCGAGCTGTCCTCGACCCGCTGGCGTCTCATTCGGTTTCCCTGCATGACGAAAGTGGACAAACATCGGACATCGCCAACTACGTCCAAAGTGTCGTCAACTCCTCTCCGAGTACGGCGATGAAGAGATGGAGAGCAGATGATAAAAAGCTTGTCATTGAGACGCTGACAGAAAGATCTGACGGAATGTGAGAGCATCAGACTATTCCACGCTAACAGCTGTTTCTTATGTTGTCACGGTTGTGCAGGTTCAGATGGGTGTTTTGTCAGTTAGACGCCCTGCGACATTGCTTCCCCCAGAACCTTCGCCAATTTCTCAACGAGTTGCCCGAGTCCCTGGACGAGACATACGAGCGGATATTGAGGGGCATCAATAAGGCTCAAAAGGATAACGCCCATCGTCTGTTACAATGCCTTGCTGTAGCTGTCCGACCACTTCGAGTCGAGGAACTCGCGGAACTACTGGCATTCGATTTTCAAATGTCAAGCTCAGGGATTCCGAAATTGAAGGAGGACTGGCGGTGGGATGATCAAGAGGAAGCTGTACTTTCGACATGTTCAAGTTTGATCGCCATCGTCGCTAGCGGTGGTTCGCGGGTGGTGCAATTCTCGCACTTTTCGGTGAAGGAATACCTGACGTCGACTCGTTTGGCGCAATCTCAAGGCGATGTTTCACGATTTCATATCGATCTCGAGGCCGCGCATACTATCCTGGCGCAGGCGTGCTTGGGGACGCTACTCCGACTTGACGAAGATGCCGATGCCGATGTGTTTCCCCTGGTCGAATACGCTGCCCGACACTGGGTGGACCACGCACGATTCGAGAAGGTGTCACCACGTGTACAGAATGGGATGGATGACCTATTTGACAGCTCGAAACCGCATTTCGCAGCGTGGCTCCGGGTGCACGACATCGACGAAGACTGGTACTATTTCTCGCGTACGCAGTCAGAGGGTGTTGGTTCCCCACTTTACTATGCCGCATTCTGTGGACTTGATGACCTGGCAGAACGTCTTATCGTGAAGCACCCCGAACAAGTAAATGCAGGTGGTGGTTGCCTATTAGCCCCGCTTCCGGCAGCGTTGCACAAGGGACACTTCGGTCTCGCGAATTTACTCCGCAAGCATGGTGCGGTCGTGGATGTCCGAGGTGACGAAGAGAGAACTCCATTATTTACTGCGTCAATCAACGGACGCGTCGACATCATGCGGTGGCTACTCAATCATGGCGCAGATTCAAATGCTCGGAGAAATAACGGGCGGACATCACTGCTCGTGGCGGCAGCCAATATTCAACGCGAGGCAGTCCAAATGCTGCTCGAACACAATGCAGACATCAACTCGCGGTGTCACCAAGGCGAAACTCCGTTATACCGCACCATATCCACAAATGGTCATTTCTGGGGGGCGGTCGACGTGGTGCAGCGACTACTGGAACACGGGGCGGACCCAAATGTATGTGACAACAATCAGTCGACTCCGCTACATCAAGCCTCGTCCAAGGGGTCACTCGAGGTCGCTCGATTGCTACTCAGCCACGGAGCGAACGTCGATGAGAGGGACGGGGAAGGCAGGACGCCATTCCAAGTGGCCTCATCTAAAGGACACGATGAAATGAGGAAACTACTGTTAGAACATGGTTCTGTGGCTCAGCCATAGCTTATGTGTCCTTGTTTTAGCTACCGAGACGCAGATATCTATTACTGTAATATCAGAATTGTTTGTGTAACCGCTAGACAAAGCCGGAGTTGGCAATGTTGAGGAGTTGATGGGTTGTCGAACCCCACAGAATACCCACGAGTCTGTTTTCGATATCCCGCGAGCTATATATACCCTGAGGAAGTCGGCATTCGACCCCATGCGGTGAAGCACGAGTTGCATATCGACACAACTTAGTAACAAGCGTCCAATCTTTCCGAGTTGATGCCTAACCGCAAGCGTGTATTACTATAATAAGGATACTATAGCGTTCTACCTGAGGCGACAGATATAAACTATAACGGGTGGGAAATAATAAGGCAAAAAAATAATGGAAGAGCTCCAGATCGGCGCGTTGGGGAAGCAGGCGCGCTTATTTGCGCTTCGTCAGCACCTTCGCTACGGCGGCTGACGACGCCAACAACGCGTTCGCACACCTTGCGCGACAGGGCCGCCGTGACAGTGAGGCGGGTGCTCGGACGTGCCTCAACGAGCTCCTGCCCGCGCAGCCGGCGCGTGCGCGTGATCCATACATCATGCGCAAGTGTCTCGTCCCTGATGTCATGCAGCAGGTACTCCTCGCCCGCTATATCGAACGAAGGCGCATCCCGCAGCGCAGGTGTCGCAGGGTTCGGCGGTTTCACAGGCGCGGGTGTGGACGCAGAAAGCGTCGCCGCAGAACGTAGGTGGATATGAATGATCGGGGAAGCGGCATGCGAGAGGATGGAGCTCGCCTCGACCCGGTCAAGAAAAGCTCGGATCGCGTGCACGTTCCCCTGCAGGGTGCTCAGGATCAATGGTGTGTTCTGCAGGATGTTGATATCTTCTGAGGCGGAGACCGCAAGGAGCGCCGGGGCCGCTGCGGAGAATACGAAGGAGGTGCTTTTGATGTGCTGATGATCAACGACGATATGTGAACCCGCGCAGAAACCCCCCGACGAGTTGAGCCCGTTGGCAACTGATCCGAGATCATTTCTGTTTGCATGGTCTTTGCGGTTGAGTTGAGCCAACACACGACAAAGCGAAACAAAGGAGACGCATACCGACGTTATGCCGTTCCGTGAAACTGCGTCCGGTTCTGCCTACTGTACCGAAATCAGAATGCAACGGCACTGTGACTGGTCACGCACAACTTACCACTTTAGGTAAATCAACCATGGCCCCATCCTTCTCAGAGACGCCCTCGGTGACAATGAATCGCCTTGTGACAGGTCCGCGACGTTTTCGACGTTCTTTCTCGACGCTTAAGAGTACATCTTCGAGGCTCTTCAGATCGTTGTGATCGAACCTGCGAATCGTAGAACGCGAAAGATGCAAGCCCTTCTGGACAACAAGATTGATACCCCGGTCGGCGACAATGATGTCGCCACGCTTTGCAAAGGCGGAGATGTCGCGCTCAAAGTCCATGTGGACATCTCCAAACCGAAATTGTCAATCAGAGAAAGAGCGCATCAATAGCACAGGAACGCACCAATAGTACCGTAGAACCCAGGAGGGCCACAGCTACCAAAACCACGTTTTCGGAGGCGTCTCTATTGCGCGCACTTTGATAGTTTCATTGCCACTGAGACCCGTGAAGTTGTGGCTCGCAACGTTGACAACTTGCTTACCCGTGTTGGTGAGTTACGGCCAGCCCGTTTGCACCAGAGATGATGGGTATGGACGCAATATCGGAATGCTCTTCTGGGATGAGCGGGGAACCTAGGGGTTATGGTGTCCATTCATCCACGAGTTCGTCGACCTCCTGTCGCGTCGAAAGTGGGTCAGTGTGGGTCAGCAGAAGGTTACTCAATGGACAAACCCTTCCAGAAAACTGAATAAAGTACATTTCGCCGTTATATGCACGGGTACGGGGCTGAAGGGGGTGCGAATGGCGAAGAGGGCCAAGAAGTGCGACTGGGGTTGTTCAGGTGGGAAGAGTTGACGTAGCGAGCAACGACATGGGACCAAGGTATCTCGTTTTTTTTAATAAAAAGACCCCGCTCGTAAAAGAGCATAGGATAGAAATACGAAGAGAGGCTCGAGGGCGGAGGCTGAAGACATCGCTGGTGGCCGGATCGGAGTGAACGCGACGTAAGCGGGAGTCTCCTTCTGCGGCGCTCAGTCGCAGTCTCGACGGGTGGGCGGGCCGACAGTGAGATGGTGAGTTCACTGCATCGCTCGGTCACGAACCCGCCAGTGTACGCGGTTCCAAGCTATCGAGGACCGGTTCTTATACGAGGAACGAAGCGTCCCACATGAGTTTGTACCCAGGCTCATAGATATTACATTCTTATCCTGAGGTGTCTATCATTCATGCGCATGTATTGGCGCTCACTGGCGCCGAGTTAGGAAGCTTGACCGGTTGACTAACTTACGAGGCGATGCACGCCATCCGCAGTCTCCCTACCCTCACCTATACACAGATCAAGATCATCCTCGATTCCTCCACAGTTGCCACTTTTCCTATGTCCCAGGCGGCTTCCACAGCAGCTTCCTCACGCTTCCAGGTCATTTTCGATGCCGCCTTGAAATCGTACCAAAAGCAGACAAAGAAAGATCTTATCGCGCACCCACTCGCCTCCCAGTTACAATCATGCCACTCAACTAGTGCTATCCTTGCCATTCTTCAAGACCAAGTTCGCGAATTCGACCAAGCTCACAGTGGCGATGACCGATTGACAAAGTGGCTGATCCCGACCGTGAACGTCCTGTACGCATTTTCTGCCGCCGTCTCCGAGGGCGTCGGTCTGGTAAGTATCGACATTTGACCAAATTTGGACCTCTCTGATCTATATTCTGTAGGTGTTTTCCCCTGCGAAAGCGATCTTCGCAGGCATCGGTATCTTCCTTTTAGTGAGTACCCTATCTATTCTTTAGGCCGATTGTCCTGATGTTGAAGGTCTTATAGGTAGCTAAGGATGTTGCGGCCAGCAAAGATACTCTCGCAGAGCTCTTCGAACGCATCGGATTTTTTTTCAACCGGCTCGAAACTTACACAGAGGTGACACCGACGGCGGCGATGACAAACATAAGCACGAAGATAATGATGGAGGTGCTTACGATCTTTGGGATTGCAACGAAAGAGTTGAGGCGGGGATCAGCAAGTGAGTTTACGATCAGTTGTCTTTGAATCCCCATTGAAGTATGCTCAGAAAAGTTGCTGAAGAAATTGACCGGAAAGACCGATCTGGAGGACGCGGTCAAGAAGCTAGACCGACTGACGCAAGAGGAGGCTCGGATGGCGCTCGCAGAGGTGCTGAAGATGACACATATTGTCCACGATGACGTGAAAGTAGTCGACGGTAAAGTAGACGACATGGGCGACAAGGTAGACGACGTGGGCGACAAAGTGGAGGATATAGGCCACAGAGTACAAGGTGTTGATGAAAAGGTCCAAGTCGTCATTGACGGTGCGTGATGCATGTCCAGTCATTCACCCATACTTTCTAACGTTATTACTTTCAGTCAGCGAAGGATCAAAATTAATTATCCAACAGACAGCAAACGACGTAGACCAAGTCAAGTGTTCGTCATCTCCTCCCGTTGCCATTGCTTTCGGCTCACGCTTATACTTGCTCACAGGGAATCAGATACAGCAGTTACTACGAATGTGGCTCTCTCCCGCAGATCCGTCCACAAATCACAACATCGCACAAAAGGCTCAGCACAAGGGTACGGCCGTGTGGTTCTTCCAAGGCAGTATCTTCATCGAATGGAAGTCCACTGGCTCCCTCTTGTGGATCCACGGAAAACGTGCGCTTTTATCAGCGTTTTCATGCTCGCGTTTTCTGATGGATTCCGATTTCCGTAGCGGGCTCCGGGAAAAGTGTTATCTGGTATGTTGTTCCTTGCCTGCTTCCTGTCTGAACTTATTACCCGCCAGTTCCTCTGTCATTCACGACATCATGGTTTCATGCGAAGCTGGCTTAGCCATCATGGCCTACTTTTACTTCGACTTCAAGGATCTCACCAAGCAAACTTGTCACGACCTACTACTTTCTCTCGTATTCCAGCTTTCTACTCGCTCTAGTCCTTCTTGCGACATTCTCCACCGCGTTTATAAAGCACACGAAAATGGCACTCGACAGCCGAGTGACGACACTTTGAAAGGATGCCTGAAAGAGATGCTGAGACTGCCGGGACAGGGGTCAGTTTTCATCGTCTTGGATGCGCTCGACGAATGTCCAGACTCGCCCGGGATTCCGTCTTCTCGCGATGAGGTCCTCCAACTCGTGAAGGAACTCGTCGACCTTCGCCTCCAAGGACTTCATATTTGCGCGACAAGTCGCCCAGAGGTCGACATCCGAGCTGTCCTCGACCCGCTCGCATCTCGTTCGGTTTCCCTGCATGACGAAAGTGGACAAACATCGGACATCGCCGACTACATTCAAAGTGTCGTCAACTCGTCCCCGAGTACGGCGATGAAGAGATGGAGAGCAGACGATAAAAGGCTTGTGATCGAGACGCTGACAGAACGAGCTGACGGAATGTGAGACCATCAGGCTATTCTATACTAACAATAGTTTCTTATGTTGCTATGCAGGTTCAGATGGGTGTTTTGTCAGTTAGACGCGCTGCGGCACTGTTTCCCCCAGAACCTGCGTCAATTCCTGAACGAGTTGCCTGAGTCCCTGGACGAGACATACGAACGGATATTGAGGGGCATCAATAAAGCTCAGAAGGATAACGCCCATCGTCTGTTACAGTGCCTTGCTGTAGCTGTCCGGCCGCTTCGAGTCGAGGAGCTCGCGGAACTACTGGCATTCGATTTTCAAGCGTCGAGCTTGGGAGGGATGCCGAAGTTGAAAGACGACTGGCGGTGGGACGACCAGGAGGAAGCTGTACTTTCGACATGTTCAAGTTTGATCGCCATCGTCCCTCGGGGTGGTTCGCGGGTGGTGCAATTCTCGCACTTTTCGGTGAAAGAATACCTGACGTCGGCTCGTCTCACCCAGTCTCAAGGCGATGTTTCACGATTTCATATCGATCTCGAGGCTGCGCATACTATCCTTGTGCAGGCATGCTTGGGGACGCTACTCCGGCTTGACGAACATGCTGATGCCGATGTGTTCCCTCTGGTGAAATACGCTGCTCGACACTGGGTGGACCATGCACGATTCGAGAAGGTGTCATCACGCGTAGACGATGGGATGGACGACCTATTTGACAGCTCGAAGCCGCACTTCGCAGCGTGGCTCCGGGTGCACAATGTGGACGAACGCTGGGCCTTTTTCTCGCACCCTGGGTCAGGGGGTGTTGGTTCCCCGCTTTACTATGCGGCATTCTGTGGATTTTATGACCTGGTAGAACGTCTTATCGTGAAGCACCCCGAACAAGTAAATTTTCGTGGTGGTCGCATCCTAGCGCCGCTTCCGGCAGCTGTGTACAAGAGACACTTCGATGTCGCGAATTTACTCTACAAGCACGGTGCGGTTGTAGATGTCCGAGGTGACGTAGATAGGACTCCGCTATACACTGCGTCGATGTTTGGACGCGTCGACATCATGCGGTGGCTACTCAATCACGGCGCAGATCCAAATGCTCGGAGGGATGATGGGCTGACACCACTGCACGTGGCGGCAGCCAATATCGAACACGAGGTTGTCCGAATGCTGCTCGAACACAATGCAGACGTCAACTCGCGGACTAACGAAGGCGAAACTCCGTTATACTTCATCATATCCGAATATGCTCTTCGCCCGGGGGCGGTCAACATGATGCAGCGACTACTGGAACATGGGGCGGACCCAAATGCATGTGACAACAACCACTCGACTCCGTTACATAAAGCCTCATCCCAGGGGTTAGTCGAGGTCGCTCGATTGCTACTCAGCCACGGAGCGAATGTAGGTGAGAAGAATGGAGAAGGTAAGAGGCCATTCGAAGTGGCCTCGTCTAAAGGACACAATGGAATGACGAAATTACTGTTAGAACATGGTTCTGTGGATCAGCCATAGCTTATATGTGTCTACGTTCCAGCGCAGAGATCTATTACTGTCATATCAATTTTTTTTGTGTAACTGCTAGACGAAGCCGTAGTTGGCGATGCTGAGGAATTGATGAATTAATGAACGTCACAGAATATGCACCTCCACATCCCGTGAGCCATATATACCTTCAGAAGGAAGCCGGCGTTCAACCCAGTGCGGAGAAGCACGAGTTGCTGATCGACACGACTTGTAACATTCGATGTTTCCTAGCTGATGCTTAACCGCATGCGTGTATTACTATAATAAAGATACTGTAGCGTTCTACCTGAGGTGACAGACATAAACTGTAATAGGTGGAGAAAATAGGCAAAAACATGACGGGAAAGCTCCGGATCGGCGCGTGGGGGCAGCAAGCGCGCTCATTTGCGCTTCGTCAGCACCTTCACGACGGCCGACTTGATGATGCCAGCAGCGCGTTCGCACTCCTTGCGTGACAATGCAACCGCGACAGCAAGGCCGATACTCGGACGTGCCTCAACGAGCTCCTGTCCACGCAACCGCCGCGCCCACGTGATCCATATACCCTGCGCAAGCGTCTCGTCCACGATGTCCTACAGCAAGCGCTCCTCGCCCGCTATGTCGAACCAAGGCGCATCCCGCGGCGCGGGTGTCGCGAGGTTCGGTGGTTTCGCAGGTGCGGATGTGGATGCAGAAAGCGTCGCCGCAGACCGCAGGTGGATGTGAATGATCAGCGAGGCGGTATGCGAAGGGATCATGATCGCTTCGATCTAGTCAAGAACGGCCCGGGTCACGCGCACGTTCCCCTGCAGAGTGCTCAGGATCGACGGCGTGTTGCGCAGGATGTTGATACCCTCCAAGGCGGAGACAGCGAGGAGCGCCGGGACCGAGGCAGAAAAGACGAAGGATGTGCCTTTGATGCGCTGGTGATCCACCACGATACGCGAGCCCGCGCAGAATCCGCCTGATGAGTTGAGCCCGTTTTGACTGATCTGGCGATCATGTCTATTCGCGTGGCCTTTGCGGTTGAGTTGAGTAAACACAATACAATGCGAAGTAAAGGAGACGCATACGGGGACATTATATAGTTCTGCAAGACTCCGTCCGGTTTGGCCTACTGTGCCAAAGGAGATGCTCTCATCAGGAATGCTTGTACTTGCGCTTCATATATTCACCAAGTCAGGATGCGACGGTACTGTCTCTGATCGCGCACAACTTACAGTTCTGGTAAATCGACCATGGCGGTATCCTTCTTGAAGATACCTTCGGTGACAGTGAATCATCGCGTAACAGGTCCGCGAAGTTTTAGACATTTTTTCTCGACGCTCAGAAACACGTCTTCGGGATTCTTCAGACCATTATGATTGAACCAGCGAACCGTAGAACGCGAGATTTGTAGGCCCTTCTGGATGCCAAAATTGATACCCCGGTGATGATGTCGCCCCGCTTTGCGAACGCAGATATCATGTAAGGTATTGTCGAGAATCCCTGCGAGTACAGAGTAGAAGCCCCTGTGCCGAAGAAGTCTGCGATGTCGCGCTCAAGGTCCATGTGGACATCTCCAAAATGAAATCGTTGATCAGAGAAAGAGCATTTTGATACCACAGGCACGCACCAAGAGTATCGTAGAATCCAGGAGAACCACAGCTACCGACACCATGGTTTCGGAGGTCTATCGCGTGCACCTTTGACAGTTTCGCTGCCAGCGAGGCCTGTCAAGTTGTAGCTCACAAGATGAAAAACCTGCTTACCGCTGCTGGCAAGTCTCTGCTTGGTCCCGTTTGCACCAGAGATGACGGGTACGGGCGCGAGATCGCGAGATCGGATTATTCTTCTGGGGTGAGCGCGGCACCTAGCGGTTTTGGTGTCCAATTATCCACGAGTTCATTGACCTCCTGTCGCGTCGAACGTGGGTCAGTGTGGGCCAGCGGAAAGACACCCAACGGACGAACCTTTCCAGATTTTGAGGACTGTGCGGCTGGGGTCGTTCTGGTGGGAATACTTGACATAGCGAGTAACATGGGATCTAGTCAAAATAGACTCTGCTCATACAAGAGCATAGGATAGAGATGCGAAGAGAGGCTCGAGGGTGGAGGCTGAGCGCTGAGCCATCATAATGGTCGTCCGGTCATGGTCGGATCGGAGTGAACGCAACGTCGGCGGCGCTCAGTCGCAGTCTCGACGGGCCGGCGGATGGGCCAGCCGGGAGTGAGACGATGAGGAAGTGTCGTGAATTAGGTCATCGGTCTCGTCGTTGATTCCTTGCGATTAAGCTACTGAGTGCGGGCGGGCGGGCGAATGAAACATTGGAAAGGGTGGTGGTACTTTCAAACAGTTGAAATTTGCGGTAATGAGTACACGCCGCCTCTTCCATTCAACAAACGACACCGCATCCTCCCCGGGCCACACGCCGATGCGAGTTCGCCATTGAGTTCGCCACTTTCTCAAAGCGGACTATGTAGTAGGCCTCTGCTCGTGAATCACCCCTCTTCAGACCGGCTAACGTCCACACTGATCACCTTTTACCGACAATGACGTATCCTTAGCCGTGTACGTGCACTACCGTAAGTTGATAGAGATAGGACCTAGGTGTCGGAGAATGCACGCGATATAGACCGCATACAGGATGGATGATAATAAGGGACAGCGGGAGAGCTCTGGATCGGCGGGCGGGGGCAGCAGGTGCACTCAATTGCGCTTTGCAAGCACCTTCGCTAAGGCGGGAGTGATAACACCACCAGCACGCTCGCAGTCCTTGCGTGACAGCGCCACTGTTATGGAGAGACGGTTCCTCCTCAACAAGCTCCAGCCCATCCATGATCCACACGCCCGGTAAGAGCGTGTCCTCCACGACTAACCTGCTATGTTGAATGACAGTGCATACACGACGCAGGAATCGCGGAGTTCGGCGGCTTCACCGACATGAACATGTAGTCGGCGTTGCAGAATATAGTTGGTGTGGATGATCGGTGAGGCAGCGTTCCGGATCAAGTGCGTTAGCATCTGGTGTCTACGGACACCCAACATGAACCGAAGCCGTACCGGTTCGCGCCAATCTCACGCCTCATGGCCGTAGTAACTATGCCCAACGCTTCGCCGGTCAGTCTCCTCCCAGAGCTGCATTGCCGGTGTGCAGTCGTGCACATCTTGGCGCGCCGGTTGGATGACCTTCCCAAAGGGCTCGGTATCACGATCAGCCGTCACGTTTGTGCTCGTCACCACGTAGAGCGTCGTTGAGGAGGCTTTGTGCCACAGGATGTTAGCGTAATGTACAGATTAGTGACACAATGGGCCGTATCTCCCTGGCGCATCTGTGAAGCGCATGTGCACGTCTGGTCAGTGTGTCGTTCTTGCATTTGGGATGGAGGGGGCGCGTACCAGTCGAATCCCTGGGTGAACCATCATCATGGTGATTGGAGCACCCTCTCCATCTGCTCGAGCCCCTCCGCTGTCAGTATAGTCATCGTATAGCCTTCCAACATTATTGACCTTTGTTCAACACAAACATCAGAAGAAATATTTGTCTTTTACGAAGGTTAGGAGGACTGCGACGAACTCAGGATGTCCAGCCTCTCCTCGCGCCGGGAAAACTCCTCTGCAGCAGCCTTGGTCGCATGTAACGGCGCCAGGTCCAGCTAGAGGAGCCGAAGGCCGCTCTGCCCAGGCGTGGCCCCTACCTCTCCTTCGACTTCCGTCATCGCCGTGTTTGCGTGTGTAGGGCTACCTTGCGGCATGGAAGGCTACTGAAAGCAAATGCCCGAATTGTGTGTGCAGATCTGTAGGGATCCATGTGTGGCGACGGGTGAGGAAGTAATCGAAACATTTGCTTTGGTCCGGTGACTCTACCTGCAAGGTGCATCAGGCTTTGAATGTCACGCATTGTGTCGTCAGCAGTAGGCAATGGGAGAGTGAGAATACGTGTTTACACAGATGTACTTACAAGTTGGCCACGAGACTTTCACGGGAATTACAAGCGCTTACAGCTGGGCTGCATGTGACCATGAGAAACATAAGCACTTATATGCCACATATAATAATCCATTCGGAATCACGGCCCAATACGAGCAATTGTTATTTCAAGATAAGTCCGAATCCGATTATAATCTCCGTAAGCTCTTTCGATTTTGGTAAGCACATAAAAATTTAATTTTTATTTGCTGATGCATCGCTCGGTCACGAACCCGCCAGTGTACGCGATTCCAACCTATCGAGGACCGATTCTTATACGAAGAAAGAAGCGCCCCCGCAAGAGTTTGCACTCAGGGGTCATTGATATTACAATCTCATTCTGAGGTGTGTATCGTTCATGCCCACGCATTGGCGCTCGCCGGCGCCGAGTTAGGAAGCTTGACTGGTTGACGGGTTGACCACGAGGCGATGTACACCATTTGCCCAGTCTTCCCACCCTCACCTTTACGCAGAGATCATCCCTCGATTCCTCCACAATTGTCACTTTTCCTATGTGACTATGTTCCAGACGACTCCCGCAGCAGCAGCTTCTTCGAGCTTCCAGGCCATTTTTGATGCCGCCTTGAAATCCTACCAAAAGCAGACAAAGAAGGACCTTATCTCACATCCACTCGCCTCCCAGTTACAATCATGTGGTTCAACCGATGCCATCCTTGCCGTGCTTCGAGACCAAGTTCGGGAATTCGACCAAGCTCACAGCGGCGATGACAGATTGACGAAGTGGTTGATCCCAACCGTGAACGTCCTGCATGCGTTTTCGGCCGCCGTCTCTGAGGGCGTCGGTCTGGTAAGTCCCGACATCGAGCTAATGGAAACCTCTAATCTTTTTGTAGGTGTTTTCACCTGCGAAAGTGATCTTTGCAGGCATCGGTGTCTTTCTTTTGGCAAGTATCCTATCCATTCTCCATGCAGGTCGTTCTGATGCTGGAGGTCTTATAGGCAGCCAAGGATGTTGCGGCGAGCAAAGATGCTCTTGCAGAGCTCTTCGAACGCATCGGATTCTTTTTCAACCGACTCGAAACTTACACAAAGGTGACACCGACTGCGGCGATGACAGACATAATCACGAAGATAATGGTGGAGGTGCTTACGATCTTTGGAATTGCAACGAAAGAGCTGAGGCGGGGATTTGCAAGTGAGTTTCCGATTAGTTGTCGTTCGATCCCCACTGAAGTATGGATAGTCAAGTTCCTGAAGAAATTGGCTGGAAGGACTGATCTGGAGGACGCGGTCAAGAATCTAGACCGATTGACGCAAGAGGAGGTTCGGATGGCGCTCGCAGAGGTCCTGAAGATCACACACGTTGTCCGCGACGATGTAAACGTAGTCATTAATGGTACGCGAGGCATGTATAGCCAGTCACTGATACCCTCTAATATTTTTACTCTCAGACGGCGAGGAAGCAAAACTAATTAGGCAACAGACCGCAAACAATGTAGACGAAGTCAAGTGTTCGTCATCTCCTCCCGTCGCTGCTGCTTGCCACTCACACTTAAACCTGCTCACAGGGAACCAGATAAAACAACTCCTACGAACGTGGCTCTCTCCCCCCGATCCCTCCACAAATCACAACATTGCACAAAAGGCTCAACACAAGGGTACGGCCGTGTGGTTCTTTCAAGGAAATATTTTCATCGAATGGAAGTCTACTGGCTCCCTCTTGTGGATCCACGGAAAACGTGCGCTTCTGTCAACGTTTTTCATGCTCGTGTTTTCTGACGGACTCTGATTCTGTAGCGGGCTCTGGGAAAAGCGTTATCTGGTATGTTGTCCCCTGCCTGATTTCCAACCGGAACTTATTCCTCGCTAGTTCCTCCGTCATTCAAGACATCACGGCTGTATGCGAAGCGGGATCGGCTATCATGGCCTACTTTTACTTCGATTTCAGGGACCTCAAAAAGCAAAGCTGTCATGACCTGCTGCTTTCTCTCGTATCCCAGCTTTCTACTCGCTCTAGTCTTTGCTGTGATATTCTTCACAACGCTTACCGGACACATGAAGATGGCTCTCGACAGCCCAGTGACGACACTTTGAAGGAATGCCTGAAAGATATGCTAAGACTACTGGCACAGGGCCCAACTTTCATTGTTCTGGATGCACTCGATGAATGTCCGGACTCTCCCGGAATTCCCTCTCCCCGTCATGAAGTCCTCCAACTCGTGAAGGAACTCGTTAAACTTGATTTGCAAGGACTTCAAATTTGCGCGACCAGTCGTCCAGAGGTCGACATCCGAGCTGTCCTCGACCCGCTGGCGTCTCATTCGGTTTCTCTGCATGACGAAAGTGGACAAACATCGGACATTGCGGACTACGTTCGAAGTATCGTCAACTCGTCCCCAAGTACGGCGATGAAGAGATGGAGAGCAGATGATAAAAAGCTTGTGGTCGAGACGCTGACAGAAAGATCCGACGGAATGTGAGAGCATCAGGCTATTTTACGCTAACAGCTGTTTCTTATGCCGTTGTGCAGGTTCAGATGGGTGTTTTGTCAGTTAGACGCGCTGCAGCATTGCTTCCCACAGAACCTCCGTCAATTTCTCAACGAGTTGCCAGAGTCCCTGGACGAGACATATGAGCGGATATTGAAGGGCATCAATAAGGCTCAAAAGGATAACGCCCATCGCCTGTTGCAGTGCCTCGCCGTAGCTGTCCGGCCACTTCGAGTTGAGGAGCTCGCTGAACTACTGGCATTCGATTTTCATGCGTCGAGCTCGGGAGGGATTCCGAAATTGAAGGACGACTGGCGGTGGGATGATCAAGAGGAGGCTGTGCTTTCGACGTGTTCAAGTTTGATTGCCATCGTCCCTAGCGGTGGTGGTTCGCGGGTTGTGCAATTCTCGCACTTTTCGGTGAAGGAATACCTGATGTCGGCTCGTCTGGCACAATCTCAAAGCTATGTTTCACGATTTCATATCGATCTCGAGGCTGCGCATACTATCCTTGCG
Source organism: Lactarius indigo (assembly GCA_025766275.1). NCBI lineage: Eukaryota > Fungi > Basidiomycota > Agaricomycetes > Russulales > Russulaceae > Lactarius > Lactarius indigo. The sequence goes on along the minus strand of JAFKAC010000012.1, from coordinate 610,231 downwards.
CAGGCGTGCTTGGGGACGCTACTCCGGCTGGACCAATACGCTGATGCCAAAGGGTTCCCTCTGGTCGAATACGCTGCTCGACACTGGGTGGACCATGCACGATTCGAGAAAGTGTCAACACGCGTGCAGGATGGGATGGATAACCTATTTGACAGCTCGAAGCCACATTTCGCAGCGTGGCTTCGGGTGCACGACCTCGACGAAGGGTGGAGATGGTTCTCGCGGAGGTCGCCACAGGGGTCCCAGCTTTACTATGCCGCATTTTGTGGATTTTATGACCTGGCAGAACGTCTGATCATGAAGCACCCCGAACAAGTAAATGCAGGTGGTGGTCGCATCCTAGCCCCGCTTCCGGCAGCGTTGTACAAAGGACACTTCGATGTCGCGAATTTACTCCGCAATCATGGTGCAGATGTGGATGTTCGGGGCGACAATAACAGGACTCCGCCATACGTTGCGTCGATCGACGAGCGTGTCGACATCATGCGGTGGCTACTCGATCACGGCGCAGATGCAAATGCTCATTCCAATGCCCGCTGGACACCACTACACGTCGCTGCAGCTAATCTGAAACTCGAGGCTGTCCAGGTGCTACTCGACTACAACGCGAACGTCAACTTCCGGGATAACAAAGGCAAAACTCCGTTATATTGCACCGTAGACGCACCAGGTCGCATAGAGGGAACGGCCGACATCGCACGGCGACTACTGGAACACGGTGCGGACCCAAATGCATGTGACGACAGCCACTCGACTCCGTTACATCAAGCCTCGTCTAACGGGTTACTCGAGGTCGCTCGGTTGCTGCTCAGGCACGGAGCGAACGTAAATGAGAAGGATGGAAAGGGAAGGACGCCATTCCAAGTGGCCTCGTCTAAAGGATACGATGAAATGAGGAAACTACTGTTAGAGCATGGGTCTATGGCTCAGGCATAGCTTATATGTGTCCACGTTCCAGCGCAGAGATCTATTATTGAAGTTTTTGTATAACTGCTAGAGGAAGCCGGAGTTGGCGATGCCGACGAATTCACGAGTTGATGAGCCTCAAAGAATACGCGTGAGTCTGTCGTAGGAAGGCGGCGTTGGACCCCATGCGGAGAAGCACGAGTTGCATATCGACACAACTCGGTAACAAGCGTTCGGTGTTTCCTAGTTGATGCTTAACTGCATGCGTATATTAATGTAATAAAGATAATGTGGCATTCTAACTGAGGTGATATAAACTGTAAAGGGTGGGAGAAAATAAGGAAAAAACATGACGGGAGAGCTCCGGATCGACGCGTGAGGGCAGTAGGCACGCTCATTTGCGCTTCGTCAGCACCCTCACGACGGCGGCCTTAATGACGCCACCGGCACGCTCCTCGCGCGACAGCGAGCCGGATACTCGGACGTGCCTCAACGAGCTCCGGCCCGCGCAATCCCGGCCATACAGTACACCCTGCGCAAGCGTCTCATCCACGATGTCCTGCAGTATGCGCTCCTCGCTCGCTATGTCGAACCAAGGCACATCCCGCGCCGCGGGGGTTGCAGGGTTCGGCGGCTTCGCAGATGCGGATGCAGACATCAGGAAAACAAAACGTTATTAGGAGCACTAGCCGTGACTAGTGCTGACTACTGACACCCAAATATGGTAGGAGCTAGTTCCCCTAGTCACGGCTAGTCAAATTTTGTTTTGTTGATGGAAAGCGTCGCCGCAGATGGCAAGTGGATGTGGATGATTGGCGAGGCGGCGTGCGAGAGAATCGTGATGGCCTCGACCCGGTCAAGAACGGCCTGCATCGCCCGTACGTTCTCCTGCAGCGTGCTCAGGATCGATGGCGTGTTCCGCAGGATTTTGATGTCCTCTGAGGCGGAGATAGCGAAGAGCGCCGGAACCGCTGCGGAGAAAACGAAGGACGTGCTGTTGATGTGCTGGTGATCCACAACGATACGTGAGCTGCGCAGAAACCCCCCGATGAGTTGAGCCCGTTGGCAACCGGTCCGGTGATCATGTCTATTTGCGTGGCCTTGCAGTTCAGTTGACCCAACATACGACAAAAGCGAAACAAAACAGATGCATGCCAGGACGTTATAGAATTCCGTATAACCGCGTCCGGTTCGGCCTACTGTACCAAAATCAGAATGCAACGGCACTGTACCTGTGTACTACCAGATCACACACAACTTACCAGTTTAGGTAAATCAACCATGGCCCCGTCCTTCTCAGAGATGCCCTCGGTGACAATGAATCGTCTTGTAACACGTCCGCGACGTTTCCGACGTTCTTTCTCGACGCTCAGGAACACGTCTTCGAGGCTTTTCAGATCGTTGTGATCGAACCAGCGAACTAGAACGCGAAACTTGCAAGCCCTTCTGGACAACAAAATTGACACCCCGAGCGGCGACAATGATGTCGCCACGCTTTGCGAACGCAGAGATCACACAAGGTATTGTCGAGAATCCCTGGGAGTAGAGGATCGAAGCCTCTGTGCTGAGAAAGTCTGCGATGTCGCGCTCAAGATGTGGACATCTCCAAACCGAAATTGAATCAAAGAAAGAGCGCATCGATACCACAGGAACGTACCAATAAAACCGTAGAATCCAGGAGAACCACAACTATTGATACCATGTTTCCCGAGGGTCTCTATCGTGCGCACCTTTGATAGTTTCGCTGCCAGAGAGACCTGTGAAGTTGTAGCTTGCAAGATTGAGAACCTGCTTACCCATGTTGGCGAGTTACGGCCGAAGCCCATGTGCACCGGAGATGACGGGTACGGACGCGAGATCGGATTGCTCTTCTGGGATGAGCTGAGCACCTAGGGGTTATGGTGTCCATTCATCCACGAGTTCGTCGCCCTCCTGTCACGTCGAACATGGATCAGTGTGGGCCAGCAGAAGGACACTCAACGGACAAACCCTTCCAGAATTGAATAAAGCACTTTTCGCCATTTTATGCACGGGTACAGGGCTGAAGGGGGTGCGAACGGCGAAGAGGGCCAAGAAGTGGGACTGGGGTTGTCCTGGTGGGAAGAGTTGACGTAGTAAACAACGACATGGGATCAAGGTATCTTATTTTTTAATAATAATAAAAAGACTCCGCTCGTATAAGAGCATAGGATAGAAATGTGAAGAGAGGCCCAAGGACGGATGCTGAGCGCTGAGCCATCGCTGGTGGCCATGGTTAGATCGGAATGAATGCGACGTAAGCGGGACTCTCCTTCTGTGGCGCTCAGTCGCAGTCTCGACGGGTGGGCGGGCCGACAGTGAGATGCCGAGTTCACTGCATCGCTCGGTCACGAACACGCCAGTGTACGCGATTCAAGCTATCGAGGACGGGTTCTTATACGAAGAACGAAGCGTCCCACATGAATTTTGCACCCAGGGTCATTGATACTACACTCTCATTCTGAGGTGTCTATCATTCATGCGCATGCATTGGCGCTCACTGGCGCCGAGTTAGGAAGCTTGACCGGTTGACTAACTTACGAGGCGATGCACGCCATCCGCACACCCTTCCTACCCTCACCTATACACAGATCAAGATCATCCTCGATTCCTCCACAGTTGCCAATTTTCCTATGTCCCAGGCGGCTTCCACAGCAGCTTCCTCACGCTTCCAGGTCATTTTCGATGCCGCTTTGAAATCGTACCAAAAGCAGACAAGGAAGGATCTTATCGCGCACCCACTCGCCTCCCAGTTACAATCATGCCACTCAACTAGCGCTATCCTTGCCATTCTTCAAGACCAAATTCGGGAATTTGATCAAGCTCACAGTGGCGATGACCGATTGACAAAGTGGTTGATCCCAACCGTGAACGTCCTGTACGCATTTTCAGCCGCCGTCTCCGAGGGTGTCGGTCTGGTAAGTCTCGACATTTGAACAAATCTGGACTTCTCTGATCTACATCCTGTAGGTGTTTTCGCCTGCGAAAGTGATCTTCGCAGGCATCGGTGTCTTCGTCGTAGCAAGTACCCCATCTATTCTTTAGGCCGATTGTTCTGATGTTGAAGGTCTTATAGGCAGCCAAGGATGTTGCGGCCAGCAAAGATAATCTCGCAGAGTTGTTCGAACGCATAGGCTTCTTTTTCAATCGGCTCGAAGCTTACACTGAGGTGACACCGACGGCGGCAATGACAAACATAATCACGAGAATAATGGTGGAGGTGCTTATGATCTTCGGGATTGCAACGAAAGAGCTGAGGCGAGGATCAGCAAGTGAGTTTCCGATTAAACGTCTTTCAATCCCCACTGAAGTATACATAGAAAAGTTGCTGAAGAAATTGGCTGGAAGGACCGATCTGGAGGACGCGGTCAAGAAGCTAGACCGATTGACGCAAGAGGAGGCTCGGATGGCGCTCACAGAGGTGCTGAAGATCACACATATTGTCCACGATGACGTGAAAGTAGTCGATGGTAAAGTAGACGACATGGGCGACAAGGTAGACGACGTGGGTGACAAAGTGGAGAATATAGGCGACAGAGTGCAAGGTGTTGATGAAAAGGTTCAAGTCGTCATTGACGGTGCGTGATGCATGTCCAGTCATTCACCCATACTTTTTAACATTTTTACTTTCAGTCGGCGAAGGATCAAAATTAATTATCCAACAGATGGCAAACAATGTAGACCAAGTCAAGTGTTCGTCATCTCCTCCCGTCGCCATTGCTTTCGGCTCACGCTTATACCTGCTCACAGGGAATCAGATAAAACAGCTACTACGAGCCTGGCTCTCTCCCGCAGATCCGTCCACAAATCATAACATTGCACAAAAGGCTCAACACAAGGGTACGGCCGTGTGGTTCTTCCAAGGAAGTATCTTCATCGAATGGAAGTCTACTGGCTCCCTCTTGTGGATCCACGGAAAACGTGCGCTTTTGTCAACAGTTTTCACCCTCACATTTTCTGATGGACTCCGATTTTCTTAGCGGGCTCTGGAAAAAGCATTATCTGGTATGTCGTCCCCTGCCTGCTTTCCTGACGGAACTTATTCCTCGCCAGTTCCTCTGTCATTCAAGACATAATGGCTGCATGCGAAGCTGGATTAGTCATCATGGCCTACTTTTACTTCGACTTCAAGGATCTCACCAAGCAAACTTGCCACGACCTGCTGCTTTCTCTCGCATCCCAACTTTCCACTCGCTCTAGTCCTTGCTGTGACATTCTCCATCGCGTTTACGAGACACATGAAAATGGCACTCGGCAGCCGAGTGACGACATTTTGAAGGGCAGCCTGAAAGATATGCTGAGACTGCCGGGACGGGGTCCAATTTTTATCGTCCTGGATGCGCTCGACGAATGTCCAGACTCGCCCGGGATTCCGTCTCCTCGCGATGAGGTCCTCCAACTCGTGAAGGAACTCGTCGACCTTCGCCTCCAAGGACTTCACATTTGCGCGACAAGTCGTCCTGAGGTCGACATCCGAGCTGTCCTCGACCCGCTGGCGTCTCATTCGGTTTCCCTTCATGACGAAAGTGGGCAAACATCGGACATCGCAGACTACGTTCAAAGTGTCGTCAACTCGTCCCCAAGCACGGCGATGAAGAGATGGAGAGCAGACGATAAAAAGCTTGTGATTGAGACGCTGACAGAAAGATCCGACGGAATGTGAGAGCATCAGGCTATTTTACGCTAACAGCTGTTTCTTATGCCGTTGTGCAGGTTCAGATGGGTGTTTTGTCAGTTAGACGCGCTGCGACATTGCTACCCCCAGAACCTGCGTCAATTCCTTAACGAGTTGCCTGAGTCCCTAGACGAGACATACGAGCGGATATTGAAGGGCATCAATAAAGCTCAAAAGGATAACGCCCATCGTCTGTTACAATGCCTCGCTGTAGCTGTCCGGCCGCTTCAAGTCGAAGAGCTCGCGGAACTACTGGCATTCGATTTTCAAGCGTCGAGCTCGGGAGGGATCCCGAAATTGAAGGACGACTGGCGATGGGACGATCAAGAGGAGGCCGTACTTTCGACGTGTTCAAGTTTGATCGCCATCGTCACTAGCGGTGGTTCGCGGGTTGTGCAATTCTCGCACTTTTCGGTGAAGGAATACTTGACGTCGGCTCGTCTGGCACAATCTCAAGGCGATGTTTCACGGTTTCATATCGATCTCGAGGCGGCGCATACTATCCTTGCGCAGGCGTGCTTGGGGACGCTACTCCGGCTTGATGAACACGTTGATGCCAATGTGTTTCCTCTGGTCGAATACGCTGTTGAACACTGGGTGGACCATGCACGATTCGAGAAGGTGTCATCACGCGTAGATGATGGGATCGACGACCTATTTGACAGCTCGAAACCACACTTCGCAGCGTGGCTCCGGGTGCACGATGTGGACGAATGCTGGAGCTATTTCTCGCGCATGCAGTCAGAGGATGTTGGTTCCCCGCTTTACTATGCCGCGTTCTGTGGACTTTATGACCTGGCAGAACGTCTTATCATGAAGCACCCCGAACAAGTAAATACTCGTGGTGGTCGCATCCTAGCGCCGCTTCCGGCAGCTGTGTACAAGAGACACTTCGATGTCGCGAATTTACTTCACAAGCACGGTGCGGTCGTGGATGTCCGAGGTGAGGTAGACAGGACCCCATTATACATTGCGTCGATGTATGGACGCGTCGACATCATGTGGTGGCTACTCAATCATGGCGCAGATCCAAATGCTCAGAGGAATAATGGGCGGACACCACTGCACGTGGCGGCAGCCAATTTTGAACACGAGGCAGTCCGAATGCTGCTCGAACACAATGCAGACGTCAACTCGCGGAGTCACCAAGGCGAAACTCCGTTATACCGCACCATATACTTCAATGGCCTTCAGCCGCGGGTGGTCGACATGGTGAAGCGACTATTGGAACATGGGGCGGACCCAAATGCATGTGACAACAACCACTCGACTCCGTTACATGAAGCCTCGTCTGAGGGGTTAGTCGAGGTCGCTCGATTGTTACTCAAGCACGGAGCGAATGTAGATGAGAAGGATGGAGAAGGCAGGACACCATTCCAAGTAGCCTCGTCTAAAGGCCACTTTGGAATGACGAAATTACTGTTAGAACATGGTTCTGTGGGTCAGCCATAGCTTACATGTATCCACGTTCCAGCGCAGAGTTCGAACACTGTAATATCACAATTTTTTGTGTAACCGCTAGACGAAGCCGTAGTTGGCGATGCTGAGGAATTGGTGAATTAATGAACGTCACAGAATACGCACCTCCACATCCCGTGAGCCATATATACCTTCAGAAGGAAGCCGGCGTTCAACCCCATGCGGAGAAGCACGAGTTGCTGATCGACACGACTTGTAACATTCGATGTTTCCTAGTTGGTGCTTAACCGCATGCATGTATTACTGTAATAAAGATACTGTAGCGATCTACCTGAGGTGACAGACATAAACTGTAATAGGTGGAGAAAATAGGCAAAAACATGACGGGAAAGCTCCGGATCGGCGCGTGGGGGCAGCAAGCGCGCTCATTTGCGCTTCGTCAGCACCTTCACGACGGCCGACGTGATGACGCCAGCAGCGCGTTCGCACTCCTTGCGTGACAATGCAACCGCGACAGCAAGGCCGATACTCGGACGTGCCTCAACGAGCTCCTGTCCACGCAACCGCCGCGCCCACGTGATCCATATACCCTGCGCAAGCGTCTCGTCCACGATGTCCTACAGCAAGCGCTCCTCGCCCGCTATGTCGAACCAAGGCGCATCCCGCGGCGCGGGTGTCGCGGGGTTCGGCGGTTTCGCAGGTGCGGATGTGGATGCAGAAAGCGTCGCCGCAGACCGCAGGTGGATGTGAATGATCAGCGAGGCGGTATGCGAAGGGATCATGATCGCTTCGATCTAGTCAAGAACGGCCCGGGTCACGCGCACGTTCCCCTGCAGAGTGCTCAGGATCGACGGCGTGTTGCGCAGGATGTTGATACCCTCCAAGGCGGAGACAGCGAGGAGCGCCGGGACCGAGGCAGAAAAGACGAAGGATGTGCCGTTGATGCGCTGGTGATCCACCACGATACGCGAGCCCGCGCAGAATCCGCCTGATGAGTTGAGCCCGTTTTGACTGATCTGGCGATCATGTCTATTCGCGTGGCCTTTGCGGTTGAGTTGAGTAAACACAATACAATGCGAAGTAAAGGAGACGCATACGGGGACATTATATAGTTCTGCAAGACTCCGTCCGGTTTGGCCTACAGTGCCAAAGGAGATGCTCTCATCAGGAATGCTTGTACTTGCGCTTCATATATTCACCAAGTCAGGATGCGACGGTACTGTCTCTGATCGCGCACAACTTACAGTTCTGGTAAATCGACCATGGCGGTATCCTTCTTGAAGATACCTTCGGTGACAGTGAATCATCGCGTAACAGGTCCGCGAAGTTTCCGACATTTTTTCTCGACGCTCAGAAACACGTCTTCGGGATTCTTCAGACCATTATGATTGAACCAGCGAACCGTAGAACGCGAGATTTGTAGGCTCTTCTGGATGCCAAAATTGATACCCCGGTGATGATGTCGCCCCGCTTTGCGAACGCAGATATCATGTAAGGTATTGTCGAGAATCCCTGCGAGTACAGAATAGAAGCCCCTGTGCCGAAGAGGTCTGCGATGTCGCGCTCAAGGTCCATGTGGACATCTCCAAAATGAAATCGTTGATCAGAGAAAGAGCGCTTTGATACTACAGGCACGCACCAATAGTATCGTAGAATCCAGGAGAACCACAGCTACCGACACCATGGTTTCGGAGGTCTATCGCGTGCACCTTTGACAGTTTCGCTGCCAGCGAGGCCTGTCAAGTTGTAGCTCACAAGATTAAAAACCTGCTTACCGCTGCTGACAAGTCTCTGCTTGGTCCCGTTTGCACCAGAGATGACGGGTACGGGCGCGAGATCGCGAGATCGGATTATTCTTCTGGGGTGAGCGCGGCACCTAGCGGTTTTGGTGTCCAATTATCCACGAGTTCATCGAGCTCCTGTCGCATCGAATGTGGGTCAGTGTGGTCAGTGGAAAGACACTCAACGGACGAACCTTTCCAGATTTTGAGGACTGTGCGGCTGGGGTCGTTCTAGTGGGAAGACTTGACATAGCAAGCAACATGGGATCTAGTCAAAACGGACTCTGCTCATACAAGAGCCTAGGATAGAGATGCGAAGAGAGGCTCGAGGGTGGAGGCTGAGCGCTGAGCCATCATGATGGTCGTCCAGTCATGGTCGGATTGGAGTGAACGCAACGTCGGCGGCGCTCAGTCGCAGTCTCAACGGGCCGGCGGACGGGCCGGCCGGGAGTGAGGAGTTGTCGTGAATTAGGTCATCGGTCTCGTCGTCGATTCCTTGCGATTAAGTTACTGAGTGCGGGCGGGCGGGCGAATGAAACATTGGAAAGGGTGGTGGTACTTTCAAACAGTTGAAATTTGCGGTGATGAGTACACGCCGCCTCTTCCATTCAACAAATGACACCGCATCCTCCCCGGGCCACATGCCGATGCGAGTTCGCCATTGAGTTCGCCACTTTCTCAAAGCGGACTATGTAGTAGGCCTCTGCTCGTGAATCACCCCTCTTCAGACCGGCCAACGTCCACACTTATCACCTTTCACCGACAATGACGTATCCTTAGCCGTGTACGTGCACTACCGTAAGTTGATAGAGATAGGACCTAGGTGTCGGAGAATGCACGCGATATAGACCGCATAAAGGATGGATGATAATAAGGGACAGCGGGAGAGCTCTGGATCGGCGGGCGGGGGCAGCAGGTGCACTCAATTGCGCTTTGCAAGCACCTTCGCTATGGCGGGAGTGATAACACCACCGGCACGCTCGCAGTCCTTGCGTGACAGCGCCACTGTTATGGAGAGATGGTTCCTCCTCAACAAGCTCCAGCCCATCCATGATCCACACGCCCGGTAAGAGCGTGTCCTCCACGACTAACCTGCTATGTTGAATAACAGTGCATACACGACGCAGGTATCGCGAAGTTCGGCGGCTTCACCGACATGAATATGTAGTCGGCGTTGCAGAATATAGTTGGTGTGGATGATCGGTGAGGCAGCGTTCCGGATCAAGTGCGTTAGCATCTGGTGTCTACGGACACCCAACATGAACCGAAGCCGTACCGGTTCGCGCCAATCTCACGCCTCATGGCCGTGGTAACTATGCCCAACGCCTCGCCGGTCTGTTTCCTCCCAGAGCTGCATTGCCGGTGTACAGTCGTGCACATCTTGGCGCGCCGGTTAGATGACCTTCCCGAACGGCTCGGTATCACGATCCGCCGCCACGTTTGTGCTCGTCACCACGTAGAGCGTCGTTGAGGAGGCTTTGTGCCACAGGATGTTAGCGTAATGTACAGATTAGTGATACAATGGGCCGTATCTCCCTGGCGCATCTGTGAAGCGCATGTGCACGTCTGGTCAGTGTGTCGTTCTTGCATTTGGGATGGAGGGGGCGCGTACCAGTCGAATCCCTGGGTGAACCATCATCATGGCGATTGGAGCACCCTCTCCATCTGCTCGAGCCACTCCGCTGTCAATATAGTCATCGTATAGCCTTCCAGCATTATTGACCTTTGTTCAACACAGACATCAGAAGAAATATTTGTCTTTTACGAAGGTTAGGAGGACTGCGACGAACTCAGGATGTCCAGCCTCTCCTCGCGCCGGGAAAACTCCTCTGCAGCAGCCTTGGTCGCACGTAACGGCGCCAGGTCCAGCTAGAGGAACCGAAGGCCGCTCTGCCCAGGCGTGGCCCCTACCTCTCCTTCGACTTCCGTCATCGCCGTGTCTGCGTGTGTAGGGCTACCTTGCGGCATGGAAGGCTACTGAAAGCAAATGCCCGAATTGTGTGTGCAGATCTGTAGGGATCCATGTGTGGCGACGGGTGAGGAAGTAATCGAAACATTTGCTTTGGTCCGGTGACTCTACCTGCAAGGTGCATCAGGCTTTGAATGTCACGCATTGTGTCGTCAGCAGTAGGCAATGGAAGAGTGAGAATACGTGTTTACACAGATATACGAAGAGAGGTGGGGGTATCATGAATAATGATGCATGATGGGGTAATGGAATAATGAGTATTTGTCCCGGCGCAGAGTCGTCAGACTTGTGCCGTACATGTTCGCCCTAGCACAGACAATGGCAAATTTCTACATTTTGTGATTGTCGTGATGCAAGTTAGAGAACAGGTACTGCACGTGCCGGTTCCAGCAACATCGTCATCAAGCGCCTATCGTTCATGCACGCGTATTGGGGCTCACCGGCGCCTCGTTCGGAGGCTTCAAACTGACCACGAGGCGGACCAGGCGGTGCTCGCAATCTCTATCCGCCCCGTCTTCCCACTCTCATCTGTACACAGATTGTCCTGTATTCCTCCAAATTTACCGTCCCCATGTCCCAGACGACTTCTACAGCCGCAGCTTCCTCACGCTTCCAAGACATTTTCAATGCTGCCTTGAAGTCGTACCAAAAGCAGACAAAGAAGGATCTTATCGCGCACCCACTCGCCTCCCAGTTACAATCATGCCACTCAACTAGCGCTATCCTTGCTGTCCTTCAAGACCAAATTCGGGAATTCGACCAAACTCACAGTAGCGATGAGAGATTGACGAAGTGGTTGATCCCAACCGTGAACGTCTTGTACGCATTTTCAGCTATCATCTCCGAGGGCGTCAGCCTGGTAGGTCCCGATATTTGAGCAAATGTGGACCTCTCTGATCTATATTTGTAGGTGTTTTCGCCTGCAAAAGTGATCTTCGCAGGCATTGGTGTCTTCCTTTTAGCGAGTAACCCATCTATTCTTTAAGCGGATTGTTCTGATGTTGAAGGTCTTATAGGCAGCCAGGGATGTTGCGGCTGGCAAAGACACTCTTGCAGAGCTCTTCGAACGCATAGGCTTCTTTTTCAACCGACTCGAAACTTACACAGAGGTGACACCGACTGCGGCGATGACAAACATAATCACGAAGATAATGGTGGAGGTGCTTACTATCTTTGGGATTGCAACTAAAGAGCTAAGACGGGGATCAACAAGTAAGTTTCCGATTGGCCGTCTATCGGTCTCTACTGAAGTACGCATAGAAAAATTGCTGAAGAAATTGGCCGGAAGGACTGACCTGGAGGACGCGGTCAAGAGGCTAGACCGATTGACGCAAGAAGAGGCCCGAATGGCGCTTGCGGAGGTGCTGAAGATGACACACATTGTCCACGACGACGTGAAAGTAGTCGACGGTAAAGTGGAGAGCATCGACGACAAGGTCGAAGACATCGGCGGCAAGGTAGAAGACATCGGCGACAAAGTAGGCGACGTGGGCGGAAAAGTGGGTGATGTAGGTGACAGAGTGCAATGCGTTGACGAAAAGGTCCAAGTAGTCATTAATGGTGCGCGACGCGCGTCTAGCCAGTCACCGATCCCTTCTAACATTCTACTTTCAGATGGCAAGGAGGCAAGACTGGTGGTAACGGAAGCAAAATCAATCATCCAACAGACGGCAAACAGCGTAGATGAAATCAAGTGTTCGTCATCTCCTAGCCTACTAGTCGTCGCCCACTGCTCGCGCTTAAACCTACTCATAGGGAACCAGATAAAACAACTCCTACGAGCCTGGCTCTCTCCCGCGGATCCGTCCACAAATCACAACATTGCACAAAAGGCTCAACACAAGGGAACGGCCGTGTGGTTCTTTCAAGGAAGTATCTTCATCAAATGGAAGTCTACCGGCTCCCTTTTGTGGATCCACGGAAAACGTGCGCTTTTATCAGCGTTTTTCATGCTCACGTTTTCTGATGGACTCTGATTTCTGTAGCGGGCTCCGGGAAAAGTGTTATCTGGTATGTTGTTCCTTGCCTGCTTCCCGTCTGAACTTATTCCCCGTCAGTTCCTCCGTCATTCAAGACATAATGGTTGCATGCGAAGCTGGATTGGCCATCATGGCCTACTTTTACTTCGACTTCAAGGATCTCACCAAGCAAACTTGTCACCACCTACTATGTTCTCTCGTATTCCAGCTTTCTACTCGCTCTAGTCCTTTCTGCGATATTCTCCACCACGTTTATGACGCACACGAAAATGGCACTCGACAGCCGAGTGACGACACTTTGAAAGAATGCCTGAAAGAGATGCTGAGACTACCGGGACAGGGCCCAATTTTCATCGTCCTGGATGCGCTCGACGAATGTCCAGACTCGCCCGGGATTCCGTCTCCTCGTGATGAGGTCCTCCAACTCGTGAAGGAACTCGTGGGCCTCGACCTGCAAGGACTTCACATTTGCGCGACCAGTCGCCCAGAAGTTGACATCCGAGCTGTCCTCGACCCCCTCGCATCTCGTTCAGTTTCTCTACATGACGAAAGTGGACAAAAATCGGACATCGCGGACTACGTTCGAAATGTCGTCAACTCGTCCCCGAGTACGGCCATGAGGAGATGGAGAGCAGACGATAAAAAGCTTGTGATCGAGACGCTGACAGAAAGATCCGACGGAATGTGAGACCATCAGGCTATTCTACGCTAACAGTTGTTTCTTATGTTGTCGTGCAGGTTCAGATGGGTGTTTTGTCAGTTAGACGCCCTGCGACATTGCTTCCCCCAGAACCTCCGTCAATTTCTCAACGAATTGCCTGAGTCCCTGGACGAGACATACGAGCGGATATTGAAGAGCATCAATAAAGCCCAAAAGGATAACGCCCATCGCCTGTTGCAGTGCCTCGCTGTAGCTGTTCGACCGCTTCGAGTCGAGGAGCTCGCGGAACTACTGGCATTCGATTTTCAAGCGTCGAGCTCGGGAGGGATGCCGAAGTTGAAGGACGACTGGCGGTGGGACGACCAAGAGGAAGCTGTACTTTCGACGTGTTCAAGTTTGATCGCCATTGTCCGTCATCATGGTTCGCGGGTGGTACAATTCTCGCACTTTTCGGTGAAAGAATACCTGACGTCGGCTCGTCTGGCACAATCTCAAGGCGATGTTTCACGATTTCATATCGATCTCGGGGCTGCGCATACTATCCTTGCGCAGGCGTGCTTGGGGACGCTACTCCGGCTTGACGAACATGCTAATCGCTATGCGTTTCCCCTGGTCGAATACGCTGCTCAACACTGGGCGGACCATGCGCGATTCGAGAAGGTGTCATCACGCATACAAGATGGGATGGACAACCTATTTGACAGCTCGAAGCCACATTTCGCAGCGTGGATCCGGGTGCACAACATCGACGAAAAATGGTACTATTTCTCGCGCACAGAGGGTGTTGGTTCCCCACTTTACTATGCGGCATTCTGTGGACTTTATGACCTGACAGAACGTCTTATCATGAAGCACCCGGAACAAATAAATGCGCATGGTGGTCACCTCATAGCCCCGCTTCCGGCAGCTGTGTACAAGAGACACTTCGATATCGCGAATTTACTCCACAAGCACGGTGCGGTCGTAGATGTCCGAGGTGACGGAGAAAGGACTCCGCTATACACTGCGTCGATCGACGGACACGCCGACATCATGCGCTGGCTACTCAATCATGGCGCAGATCCAAATGCTCGGAGGGATAATGGGTGGACACCACTACACATAGCGGGAGCGAATATCAAACACGAGGCAGTCAGAATGGTGCTCGAACACAATGCAGACGTCAACTCCCGGACTAACCAAGGCGAAACTCCGTTATACTTCATCATATCCAAATATGCTCTTCGCCCGGGGGCGGTCGACGTGGTGCAGCGACTACTGGAACATGGGGCGGACCCAAGTGCACGTGACGACAATCAGTCGACTCCGTTACATAAAGCCTCGTCCCAAGGGTTAGTCGAGGTCGCTCGGTTGCTACTCAGCCATGGAGCGAATGTAGGTGAGAAGGATGGAGAAGGTAAGAGGCCATTCGAAGTGGCCTCGTCTGAAGGACACGATGAAATGACGAAACTATTGTTAGAACATAGTTCTGTAGCTCAGCCATAGCTAATATGTGTCCACATTCCAGCGCAGAGACCTATTACTGTAATATCAAAATTTTGTGTATAACTGCCAGACGAAGTCGTAGTTGGCGATGGTGAGGAATTGATGAATTGATGAACCCCACAGAATACGCACGCGTCTGTCGTCGATATCCTTGTCGATATCCCGTGAACCATATATACCTTCAGAAGGAAGCCGGCGTCCGATCCCATGCGAAGAAGCACCAGTTGCATATCGACATAACTTGGTAACAAGCGTTCAATACTTCCTAGCTGATGCTTAACCGCATGCGTGTATTACCGTAATAAAGATAATGTCGCGTTCTACCAGAAGTGATACAAGCTGTAAAGGTCGGGAGAAAATAAGGCAAAAACATGGCTGGAGACCTCCGGATCGGCGCGTGGGGGCAGCAGGCGCACTCATTTGCGCTTCGTCAGCACCTTCACGACGGCCGATTTGATGACGCCAGCAGCGCGTTCGCACTCCTTGCGCGATAGTGCCGCCGTCACAGAGAGCCGGATACTCGGACGTGCCTCATCGAGTTCCTGCCCGCGTAGCCGCCGCGCCCGCGTGATCCATACACCCTGCGCAAGCGTCTCATCCACGATGTCCTGCAGTATGCGCTCCTCGCCCGCTATGTCGAACCAAGGCGCATCCCGCGGCGCGGGGGTTGCAGGGTTCGGCGGCTTCGTAGATGCGGATGTGGATGCAGAAAGCGTCGCCGCAGATCGCAAGTGGATGTGGATGATCGGCGAGGCGGCGTGCGAAGGGATAGTTATGCCATCGACACGATCAAGAACGGCCCGCATCGCCCGCACGTTCTCCTGTAGCGTGCTTAAGATCGATGGCGTGTTCCGCAGGATGTTGATGCCCTCCGACGCAGAGACAGCGAGGAGCGACGGAACCGTTGCGGAGAAAACGAAGGAGGTGCTGTTAATGTGCTAGTGATCCACCACGATACGTGAGCCCGCGCAGAAACCCCCCGCCGAGTTGAGCCCATTGGCAATCGATCCGATGATCATGTCAATTTGCGTGGCCTTTGCCGTTCAGTTGACCCAACATGCGACAAAGCGAATCAAAACAGACACATACCGGGACGTTATAGAGTTCCGTAAGACCGCGTCCGGTTCGGCCTACTGTACCAAACGAGATGCTCTCATCGAGGATAAGACGGTACTTGTATTTGTGTTTCAACTCGATCTATTCACCGAGTCATCCGACAATACTGTCTTCGATCGCGCACAACCCTCCAGTTTAGGTGAATCAGCCATGGCGTCGTCCTTCTCGAAGATACCCTCGGTGACGATGAATCGCCTTGTAAGAGGTCCCCGACGTTTCCGACGTTCTTTTTCTACGCCAAGAGCACGTCTTCCAGGCTTTTCAGGTCGTTGTGATCGAACCAGCGAACCGTGGAAGTAGAACGCAAAATTGGTACCCCGGTCAGCGACGATGATGTCGCCACGCGTCGCAAAGGCGGAGATCATACAAGGTATTGTCGAGAACCTCTGGGAATAGAGGATCGAGGCCTCTGTACCGAGGAACTCCGCTATGTCTCGTTCAAGATCCGTGTGGACATCTGCAGACCTAAGCTATTCATCACAGTAAAGGCGCATCGACAGCACAAACGCACCAATAGTACCGTAGAACCCAGGAAGGCCACAGCTACCGACACCATATTTCCGGAGGGTCTCTATCGCACGCACTTTGATAGCTTCGTTGCCGGCGAGGCCCGTGTAGTTGTAGCTAGCAAGATTGAGAAATTGCTTGCCCGTGTTGACGAGTTTCGGCCTGGGCCCATTTGGACCAGAGACCACGGGTACAGAAGCGAGATCATATTGTTCTTCTGGCCCGGGGGTAAGCGGGGCACCTAGGGGCTCTCCTAGGGGCTCTGGGATCCATTCATCTACAAGCTCGTCGACCTCCTGCGGCGTTGAACGTGGGTCAGTGTGGGCCAACTGAGAGATACTCAGCGGACGAACCTTGTCAGAAAAGTGAATAAAGTGCTTTTCGCCATTGTCTGCACGGGTACAGGACCGAAGAAGGGTGCGAATGACGAAGAGGGCCAAGAAGTGCGACTGCGGTTGTTCTGGTGGGAAGTGTTGACGTAACGAGCAATGACATGGGATCCAGGTATCTTATTTATTTTATAAAAGAAAAAAAACGCCGCTCGTATAAGAAAATAGGATAGAAATGCAAAGAGAGGCTCGAGACCGGAGGCTGAGCCATTGATGGTGGCCATGGTCGGATCGGAGTGAACACGACGTAAGCGCAAGTCTCCAAGGCCTTCTGTGGTGCTCAGTTGCGGTCTCGGCGGGTGCGCGGGCCGACGGTGAGATGGTGAGTTCACTGCCTCGGTCGCAGATGACTGGCTTCCCTTCGGCGAGACGTCGGCACAAAGCATAGGTGACCCAATAGCTCTTCCCTTTCAGCCAGTATATTTCAAGAACGGTAATATCACACAGTAAAACCCTTACCAATGCCAGGTTGTCCTGTGACGACCACTGAGGGGGGCGTCTGCTCGTGGCGGAGTGATTCCAGATACTTATCGCAATATCCATACAGCCAGATGTACTCTTTGCGAACCCAGAGCACTGACCGTTGTATACGTGGGATGCCAAGATTGAGGATGTAACCGGGACCGGTCTCATCTCCCCCGTCCTCGTCCTCGTCTGCGTCTTCATCCTTATCTATGTCCATGGATTCGTTCTCGGGCATGTCCTGCACACCCTTGAGCCAGAATTTGCGATGCAGCTGCACGAGTGCACGAGAATCGTTAAGCCGGGTGCTCTGAGACGACTCTGGATCAGTCTTGTCAATTATGGCGCCATACGCAGAGGGAGAACACTGTTCCATGAGGGAGGAGGACATTCGGCATTAGGAAGAAGAGATTGCGAAAACGGAGCTAGGTAGTACTGTATGTACTATGCAGTCACCGAAAACCCGATCAAGTCATCAATGACGCCAGGTACAACTGGCTCGACCCCACCCCTAATGTCACGCGTACCGGTGGTCGACATTACTGAGTGCAGCGAGTTGTGGTCCTTTGGGCCAGTTGAAAATGGCGGCAATGAGCACATGCCACCTCGTCTACTCAAAAGACGACATTGCACCCTCCCCATGCGTCAATGAGAGTGGACTGCTTTCTCAAATTAGACTATGTACTGTATGCTGTATGTTCTGGATCTGCTTGCGAATCACTCCGCCTCAGATCGGTCAGCGTCAATACCGGCCACCTTCCAAACGACAATCCTAACTGATGTATCCTTGACTGAATATGTGCATGCAGCATTACTGTAATCAAGACAGCACCCGAGTGTTGAAGAGTGCATGTGATATAGACCGTAAAGGGTGGGAGAAAATCAAGGACGTAGGGAGTGAGCTCCGGATCGGCGCGGGGAAGTAGCAGGCGCACCCAATTTCACTTTGCGAGCAGCTTTGCTATGGTAGCCTTGATGTCACTGCCAGCACGTTCACACCCCTTGCGCGACAGCGCCGCTGTTTTGATGAGGCGGGTGTGCGGACGCTCCTGGATGAGCTCCTGCCCGCACGTAATGCATACACCGCCTCCTCCACGGGTGTTTGCAGCAGACGCTCCTCGCCTGGCATATTGAACGATGGTCCATCGCGCAATGTAGGATTCGCGGGGTTCGGAAGCTTCACAGACATGAACACAGATGCGATCGACGTTGCAGAAAGTAGGTGGTGCGGATGGCCGGCTAGGCATCGTTCCGAATCGAGCATCCTGGCGTACAGATTGGACTACCTTCCTGAGTGGCTCAGTAGACACCCCCTTATACTTTCCACAATTTGCCGCCACGTTCGTGCTCGTTTCCGCGTTTTTTCAGGCACACTTTGCCGCGGGATATCAGCATAATTTACAGACTCACGATACAATGGGCCGTATCCTCCCAACATATCTGTGAAGCGCATGTATAGTACATCTCATCAGCGTCTCATTCTTGCGCTTGAGATGGAGGAGAGCGTAATGGTTGACTCCCCAGGTGAACCGTCCATGTTAATCATAGCACTTCCTAGGCACCCAGAAGAAGTTTATCTACTTTGAAATGCCTGCCGATGAAGCTCAGAGGACTCCCTCCCTGCGGTCGCAGGCACCCACACACATGAATTCGGAATTCGGGCCAGAAGCAAGTGCTGCCCAGTGTACTATAATGGTCGTTGAGGCCGTCCAATTGCCCAAAATTGAGCGCCGGTAACAAATACAGGTATACTCTGGAGCTGGCCTGGACAGAAAAGCAATGTGCGGACCACCACTAAGCGGACGTCGCTTCCTGAGCTGGCTTGCGGTGGTCTTGGGTAGCAGAAGTAGTGCCAGCGTGAACATGAACAAAGAAAAACGGATAGCCGACCATCATTAGGCCCTATCCATAGTACAGGCATGAACAAGCAGACGGAAATGGGGGGAATTACTTGGCCCTGACCGTCTGCCAAGCCTGTCCACTCTCACGACAATAGTGGTCATACAGCTTCCCAGTGTTATTGACCTCTGTTAAACACAAACGTCAGAATAATAGAGAAAGGAAACGATAAGAGCACGGAACAAGGAAACATGGTCACACGATACCGAACCCCACAACCGATACCTCACACCTACCCCACTCACCCCCCACCCATCCACCCCTCACCAACCCATCCCCACGACTCGCCGGGCCCCGCAGGCCCACTCAAGACACGCTGAGCAAAGCGGAAGACGTAGGAGCAAGCCCCAAACACGCTAACAAGACCGCGCAAGATCCACACCGCGGCTTGCAACTCACGCCAAGGCGGACTGTCCGCCCTTCTTTACTCAACGCTTGACGGGAAGCCAAGCCACTCCCACCCGGGAGTGGGGGGGACATACGATACACAGACCCTCACGGACGCGTACTTCATGCCTGTATTAGACACCTAGACTCGTGCTACATAGGGTAGTAGGCCCCAAGGCGCACGTAAATGGATTCAAAAAAACAAAAAAAACAAACAAACGTCAGAAAATTGTTTTGGAGGGAATAGGAGGACTGCGACGCACTCAGGGCATTTGGCCTCTCCTCGCGCCACGCGAACTCATCCGCGGCAGCCTTGATCACAAGTTGTGACGCCAGGACCAGCGGTCCGCGAACAACTAGCGCAATCCCTACCTCCCCTTCGACCTCCACCATCGCCGCGTGTGCGCGCACTTCGCTCCAGCAGGCCAGGTAGACTGTCCCACCCATGCACGCATAGAGTTGCTTTGCGACGTGGAAGCCGATGCCTGAGCTCTCTGTGCGTAGGTAGATCTGTGAGAATCTCAGTACATGTGTGCAGAGTGTGTGAGGGAGTACTTGAAATAATTTGTTCCAGTGGCAATGATAACTTTACCCGCCAGGCCTGGAATGTCGCATGTTGGGTCATTGCAGTAGGCCATGGGAGAGTGCGAGTATGGGTATACAATGTGTTGGCACACAAAGAGAGTATATATGAAGAGAGGGGCGTGGGGTATCACGGACAATGACGGTGGTAATGAGAAGCTGTCCCGGGGTGAACAGAGTCAGGGACTTCCCAGGCCAGCGAGGAGAAAGGGGGTATCATCGGTGCTGGGCCGGGGTCTCATAGGTCAGCACGTGCCGCGGCCGACCATACGGTCACCGGCTTGGACTCGGACTCGGATACGATGCGATTTCAAACTATCGAAGACTCGAACGCGTTCCTCGTTGAGGAACGAGTAAACGTCGTGCGTTCATGCCCGGCGCTCATTGGTATCCCAATCTCATTCAGGCGCAAGCAACGTCATCCTCAAGGTGTCTATTGATCATGCGCCTTCTTGGACATTGACGCTTGCAGGCGCCGCTTGACCACGAGGCGGTGCACGCCACCATCTACCAGGTTTTCCCACTCTTGCCTGTACGCAGATCACCCCCGATTCCCAAGTCAATTCCTCCACAGTCGCCGCTTCTCCTATGTCCCAGGCTACTTCCGCAGCCTCAGCTTCCTCACGCTTCCAAGATATTTTCGATGCAGCCTTGAAATCCTACCAAAAGCAGACAAAGAAGGACCTTGTCGCACATCCTCTCGCCTCCCGGTTACAATCATGCGACTCGACTAGCGCTATCCTTGCCATTCTTCAAGACCAAGTTCGCGAATTGGATCAAGCTCGTGGTGACGATGAGAGGTTGACAAAGTGGTTGATTCCGACCGTGAACGTACTATATGCGTTTTCCGCCGCCGTCTCGGAAGGCATCGGTCTGGTAAGTCTCGACATTGAGCTTATGGAAACCTTCCTAATCTATATTTTGTAGGTGTTTTCGCCCGCAAAAATGATCTTTGCGGGCATCGGTGTCTTCCTTTCGGCAAGTACTCTTTCTATTCTCTAGGCGGATCATTCTGATGCTAGGGTCATATAGGCTGCCAAGGACGTTGCGGCAAGCAAAGATGCTCTTGCAGAGCTCTTCGAACGTATAGGATTCTTTTTCAAACGACTCGAAACTTATACAGAGTTGACACCGACTGCGGCGATGATGGAGATAATCACGGAGATAATGGTGGAAGTACTTACGATCTTCGGGATTGCAACGAAAGAGCTAAGGCGGGGATCAGCAAGTAAGTTTCCGATTGGCCGTCTGTTAGTCTTTACTGAAGTCCACGTAGAAAGGTTCCTGAAGAAATTGACCGGAAGGACTGACCTGGAGGACGCGGTCAAGAAGCTAGACCGATTGACGCAAGAAGAAGCCCGAATAGCACTTGCCGAGGTTCGGAAGATCACACACATTGTCCACGACGACGTGAAAGTGGTCGACGGTAAAGTGGAGGGCCTAGACGATAAGGTAGACGACATGAGCAACAGAGTAGAAAAAATGGGCGACAAAATGGACGACATCGGTGACAAAGTGGACGACATGGGCGACAAGGTAGAAGACATCGGTGACACACTGGACGATGTGGGTAGCAAAGTGGAGGATGTAGGCGTCAGAGTGGAATCCGTTGGTGAAAAGGTCCAAGTAGTTATCGATGGTGCGCAACGCGTGTCCAGCCCGTCGCCGATACCTCCTAACACTTTTACTTTCAGACGGCAGGGAGGCAAGAATGGTGGCGACGGAAACAAAATTGATCCTCCAACATATGGCAAATAACGTAGGCCATATCAAGTGTTCGTCGTCTCCTAACCTCACCGTCGCTCACTGCTCGCGCTTAAACCTACTCATAGGGAATCAGATAAATCAGCTCCTACGAGCCTGGCTCTCTCCCGCGGATCCGTCCACAAACCACAACATTGCACGAAAGGCTCAACACGAGGGAACGGCCGTCTGGTTCTTCCAAGGCAGTATCTACATCGAATGGAAGTCTACTGGTTCCCTCTTGTGGATCCACGGAAAGCGTGCGTTTCTGTCGGCATTTTTCACGCTCACGCCTTCTGATAGACTCCGACTTTGATAGCAGGCTCTGGGAAAAGCGTTATTTGGTATGTTGTTCGCTTCCTGCTTTCTCGTCAGAACTTATTTTTCGCCAGTTCCTCTGCCATTCAAGACATTATGGCTGTGTGTGAAGTCGGATCAGGTGTCATTGCCTACTTTTACTTCGATTTCAGGGATCTCAACAAGCAAACTTGTCACGACCTGCTACTTTCTCTTGTATCCCAGCTTTCTACTCGTTCGAGTCCATGCTGTGCGATCCTCCATCGCGTTTATGAGATACACGAAAGTGGCGCCCGACAGCCGAGCGACGACACTTTGAAGAGATGTCTCAAAGACATGATAAGACTACTGGGACAAGGCCCAACTTTCATTGTCCTGGATGCGCTCGACGAATGTCCAGACTCTCCCGGAATTCCATCTCCCCGTCATGAGGTCCTCCAATTCGTGAAGGAGCTCGTCGACCTTCACCTACAAGGACTTCACATTTGCGCGACCAGTCGCCCAGAGGTCGACATCCGAGCTGTCCTCCACCCGCTGGCGTCTCGTTCGGTTTCCCTGCATGACGAAAGTGGACAAACATCGGACATCGCCGACTACGTTCGAAGTGTCGTCAACTCATCACCGAGTACGGCGATGAAGAGATGGAGAGCAGACGATAGAAAGCTTGTGATCGATACGCTGATAGAACGATCTGACGGAATGTGAGAGCATCGAGTTATTCAATGCTAACAGCGGTTTCTCATGTTGTTGTGCAGGTTCAGATGGGTATTTTGCCAGTTGGACATGCTGCAACATTGTTTCCCTCCCAACCTCCGTCAGTTCATTGACGATTTGCCTGAGACGCTGGACGAGACATACGAGCGGATGTTGAGAGGGATAAATAAGACTCAAAAGGATAACGCCCATCGTCTGTTACAGTGTCTTGCTGTAGCTGTCCGGCCGCTTCGAGTCGATGAGCTCGCGGAACTACTGGCATTCGATTTTCAAGCGTCGAGCTCGGGAGGGATCCCGAAGTTGAAGGAAGACTGGCGATGGGATGACCAAGAGGAAGCTGTACTTTCGACGTGTTCAAGTTTGATCGCCATCGTCGCTAGCGGTGGTTCGCGGGTGGTGCAATTCTCGCACTTTTCGGTGAAGGAATACCTGACGTCGGCTCGTCTCGCACAATCTCAAGGCAATGCTTCACGATTTCATATTGACCTCGACGCTAGTCATACGATCCTGGCGCAGGCGTGCCTGGGAACGCTGCTCCGGCTGGACGAACACGTTGACGCAAAGGGGTTTCCTTTGGTTAAATACGCCGCTCGACACTGGGTGGACCATGCACGATTCGGGAAGGTATCACCACACATACGGGATGGGATGGAGGACCTATTTGACACCTCCAAGCCACATTTCGCAGCGTGGCTCCGAGTGCATGACATCGACGAAGACTGGCGTTTTTTCTCGCGCTCGCGGCCACAGAATGGTTCCTCCCTTTACGACGGAGGCTGGAGATTCTTGCGCTCGCTGCCACAGCATGGTTCCCCCATTTATTATGCCGCACTCTGTGGGATTTATGACCTGGCAGAGCGTCTCATCATGAAGCACCCCGAACAAGTAAATGCGGATGGTGGTCACATCCTAGCCCCGCTTCCGGCAGCCTTGTACAAGGGACACTTCAGTGTCGCCAATTTACTCCGCAAGCATGGTGCAAACGTGGATGTTCGAGGCGGGTTTAACAGGACTCTGCTATACACCGCGTCGATCGATGGACGCGTCGACATCATGCGCTGGCTACTCGATCACGGCGCAGATCCAAAGGCTCGGAAGAACGACTGGCGGACGCCGCTGCACATAGCAGCAATTAAGACAGAACTCGAGGCTGTCCAAGTACTACTTGAACACGGTGCAAACGTCAACTCACGGACTGACAAAGGGAATACTCCGTTATACGAGACCGTATTCTACGCGAATGAATATCCGGAGGAAAAATGTATAAGCGTCGTGCGGCGACTACTGGAACACGGGGCGGACCCAAATGCACGTAACCACAACCAGTCGACTCCGTTACATCGAGCCTCATACTCGGGGTTTCTCGTGGTCGCTCGATTGCTACTCGGGCACGGAGCGAGCGTAGATTTGAAGGACGGGAAGGGCAAGACCCCATTCCATGTCGCTTCAGAATACAGACGGCATGAAATGAAGAACCTGCTGTTAGAACATGGTGCCGTGGCTCAGCCGTAGCTTATATACGTTCATGTTCCGGTTACCGACACATAGAAGTCTATTCATACCAGAGGTCATTGTATAACTACTAGATGAAGCCAAAAGTGGCCCTGCTCAGTAGTTGATGGATTGATGAACTCACGGAGTACGCGCTGCGCTCCCCTGTCCCGTGAGTCCTATACCCTCAGAAGAAAAGTGACCCTATGCGGAGGTGCGAGTTAGGTGTTAAGTACGTTCACACAACTGGATGACAAGCGTTCAACGCTTCCTTTGCTCAGTTGCATGCATGTATTACTGTAAATAGAGATAGAGTTCTACGCAAGTGATATACACTGTAAAGAGCGGGAGAAAAGACAAGGTACAACAGGAGAGCTCCAAATCGGCACGTCGGGGCAGCAGGCGCGCTCATTTGCGCTTCGTCAGCACCTTCACGACGGCGGCTTTGATGACGCCAGCAGCCCGTTCGCACTCCTTGCGCGATAGCGCCGCCGTCACAGCGAGCCGGATACTCGGACGTGCCTCAACGAGCTCCTGCCCGCGCAGCCGCCGCGCCCTCGTGATCCATACACCTTGCGCAAGCGTCTCATCCACGATGCCCTGCGGTATACGCTCTTCGCCCGCTATGTCAAACGAAGGCCCATCCCGCGGCGTGGGGGTTGCAGGGTTTGGCGGTTTTGCTGACGCGGGTGTGGATGCAGAAAGCGTCGCCGCAGACCGTAGGTGGATGTGGATGATTGGCGAGGCGGCGTGCAAGGGG
Organism: Lactarius indigo; assembly: GCA_025766275.1. Lineage (NCBI taxonomy): Eukaryota > Fungi > Basidiomycota > Agaricomycetes > Russulales > Russulaceae > Lactarius > Lactarius indigo. Next base: position 584,991 of record JAFKAC010000012.1, on the reverse strand, counting down.
ATCGTGATGCCATCGACCCGGTCAAGAACGGCCCGCATCGCCCGCACGTTCTCCTGCAGCGTGATCAGGATCGATGGCGTGTTCCGCAGGATGTCGATGTCCTCCGAGGCAGAGGCCACGACTCGCGCCGGAACCGCTGCGGAGAAAACGAAGGACATGCGGTTGATGTGCTGGTGATCCACCACGATACGTGAGCCTGCGCAGAAACCCCCCGAGGAGTTGAGCCCGTTGGCAACTGATCCGATGATCATGTCTATTTGCGTGGCCTTTGCGATTGAGTTGAGCCAACACACGACAAAGCAAAATAAAGGAGACGCATACCGGGACGTTATAGAGTTCCGTAAGACCGCGTCCGGTTCGGCCTACTGTACCAGAATCAGAATGCAACGGCACTGTACCTGATCACGCAACTTACTAAATTTGGTAAATCAATCATGGCCCCGTCCTTCTCAGAGGTGCCCCCGGTAACAATGAATCGTCTTGTAACAGGTCCGCGACGTTTCCGACGTTCTTTCTCAGTGCTCAGGATCTCCCGCACGTTCTCCTGCAGCGCGCTCAGAATCGACGGCGTGTTCCGCAGGATGTTGATACCCCCCGAGGCGGAGACAGCGAGGAGCGCCGCGACTGAGGCGGAAAAAATGAAGGATGTGCCGTTGACGCGTTGGTGATCCACGGCGATACGTGAGCCGGCGCGGAATCCGCCTGACGAGTTGAGCCCGTTTGTGACCGATCCAGCGATCATGTCTATTTGCGTGGCCTTCGCGGTTGAGTTGAGTAAACACTATACATGCGAAGTAAAGGAGACGCATACGGTGACGTTATATAGTTCTGCAAGACTGCGTCCAGTTTGGCCTACTGTATCAAACGAGATGCTCTCATCGAGAATGAGACGATGCTTGTACTTGCGCTTCAGTTCGATCTACTCACCAAGTCGGAATGCGACCGTACTGTCTCTGATCGCGCACAACCTACAGTTTTGGTAAATTAACCATGGTGCCATCCTTCTCGAAGATACCCTCGGTGACAATGAATCGCCTTGCAAGAGGTCCGCGAAGCTTCCAACATTCTTTCGACGCTCTTCAGATCATTATGACCAAACCAGCGAACCGTACAACGCCAGATCTGTGGGCCCTTCTGGATGCCAAAATTGATACCCCGGTCAGCGAGAATGATGTCGCCCCGCTTTTCAAATGCAGAGATCACGTAAAGTATTGTCGAGAATCTCTGCGAGTACAGAATAGAGGCCTCGGTGCCGGGGAAGTCTGCGATGTCGCGCTCAAGGTCCATGTGGACATCTGCAAACAGAAATCATTAATCAGAGAAAGAGCACATTGATAGCACAGGAACGCACCAGTAGTACCGTAGAATCCAGGAGAACCACAGCTACCGACACCTTGTTTTAGGAGGGTCTCTTTAGTCGCTGCCAGCGAGGCCCGTGAAGTCGTAGCTTGCAATATCAAAAACCTGCTTGCCCCTGTTGGCGAGTTTCGGCTTGGGCCTGTTTGAACTAGATATGACGGGTACAGACACGAGATCGCGAGATCAGATTGTTCTTCTAGGATGAGCGGGGCACCTAGCGATTATGGTGTCCAATTATCCACGAGTTCATAGACCTCCTGTCGCGTCGAACGTGGGTCAGTGTGGGCTAGCAGAAAGACACTCAACGGACGAACCTTTCCAGATTTGAGGACTGTGCGGCAGGGGTCGTTCTGGTGGGAAGACTTGACATAGCGAGCGACATGGGATCTAGTCAAAATAAACTCTGCTCATACAAGAGCATAGGATAGAGATGCGAAGAGAGGCTCGAGGGTGGAGGCTGAGCGCTGAGCCATCATGATGGTCGTCCAATCATGGTCGGATTGGAGTGAACGCAACGTCGGCGGCGCTCAGTCGCAGTCTCGACGGGCCGGCGGACGGGCCGGCCGGGAGTGAGGAGTTGTCGTGAATTAGGTCATCGGTCTCGTCGTCGATTCCTTGCGATTAAGCTACTGAGTGCGGGCGGGCGGGCGAACGAAACATTGGAAAGGGTGGTGGTACTTTCAAACAGTTGAAATTTGCGGTTAATGGGTACATGCCGCCTCTTCCATTCAACAAACGACACCGCACCCTCCCCGCGCGCCGATGGGAGTTCGCCCTTGAGTTCGCCACTTTCTCAAAGCGGACTATGTAGTAGGCCCCTGCTCGTGAATCACCCCTCTTCAGACCGGCCAACGTCTACACTGATCACCTTTCACCGACAATGACGTATCCTTAGCCGTGTACGTGCACTACCGTAAGTTGATAGAGATAAGACTTAGGTGTCGGAGAATGCACGCGATATAGACCGCATAAAGGATGGATGATAATAAGGGACAGCGGGAGACCTCTGGATCGGCGGGCGGGGGAAGCAGGTGCACTCAATTGCGCTTTGCAAGCACCTTCGCTATGGCGGGAGTGATGACACCACCAGCACGCTCGCACTCCTTGCGTGACAGCGCCGCTGTTATGGAGAGACGGTTTATCCTCAACAAGCTCCTGCCCATCCATGATCCACACGCCCGGTAAAAGCGTGTCCTCCACGACTAACCTGCTATGTTGAATAACAGTGCATACACGACGCAGGAATCGCGGAGTTCGGCGGCTTCACCGGCATGAACGCAGATGCAGTCGGCGTTGCAGAATATAGTTGGTGTGGATGATCGGTGAGGCAGCGTTCCGGATCAAGTGCGTCAGCTTTAGCCTGGTGTCTACGGACACCCAACATGAACCGAAGCCGTACCGGTTCGCGCCAATCTCACGCCTCACGGCCGTGGTAACTATGCCCAACGCCTCGCCGGTCAGTCTCCTCCCAGAGCTGCATTGCTGGTGTGCAGTCGTGCGCATCTTGGCGTGCCGGTTGGATGACCTTCCCAAATGGCTCGGTATCACGATCCGCCGTCACGTTTGTGCTCGTCACCACGTAGAGCGTCGTTGAGGAGGCTTTGTGTCGCGGGATGTTAGCGTGATGTACAGATTCATGACACAATGGGCCGTATCCTCCCGGCGCATCTGTGAAGCGCATGTGCACATCTCGTCAGTGTCGTTCTTGCATTTCGGATGGAGGGGGCACGTACCGGTTAAATCCCTGGGTGAACCGTCATCATGGTGATTAGAGCACCCACTCCATCTGCTCAAGCCCCTTTGCTGTATTATAGTCATCGTACAGCCTCACAGCATTATTGACCTCTGTTCAACACAAACATCAGAAGAAATGTTTGTCTTTTACGAAGGTTAGGAGGACTGAGACGAACTCAGGATGTCCGGCTTCTCCTTGCGCGGGAAAACTCCTCTGCGCCAACCTTGGTCACATGGAATGGCGCCAGGTCCGGCTGGAGAAACCGAAGCCCACTCTGCCCAGGCGTGGCCCCTACCTCCTCCCCTTCGACTTCCGTAATCGCCGTGTATGCGTGTGTAGGGCTGCCTTGCGGAATGGAGGGCTACTGAAAGCAGATGCCCGAGTTGTGTGTGCAGATCTGTAGGAATCCATGTGTGGGGAGGGATGAGGGAGTAATCGAAACGTTTACATACCTTTAACCGTGAGGCACGTCAGGCTTGGAATGTCATGCGTTGGGTCGTCGGCAGTAGGCAATGGGAGAGTGAGAGTACGCATTGGCACCCATCTATGAAGAGAGGTGGGGGTATCACGAATAATCATGACGCATGATGGGGGTAATGAGAATAAGAAGCTGTCCCGGCGCGGAGTCGTCAGACTTGTGCCGTACATGTTCGCCCCAGCACATACAATCGCAAATATCTACATCTTGTGATTCTCGTGCCCACGCTAATGCGAGTCATAGAATAGGTACTGAACGTGCCGCCGCCTGTTCACACTTCCTCATGATGAATATATATACGGGACTCCAAACTATCAAGGACGCGTCCATCAATGAAAGTGCAAATATCGCACATGCATCCAAGCCCTGCGACCACTGACATTGCGATCTCATTTCGGTGCCAGCAACATTATCATCAAGCGCCTATCGTTCATGCACGCACATTGGGGCTCACCGGCGCCTCGTTGGGACGCTTCAAGTTGACCACGAGGCGGCGCTCACAATCTCTATCACACGGATCGTCCTTGATTCCTCCACATTTACATTCCCATGTCCCAGACGACTTCCACAACCTCGGCTTCCTCACGCTTCCAAGACATTTTCAATGCCGCCTTGAAGTCGTACCAAAAGCAGACAAAGAAAGATCTTATCGCGCACCCACTCGCCTCCCGGTTACAATCATGCGACTCAACTCTTGACTCAACTAGCGCTATCCTTGCTGTCCTTCAAGACCAAATTCAGGAATTCGACCAAGCTCATAGTGGCGATGAGAGATTGACGAAGTGGTTGATCCCAACCTTGAACGTCCTATACGCATTTTCTGCCGCCGTCTCCGAGGGCGTCAGCTTAGTAGGTCTCGATATTTGAGCAAATGTGGACCTCTCTGATCTATATTCTGTAGGTGTTTTCGCCTGCGAAAGTGATCTTCGCAGGCATCGGTGTCTTCCTTTTAGTGAGTACCCCATCTATTCTTTAGGCAGATTGTTCTGATGTTGAAGGTCTTATAGGCAGCCAAGGATGTTGCGGCCAATAAAGACACTCCTGCAGAGCTCTTCGAACGCATAGGGTTCTTTTTCAACCGACTCGAAACTTACACAGAGGTGACACCGACTGCGGCGATGACAAACATAATCACGAAGATAATGGTGGAGGTGCTTACGATCTTTGGAATTGCAACGAAAGAGCTGAGGCGGGGATCAGCAAGTGAGTTTCCGATCAGTTGTCTTTCAATCCCCACTGAAGTACGCGTAGAAAAATTGCTGAAGAGATTGGCCGGAAGGAGTGACCTGGAAGATGCGGTCAAGAAGCTAGACCGATTGACAGGGGAAGAGGCCCGAATGGCGCTTGCGGAGGTGCTGAAGATCACACATATTGTCCACGACGGGGTGAAAGTAGTTGACGGTAAAGTGGAGAGCATCGACGACAAGGTCGAAGACATCGGCGGCAAGGTAGAAGACATCGGTGACAAAGTAGACGACATTGGCGACAAAGTAGACGACGTGGGCGGCAAAGTGGAAGATATAAGTGACAGAGTGCAATGCGTTGATGAAAAGGTCAAAGTAGTCATTGACGGTGCGCGACGCGCGTCTAGCTGGTCACCGATCCCTTCTAACATTTTTACTTTCAGATGGCAAAGAGGCAAGACTGGTGGCGACGGAAGCAAAATCAATCATCCAACAGACGGCAAACAGCGTAGACGAAATCAAGTGTTCGTCATCTCCTAGCCTAGTCGCCGCCCACTACTCGCGCTTAAACCTACTCATAGGGAACCAGATAAAACAACTCCTACGAGCCTGGCTCTCTCCCGCAGATCCTTCCACAAACCACAACATTGCACGAAAGGCTCAACACAAGGGAACGTCTGTTTGGTTCTTCCAAGGCAACATCTTCATCGAATGGAAGTCTACTGGCTCCCTCTTGTGGGTTCACGGGAAACGTGCGTTTCTTGGAATTATTGACGCTCGCGCTTACTGACAGACTCGAATTTTGGTAGCGGGCTCTGGGAAAAGCGTCATCTGGTATGTTGTTCTGAGCCTGCTTTCCTTTCTAAACTTATTTCCGTCAGTTCCTCTGTTATTCAAGACATCATGGCTGTATGCGAAGCCGGATCAGCTATCATGGCCTATTTTTACTTCGACTTCAGGGATCTCACGAAGCAAACCTGCCACGATCTGCTACTTTCTCTCGTATTCCAGCTGTCTACTCGCTCTGGTCCTTGCTGTGACATCCTCCACCATGTTTACAAGACACACGAAGATGGCACTAGACAGCCGAGTGACGACACTTTGAAGGAATGTCTGAAAGAGATGCTGAGATTAATGGCACAGGGCCCAACTTTCATCGTTCTGGATGCGCTCGACGAATGTCCAAACTCTCCCGGAATTCCCTCTCCCCGTCATGAAGTCCTCCAACTCGTGAAGGAACTCGCCGACCTTCACTTGCAAGGACTTCGCATCTGCACGACCAGTCGCCCAGAAGTTGACATCCGAACTATCCTCCACCCGCTCGCATCCAGTTCAGTTTCCTTACAAAACGAAAGTGGACAAACATCGGACATCGCGGACTACATTCAAAGTGTCGTCAACTCGTCCCCGAGTACGGCGATGAGGAGATGGAGAGCGGATGATAGAAACTTAGTGATCGAGACGCTGACAGAACGAGCTGACGGAATGTGAGATCATCAAGTTATTCTATGCTAACAGCTATTTCTTATGTTTTTGGACAGGTTTAGATGGGTATTTTGCCAGTTGGACACGCTGCAACATTGCTTCCCACCGAACCTGCGTCAATTCCTTAACGACTTGCCTGAGACGCTGGACGAGACATACGAGCGGATATTGAAGGGCATCAATAAAGCTCAGAAGGATAACGCGCATCGCCTGTTACAGTGCCTTGCTGTAGCTGTCCGGCCGCTTCTAGTCGAGGAGCTCGCTGAATTACTGGCATTCGATTTTCAAGCGTCGAGCTCTGGGGGAGTGCCGAAGTTGAAGGACGACTGGCGGTGGGACAACCAAGAGGAAGCTGTACTTTCGACATGTTCAAGTTTGATCACCATCGTCCCTCGGGGTGGTTCGCGGGTGGTGCAATTCTCGCACTTTTCGGTGAAGGAATATCTGACGTCGGCTCGTCTGGCACAATCTCAAGGCAATGTTTCACGATTTCATATCGATCTCGAGGCTGCGCATACTATCCTTGCTCAGGCGTGCTTGGGGACGCTACTCCGGCTTGACGAACATGCTAATGCCAATGCGTTCCCCCTGGTCGAATACGCCGCTGAACACTGGGTGGACCATGCACGATTCGAGTGTGTGTCATCACGCGTACATGATGGGATGGACGACCTATTTGACAGCTCGAAGCCACACTTCGCAGCGTGGCTCCGGGTGCACAATGTGGACGAACGCTGGACCTTTTTCTCACACCCTGGGTCAGGGGGTGTTGGTTCCCCGCTTTACTATGCCGCATTCTGTGGACTTTATGACCTGGCGGAACGTCTTATCATGAAGCACCCCAAACAAATAAATGCGCATGGTGGTCGCCTCATAGCCCCGCTTCCGGCAGCTGTGTACAAGAGACACTTCGATGTCGCGAATTTACTCCACAAGCACGGCGCGGTCGTAGATGTCCGAGGTCATACAGAAAGGACCCCACTATACACTGCGTCGATGCATGGACGCGTCGACATCATGCGGTGGCTACTCAATCACGGTGCAGATCCAAATGCTCGGAGGGATGACGGGTGGACATCGCTGCACATAGCAGCAGCCTATGCAAATCTCGAGGCTGTTCAAGTGCTACTCGAACACAACGCAGATGTCAACTTTCGACGTGACGATGGCGAAACTCCGTTACACGACATATCCCGCTTTCTTGGTGGCCTGGGGGAAAGGAGAGTCGACATCGTGCAGCGACTGCTGGAACATGGGGCGGACCCAAATGCATGTGACAACAACAACGCGACTCTGTTACATAAAGCCTCGTCCAAGGGGTTGCTCGAGGTCGCTCGATTGCTACTCAGCCACGGAGCAAACGTAGATGAGAGGGACGGGAAAGGCAGGACGCCATTCCAAGTGGCTTCATCTAAAAGACACGATGAAATGACGAGACTACTGTTAGAACATGGTTCTGTAGCTTAGCGATAGTTTATATGTGTCCACGTTCCAGCGCAGAGATCTATTACTGTAATACCAGAATTTTTTGTGTAACCACCAGAGGAAGCCGGAGTTGGCGATGGTGAGGAATTGATGGGTTGATGAACCTCACAGAATATGCGCGAGTCTGTCGTCGATATCCCGTGAGCCATATAAACCTTCAGAAGGCGGCGTTCGACCCCACGCGGAGAAGTACGAGTGGCATATCGACACAACTTGGCAACAAGCATTCAATATTTCCTAGCTTATGCTTAACCGCACGCGTTTATTACTGCAATAAAGATACTGTAGCGTTCTACCTGAGACGACAGACATAAACCGTAAATGTTGGGAGAAGATAAGGCAAAAATATGATGGGAGAGCTCCGGATCGGCGCGTGGGGGCAGTACGCACACTCATTTGCGCTTCGTCAGCACCAGTCTTTGACTTTTCGCATCGGTCCCACGGACCGGCCCGCTTTTCCCGTTTCTCCGAAACTCAGTTTCAAACTCCGATTTCTTTCGTTTCACTCCTTGATATTTTTTTCACAGAACACACAAATGTAAAAGTAAATACAATAAAAAATAAAGATAAACAACGCGTAAACAACGCGTTTCTGTGTATCGGCGTGAAGCGCGTTGGGATGTCGTGTTGGGATGGGAGGAAGGGACAGGCAAATCCCACTTTCCCGAACCCCCCACTATGTCCGCGGCCGAAATTCCCACCGGTCCCCCCATTACCGAAAACAAACACGCTTATCGCGTTCACAAGCGAAAGGCACGCCGCGCCGAAGACCCCGTTACGAAATGTCAACGTGGGAGCATCACGTACGATCGCGAGAAGGGGGGTATGACGCGAGAATGGGCCAACGAGGGTGAGCTCCAGGCCTGGCTGGCAGCTGAGGAATCCGAGAAGGCTATTGAACTTATTGTAAGTCAAGTTGAGTGGTCAGACTCACCGGTCTGGCGGGAGCGGCGCGTCTTGAAGTGCTTGCGGGAATACACCGGTGGGAAGCAGAACCACGAGAATATCAACCAATGGGAAAGGAAGATCCCATCGAAGAAGACGGGCTGCCGGTGCTGTCTGACGATCAAGCGGTATCCGCACACTGAGACGATCCTTGGGAAATACGAGGACCAGCACGATCACCCACTTAGAGATGAGAACCTACGATTTACCAGACTTTCGGATGCCACCAAAGACCTTGTAATGGATATGGTTCACACAGGAATTGAAGCCAAGGCAATAGTGCGTTGAAATTGGTTTTTGTTTCATTTCCGAGCTGACATTTATCGCGTAGCTGAAACGTATACGCGAGTCATGCACGCGGACACAACGCGATTACTACATTACAATGTCTGACATCCGCCGGATCCGTCGGATTGTGGAGAACAACGAAATCCGTCTTGACGATAACGACGCGATCTCTGTGCGGCTGTGGGTCACTCGGCTCCAACAGGCCGGCGGCGAGGCGACACTGAAGGACAAGCTGGATCCCCCCCCCACCCGGATCTGGATTATCTCCAGATTCCTTTGTGTTGTGCTTCCAAACTAAATTTCAGAGAGACCAATTCCAAGCTCATGGTTCGAATTTTCTGTCTATTGATGCCACCCACAATACCACACAGTACACAGGGCTGCAACTATTTACCCTGATTGTGAGGGATCCATGGGGCCAGGGTACGCTTTGTGGCACTTTTCCGCTTTTGGGACACTTACTTCATTTCTGCTCGGCAGGCGTTCCTGTCGCGTGGATGTTGACGTCAAGCGGCATGGAAGCGACAATATATTTTTTTCTCAATTTCACCAAAATGCGGAGCCCAGAGATTACCCCTGCGATCATCATGAGCGATCGCGACAAGGCACAAATGAATGCGGTTCAGTCCATATACCCGGGGTCCACTTTGCTATTGTGCTGGTGGCATGTGCTCCGTGCGATCCGGATGCGCTTCCGCACGGAAGAATTCCCGCAACTTTGGAAGCGTATCCGTGAATGGGTGAAGACCCCTGACCAGTCAACATTTGACTTGTGGTGGGAGGAGATGCAGACCGACTCCTCGGCACCCCAGAGTGTTATTGAGTATCTCAAAGTCAATTGGATGCCCATTGTACCCCTTTGGTCAGGGGCATCGAGGCTCAATCGTACGATCTTTCAAGAGGGTGATACTAATATGCTTATCGAGGCGTAAGTAGACTTATCATATCAAAAACCAATGAGATCGGCTTAAATCTATGTTTTATCTAGCTATCACCATGTACTCAAGTCAAAGTGGCTAGATGGGAAGCGAAATCGGCGTGCCGACCATCTCATACATGTTCTCGTAAATGATATGCTTCCGCATTACATAGCCCGCTTTGATAGCCAGGGCATGGGTTTCCAAGGACTTGACTTGGCCAACAAGCGTCGCAAGGAAATTGTCGCGCGAACGCCGGAGATGAACGCCGAGTCTATACGCGACCTCGGCAATGATCGCTTTAGTGTGCAATCTGAAACGGACTCTTCACGCGTGTACCTGGTCGATCTCGGCAAGCGGTCTTGTGACTGTCTGGACTGGCCCAGGGTTGAGCTGTGCAAACACGTTACCGCCGTGGCCCATTTCTTTGGGCGCGATGATCAGCAAATTGGAGTGGTGGAAAATACAGTCCCCAATGCCCCCCCGCCGACTCGCGAAGGCTCACCAGATGCGCGAAGCGATACAAGTGCCGCAACAACCTCGATTCTGGAGAATGTAATCACCGTCTCCAGGGAATTCCTGAACGACAGTGTTCCTTCCTCTCCAGGCACCGTCCGAAGTCTACGGACGGTCGAGGCGTATCTCACAGCCGTCGTTCACAACTCCCGCTCCTCAGGCAGTCCACTCCCGGAAAAAGAGGTAATCCCACCTAATCAACATACATGGACTGAGACGGCAAAGCAAATGGGTGCCACACGACGACGGAAGAGGCCCGAGCCCAGCACCACATCGTCCCCCGAGCCCCCAGCATCAACACGTATCGGGGACCTCAATCGCAAGCGACCGCGCGTGAAGATTACAGACCCGTACGCTGGTGGGGTCAGCTCTGGACGAGATGCTGCCCCAGACGCGCGAACCGCTGCCCAGAATGCTGAAACGCGCGCGCGCGCTGCAGTCGCTGCCAATGGCACTCTCTCACAACCCCCGAAACGCGGCCGCAATCGTGCGTGCGCCCCAGCCCCAGCTACACCCCCACTTCCTTCGGACCCGTCATCTACCTTGCCCCCCGTCGCATGGTACATGGCCCGCGACTTGCCTGGTGCGCAGGCCACGGTGCACGACGCAGGGGTTCCCACTTCTGCCTCTGCCACTGTTGCGAGGAACCCCCCCATACAGCCCCTAGAACGCCACCACATGCACGCTGGATCCTCATCCGTTCCCCCTCCCTCCGTCTCCCCCACGTGGTACCCCGTTCCTGCCGCTTACCCTCCCGGAACGTACGCGCCCACCCCATATCGCTCGGTATACCCTGTATACTGGCCTTATGGCCATTTCCCACCAATCCAACGCCCACAATAGAGTATGTAGACTGTATTTTCGTGCGCCTGAGTGTATATAGAACTGTAGCACTTTACCATAATATATACCCCTATTATAATCTCAGTTTGAGTATGCCGAAACAGTTTTCCGTGCTCGCGGCGTCGTACTTGTCGCTTGCACATACTTCGAGGCTCCTCCACCTCACCAGCGTCGTCGGTATCGTCGCTACCAACAGCTCCCGTCATTCCAAGCCCACCGACTTCACCGGCGTCGTCATTCCCAGCCCTCCGATCATACAACGCTTGCTACGCACAATCTTGCCATCGATCCTCCCAATCACACCTTCTCTGCTTTTATTTGTTTGCTACGTCGCGTTCCCTTTCCGCTCTCATCTTCTCTGCTTTTATTTGTTTGCTACGTCGCGTAATTTTCCGCTCTCATCTTCTCTGCTTTTATTTGTTTGCTACGTCGTGTTCCCTTCCGCTCTCATCTTCTCTGCTTTTATTTGTTTGCTACGTCGTCGATTCTCTCCGTTCTCATCTTCTCTGCTTTTATTTGTTCGCTGCGTCGTCTTTCCTCTCTGCCCTTATTGTTCAACCACCCACAGGCATACCCGGGACCTGACCGGCCTGACCCCACGTCTACTCCAACCTCAGCTGAATGTGGAGCGGATGGGACGTTCAACTGAACGTATCGTCCTTCCAGTAAGTACCACCACTCTTTTTTCCTTCCGTCTCTACTGACATTCGTCCGCCACACTTCTAGCCGCCCGATGCAGGCGCCCTGCTCATCTTTATTAGGCGTCTCGTTGCAATCGAGGCGCGTTGGATCCCTCGGGCGCAGGGGTGTAGCCTATACATCCAACCCACTCTTATCGGCGTCCGACCCTCGCCCGGCGTCTCGGCGTCAACACACGCAGCACTCTACGTCATCTCCCCGACGGGCCCATATATCCGCGATCTTAACGGCAGGGATTCGGGCATCCCGACCGCGGTAAGTGTCACTCACATTTTTCCCTTCCACGAAGTCGAAGGCCATCGCTCCGCCCCAGCTCTCGCCTACTCGACCCTTCTTCTCAAAATCCAGAAGTCTACTCATGGTCAATTTGCGTACGTGACACGGGTTGTCTGGTAATCGTCTTAATTTTTTTTTCTTTCTTTTCGTCTTCTGACGTGAATTTTCATGATACTCTCACTCTCTTGGCCCATCCCCCTCGAAACAGAGGCCCACTCATGATCAACTTGCGTACGAGACACGAGCTGTCTGGTAATCACGTACTCTTTAACCTCTTTCTTTTCTCTTACACGTACGTGTTTTTCTTTCGTACGCACTTCGCTCTACTCACCACTGCGTTTGCCACCACCCTCTGTTCCCCGTACTTGCCTCCGTTCACCGCACTCACCACCGCGTTCGCCTCCGTCCTCCACACCACCCTCTACTCTTCGCACTCGACTCCATTCCCTACACCATGTCCACTTGTCTCCGTTCCCCTCCTCACCGTTCTCGTCCTTCACTTCCATTCCCTTCACTGCTCTCCAACTCGCTCGCTGACTTAATCGTATTACCAAACAATGTATTCATGTGACTTTTAATTATCTAATAGTAAATGTTTATGTTGGTTGTCCGGGAGAATAACATGTTCTTTATTAGCTAAGAGATAGGAATTCTTTTGGAGGGAAAATAGTTGTTTGGGCGGGGATTGAACTTTGAGGCCGGTCCAGAGCGGACCGGTCCGTGGGACCGATGCGAAAATTAGCCAACTGTCAGCACCTTCACGACGGCCGATCTGATGACGCCAGCAGCCCGTTCGCACTCCTTGCGCGATAGCGCCGCCGTCACAGTGAGCCGGATACCCGGACGTGCCTCAACGAGCTCCTGCCCGCGCAGCCGCCGCACCCGCGTGATCCATACACCCTGCGCAAGCGTCTCATCCACGATGTCCTGCAGTATGCGCTCCTCGCACGCTATGTCGAACCAAGGCCCATCCCGCGGCGCGGGGGTTGCAGGGTTCGGCAGTTTCGCTGACGTGGGTGTGGATGCAGAAAGCGTCGCCGCAGATCGCAAGTGGATGTGAATGATCGGCGAGGCGGCGTGCGAGGGAATCGTGATCCCATCAACCCGGTCAAGAACGGCCCGCATCGCCCGCACGTTCTCCTGAAGCGTGCTCAGGATCGATGGCGTGTTCCGCAAGATGTTGATGCCCTCCGACGCAGAGACAGCGAGGAGCGCCGGAACCGCTGCGGAGAAAACGAAGGACGTGCTGTTGATGTGCTGGTGATCCACAACGATACGTGAACCCGCGCAGAAACACCCCCCGCCGAGTTGAGCCCATTGGCAATCGATCCGATGATCCTGTCAATTTGCGTGGCCTTTGCCGTTCGGTTGACCCAACATGCGACAAAACGAAACAAAACAGACGCATACCGGGACGTTATAGAGTTCCGTAAGACCGCGTCCGGTTCGACCTACTGCACCAAACGAGATACTCTCATCAAGGATAAGACGATACTTGTATTTGTGTTTTAACTCGATCTATTCCTCAAATCATCCGACAGTACTGCCTCTGATCGCGCACAACTCACCAATTTAGGTAAATCAACCATAGCGCCGTCCTTCTCGAAGATACCCTCGGTGACAATGAATCGCCTTGTAAGAGGTCCGCGACGTTTCCGACGTTCTTTCTCTACACTCAGGAGCACGTCTTCCAGGCTTTTCGGGTCGTTGTGATCGAACCAGCGAATCGTAGAACGCGAAATTTGCAAGCCCTTCTGGATAGCAAAATTGATACCCCGGTCGGCGACAATGATATCGCCACGCTTTGCAAAGGCGGAGATCACACAGGGTATTGTCGAGAACCCTTGGGAATAGAAGATCGAAGCCTCTGTACCGAGAAACTCCGCTATGTCTCGTTCGAGATCCGTGTAGACATCTGCGGACCTAAATAAGCCGTTCATCACAACAAAGGCGCATCGACAGCACAAACGCACCAATAGTACCGTAGAACCCAGGAGGGCCACAGCTACCGACACCATATTTCCGGAGGGTCTCTATCGCATGCACTTTGATAACTTCGTTGCCGGCGAGGCCCGTGAAGTTGTAGCTAGCAAGATTAACAACCTGCTTGCCCGTGTTGACGAGTTTCGGCCTGGGCCCATTTGGACCAGACACCACGGGTACAGAAGCGAGATCGGATTGTTCTTCTGGGGTAAGCGGGGCACCTAGGGGCTCTGGGATCCATTCGTCTACGAGCTCATCGACCTCCTGCGGCATTGAACGTGGGTCGGTGTGGGCCAGCGGAGAGATACTCAGCAGACGAACCTTGTCAGAAAACTGAATAAAATGTTTTTCGCCGTTGTTTGCACGGGTACTGGACTGAAGAAGGGTGCGAATGACGAAGAGGGCCAAGAGGATTTCGAGGACTGTGCGATCGGGGTCGTTCTGGTGGGAAGACTTGACATAGCGACATGGGACCCAGATATCCTATAAAAAAGATACTCTGCTTATATGAGAGCATGGGATAGAAATGCAAAAAGAAGCTGGTAGGCGAAGGCTGAGCCATCGATGGTGGCTATGGTCGGATCGAACCCGGAGTCAACGCGATGTACTAAGCGCAAGTCTCCTTCTGTGGCGCCCAGTCACAGTCTCAACGGGTGGGCGGGCCGACAGTGAGATGGTGAGTTCACTGCATCGCTCGGTCACGAACCCGCCAGTGTACGCGATTCCAACCTATCGAGGACCGATTCTTATACGAGGAACGAAGCGTCCCACATGAGTTTGTACCTAGGATCATTGATAGTACATTCTCATTCTGAGGTGTCTATCATACATGCACATGCATTGGCGCTCACTGGCGCCGAGTTAGGAAGCTTGACCGATTGACTAACTTACGAGGCGATGCACGCCATCCGCACAGTCTTCCCACCCTCACCTGTACACAGATCAAGATCATCCTCGTTTCCTCAACAGTTGCCATTTTTCCTATGTCCCAGGCAGCTTCCACAGCAGCTTCCTCACGCTTCCAGGCCATTTTCGATGCCGCCTTGAAATCATACCAAAAACAGACAAAGAATGATCTTATCGCACATCCTCTCGCCTCTCAGTTACAATCATGCGACTCAACTAGTGCTATCCTTGCCATTCTTCAAGACCAAGTTCGTGAATTTGATCAAGCTCACAGTGGCGACGAGCGATTGACAAAGTGGCTGATCCCGACCGTGAACGTCCTATACGCATTTTCAGCCGCCGTCTCCGAGGGCGTCGGTCTGGTAAGTCTCGACATTTGACCAAATGTGGACCTCTCTGATCTATATTCTGTAGGTGTTTTCGCCTGCGAAAGTGATCTTCGCAGGCATCGGTGTCTTCCTTCTAGCAAGTACCCCATCTATTCTTTAGGCCGATTGTCCTGATGTTGAAGATCTTATAGGCAGCCAAGGATGTTGCGGCCAGCAAAGATACTCTCGCGGAGTTGTTCGAACGCATTGGGTTCTTTTTTAACCGGCTCGAAGCTTACACAGAGGTGACACCGACTGCGGCAATGACAAACATAATCACGAAGATAATGATGGAGGTGCTTACGATCTTTGGAATTGCAACGAAAGAGCTGAGGCGGGGATCAGCAAGTGAGTTTCCGATCAGTTGTCTTTCAATTCCCACTGAAGTAGACATAGAAAAGTTGCTGAAGAAATTGGCTGGAAGGACTGATCTGGAGGACGCGGTCAAGAAGCTAGACCGATTGACGCAAGAGGAGGCTCGGATAGCGCTCGCGGAGGTGCTGAAGATCACACATATTGTCCACGACGATGTGAAAGTAGTCGACGGTAAAGTAGACGACATGGGCGACAAGGTAGACGACGTAGGCGACAAGGTGGACGATGTGGGTGACAAGGTAGACGACGTGGGTGAAAAAGTGGAGGATATGGGTGACAAAGTGCAATGTGTTGATGAAAAGGTCCAAGTCGTCATTGACGGTGCGTGATGCGTGTCCAGTCATTCACCCATATTTTCTAACGTTATTACTTTCAGTCAGCGAAGAAGCAAAATTAATTATCCAGCAGACAGCAAACAACGTAGACCAAGTCAAGTGTTCGTCATCTCCTCCCGTCGCCATTGCTTTCGGCTCGCGCTCACACCTGCCCACAGGGAATCAGATAAAACAACTACTGCGAGCCTGGCTCTCTCCCGCGGATCCGTCCACAAATCATAACATTGCACAAAAGGCTCAACACAAGGGTACGGCCGTGTGGTTCTTCCAAGGAAGTATCTTCATCGAATGGAAGTCCACTGGCTCCCTCTTGTGGATCCACGGAAAACGTGCGCCTCTGTCAGCGTTTTTCATGCTCGCGTTTTCTGACGGACTCTGATTTCCGTAGCCGGCTCTGGGAAAAGCGTTATCTGGTATGTAGTCCCATGCCTGCTTTCCTGACGGAACTCATTCCTCGCCAGTTCCTCCGTCATTCAAGACATCATGGCTATATGCGAAGCTGGATTAGCCATCATGGCCTACTTTTACTTCGACTTCAAGGATCTCACCAAGCAAACCTGTCACGACCTGCTGCTTTCTCTCACATCCCAACTTTCCACTCGCTCTAGTCCTTGCTGTGATATTCTCCATCGCATTTACGAGACACACGAAAATGGCACTCGGCAGCCGAGTGACGACACTTTGAAAGGAAGTCTGAAAGAGATGCTGAGACTACCGGGACAGGGCCCAATTTTCATCGTTCTGGATGCGCTCGACGAATGTCCAGACTCGTCCGGGATTCCGTCTCCTCGCGATGAGGTCCTCCAACTCGCGAAGGAACTCGTCGACCTTCGCCTGCAAGGACTTCACATTTGCGCGACAAGTCGCCCAGAGGTCGACATCCGAGCTGTCCTCGACCCGCTGGCGTCTCATTCGGTTTCCCTTCATGACGAAAGTGGACAAACATTGGACATCGCCGACTACATTCAAAGTGTCGTCAACTCGTCCCCAAGCACGGCGATGAAGAGATGGAGAGCAGACGATAAAAAGCTTGTGATCGAGACGCTGACAGAAAGATCTGACGGAATGTGAGACCATCAGGCTATTCTACGCTAACAGCTGTTTCTTATGCTGTCACGGTTGTGCAGGTTCAGATGGGTGTTTTGTCAGTTAGACGCCCTGCGACATTGCTTCCCCCAGAACCTCCGTCAATTTCTCAACGAGTTGCCCGAGTCCCTGGATGAAACATACGAGCGGATATTGAGGGGCATCAATAAAGCTCAGAAGGATAACGCCCATCGTCTGTTGCAGTGCCTTGCTGTAGCTGTCCGGCCGCTTCGAGTCGAGGAGCTCGCTGAACTACTGGCATTCGATTTTCAAGTGTCGAGCTCAGGGGGGATCCCAAAATTGAAGGACGACTGGCGGTGGGACGACCAAGAGGAAGCTGTACTTTCGACATGTTCAAGTTTGATCGCCATTGTCCGTCATCATGGTTCGCGGGTGGTGCAATTCTCGCACTTTTCGGTGAAAGAATACCTGACGTCGGCACGTCTGGCACAAGCTCAAGGCGATGTTTCACGATTCCATATCGATCTCGAGGCTGCGCATACTATCCTTGCGCAGGCGTGCTTGGGGACGCTACTCCGGCTTGACGAAGATGCTGATGCCAATGTGTTTCCCCTGGTCGAATACGCTGCTCGACACTGGGTGGACCATGCACGATTCAAGAAGGTGTCATCACACGTACACAATGGGATGGACGACCTATTTGACAGCTCGAAGCCGCACTTCGCAGCGTGGCTCCGGGTGCACAATGTGGACGAAGGCTGGACCTTTTTCTCGCACCCTGAGTCAGGGGGTGTTGGTTCCCCGCTTTACTATGCCTCATTCTGTGGACTTTATGACCTGGCAGAACGTCTTATCATGAAGCACCCCGAACAAGTAAATGCAGGTGGTGGTCGCATCCTAGCGCCGCTTCCGGCAGCTATGTACAAGAGACACTTCGATGTCGCAAATTTACTCCACAAGCACGGTGCGGTTGTAGATGTCCGAGGTAACACAGATAGGACTCCGCTATACACTGCGTCGATCGATGGAGGCGTCGACATCATGCGGTGGCTACTCAATCACGGCGCAGATCCAAATGCTCGGATGAATGATGGGCGGACACCACTGCACGTGGCGGCAGTCAATTTTAAACACGAGGCCGTCCGAATGCTGCTCGAACACAATGCAGACGTCAACTCGCGGAGTCACCAAGGCGAAACTCCGTTATACCGCATCATATTCCTCAATCTTCGCCTGGGGGCGGGCAACATGGTGCAGCGACTACTGGAACATGGGGCGGACCCAAATGCATGTGACAACAACCACTCGACTCCGTTACATCAAGCCTCGTCTAACGGGTCACTCGAGGTCGCTCGAATGTTACTCAAGCACGGAGCGAACGTAGATGAGAAGGATGGGGAAGGCAGGACGCCATTCCAAGTCGCCTCGTCTGAAGGACACGATGAAATGAGGAAACTACTGTTAGAACATGGTTCTGTGGGTCAGCCATAGCTTATGTGTCCATATTCCAGCGCAGAGACCTATTACTGTAATATCACAATTTTGTGTATAACCGCCAGACGAAGCCGGAGTTGGCGATGGTGTGGAATTGATGAATTGATGAACCCCACAGAATACGCACGAGTCTGTCGTCGACATCCCGTGAGCTATATATACCTTCAGAAGGAAGCCGGCGTCCGACCCCATGCGGAGAAGCACCAGTTGCATATCGACATAACTTGGTAACAAGCGTTCAATATTTCCTAGCTGATGCTTAACCGCATGCGTAATAAAGATAATGTAGCGTTCTACCAGAAGTGATACAAACTGTAAAGGTCGGGAAAAAATAAGGCAAGAACATGGCTGGAGACCTCTGGATCGGCGGGTGGGGGCAGCAGGCGCACTCATTTGCGCTTCGTCAGCACCTTCACGACGGCCGATTTGATGACGCCAGCAGCCCGTTCGCACTCCTTGCGCGACAGCGCCGCCGTCACAGCGAGCCGAATACTCGGACGTGCCTCAACGAGCTCCTGCCCGCGTAGCCGCCGCGCCCGCGTGATCCATACACCCTGCGCAAGCGTCTCATCCACGATGTCCTGCAGTATGCGCTCCTCGCCCGCTATGTCGAACGAAAGCCCATCCCGCGGTGCGGGGATCGCAGGGTTCGGCGGCTTCGCAGATGCGGATGTGGATGCAGAAAGCGTCGCCGCAGATCGCAAGTGGATGTGGATGATTGGCGAGGCGGCGTGCGAGGGGATAGTGATGCCATCAACCCGGTCAAGAACGGCCCGCATCGCCCGCACGTTCTCCTGTAGCGTGCTCAGGATCGATGGCGTGTTCCGCAGGATGTTGATGCCCTCCGACGCAGAGACAGCGAGGAGCGCCGGAACCGCTGCAGAGAAAACGAAGGACGTGCTGTTGATGTGTTGATGATCCACGACGATACGTGAGCCTGCACAGAAACCCCCCGCCGAGTTGAGCCCATTGGCAATCGATCCGATGATCATGTCAATTTGCGTGGCCTTTGCCGTTCAGTTGACCCAACATACGACAAAGCAAAACAAAACAGACACATACCGGCACGTTATAGAGTTCCGTAAGACCGCGTCCGGTTCGGCCTACTGTACCAAACGAGATGCTCTCATCGAGGATAAGACGATACTTGTATTTGTGTTTCAACTCGATCTATTCACCGAGTCATGCGATGGCATTCTCTCTGATCGTGTACAACTCACCAGTTTAGGTAAATCAACCATAGCGCCGTCCTTCTCGAAGATACCCTCAGTGACAATGAATCGCCTTGTAAGAGGTCCCCGACGTTTCCGACGTTCTTTCTCTACGCTCAGGAGCACGTCTTCCAGGCTTTTCAGGTCGTTGTGATCGAACCAGCGAATCGTAGAACGCGAAATTTGCAAGCCCTTCTGGATAGCAAAATTGATACCCCGGTCGGCGACGATGATATCGCCACGCTTTGCAAAGGCGGAGATCACACAAGGTATTGTCGAGAACCCCTGGGAATAGAGAATTGAAGCCTCTGTACCGAGGAACTCCGCTATGTCTCGTTCAAGATCCGTGTGGACATCTGCGGACCTAGGCCGTTCATCACAGTAAATGCGCATCGACAGCACAAACGCACCAATAGTACCGTAGAATCCAGGGGGGCCACAGCTACCGACACCATATTTCCGGAGGGTCTCTATCGCACGCACTTTGATAACTTCGTTGCCGGCGAGGCCCGTGAAGTTGTAACTAGCAAGATTAAGAACCTGTTTGCCCGTGTTGGCGAGTTTCGGCCTGGGCCCATTTGGACCAGACACCACGGGTACAGAAGCGAGATCGGATTGTTCTTCTGGGGTGAGCGGGGCACCTAGAGGCTCTGGGGTCCATTCGTCTACGAGCTCGTCGACCTCCTGCGGAGTTGAACGTGGGTCGGTGCGGGCCAGCAGAGAGATACTCAGCCGACGAACCTTTTCAGAAAACTGAATAAAGTGTTTTTCGCCATTGTCTGCACGGGTACGGGACTGAAGAAGGGTGCGAATTGCGAAGAGGGCCAAGAGGATTTCGAGGACTGTGCGACCGGGGTCGTTCTGGTGGGAAGACTTGACATAGCGAGCGACGACATGGGACCCGGGTATCTTATAAAAAAGATACTCTGCTTGTATGAGAGCATAGGATAGAAATGCGAAGAGAGGCTCGAGGGCAGAGGCTGAGCCATCGATGGCGGGGGTGGACATGATCGGAGTGAACGCAACGTAAGCGTGAGTCTCCCTCTCGACCGAGTTGGTCGCGTTCTGCGGCGCTCGCAGTCGCTGCCAAAGCCAAGATGGCCTCTTCAAACGCCAACGGACTCGCCCCCAAGTACCAGCAACGACGTGTTCCCTCGCCCAACTTACCGCTACCACCCTCGGCCATCGACATCGTAAGTCGCCACATTTGTGCTATCGCCCTGATGCGCTTTGTTCAACCCCAATCCTCATAGCCACAGCCCGTGTACGGCAATAACTATCCTCGCACGAGGTCTCCTTCTCCGTTACGCTCTGGATTCAAAGTCGACCCCGAAACGGGAGAGATACAAAGCGAGGATGGTTCTGATGACGACAACGATGACGACAACGACGCAACCTGGGGCCGACGTTCTCACTCTCCAAACCCCTCCATCTCCAAGTTCGCATCCAGCTTTGCTCAGCGCGTCGGCTCGTTCGTCAGCAGCGTAGGCAGTGCCGTCTCTCCCGGCCTGCCCACCGATGAGGAGCTCGAACGAGAGGCTGAGCGCGATCGTGAACGTTCCAGGCGTGAGGCAGAACGGATTCTCACACAGGAGGCCGAGGAACGTCGCCTCATGGAAGAGAAGGTCTTTGCGATGCTGCACACCGCTCACGGCTCCCCCAAACACGTCTCTCCTGCCCGTTCCCAATCCATGCCCTCTTTCGAGACCCCCTCCCCTACCCCCTCCCAACGTGAGAACGGCATCACCTCCTGGTGGTCCGTCGCCAAGAATCGCCTTACACCGACAAAGGAGCCACTCACCGCCGCACAACAGGTCATCCAAGAGGCCAAGGAGAAAGAAAAGCGCGACAAGAAAGATGCGAAGAAAGCCGAAAAGGACAAGAAGCGCACCGTAGATTGGCCCAGCACTCCGGAGAACAAGTACAACAACCCAACTTTGCTGAGTCTCGCTTCGCCCCCGAAACCCTCTCCGATGCACGCGGCATCCTCCGCTCCATCTTCTCCGACCCCCGGAAGCCAAGGCCTTCCACCCAGTCTCCCCGCCAGCCTTGCACCAAGCCCTCTACGATCCGGCGACAATCGCGGAACCTCTCCGTCTCGTTCTCCGTCTCGCGATCCCCCTCCCCTCTACGCGCAGTTTAATGACCAAGGTACGCTTGATGTCCCCGGTACGCTCCTCGTCATCGCCCGGCGCTTTGAGAAGCTCGAGAAGTGGACCGTTGGACACGTTCGCGCACTCGAGGAGCGCATGAGTGACGTCGAGCGATGGCTCGTCGACAAGGAAGGCGAAAAGGATACTACAGTCTCCAAGGTTGACGAGTCTAGTGCCTTGGAGGGCTCGGTCAGCGAAATGCGAGACGAACTCATGGAGATGCAAGGCCGCATCGGCGAGCTAGGACGCGAAGTCGCCAAGCTCGTGACGACCCCCGCTGTCCTATCGTCCGCGCCCTCGCGTGTATCCGCACAGGCCGTATCTACCGCTCCGCAAACCAACTCCTCATTTGCGATTCACGCACAGACTAGTTCCTCTATCACGGTCCACTCCCACTCCATCCCCCCGCACACACCCCAGCCGTCAGTTTCTCGGATGTCTTCCCAGAGCGACCTCCGGCGACGCGACTCTATCAGTCCCCCATTCGTCCCTCCGTCCGCCGTCCGCGCGGAGCAGCCACGCTCGCGACTGCCATACCCAACAGGCGACTACACCTCACCTCAAGGCTCCGTCATCGTCGGCCAAGGCGCGTTTTCCCCACCCCAGTCGCCGCCGCCGATGACAAGCAACTCGGTCTCTGCATCGCCCTCCGGCCCACCGCGCTCCCGTCCCGTGTCCGTCGCCGGCCTCCCAGCCCCTTCGCCCCCTCTACCCCCTCCGCAGACGGCCCCCTCCGGCCTGCCGCGGACTGGAGCCTCCCTAGTCGCCCCGCCGCAGCCCGCACGCCCGCGCTCATCGAGCATCAGCCCGACGCCGCGTAAACGCTACACCGTCGCGCTCGGCGAGCCGATCATGAAACCACGCATGTCGACGTCCCCTCCGCCGCCCTCGACGTCCACCTCCGCTACAGCCGCTGAGAACGACGATGACGATGACGGCGATGACGATGGCACGGAGGAAGAGGACGCGCACGATCGCACGATCGGCCGCGCTGCGGGGCGCGCGGCTGCCGTCGCGGGTACCACCACCATCGCCACGGCGCAAAGGCACAGAAGGGACACCAGCAGGACGCGCGATAACGCCAAGGGGTACGGCGCGCTGCAACAACAGCAACAGCAACAACAGCACCCATACAAGCACCATCAGCAGCAGCGAAGGAACGGGCTCAGCATGGCACTTGGAAACGGCGACGACACCGATACGAGCGCAGATTCGCTCCCGCGCCCGTCGCCGCGTCGCCCGCGCGCACAGACGAGCGGCGGGAGTGGGAACGGTGGTTCTGCCGCCGCCCGTGCCGGTGTAGCAATGGCCGCGATGCGGACGAACCCGCTGCGCCTGCACTCGCGCGCGCAGAGCACGGACCGCGCTATGACAATGCCACAGCCGGTGACGGAGGACGAGCCGCGTACACCGTGGTCCTCGACGTCGACCGGATTCCGCGATCCGCTCGTGGTGCGCCGTGAGGAGCTCGAGGCGCGCGCTAAGGCCGTGCCGCCGCCGCCTAAGGTCGTCTCTGGGAAGCCGCGGGCGCCCGTGGGAGAGTTGGTCGCGTATTTTGATAAGAGCTGAGCCGTGGGGAAGGATGGGGTGCGTTTTTGTCTTTTTCTTGGGTGGCGGTGGTGATGGTAGTGGGGTTGGTGTGGTAGAACGGGGGTGACGATCTTGGTAGTTCCAGCTTTCGTCCCATTTCGCGTATTGGCTGCGTTTGGGAGTGTACAGTTGATTGTTGTCTCGATATCTATATCTACATACTTACATAACTTCCGGTACGGCTGTTTCTTTTATACTGACGACGTTCTAACGAGCTTTTTTTCTTTGAACTGAATGCTTCCTTTTTGGTTTTCGTAGTTTCGTCGAGGACTTGTGTCTCGTCCGTATTTACTAACAAGATGACTACGCAAACAAACCTATTCTTGTCTCTAAGAGGCGCGCAGCCCAGTTCTACAGCATGGTGGGTCTGTTGCGCGTGCACCCGACCAATTAATCCCACCAAGTGCAAGAGCAGGTACATCCGTCGTTTCTGCCCACAAATGAACTGCGTCTGCACCGACTATTTAATAACCACTGGCAGCCCAACATCTGCCCCCAACCTACCAACGCTACAAACCTAGCACTGTGACCACCTCAAGGCCGACATGCCCCACACAAGGGGGGTAAGGTCAACGGCATGGAGACGCGTCATTGTCCAATCCATCAAAAGTAAACTATCATGACCCGACCTGGGGGACGAGGTCGCGCCGTTAGTGGTGGCATTAATACTTACGCCCGGGGCTAGCTGGATGACTTGTTGCCTTGGGTAGGCCGCACGTTCGCTCGCAGTGCCATGGTTAAGTTAGTGCGCGCACACGTATTTTTTTTTTTTCAATAAGGCGACCACCGCCGATGAGGATGGGGCTCACTTTGGGGCGTTGCGCTGCGAACGTCGGGCCAACCAACCAAATAAAAAAGTCAAATTTGTTCTCATAAATTGGGCGATCAGGCCAGGGACGAGGGTCTCAGGTACCGCCCGCCGCCAGTGAGTTTCAGTATTTTGCGACGCACCGTACGCTACTGTACTCGATGCGCGAGGTGGTATATGTACTGTACTGTATTCGCTCCGCGGGCTAGCCATAGACCAAGCCAATCTATTTTTGAGTGCGCGGACCTGCTCCTGTCTGTCTAGTCGGGTAAAGCCGATACGTATTGTTATTGGTTCAATAGGCGTGTGATGCGCGGGATTTCGCGGCGACTAACTTAAGTTACTACTGGCTCTAGTAAGAAGGGGGGCATCAGAGCGATTCATATATGTACTGCGAGGCATTGTCGCTTGTCACAGCGATCTCGCACGTCTTGTCTTCCAGGCTATTTCGTGTCGTGGCAGCGTTCAATCATGGTCGTGTCTGGATAGGTTAAGGGAAACTCTCGCAAGTCACTTTTTGAGCCGCGTGCTACCTTGTTGCCGTTGCCGTGGAGCGGGAGCAGCAGGGCAGGGCTTCTCGCAGGCAACTAGTGGTCGCGACAGAGAAGGCGGAGGTCCATGCTGTATCCTGAGAACGTCGACACTCCTTCTATCATAGGCGGACAAGAATAACTCACTGTTATAAACATAGCCCCATGGGGCTAAGTTAATGAAAGAACAACGTTGTTACTCTGTAACCGAAGAGTAAAATGCTATTACAGACTTTAGAGTGCCGTATCGTTGTGGAAACTTCAACGTTTCCTCATGGGGCGTTCTCACAGAAAATTCTTCTAGCGCTCACATACAATACAGTACTATAACACGAACAGAGCCATTGGCCGGAGCTTGGTAGTACGGGCTCCAAAATCACGTGTGAGACGACCCTCAGCAATCGACGTCTCGATCCATTGGAGACGCACTCGGACGTGCCAAACGTGGGATGATCCAGTGGTTGTCCAGTGGGCATTCGTTCGTTCGTCTTTCTGGACACCATATTAGGCAGAGATGGTAACTAGGACCGAGGTAAGGTACGCACATCTGCTGCGCAGTTTAATTGCAACAATTCAAACAGATCACGATCTTTCTAAGAACTTGGAGACGCCTCTGACCGGATGGTGTGGAGCCCTTCGCGCCATGCGTATATCTCCGACGGCCAGTGTTTCGAACTGTATGATAGATACTCCAACTGTCAAGGATGGTGCATCGATGATGGGGTGGTGCGGCGCCAATCACTTTTGCTCGCAAAGTTGTCCGTTAGAGAGACCTGAGCGGAAGCTCATTCATGCGAACACCCTCGTTACCGTGGCCTCGACCAGCATGAATTTCAGTCTACCATGATGCGGATACTTCTAAATCGCCGCCTCTAGGGGTGGGACCTTTTTTTTTTCCTTCTCGTCGTCACACGCGAGAGTCGATCCAAAATCCTTCTAGTCATCCTTTCGATTAACATTCACAGAACGTATGTACAGTACTTGACTACGATAATGAGAAAAACAAGATCAAGTGCTAGAACATGCGTTGCCCATTGCCTTCGCGTCCGCCTGCAGGTTTTGGGTCATAGACTTGACTTTCGACATGGCTGACTTCATGGCCTTGGCATTCTTGGCATCAGCAGTCCCGTTTCTATTCGCGAGTTTTGAGGTTCAAAGAGATTAAGAGGAAATAATAAGAAACACGCACGCCATCATCGATATCGACATCATGTCGCTCATATCGTTGACCGCGAGCGAGATGTTCCCGTTAACCTGATTCATGTTCGCGCCCTGGCTTCCCGCCATCATCGCAGCAAGGGCCTTCTTTGCGTTCTTGACGTGCGACATGGCTTTCATCATGGCACCCGCAGTACTGTTGTCCGAGGCATTACCATTGGCCATCATCATGTCGCAAAGGTTCATGGCGGTGGAATTGTCTGCCGAGCCGCAGTCGGCCATCATAGCGTCGATGAGTGATGTTGAGTTGTCGACAGAAGTAGAGTTGTCAACGGCAGTGGAGTTGTCAATGGCAGTAGAGTTGTCAATGGCAGTGGAGTTATCAATGGCAGTGGAGTTATCAATGGCAGTGGAGTTGTCAACGGCAGTGGAGTTGTCGACAGCGGTGGAGTTATCGACAGCAGTGGCGTTCATGCCCATCATGTTCGCAGCGTTACCCGCATCCTTGGCCTTGTTCTTGTCCTTGGCACCTTTCTTGTCTGCGGCAGCAGCGGCCATGCCCATACCCTTCGCCTTCTTCCCCTTCTTCGCATCCTTACCATTGGCAGCAGCGCACGCGTCAGCAGCAGCCGCGTCCGTAGCGTTTTGAGCGGATGCGCAGTCCACGGTGCCGTTAGCAGCAAGAGAAGTGGCGTTGTTCAGGTCCGATGCGCCGGCCAGGTCGACAGCCTTAGCCCCCTTCCCCTTCTTTGCGCCTTTGGCTTTGGCATCGCATGCCGCGCCGGCTGTGGAATTTTGAGCGTCTGCGCAATCTGCTGCGGTACCATTCGCCGCAAGCGACGTGGAGTTTCTGACGTGTCTCATTGAGCGCTACTGAACAAGGTGGTAGATACGGGATCAGACGTACCCAAGGTACATCTGTGCGGAGAGCATGTTGAGCGCATCACTCATCTGCTGCAGGTCAGAAGCGACTTTCTGCTGGCCCGCATTACATTGGGCCTTATTTGGCTGGCGAAGCTCCAATGGCGCTGTCCGCAATATCGGTCAGTGCCCATTCGATGAAGCAAACATCAGTGACGGCGTACCTGCCCTGACAGCCTCGAGACCAACAACAGCAAGAAGATATAATAAGAAAAGTTTAGCCATGCCTGCAATGGGATAGAATAAAGCGAATGAAAATCAATAGAAAGACTAGAGGATGGAAAGAAGGAATGTGGACGAAAGCGTCAAGCTGGGAGTCCTGCTCCGGGAATGGGTGCACTTGATTCCGCTGGGCAGCCTTTATATACGGTATTCATTACGAGAACGGTAACTAATTGATGTTGTTGTTGAAAGGAGCATCGTTAGGCCCTCGTAGGCACTAGCAACGAGGGGTACCTCAAGCCAAGCTTCAGATCCAATTCTAGGGCTTGGAGCAACGGGACAAGGATGATCATTGATCATTGATGACATAACACACACCAGTAAGCGCACTTGACCCAAAGCGTAGTAGCGGCGAGCCAAACGAATGGGGGTGGTTTCACATAAGCATGGGAAAGTCGGGTGTAACACAAGCAACAGCAACTGGACAGGTTCATCAGGTGGTTTGTTGGCAACACATTCACGCGGAAATGTCAGAGTATCAGTGATTAAATTGAGCACTGGTCGGGGTGACCCTGCCAGTTAAAATAACTGTGACCTAGGAGAGAATTCGCGCGAGCGAGGCGACAGAATGATCAAGTAGTGTATACATCATGATGACTATGATAAGCGAATCGGTAAAGTCCCAACAGTGCCTTTCTCTTGTTTCCCAAAATAAATTAATAGTCGTAGCTCCCCGCAATTACTGGTAGCTGCTTGCAGATAGGCTTATAGCCACAAGTGGCTATTTTTGGATTTGATGCCCCAACGTGGTCAAGTCAACCTACACCCGGGTGAGCTCTTCGGACCAACCAGGGCATGGCAATTTGAGAGCTCAACGTACGGGCTCAACTGACATAACGCTATCTCCACAACGGTCAGGTTACGACTGGCCCGAGGGGAGAGGTGGAGGATGATGAAGTCAAGGGAACTGCATGCGGGGGAATAGCTATCGTCCACGAATTAGAACGACACGTTCACACTATGAGAAGCACGGAAGTGACATTAAAACTCACATAAAGAATGTAGCCGGGTTTGCCGTCTTCGATGTTGGTCCTTATCAGGTCAACAAGACCCAGAGAGTCAGCAACACAGGCCAAAGTACATCCTCCTTCGATGCTTACCAATAAAAAATTGATTCGTCGGGGACGAACGGTCACAAGGCGACTCGTTTCAGCCTTGCCAAATAGTAGCATAGACAACCCGGCAAATAAAGAAGCGACGCTGAGTAGAAACATATTGTTCAGAAGCAGGAACGGGAGGAAGCAATGGTAGCTCGAGCAGATAATGAACTAAGACAGGTGGAAAGACACCACTGGGTGAGGAAAGGCAGGAGCCACAGCACTGTCTTATAGAAAAAATAAACCGCCATCCGAATGAATCCGTGGCATGGAATGGGAAGTGGATGCGAGCCAACTGGGTGTATGGGCCTAGCCGCGGGCTGGCCAGGCCAAAGGATATGTACCGTCTCGCGTAGGCATAGTAGCAAAAGGTCGTTAAGACGGGACTAGCATCAGAGATGGTGAGTGGTGCAGTGTACCATAAGACCGAAATAGTTGAGACAGCTTAAAACTGTACCCTTATTGGAGGGCTTGTCTCCAAGGGAAAAATCGCCGTGCTCCTATCCCGGCTCTCGAGCCCTTCTCGGTTTTGGGCAGGCTCTGATTTCCTCCTTATACTCGAACGGACTGAGGGCTAGGCCAGAGCGAAAATCTGTTGGAGCGTCCGCGGTAGGAAAGGTCCGACGTGTTGATACCCGATGCAACATATATAGGACAGTGGAGCAGCACTTGCTCCATTGTCTGAAAAGTTCTCCGCACTAGGGCCTCCTCAGCGCGGAGAAATTACCACCTTTCCAGTAGAGGAGTCAATGTAAGTTACAAGCTTTTTGACGGTTGCAGTGAGGAAAAACATTCGGCTGGGGACAGTGCGGCCGTGTTAAGTTTACAGTAACTTTCGGCGGCCCGATTTTCCCGGTGTTGTTCGCGGGAATTGCCGACTGGTTGACGATAGACGATTCAACCAAAGCTCGGCCCAGGCATCATCGAGAGCGCGATAATGAGCGCAAAGCAAAAGCCGACAAAGACCCCAGGCTCATCCAGTGGACTGTACAAGGCAGAGTCAGTCAAGGTGGGTTGTCCGTTCTTCTCGAACCACGTCTGTCCCACAGGACACCCCCCAGGATGCTGCGGACGCACTTGGCATCACCAATCTTCCCGAACCTGTTGCCGTCTGCTTTGGCCAGCGACGTAGAGTACCGAATACACCAGGTCATCGAAGTATGCTACGTCGCCTCTTCGTCGCGGTTCGCCTTCCTCACTGACTCTCTAGGAAGCATCGCGCTTCATGCGCCATGCACGACGCACGACTCTTACCACCAGCGACATTGATCGCGCCTTGCGAGTCCTCAACGTCGAGCCACTCTACGGCCACAGCGCATACACGACCCCCGTCTTCCGCCGCTCTCTTCCCTACCCGCAACTCGCGTCCGCCGGCCCCGTTTACTTTGTCGAAGACGAGGAAGTCGACTTTGAGCGCGTTTTGCGCGAGGAGAAGCTCGTCCTCCCGCCTAGCGTGCGCTGGACGGCACACTGGCTCGCAGTGGAGGGCGTGCAGCCACTCATCCCCGAAAACCCGCCCGCAGTGCCGCGCGACGACCCATCCTCGGCGGCACTCGGGGCCGCGGCGTCCGATAAACGCGCCGGACAGCAGGCCGCGCTCGTCAAGCAGGTGCTCTCGCGCGAGCTGCAATTGTACTATGCGCGCCTTACGACGTCGATACTCCCCTCGGGCACTGGGGCAGCAGATCCAACTAAGAGGACAGCTGCGCTGGCCAGCCTGCGGCATGACGCCGGGCTGCAGCTCCTATTGCCGTACCTCGTGCGCTGGGTTGGCGAGGGTGTTGTCGGCGTGCTGCACGACGGGGCTCAGGACGATGCATCCGGACGCACTCTCGAGGTGCTACTGGATGTCATCTCCGCCCTCCTCGAAAATGCAACGCTTTTTGTCGAGCCATATGTACGTCTAGCCCCCTCCAAAATACTTTTTTTAGTTACTGACACTTCTGTAGCTGCATCAAATTCTTCCTCCCGTACTCTCCGTATTGCTACACTCCTCGTTACCGCAAATGCACTCGACCCACCTGCGCAGGTCTGCCGCCTCTGCCCTTGCGCGTGTGCTCAAACAACATTCCGCCACGTACCCTTCGCTCGCACCACGCATAATGAAAACGCTGCTCTTGGCCCTGCTCGCACCAGAGCGCGGCCCCGGCACGCGGCTGGGGGCGCTGCGCGGGCTCATAGGCGTCGGCAAGGAGGCGGTGCGGAAGGGTATATTAGACGCAGGAGGTGCGAAGGCTCTCGGAGCTGAACCGGGCGTCGCAGGCGCGGTGTTTGAGGCACTTACGGTGCTGCACCCGCCATCGGAACAGCCAGTACCACTCGATCCAGGAAATCCAGACGACGCACAGATCGCGGAACGTCTACGCGAAGTTCTGGGTGACTTTTTTGCAGAGCGGTTGATGAGCGACGCATCTTGGGCGAGGGGCGTGCTTGCTGAGGCGTGAGGCTAATCGGGCCCCTATTTTCGTTGGTGTATCATATCGTTTTGCGTTGTATCAAGTACTATCCCCTTTCCGTTTCCCCTTTCTATTTGACTTCACGTGTTAGCACCATCCGTGTGTGGCATCACTCCAGGTACTACGTATCACGAACTTAAACGACTCTGGGCAGCGTAGGTGGAGCTCCTGGATGGGTCAAGTTGAACGCCCCCGAAGTGGTCAAGGCACAAGACGGAGATTGCATACACCTCTTGAAGATTATGCTTATCCTTGTCGATTCTAGTCCCAACTTTAAACGTGTCCCCATCCGCCCCAACACCACATCATATGTTACCAACGGCCACCTGACGTCGTGCCAACTTAGTAGTAGTGGATGAGTGTGAGGGACCCGCTACCCCACATCCCACGAGAGAACTCCGCAGTGCGTTATCAGAGTGTGTGTCTTGTTATCTTGCATGCCTTCGCCTTTCCTGAACCAGCAGAGTCAGCTCAAGAAGCTCAAGTCCGGTATTCCGAATTCCCCACATGATGGCTCTTACCGTCCCAATCTCAGCGGTAGCAGTAGGATCAAAGAGTGTGAACGTGACCTACGCCGCCTTCGTAATCACAGGCGTTGCCGCTGCCGCCGGACGGCTTTGACGGCTGTGGCAGGCAATAGGCCAACTGTGGTACCAGGTTCCCCACCACGAGACCTACTTCCAGTTTCCCCTGGTGCGGATTGTCCGTCCCGACGAGGGATAGCACCATCGATTCTACAGAGGTTAGTTGCTTCGCTGAGTGCGAAAGTTTCCACTCTAAAACTGAAGATCCCCTTTCACACGCAATCAGATGGCTGTGTTGGTGTGTGTCTGCGGCGGGGACGGCCGACAGCCAAATAAAAGAGGTGTCGTCTGAGAGAGAGCCCGGGGAAAGAGATAAGCGGAATGAAAAAAAGCAAGGAAGAGGTTCCTTGTCTCATTTAGCGTCAAAGCAAGCAAGAGCAGCTGATGCAGGTACCTCGCCTACAAGAGCACGCATCTATGACTGACTCCGTCGGAGAAACCTGAAAGAGGGTATAAAAATTAGAGGCCGATGATCAAATCAAAACATATAGCGCCGAGGTGATCATCTGCCTCCAGCTCGGATAAATAGCCCGGGGGCGCAATGTTTTTTTAGGGGACTGTATTCTAGCGTCACACGGGCAAAATCCACAACACACACAGACAATACCATGCTCTCTGACCCGAGATGCGTGAAATTGCAAAGTTTCACTCTGCGCCGAGCCCAAAGAAGAAAAGGGCTGTTGGTTGTTGCAGGGAAGCAAGCAACTGCGACTGCGAACATGTTGATAAGGCATGTGTAGGACTAACATGACCAAATATGGCGACGGACTCAAGGGCATCGTGACCCTCTGCCAATAATTGTCATCAAGCGGCGGCGGGGAGTAACAAGGAACGTGCATATCAATTGCAGTATCAACGTTCAATTCGGAGGCAGTAAAGGTGCTTCGACGAGAGGGATTTCGGAAACATCTCTAGTGGGCATTGAATTGGGCGTTTGAGTTACTGTACCAAGGCGCCACTGCCTACAGCGTCTTCCGACTGTGTCGGGGAAGGTGATTACACAGCTATTCAATTGCGAGGGTGTAGTCTGAACGACCAACTTTGAATCTGATCTCTCCCCCGATATCACGACGCATAATCAGAGAAAATTCCAGAAATTCCAGAATTCGTAGCATTTTATCCGAATCGTCGTTACCACCTTTAAATTAGTCTCTCTGGCAGGCAGGAGTTCATCTCCGTCAAGTCCGGTTTGTATACTCAGAGGCACACCTAAGGGAAATACAATGGGCGAATTTGAGACGGGAGGGTGACCCGCAAGGGAGGGAAAGAGGGGAATCAAGCATTATCTTAGAGCGAGCCGTTCATCTGCTCATTATCGCTGACAGAACCATGGGCCTGACTCGCTTTCTACCTCGCCTTGTCCTAGCGTGTCTCGGACTTAGTCCTGCGCCGCCCATTTAATTCAGTCACGGGGGCAGACGTGCAAGCCGGTGATCCACTGTCTTGTGCCCTGTTATCCGTATATATCATAGGAACTACCAATAAACCCTCTTCCCAATCAAACTTGTTTGTTTTTCATGTCGTCTTCAAAGGAGCCTACTTTAATAATCAGAGCGCGCCGCCTGCGGAGTCCTTTCCCGCACAGCCGGAAATACCCTGAGGAAATGCTGCTAAACCCCAAAGAATTTGGAAGGACAGCTTCCGTCTATCAGACATCACCAACGTGCCAAATTTAACTTGTACAGCGCTCTATTTCTACGAATCAATTCTACACCCAGTCTAACTTATTTCTTTTGTTTGGTCCCCTTATACGGCGTTGCGAAGATCACCAATCGAGGCGGTGACATAGTTAGGAACTATAGGCGAGGGATTGGGGCCCATCAGGTCGTCCTCTGAAGTGATACCTGCACATCCGATCAGGGGTCAGACGATCAAGGGCAGAGAAGGGAAGGACGCGCACCAGTCAAGACCAACAACGTTGCAAGACCACCACTTTTACCGAACTGTATGTCGGTGTTCAGCCTGTCGCCAACCATGATCGTGCGTTGAGGGTCAAAATTAGTGTCTGCAATCGAATAGATAAGAACCCCCCAAGGGAAAGTTGAAGAGCACTGATCAACAAAAAAAAAAAGAGGTTCTGCCGAATCGAACATGCCGAAAGCAGGCGTGGAAGTAACACAATGGGCCAGGGTTTGGGACGTACTTTGCTTTGATGGCGTCCAACATCAAGCTGCTCGGTTTTCCGATCGCGGTGACTGGTCGATTGGGACCGAGCGCGGTGACGAGAGGAGCGAGGATGGCACCTGCACCGGGCAACAGACCCTTCTCCGATGGGAACGTAGAGTCTTGATTGGTGGCGAGAAAGAAACACTCAGGGTTCGAATGGAGGTACCGGAACGCGCGCGACAGCTTCGTGTAGTTAATGGACGTATCGAGACCGATAAGCACGGCGCCAACGGAGGGGTCTGGTGGTATTTCGCCAGGCGCAGAGAGTGTGTTATCCGCGGGATCCTGCGTCGGAGAATGAGATGCGCGTTGGACCGATGATGATGGACCCAAGTGACGAGGTTCTGCTCACGGTTCCACCAATGAAAGAGACGCCTTCGCTACGAAGTTCATCTTCGAGCCCTGACATACCAATCACGTACACCTTCTTATCCTTGGGAAAATTGAGCACCGATGATAGGTAAACTGCAGCCGCGTATGCAGATCCGAAGACCTCGTCCTGCAGGGCGAGTAATGACGGTATATTCATCGGCAGGCAAGCAAGGGATACAGTACGCACAACATGCGCCTCGATGCCCAATCCATCAAACTTCTTCTTGTAATTAGACCTGGATTTGGTCGCATTATTGGTGACGAAGAGGACGCGTTTTCCTGCAACAAGGGCGAAGGATCGGATCGAAATGCAGATTTAGCCAAATGCCGGAGAAGGCGAAGGGTAGGAAGAAGATGATGAGTACGACACCTCTTGGAGGGGGAACAACTTGTGTAGTTACGTACTATGGCTGCGAAGAATCTCGAGGACTTGGACGGCGCCGTCTATGAGACGGTCACCGTGCCATAGCACACCGTCACAATCGAGCATCCAGGTGTCATACTTGTCAAGGAGTTCCCGGTATAGCTCGGGATTATTAGAGTCGAGGCGAACGCTCATGTACGCTGCGAATCCCAAGAAGTCGTGATCGGCAAATGAAAGAGGGACTTTAGCTCCTTCGAAAGGGCGGGCGACAGGCCCAATGACTTGCTAGTGGGCGTAGCCGTGTCGGTGAACAGCCAAGAGAGCGACCGCTGCTGGCAAGCTCGGAGATGACCAATAGGGGAGTCCCACGCATGGACTCCGAGTCGCCACGTTCACCACCGCCTCGCCTCGCCGCTGTGGCCCGAACT
The DNA here is from genome assembly GCA_025766275.1 of Lactarius indigo. NCBI lineage: Eukaryota > Fungi > Basidiomycota > Agaricomycetes > Russulales > Russulaceae > Lactarius > Lactarius indigo. Next base: position 550,213 of record JAFKAC010000012.1, on the reverse strand, counting down.
CGACTCGAACTTCGGGGCATTCCACTCGTCTCGAAAACGTCACGAGAGACTCTAAAACTTTCCATTTCGAGGTCGTAGGGTTATTATCCGGTCACTCAACTTTATGGGACTCTAAAGAAAGGCATGTGGACAGCTTTCTAGTGCAGGTTACCGCATGTCCTGCACGTTGCCTTCTTACCCCCTTCGAGTATATGCTGCGAGAGGTTGGGGCCTCCACGTCCACCAAAGACGAGTCGTTTGGCTGACCGACCGGGCACGACCTGACAAATTGGAGTTCCCCGTCGCAATTCTCCGGCGACGTAGCTGATCTATCTCTTGCTTTTTTTCCCATGACCGAGTAGTCGAGGCGACTTCTACTCGTAGGGTCCATCACCTGGATTCGCTCGATGACGATGTGGCATGATGGGCACATTGTCAAACTGTGTCCTTTTGATGTCAGGTGAAATTATTGGTCCCTCATCCGACCTTTTCGGATCCGTTGGGGTTTCTTCCTCCTATGGCTTTGGCCTGGCGCGCATTCCTACCCTCAAAGACGTCACGAAACAGAATGAATTGAATGTTGATGCGGCATGTCTAGTCCTAAACAAGCTCCGTCATTCTCTTACCTATACCCATTTCTCTTCTCTTGCTAGCTCACCGCGGCCGCAGCCCTGCGACCGTGGCTTACGTCGTTTGAGCACGCTTTTTGCCGACCCAGGTCCAGTGACCTGTGACAATCGCTACACTCTCTCGGCGCCCTCGGATCCGATATCTCGTGCGACCCCGGAGATGACGACTTGACGCCTCGTGTCAAGCGCACTTCGTCGCATCATTTATCAATACTGGCTACAGTGCCCCACCGACGCCTTCCCAAAACGGATGAATGGTACATTGTTTGCCAACCATATCATCGGCGGCTAATAGACTGCTTCCCTGCACTTGTGATCCCTTTCCCTCGGGCCTCCCAATTACACTCACTAATATGATCTATTGACAATTGTAACAACCGCTAGACGCGTCTAGCAACAATAGAAAGAAAAAAAAAAAAAAAAAACGAATAACACAAAGCAATTGGACTTTGTCGCATTGTAGGCCCTTGGTATCGAAGCCCCCCCTCGCGACAAATAAGGGGTGCGGCTTTTATGCCCGTCTCCGTCTCCAGCGTCCGACGGTGGAAGTGCCGTTCAATCTACGCAAAACTATCTGGGGGCTGAAACGATACCGCCCTTTCCTTTCTTTCTTCCATGGTGAAAGAAAGATGTTGTGGCTAAACTTCTTCGCTGGTTCGCAGTGGCTGCATTATCTCCACTTCTGGGCAGTGTCGGGGGTTACTGGTCCCGCAAATGGAACAGCGTTTGTGAATGCAAAAAGTCCCGATTTGTTCGAAATCTGGCCCCTCACAGAATAGAACCTAGCATTGATAGGCGACGACGGTGTGCGCCCGTAGACGCCAGGGCGCGCGCTATGAGCTCCTGTAGTTGGCTATCTCGTTTTGCAGCGAAGCCTTAATTTCCAGCTGCGCTATTCGCCGTTGTCTTTCTGGGATCAGATTGCGTTTTTCCACTGTTTGGCTGATTCCATTGAAACCGCTCGCAGTCCAGTGTTCGGATCTAGGCCTCATGATAGCCTGTATCCACAATTGTAGTGCTATGAGAAGGAGCCCTGGAGCGACTGGAAATGATAATATGTTGTGCCCGCAAATGATGAAGGGATGCAGGCACCACATTGGCCTCAGGTCTCCCTACCCCGCATTTTTTTTTTTTTTTTCAAACAGCTCATTTGCGGCGCATGCCATGACTGATGTGGCGGACCTTGGAGAGCAGGAGAAGGAGAATGGTAGAAGAAAATAAGATGCAGGTGGCCAGTGATGGATGATGTGGCCCAGTAGCGGCAGGTCGCGATTTTCGGATGCATTTGTCCATATGATGGGACGAGCACATTCAATGTAAGTTATCATACATTTTACATCTTCGCAAGACTTTCCCCACGCACCGCGCACTTGCACTTTGCTTCCTCCGGCAAAACCCAGGACCCCGGATCTAAACTAAACCAAAACTAAACTAAACTAAACTGAAGCGACTTCCTCCACGGGATTCTGAAGAGGAACGATCGTCACGGGTGGCCGGGCTCAATCAAGCTCGCCGTTCGAGCATGTGGTTCGAACTGCGCTGGGTCCGAGTCGCAGTGCGGTGTTCTCTCTCCGTTTGCGGCGCTCCTCACCACCCATCACACGACCTCACTGGCACACCTGCAAGGCCAAATTCAGGGACCTCTTCACGCGCGTGCTCCACGGGTGCTGTACTACCCTCCTCGTTGCGCTCGCCTGCCGGCGCGAGACGCTGCCACAGACGACCGCTGCGAGTCGGTGCATCTTCACCCCCCCTTTCTCCTCCCTCGTCCGCTTCCTCATTTTGGGAGTCTGCCGGCGGATTCGTCGTCGTCTCGGATCTGTCTAGAACGGTGCAGCAGTATGCCCCAGAAGCCAACTTGGTCCGCTTCCGGGGCGAATGAGCATCAGGCACGCGCAGCGCCTCGGGCGCGCGGCACAGTCGTCCTCTTCCTCTTCAAATCCCGTGGCCACGGCTGCGCAACCTTGTCCGCCGCCGCCGCTTCTGCTTCTGCTACTGTGGCACTCTGCTGCGGTGCCGGGCGGCGCAGAGCGACGGTGTACATGGGCCGGAGGAGCGCGAGCTGCCAGTCGATCTCGCGCTTCGCGATATCCGCGATTAGCGACATGGCCGCTCGGTCGCTGCCCAACGCAGCGTACACGATCGCGCTGTACGCGCTGAGCGCCTCGGCAGTCCATGCGTTCCAGCGTGCGCTGGACGTTCCTGGCGCGGCCGCGCTCGTCTGGGTCCGGGTCCAGCGGCGGCAGCGGAGAGGGAAACGAGGCGGCGCGGCGCGTGGCGGAGTCTGGTATCGTGCGCGGCACGTTGGGATAGCCGTCGTACCACTCCGCCGCCCCTGCCTGATCTGCGTCAAAGCTCAGCGCACCGAGCGCGGCCAGCGAGCACGCGTCGTCCACCTGCAGTTACGGTTCGTCATGAAACAACCCAAACGACATAAGGGGGGGAGACCGGGCGTACATGAGCTATCTTGCAGGCAAGGAGCTGGGTAGAGAATATACCGTGTTGCTGGAAGTACGCGGCGATTGTCTGTGCGTCTCCTATCGCGTCATCGGGGCCCGCTCCGGTGTTTTCTTCGAGGCAAGGGACCCCACGGTAAGTCCTGCCCCGATCGCGATGCCAGTCGCGATTCTATAGAGAAGAAAATCAGTATATGAGCGGGGCTGTAGCATAGCAATAGAACGCGGTCTTCTCGCGCGTGCGTGCGCGGGCAATGTGAAGAGAAGTTCAACTCTGACAAAACTGACCGCTGCAATCGACATGGTTACCGCTGCCGCGCCCGCCTGCGCACACGCGGCCGCATGCACCACGCCAGACACGGAAGTTAAGTTTACGTTGATCCCGTCCTCGCGCTGCAGGCTCGCTGCAGCTGCAATGCCCGCCTCCGTTGCAGGGATCTAAATTAAGAAAAGTAGTTCGCAAGAGACTGAGAGGGCATGTTGTCACGCGCGGCGAGGGGTTCTGACTTACCGCCACCATAATCGTGCTCCGGTCCCTGCCGAGCTTCTCGAAACGGGCGATGAGGCTGCGTGCCTTTGCGAGGAGCACGTAATGGTCACCGCTGTGCTCGCGGGGATCGAGTACCGTGCAGTGCGTGCCATCGACAAATTCTAGGAGCGCGCTTCCTAGCTCCGCCAGCTATGATAGTAGGGAGTTTTGCGTGCGTGTGAAAAAAAGGTAACAAAAAAAGGTAAATGGGTCAGGTCGTTGGAGCTGTCGGCGGTGAAGGCACAGGATAATAGTGCCCTCACGAATTGTTCCAGCACAGCGTCCAGGAGCTCATTCCAAAAGACGCGTTTCTCTGGTATTTGTTGCAGCCACTGACGTTGTTGCCACAGACCCGCCTGACAATGTCATGTGGTCATCAGTCACCCATTACACAGGCACACGAAGAGATTTGGGTGTATCTACGTGAGATCGGGACTAGATTCCTCTGCTAGTACCTTGCGCACAGCAATCCAGAGGAGGTAGTAAGTCTCCCTGTCGTGGTTCAGGGCCTTGTAGACGGTATCGAGTGACAGGACGGTGGCATCGAAGTCGTAGTGCATAAGCGCTATTCGGTTCAAAATGTTTAACAAAATAAAAATAAAAAAAGATCCTGCATGTCAGATTGTCTTAATTACTCTTTCACTTCACCCGCCTGGGCATATTGGAGGGGTGTCGCGAAAAGTAAAGTTAGAGCTTACCATCCCAGTCTAGCGTGTCGGCGACAATGCGGGTAAGAAGCGAGGCCCGTAGCGTTTCGAAAAGAAATGGGCGCCGGCGGCGCGGTTCGTGCTCGTCGCGCGTGCGCTTCGAGGCCTTTGAGGGGCGTTGCACAAGCGCAGGGCCGGGCACGGGCTGAGAAGGATTGTTGGCGAGGTCGTCGATCGTCCTGCGATCTTTTTTCCCATGGCGGGTCGAGAGGGGCATCGGTGGAGCTGTCGCCTGTGGTAATGAAATGAATGGTCGATCCCGTTTTGCAGGGCGGGCGTGTTTTTCACGGAAGAAAGAAAGGCCTCGGTCACTTAAAAAAAAAAGGTGCTCTCTCACTCCTGTGTCCGTGTCATGCGGTACAATAAAACTGTGGTTCGTGTCCTGTCGCTTCGCAAAAGCCACCGACTGAGACATGCCACAAGGCAGGCAGGTCGAGAGCCGAGACGAGCCTGTTGTTCAATTGGGGATGATGTAAGTGGGTTTGGGGCTGAGCCACGAAGTCTTGCCTCGCGGATCAGTGGGTACAATGGGGCTTTGACCCTTTGGCATTGACGGTACAGCTGAACGGGGGCACGTGGGAGATAAATTGCCGGGTGGCCAGGCAGACGGCCGAGACCCACATGGGATGGACGAATGTGACAACTCACACGAGTTGTCCCCTCCCGGCCTATCCAATTAACCCAAGCGTTCCATGGCAAGTGCAGGACATGCAAGAAATAGGATTCGAAATAATATCTCTCTGTGTGCCTTACAGAGGACGGAATTGATGGTTGTGTGCCTCTGAAAATCCTTCGAATAAATGTCCATCAATATTGAAACGCAGTCAAGCAACATGAAAACAGGTCGTCGCTGTCAATTGGACTACATTGCATTCAATTACCGTGGACCCTGGATTTCTCTCCTCAGATCGCATCAGAGCGAATCATATCGCAGGCACCCTTTCAAAAAGTCGTGCCAGTGCAGGGAGGCCGCAAAACTTATTCAACAATACTCGCTTTCTTTACATAATCGCCGTCTGTAATGCACCTCACAGGCAGGTGGCAGAGAGTTTTAGGTCTCAAAGGGAAAGAAACGTATGGTTCCAGGACGAGAGAGGCACAAATTATCCGCAGCACCGGTAATTGCATCCATGCGCAGCCTTTACTCGTGGCTTCCTAGCTTCCGATGCACGCACGCACACACGCACGCGCGTACCTCCCTTGTCTGCGTTGCTGAGGGCGAAAAGGCGAAAAGCAGCCAACACCCCGCGGGCCCACCACCCACACGCAACGAAACCCCGACGGCCTTGCCGACGTAACGGGCAGATCCATTCCGAGAAGGATCGCACCGGTTCCGGTGTGAACACACACGCACACACACGCACTCATCCATACCTACAAGTCTCTGTAGTAGGCAGGCGCCTAATCACTCTCAAAAGAAAGGGGAAAAGAAGCAGCAATCGTATAATTTGGCGTAAAACGGCACTTCAGAGTGGGGTGGGCGTGTTTTGTCCCGCGTGTCCCGTTTTCCCCCTTCTGTCTCTCTGAGTTCTTCCCTGTCCGACTCACCCGAGGGCCAACTGGGGGAAGGAAGAGACTTCCGGAACGATTGGTCCGCGTGATGGTGGGAAGGGGACGGCAAGCGCCAAGGGGAAAAGCACTGCGACTCCAAATTGCAAGCGAACAGGTTTGAAGATAAGTAAAGTGATTGATCCTCGGGCGTTCGGTACACATTGTCCCACGGGCGAACTTGAACCTGGTGGCAGGGCAAAAGGCAGGGCATAGTTGAGGGGGGGGCGGCACACGGACGAATCAATAAGATTACAAAAAGAGATGGAGCGCTGAATAGGCTGATATTGTTACACCGGTTGGGGGTGGCAAATGATAAACCAATAGAGATATACACAAAAAAGTAAAATGCGACAGAGGGAGAGAGAGGAAGGAGAGCACAAGCGGAACAAGCGAGCGAGCGAACCGACAGCATGGCGTCATCGAAGAACGTCCCATTCTAAGGAATTCAGCAAGGCGCTCCGTCATGTACGCACGAAACGCGCGAATATAAACTGGCAATTCCCGAGTCAAATCTAGGGATGGATCTGGGTGCGATCCGCTGAGTAACTGTGCCAAGAGCTCAATTCGGCTTGATGTGGGTGATGGCTAAACGAGTGGACTGGGGAATATGACATGTTCTGCGACGATTCCTGCGTCGGTGACTGTAAGAACCAACAATTCAGTCCTTTGAATGGAAACAGTCGGGGAGGGGGCAACTCACCATGTAGTCTTCTTCTACTTTTACACTGTCGTAATGGGAGGATGGGTATTGGGAGGCACCAGACAAACTGTGGTGGCCCGAAGCTTGGTGAATGACAGACGGTAACGACCGTGTGGACGACAGCCCGTGGCCACCAACGAGCGAATGAGAAGACGGATTCTCATGACCGGGCTGCTGTCGATGACGAACGTCACTAGGATCCAGAGCTCGATAAGGCGCACAGTCTCGCTAGGAGCTCAACCGGCCCGTCATGGAAAGGAAGTACTTGCCGAATACGACGTGGGCGTTGAGGTAGAGCTAGGCGTGCTCATCGCCGGGAGCTGATAGCTCACTGGGCCGTTCTGCAGACCCGAGGAGAGCATCGAGTTGGACGAGTTGAGGCCCGGGCTTGAGTACGCCGACGTGTTGGTGCTCGACGAGGGCAGATAGCCGCCGTGTGACAGTGGCGGTGGCGAAAAGTTCGATGGACGCGCGAGCGCCTCTGACGTTGGCGGACTCGGAGTCTGACTGGGGCTCTGTAAAGCACTCACTTTAACAAAAAGGTAACGCGCTATGTAAAAGAAAAATAACAATTACCAGATATACTTCGTCAACAGTTCTGCGACATGCGTCGCCTTTTGAGGTCGCGATCGGGGTAGTCCGCAGAGACGGACGAGTGGAAGGAGCCGCGACGGGCCATGTCAAAGTGCGGGTCCGTCATAAGGGATGGCCGTCTGGTCTGCATGTGTAGTTGACGTCGCAGTTCGTCGTTCTCGCGGAGCAACTTGGAGTTTTCTTGTTCGAGCTGGCGGATGCGCAGGGTCGGTGGTGGTAGCGCGGCGACCTGTTCTGGAGAGAGAGCGAGCGCGGTTTGGAGCTTGGTCACGGTCTGCTCGAGCTAGGTAGGTACACAAAGAGACGTGAGCTGGAGGGGGTCGAGCGGCTCCTCCGAGGCTGGCTTACTTGTTCGATGTAGGCCTTTCGTTTTGCGCGATGTCTCGCTTGTGCCTTCGCGTTGCGACTCCGCTCAGGACGGTCGGCCGAGGAAGTTGTTGACTGAGCCATTGAGTGGGAGAGAGTGGTGAGGGACGGTGACGCAGAGACGAAGGGGGGGTGGACGTGTATTGAGTGGAGGTGAAGCTGAATCCAAAGGAGGAGACTTGGTTAGACCGAGGAGAGAGAGACTGGTTCGAGGCGGGATTTTATAAAAACGAGTGCATACGAGAAGGATCTGAACTTATTCAAATCTTGCACGGAATTTTATTTTATATTTTAAATTTCAACACTCTTATTTTCAAACCGGCATTCTCGCTCGGTTTTGTCAGCCGAACAACCCCGCAACTCTCCACCCAAGCTCAACCCTCTTTTCAATTTCCATTTCTTATTTTTTGTTGTTGTCGTTCGAATAATGCTTCCGCTTTCCAGTCAATCTGTGTTCTCTCCGCCGCGGCTTCCTCCCAGAGTCCCCCCTCCCTTCGTTCAGTTCACTCGTTCACCAGTACGATTAGTTTCATCTACAGACCCTCACGTCTAATGACGAGATGATGATTCTCTACTCCCTCCCTCCCGATCGTCCGTGGGAAATTTATCATTATTAATTATCGACTGGTTCAGTCCTCCCCTCAGGCTTGCAACAGAGTGACCGTGAAGAGACCGCCATTCAAGCGGTCACAACTCGCCAGATCTTGACAAGACCCGGTTGGGGCCCTGCCTGCGTTCCATACGCCACTTTCAGTCCGAGATCCTCCTTCCTTCCCCTGACTGGGCGCCTGCCTTGTTCGGCGGCGGTTTGCGACAGTGACAGGTCTTGGGCCGCACCTTCCTTATTTTCTTTCGTCGCTCTTTGCCGCCGTCAGCTGAGCGGGTCGTTCGACCCCATCCTCGCCTGAGCTGTCGTGCCTTTGCCCCGGGCTCTATCAATCATCTGCCTCATTCCTTGTTTTTTTTTTTTTTATTGCCTGCCCTCGCCTGAAAGGCTTCTTTGCGCCCAGAATCCCTATGCGTTCAATACGTACTTACATGCGTGGCTCGTCCTTATCAGCCCCGCGCCGTAGACGCGTGTAGTAGTTCATCCTTTAGGGTTTGGCACACACACCGCCTCAACGACCTCGCTTTGGCGTCATCTTATCCGACCGGCCTGAATGTGAACGAGGAATAAAACAGCGTTATTGAATCGATGATGATATCATTCCCCCTTGAGGAGGCTATGACCCTGCGTCTCAAAGGGTCATCACTACTATCACATTATAAGAACCATGCTTTGTGTCGACGGGGCGCAATCCTCATCCGGTGGCCCACATATGAAAAACAAAACAAAACAAAAAAGAGACAAATAAGTTCGGACGATGGGATGGAAGGGAAGGGGAGGGGGGTGGGAAGTCGAATGAAATGCGATCGAATTTGCGCCTTTCGGTTTTTTTTCTCTGCAGGCAGACAACGGCGCCCAACGTGCTCAGGGCTTATCCATTTTGGAGTGACGGCGACTTGGAAGGGAGATAGGACAGGAACTGGGGAGGGTAGAGGCTACAAGGGCGACACGATCGGGTTATTTGGATCTACGCAACATTAAAAGAAAACCGGGGAGAGGGGTGAAGAGAGGGGAGGGGGGAAGGGAGGGGGTGTGTGAGGGAGGGAAGACTAGGACAGGATAGACAGACGACAGAGAGAGGGAGACAAAGAAGGGGCGAAAGGGAAATTCGGAAATACCCAGTTTTGCGCCCGGAAGCTTGCCGGACGTCTGCACTTCGCTCGCGGTGCGGGAAACAGATTCCCTTGCAGCTCGGGGATCCCCGGTCGTAGCATATGATTGCGTTCCATCAGAGTAAAGTGAGAGTAAATACAAAAAAAAAGTGAATAGCGATGCCCTTTTGCCGCGCCATGCCACACATTTCATATATATTTCCCTCTTTCACTTGATCATCGTTTACTCCTCTAGGTAATCAGGTTTCGAAACGGTGGCATTTCTCTTCCCCTTCTTTGACTTCTGAGAGTCCCGTCATCGTGTACTATCCCACTCTCTCCCATTTCCCCTCCCCCCCCTTACATCTGTGTCTCCCTAGGAAACTGCGCGTACCATGAGGTCAAGGTGTGGTGTCGATGGACTGACGAGAAGAAGTGTCGAGAATGAGAAACAGACTGTGTGTGTGTGTGTGCGTACGTGTGTGAGTGAGTTGCGGTAGTTGCCAGTATGGGTGAAGAGGCCGGGCAGCAAGGGCCGATCAGGGAATTGCGTGGGTGGGAAAACAAGAGGGAGGTGGTGTCATTGTCATTACTGCAAGCCCGGAGTCAGTTCGGTTAGGTTTAGAAGCCGACCTTTCACCGCCGAGTTTTTTCTTTTGTGATTTCTGCGAACAAACCAGCAGGGGTCCTGCCTGGTTCGACCTGTGCAGATGTCCCTTCAAGCACTGGTTCTTTCTCTCTGAGAGAGGATTCGAGTGAAACTAGGTGAACGGAGGGAGGAGAGCAAACTGCGCGGGTACAATAAGCGGCAATTATACCACAGCCAATACGTGGCACACACATCGCCCAAACGTGCCTTGCCCACACACACACACGCCCTCCGTGACCCCAATTCATTCAAGTCAACAAGGTAATAACACCACACGTGAAATTACAAAAACATAATGGCATCCGTATCGTTCGCGCGTTCGTGTCCCATTTTCAGTCCGAACCCCCCGATACTCCGCCAAAACAAGCTTAGGTCGCCTCAACCCACGCGGAGTGCACGCGCCGCGGCTTATTCGTCCTCGTCCGAGATGATGATCGCTCGTCCCTTTCGAGGCCCGCCCCCGATGCTGCTCCCATTGGACCCAGCTTCGCCACCAGAGACAGTGCTCTCGAGATCATTCACAGCGTCTGCTGACACTACCACTGGCACGCCACCGCTTCCGTTCCTGCTGCCCTGGTCTCCAACGTCCAGCGTGGACGAAGAGACGTCTTTATCGTCAGGGACAAGGAACGCTGTCTGTCCCCCTTTGCCAATCATCGTCGTCGCACCCCGATATCGTGGTCGCGCTTTGGGTGGATGGCGCTCTTGTGGCGCTGATGTCGGCTGTTCGGCATCTTCTGACGCATCGAACTCCTGATTCTGACTGGGCACTACTGTCGCCGCCGCCGGCGCGCTGGGACGGCACCAGCACGGCCCTACGTTTAGCATCCCGCGTCGAATCATCTCCGTCTCCCACATCACTAGTCGTAGCAGCAGCAGCAGCAGCAGTAGTGCGTCCCCGCGGACGACGGCGTTTCTTTGTGCCCGACGCCCGCATCGTGCCAGTGCCCAGCGCACTATCGACGGCCGCAAGCGCTGTGCGCTCGCGCAGCGCAGCTTCGTGCACGAAGAACTGATCGATGTCGCGCCCGTACTCTTCATCACTATCCTCGATAAACTGTGCCGATTTGTACGCCTCGCGCTCGCGTAGCGCGCGCAGTACGTGCCTTGCTCGGCTGTGGGTTGTCCTCATCTTCGTCCTCGCTGTTGTTGTTGTTACTTCCTTCTTCCGAGTCCGCGCTCGTGTGGCGCGGCCGCTGCCGCTGCCGTCGACGATTGCGGCGCTTCTTGCGCAGTAGCTGCGAGGGGCGCTTCCCTCCGAGGTCGAGTGGAGTTTTTTCGAACTGTTCGATGACTGCGAGGGCCCGCCGTAGATCGGGCAGGCCGATGCCCGCAGGAATGTACCACTCGAGTTCGTCCGCATCTGGGCCATGCGCGCGCAACGGGGGAAGAATCAGACGCAAATTGCCGCGGGGGAGGGGAAGCACAGGAAGATTAGAACAAAACACCAATTATCCTTCCATTTACAACACTAAAACGAAAGGAAGATCCCAGCTCACCTTCGTCTCGAACATGACAGTGCACTAGCCGAAACATCAGTTTCAGCTGCGGGTTCTTCGTCGCTGCGTTCGCCTGAGCGTCGGTGGTGAATGGGATCACTGCGCACATCGCCTTCAGAAAAAAACGAAGATTCCTTCGACTAGCCGTTCTAAACAGAACATACCATAATCTGTTGTTTTAACTTGAGCCTCATCAAGGGCTACATTCGCTTCCTCGTCGTCAGACGCGGCGTCACTGGTTCGCTCCACAGTGCGTCGCCGTAGCGCGATAACGATGATCAGGGTCTATTATTTGAGCTCCGATTAATCCCTGCTCGCATGCAGACCAGACGGAGACACTGACCTCCTTCACCCATTCGATGAGTTCGCCTTGGCCCGCCTCCTGGAGGGCGGCCATAGCGATGGCGAGCTGCTCGCTCCAGGAATAACCTTTCTTGACGCTAACGTCCTGTGGGAATCTCGGGTCGGCATCCTTACTGCCGCTCTTCTGCTCCGGTTCCCAACTGGAGTACTTTTTCCATCTGTTTCGGTTCTTCGGGAAGAGCGCCTGTGTACGAAGACGTATTGAGAACAGGTACGAAAGGGTCGGGTGCACGGCCCCGCTTGCTTGGTGCAGAGAACGCGGGAACTTTACCTCGATAAGTACGAACGAGTCCGCCTCGACGGCTTTGAAGAATTGACGGAGTATGTAGTTGATGAGCGCTACGAGATCTTTGTACGGCTGGTCCTTCGGGAACGACTTGTGATCCGCGAGGACTGTTTTGAACAGGTTCAGTGCGGATACCTAACCGAACAAAAAAAAAAGAAAACAGTTCAAAAGTCAAAAGGGCTAAACAACAACACAAAGACCTTACTTGGAAAAACAGGCCCTCAGCCTTTGCGCGGACCGCCTGCCGATGCAGCAGACTCACGATACGTTTCATCTCGTCTGGCGACGTAAATTCTTTGTATCGGCCGAGGTAGGTCAGGAGCGACTGCGTGATGTCCGAGTTTGCGAATTTCTAGGGTGGCATTTGGTAAGTAACGGGCCGAGACGCGTGCGTGCACACACGCTAGCATCGGAGGGAAGCCGCTGGAACTGCCCGCGGGGTGCCGCTCTTTTTTTTCTTTCTTCGCCCACTCACCAATTCAAAACTCTCAAAGGTGAATATCGTCTCCTCAATCACGTCACCCTCGTGTTGTGCTCGTGCTTGCTGCCCTTCTTCGGCACCCTCTTCTTCCTCTGCCTCAACGTCAGCGTCCGGAACACCCGGTTGCTCCGCATTACGGGCTATTCATTCTCGGACATTGAGCGAGGGTTCGTCAAAGGGGTGGTGAAAAAGCGGATCTACGTACCTCTTGGCTTCTTTCGCTTGGGCTTTGCACGCTTGCGCACGTACGAGCCCTCGCCTGTTGTCCGGGCCCACTTCTCGAGCATGCGCATCACAGCGTACGCGAGGTGTACGCCAGCACGCAGGAACGCAAGCGACTGCGTGCCGTCCTTGTATGCGCGCAGCGCGTCGAGAGCCGCGTCGAGTACCTGCCCGTTGTACACCAGTTGCTGCTGGAGCAGCTCCGCGGCCTCATGGAGCTCTTCACTACCACTGCCGCCGACGTCACTACCGGAAGTGGCCATGGCCTCGAGGAGCGCAAGCAGTTGCGTCAGGCACTCTATGCCCGCCTGCAGCTCCGTCCAGAGTTTGGGCTGTGCAGCACACGCGGGGGGGGTGGTAAGCCACTGCACTGAAACTGAGGCCGCGGAACGAGCGAAAAAAAAATAATGGAAAAGACTTATGACGCAGGTGGCGTATCCCTCCACCACTGCCGCCGCCATCATCGCCACAGATATGTGTATGTCATGACACTGTCCATTCCATTGACTTACCTTGTCTTCGACTGCGCTGTTCATGCGCTTGAGCACCCATACGATCCAGCCGCGCTCGATGACCTCGCCGACGAGCCCAAATGCCCACGGCTCGGACGCGGAGGCACCCACTTCTTTCTCCTGCGCGCGCACGGCAAGGAAGTACTCGAGGAACCATTTCGTGACAAAAAGCAGGCGAAGATGATCCTTCTCGGTGATCTTTGGGCGCTCCGACTTGATGTCCTTGAGCAAGGACGCGAGGAAAGCTGCGTGGGAAAAAAAAAAAAGCACGATTGTTATTTCAATTCTTCTTTTCGCCCCGCTTCACCCACCCCCCGCCCGTCCACTGTCACGTAGGCAGGGGCGTGGTGAGAAAAAATAATAATAATGGGGGGAGGGACAAAGACAAGATGGGGAAAGAAAAACACGCACGATTAAAACAGGATTCGACGAACGTGCGCGCGAGCCCGCGCAACACGGTCCTCGCCTCTGGCGACAGGTCGTCTCGGCGCGATACCTCGTCCTCCTTCTTCCCCTTCTGCTTATGCTGGCGCTTGGAGAGATCGATCACAGCTCCGGCTGCGGAGTGCTGGCTGAGCGCCTGCTGTCGATGCAGGACGAGGGGCTGGGACTGGGAGGAGGTAGTCGCGGGGTCGCCATCATCGGGTGCAACCGGGTCCCCCGCCTCGCCTTGGGGTGTTGCCGAGCCACCCGTGGTGGCCGTCTTATTTGGGTTCAATCGCACCGAGATCGTGGTCCCAAAACGCGAGTGACGTGAGGGCGCATTGCGTGCGAAATCTCTCCGGCGCTTGTCCTCCAGCGTCAGCAGCTGTCGTAGATTCTGCTTCGTTTGCTGTCGGGGATTGATATGTGCGTGTGCGTGTGCGTGTGCGTGTGATATCAAAGGAACGCGTGAGAAAAGTGAGCGCGCGCGTGAGAGAAAAAAACAGCAACCGTACCTCGGACGGCTCCGAGACGAGACTGGAGGGTCGGATCCCACGGAAGAGGAGATAGAAGATCTCGAGCACGAGCGTGTTCGACGCGTTGAACATCGCGTCACCCTGTGCGCCCGCCGCGGCCGCTAGCAACAGCTCGAGGAAATGCGCCTCGGACAGCGCAGCGCACGAGCCGGCTCTGCAACGACGCCAGCTCCGCCTGGTCCGCGCTCAAGTGCACATTCGCCGGCGCGTCCGCGATGAACGCAAGATTCCGCACGACATGCAGCACGACGCTCACGACCTGCGCATCGCGCTCCGCCGCACGGGACTCCCGCGCCCCGCCACTACTGGCGCGCGCGAGACAAGGCACAGCGAGCGCGAGCAGCGCACGCAGCACGCCTGGTTTGAGGAGCGCGGCCTTGTAGTGGAGATGGCTCTGGCGGAGCTCGGTGTACTCCGCGCCGGCAGCGGGGTCCTGCTCGTCACGGAGCTCGTCGAGTTCCTTGAGTTCCTCCGCGATGTCGATGGGCCACGTCATAGCCGCGACGAGGTCTGCACACGCTAGCGCGCGCTTGTCCTCGACGTGGCCTTTGCCCGCGGTCTCGAGAAGGATCGGGACGAGGTCGTTCGGGAGCACGCGTGCGGACCAGAGGAATTCGCGCGACGGTGCGCGCGTCGTCCGCGTCGTCTTTGCGCCAGAACCGCTTAAGGTCCTTCAGGCACCCGTGTGCCTCGTCGCCGAGACGGTACACGCCGCCCTCGTAGCCTCCGAGCGCGTTCACGACGTTGAGGATCGCCGGTTCGAGGATCGCGCGTCTGTGCAGATACTCGTCTGTTTCTCCCTCGCTAGCATCATCACCCACTTTTGTTATCATTTTGTCGTTCTATTCTTTTTTTCTAGAGGGGGTTGGGTAGCGGAGGGTATATCAAAGTGGTATTGGCGAGGACGCGCAGCCAGCAATGCTCCTCGTTGTGCGAACTGTCACAAATTCACGTGTCCGTGACAGTGCGCGCCAGTACATGCTTACGTTACGTTATCTGATGATGATGCCGTATTCCCTTTTGCCGCCACGTCCGAGTCCCCAGTTGTGTTTATCGCTTTGCGTGTGTGCCTTTGCATTCATTCACGTTCCTACTTTGTGCGGCGCTATTATAGCACCGACCAGGGAAGAAACTTGTCCCACTGAACCTGATCGATGCTCGGTTCTCATTTGCTCTGTCTCTTTGGCTTTCCCCATCCGCCAGGGTTGCAGCTGGCGACCGATCGCGCTCAGGAAAGACAGAAGCCTCGTTTTCAATTGAATGGATGAAAAGATATCATCTTGTCCCGGCGATCAGCGGCTTTGGTACTAGCCCGATACGTTCGCGTTCGTCCGCCCACTGCACCTTGAAGATCACCGGGCGCCAGAAGTGTAACCTAAAGGAGAAAGGCGAGCTTGTGATACTTGTACACCTGCACTCGTGCTCTGGAGAGCTAACTTGCGTCCTTCCTTGCCCTCCGCCCAACTATACACTATTAGGCGGGCGGTCAGGAACAGCGGTCCGAAGGATTGTCAGGTTGTCGGAGTGGCAATACCGCAGCACCCTGGAAAATCCGGCGGCTTAGTCGTCCCGAGCAGGACCAACTCTGTACAATACAAGTCTGGGATACTGTACACACCCTGATCTTTCTTACGTCCTAACGTCGGCGATCCAGGGCCTGGTCTTGTCGTTGACTAACTGACTCTGACGCCAGTCAATTCCGCGATTCCCATTCGCGAGCCCTGTGCCGAGCGCCCCGCCCCGCCTCGTTGTCCATTGGGCAAGGCTGGGACACTTGAATCTCGTGTGTCGATCTGTTTACGGCAAGTGATAACAGTTCTTTCAGGCACCCCCGACCATGGGTGATGACTGCTGTACGTACATGAACATGCCACTTGTGGTCGTACTGTCCAAGCCAGAGTCAGTCATCGTGTCAGTTACTACAGAAGCCAAGAAGAAGCACGCTTCCGACCCAACTCAAATGGGATGGACGGTCCCTCGTCCTACGCCCTGCTGCCAAAGAAGCATCGACCCTGCATTCGCATTTACAATTATCGGGGTATCCGGTAACCTATCAATTGACCACGCTTCCAGGCCAAGACCAGGCTCAACTTACCCAGTCTTACTTATCTCTTTCATATCCAATGAGGTCCTGCCCGACTTAAATACACACACACAAACACACATGCGTTCGAAATTCGAGTGGGGCCAATCGGCGTTCGGGACGGTAATAAGGCAATGGAGCCAGCTTCTCTCACCGCTCCGCAGAGTCTCGCAGATCAGTCCGAGAAGTTTGTGAGGCCTGGCACTGCCACTCCTTATTGGAGCCAACACTTGCTGGTGTTTTCTGTTCCCACCACCGGATGTTCCTACTTTTAGCCCCTCTCTGTAATTAATCCGATTCCGGGCGTGGGCACAGCGCGCCTGTCTATCGAATCGAATCAAAGGGAATGGATCCAAACCACTCTACTCTAATCCCCGTTGGCGTTACCTGCTATCCTTTTTCTTCAGTACATCGACGTGGGGAACCCCGTCGTCCCCTTTGGTTCACTTCCCTGCTTGTGTACCCCCATACGACCGCTAAATCACGGCTCCACTTGCGACCTAACGTATGGCGGCCGTTGGCCATGCGGATGCAGCTCTCTCACAGCTAAATCCTAATCAGCGGGCCACTGACTCCCCCCCACGTACGTTCGCTCACTCTGGCTTACAGTACCGACGTCGTGAGGCACACCCATCACGGTATCGCTACCGCGGCGGCCGGACACCCAAGCAACGTTAAACGATACAATGATGGGTAATGTCAATGACGGAGGGGCAAGGAAAATTGACATGATTAAGTTCGCTAGGTTGTCGTCTGTTGTACGTATGTATGCTGCCGTTGGTGGCCACTTTGTTGTTTTGCTGCGTTCCCCACTTATCCACACCCCAACGAATTCAAAATCAGTCGACGTCGGCTTTTAGGGCCCGCCGTTGTTGCTCTTCTTCTTGCCTGCCTTCTTCTTCTCGGCCTTTTCGCGCTCCTTGCGCGCTTCCTCCTTGGCCAGCTCGTGCGCCTTGTCATTGAGGCCGAGTCTGTTACGTGAAATCTTTTCTCATGGAATATACTCAATGGCAAGTAATGAACGTGAGAAACGGGGATACAGCGCACCTCGATGGCGTAGAACTGCGAACCGTGCGAGTAACGTCGGTGTTTTTAGTGTGTGTGTGTGCGAGACTATTATTCCCAGGCAGGAACGCAACAAACGGTGTCTCACCTGTATTCGCGTTACTGCATATATGTCATCAGTATGATATCAGATATCGAAGTAGACGACATCAGGACAAACCAAAGATCGTATTCGTCTCGCTGTACTCCTTCGTCGCATCCGTGCGGATCAGCGATCCAAAATTATAGTCTGTGATCTTCTTTTCGTACCTAAAAATAAAAACAGACCAGGCGCACGTCGTCTTGGCGTTCAGAGGACAAGCGATATGAAGGGGGGGGGGAGGGGACGCACGAATTGATAAAGGCACGCCATTGCTCCTTGCCCTCTTTACTCTTCATCCAGTCCTCATCGAGCACAACGAGGCTCGTATGCGGCGCCGTCGCAAACTCCGGGAACTCCCGCATCGTATGCTCGTAAATCTCATCGTCGAACCTGGCCGCGGCGCTCAGCTCTAGCCTATGTTCCCCAAAAAGCTTTTGTGTCACCTTGTGAGCTTCAAGTCACGCGGAGCGATCTTCTCTAGTAGGTTCCAGTATGTCTGTCGAGGTTGGGTCATCCCTGCGACCACCGTTGGGGGCAACGAGCGTACCTGCGCATGCTCGACGGCTTTTACCGCAAACCTGTAAACGCCGATCATCAACCCCCCCGCAAAAAAGGGCGATACGATACTTACTGTTTCTCGATCTGCAGCGTGGGAGTGCGAGAAGGAGCGGGCGGGCGGAGGGACGAGCGGTGAGGAGAGGCTCTCAGCCGGCAAAGAGAAGGGTGAGTTTTCACGGTACCTCGACGGCATTCTGCGCTTGATTTGGGTCGAATGTGCCCGCCATGGGTGGTATGTGTGTCGGTGGATGGGCTAGTCGGTGTAAACGGTAGAGGCGGGGTCGGGGTGGGGTGTGAGTTGGGTCAAAGTTGGGTCAAGTCGGCTTGGGTGCCAACTCGCACACCCACCAGCCAGCCCGGAAACGATCACGTGATCAATATCGTCCTAACAACAAAACGCTGCGTAAATTTATTCTCGGATACAGCAGCGCCACTTGCAGCAGATATTGTACAAAGACTTCTGATATTACTTATAGATTTCTACGTGTCGGTAACTGAAACGTGAACTCATATAAGCTACGGCCGAGCCCAAGGCGGAGCCTCAGCGCCATGTTCTAACAACAGTTTCCTCATTTCATCCCGTCCTTTTGGCGAGGCCACTTCAACTGGGGTCCTGCCCCACCAATCCTTCTCATCTACGTTCGCTCCGTAGCTGAGTAGCACGCGAGCGACCTCGATAAACCCCATGGACGAGGCTTGATGTAACGGAGTCGAGCGGTAGTCGTTACATGCATTCGGGTCCGATCCATGTTCTAGTAGACGCCGCACGACGCCGATCCTCTCTCCTTCCGGGGGCCACTCATCGTAGGATATGGTGTCATGTAATGGTGTTTGGCCATAGTCAGACCGCGAGTTAATGTCTGCGTCGAATTCGAGCAACGCTTGGACAGCCTCGAGATGCATATTGAATGCTGACACGTGCAGCGATGTCCGGCGGCCAACGGTCCGGGCGTTTACATCTGCGCCATGATTGAGTAGCCAGCGCATCATATCGACGCTTCCAATGATCGACGCTGCGTGTAGTGGAGTCCTCTCATAATCGCCTCGAACATCGACGACCGCGCCATGGTCATAGAGTAACTCCGCGACACTGAAGTATCTCTTGAACAAAGCTGCCGGAAGCGGAGCTCGCACCTGACCACCTGGATTTACATGTTCGGGGTGCTTCACAATCAGACGTTCTGACAGGTCATAGAACCCACAGAACGCAGAATAGTAAAGTGGGGAACCTGCAGATGGTTCATAGTCCGAGAAATAGGGCAATTCTTCCGGGGGGTCGTTGTCCATGTCGTGCACCCGGAGCCACGCTGCGAAATGTGGCTTGGAGCTGTCAAACAGATCATCCATCCCATCTTGCACGCGTGCTGACACCTTCTCGAATCGCGCATGCTCCACCCAGTGTTCAGCAGCATATTCAACAAGAGGAAACCCTTCGGCATCAGCGTGTTCGTCAAGCCGGAGCAGTGTTCCCAGGCATGCTTGCGCCAGGATCGTATGCGCTGGCTCGAGGCCAACATGGAACTGGGAAACATCTCCTTGTGACTTTGCCAGACGAGCCGACGTCAGGTATTCCTTCACCGAAAAGTGTGAGAATTGCACTACCCGGGAACGACCGTCTGGGACAACGGCGATCAAACTTGAACACGTCGAAAGTACAGCTTCTTCTTGGTCGTCCCATCGCCAGTCATCCTTCAACTTCGGAATATCTTCAGAGCTTGACGCTTCAAAATCGAACTGCCAGTAGTTCCGCGAGCTCCTCGACTCGAAGTGGTCGGACGGCAACAGCAAGGCACTGTAACAGACGACGCGCGTCATCCTTTTTAGTCTTATTGATGCCCCTCAATATCCGCTCGTATGTTTCATCCAGCGTCTCAGGCAATTCGTTAAGGAATCGGCGCAGGTTCGATGGGAAGCAATGTCGCAGCGCCTCTAATTGGCAAAATACCCATCTAAACCTGTTCGACAACATAAGAATCGCCTCTTAGCATACAATAGCTCGATGCTCTCACATTCCGTCAGGCTCTCTCTGTCAGCGTCTCGATCACAAGCTTCTTATCGTCTGCTCTCCATCTCCTCATCGCCATACTCGAAGGTGAGTTGACGACAGTTCGGACATAGTCAGCGATGTCGGTTTGTTGTCCACTTTGGTTATGTAAGGAAACCGAACGAAATGCCAGTGGCTCCAGGACAGCTCGGATAGTCGACCTCCGGGCGACTGGTCGCGCAAATGTGAAGCCTCTTGCAGGTCAAGGTCGACGAGTTCCTTCACAAGTTGAAGGACCTCATCACGAGGAGACGGGATCCCGGACGAGTCTGGACATTCGTCGAGCGCATCCAGGACAATGAAAATTGGTCCTTGCCCGGGCAGTCTCAGCATCTCTCTGAGGCATTCTTTCAAGGTGTCGTCACTCGGTTGACGAGCGCCGTTTTTGTGTGAAGTGTACATGCGGTTGAGAATGCCACAGTAAAGGCTAGAGGAAATCGAAAGCTGGGATACGAGTGAAAGTAGCAGATCGTGACAGGTTTGCTTGTTGAGATCCCTGAAGTCGAAGTAAAAGTAGGCCATGATAGGCCTGACCCCGCTTCGCATACAGCCATAATGTCTTGAATAATGGAGGAACTGATAAAATGGACTGAGTCCCGAAACGAAGCAGGCAAGGAATAACAAACCATATAACGCTTTTCCCAGAGCCAGCTACGAAGACCGAGATTTATCAGGAGATGCGAGCACGAAAAATGATGACAGAAACGCACGCTTTCCAGTGGATCCACAAGAGGGAGCCATTAGACTTCCATTCGAAGAAGATACTGTCTCGGAAGAACCACACGGCGGTTCCCTTGTGTTGGGCCTTTTGTGCAATGTTGTGATTTGTGGACGGATCTGCGGGAGAGAGCCATGCCCGTACGAGTTGTGTTAACTGATTCCCTGTGAGTAGGTTCAAGCTCGAGCGGCAGAGAACAGTGACGTTAAGGGATCACGAACACTTGATTTCGTCTACGGCTGTTTGCGGTCATGCTGGATAATTAATTTTGCTTCCGTTGCTGCGATCCTTGCCTCTTTCCCGTCTGAAAGTAGAACTGTTAGAGGTATTGGTGACTGGCTGGACATGAGTTGCGCACTGTCGATGATCACTTGGACCTTTTCAGTCAACGCCCTTGCACTCTGTCGCCTATATCTTCCACTTCGTCGCCTATATCCTCCACTTTACCACCCACAACGTTAACTATTATCACCAATGTCGTCTACCTTGTCGCCTATGCCGTTCATCTTGCCGTCTATGCCCTTCACTTTACCGTCCACTACTGTCACGTTGTCGTGGACAGTGTGCGTGATCTTCAAGACCTCCGCAAGCGCCATTCGAGCTTCCTCTTGCGTCAACCAGTCTAGCTTCTTTATCGCATCTTCAAGATCAGCCCTTCCGGCTAATTTCTTCAAGAACTTTTCTACACGGACCTTCAGTGGGGATTGAGAGACAGACGATCAGAAACTCACTTGCCTGATCCTCGCCTTAGCTCTTTCGTTGCGATACCAAAGACCTATAAGTACTTCCACCATTATCTCCGTGATTATGTCTGTCATCGCCGTAGTCGGTGTCACCTCTGTATACGTTTCTAGCCGTTTAAAGAAGAACCCTATGCGTTTGAAGAGCTCTGCGAGAGTATCTTTGCTTGCTGCAACATCCTTGGCTGCCTATAAGACCTCCAATATTAGAACGATCTGCGTAATGAACAGATAGGATACTCGCTAAAAGGAAGACACCAATGCCCGCGAAGATCGCTTTCCCAGGCGAAAATACCTTCAATACATCTTTCAGAACAAGTTTCAAGGCTTACATTAGCTCAAGTGTTGAGACTTACTAGACCAACGCCCTCGGAGAGGGCAGCAGAAAACGCGTACAGGACATTCACGGTTGGGATCAACCACTTTGTCAATCTCTCATCGCCACCGTGAGCTTGGTCGAATTCCCGAACTTGATCTTGAAGTACAGCAAGGATGGCACTAGTAGAGTCGCACGATTGCAACTGGGAGGCAAGCGGGTGTGTGGTAAGGTCTTGCTTGGTCTGCTTTTGATACGATTGCAAGGCACCGTTGAATATGGCCTGAAAGCGTGAGGAAGATGTAGCCGTGGCTGGTGGCCGGGACATGACAGGAGTGGCGACTGCGGAGGAAGAGACCAATTTATGGGAACGATGCGTACAGATGAAGGCAGGATGAGGAATGTGAACAATGTGCAGAGGCGTACTACAGTACACCACCTGATGGTCAGTAAGAAGATATCGGCGACTGCCGACGCCAATGTGGACGTCACGATTGGCACGAAGATAGACGCGCAGACAGACAGGGATGAGGGCAACAGTTGCCAGAGGTACGGTCACGCGGAGGGTCTCCAACTCGATTCACTGGAATTGTACTCAAAGTGACGAACTAAGGAACACAGGACTATCGGAACGGACTCATATCTTATTCAGAATGGAAACCTCTTCCCACACCCGGGCGGTCTGAAGCGGCGAACAGTTTCCCTCGAATCGAGCAGCCGCGCGACGTGCAGTACTTCGAGACTTGGATGAGCGTAAAACCAGCCATAGGGAACATGAGAAACCCACAGCGCCTGGCTAAGCTCGGGGCAGTACTCGACTCTGTTCCGGAACTCAACAATCGCAAAACGTAAACGCGTAAGCCCCTACCCACCTCTCTTCATATATATTGTCTGCCAAAGCGCTGCACACCCACATTCGCAATTTCTCACTCTCCCATGACCCAACGCGCAACATTGATCTGCAGCCTTTCAGCTCCAGAAGGCCATCCACGCCGACATTGGTTCCTTTATAGAGGTCGCCGTGCAAGTCGTCGCTACTAATGCTATCCTACGTTTCTCTGATTGGTGCCATAGGGGCGAAGAGTGGAAGTCATTTCGCCTCTCGATACGTTCTCGTAGCCCAACTTGGCGTGCTCAACAATACCGGGGCACTCATTCGACCAGTTTCATTCGTGCACCAGGGCAACCATGTGCCGCAGCCACATTGTGGAAGATGGAGATCACGTTTGGCGAGGAGTGAGCATGGCGGTCTTTTATTTGGCGGGGTTTTACTAATCTGCAGGGGCTACACAATATGGGTATCGTAAAGTTGGTATGTTTAGAAGGAGGTCTCAACCAACCTGTCACAAGGGGCGTTCGACAGCGATCGGGGACTTCGGCTCGTCTGATGCGCATAGATCTGCTCTGCTGTGTAGAAGCCGCCTGAGTGTATGCCTAGGTTGATAGGAATCTTAGTACAGTATATGCGGGTTATGTGAAGGACTTCCTTCCGTGATGATGATGGCTTTACCCGTCGGGTCTGGGTGACCACATACTCAGGCTACATGCATACTCCAGCCCGTGCCCCGCCTGCAGGAAACGCATTGATTTTCGCCATACACCTCCCCATTTGGTGCCGAGGCCCTATTTGGTCTCAGGCTTCCCTCCAAAAGGGCGTAATGCCATGTCCCAAGAATTTCCAAGATAGAGACGTGATCTCATATGGGTGGGTTGCGCTGAGCATTACTGTACTATGGGTCCGAGTCTGTGCGCCAGGTCCGGAGAAAAAACTTGTTCCCGATTATGAGGAGCGAATGTACAAGTCAGCCAAGCAAGGATCTCCTTTCCCAAGAGGAGAGCCCCGTACGTATCCCCGCATACGAACCCACTGCGGTCGATAATACGATCGTACTGAGTATAGAGTCCGGTCTAGGTAAGGAGAGGAACGAGTTCGTGAATCGATGGTACCTTGGTCATCTACAGTGGGGTGCTTGGTGGGGTGATCGAAACGCACGAGGTGCAATCCACATATAAAAACAGTTGGTACCTAGTACTAGAGAGCGAGGGCATCAAGAGCCCGTAAGTGGTTAGGTCACAACAGAAAGAGTGGGCCTGGTGTGCATGCATCCAATAGTAGCACGAGCTCAAAATTCAATATTCAATAGGTGCGTCGCGTCGTGGTGTTCATACAAAAACTGGAGTTGTCTACGGCCTATTACATTGTGCATACGCAATGTTATGCCCGCTCCACGTTAGCATCAATTTTTTTTAACTTTTCAAAATACTTTTGCAAACAGCTCGCGACCTGACATAGAGGGCGGGGATCACCCATAGCCTTCGATGATATCTTAGACCACCTATAAAACTTTGTAAAAAAACGGTGTTTCGCACCGATTTTTCTCTGTCGGGGGATTTCTGTGACCAATCGCTCAAAGAGGTGCTGCTCTGAGATGAACCACGCCTAATTGTACGTTTCTGACTTCAGCTTCTCATTCATGGCCACGAAAAGGCATTTGTCGGGCTCGGAATGCTGGTTCGTTTGAGAAGCGAGGATCTTGGCCTTCGTTGTGATTGCTGGTGGGTGAGTTGGAGGCCGAGGGGAGCAAATGGGACGCGCGATGAAGGCATTTTCGAGTTCACTGGTTGGTGCAGACATCATCAAGGCGACAGGGGTGAGCGTCGCTGCTACCAGCCCCCAGTCAGTCGTCGCGATGTCAACGTCCGCGCTCTCGTCTCCAATATCGTGGCGGATATGCACATCCGACGCCCAGAAAGTCAGCGCACCATTATTACAGAGAGGTATTTGGCGCGGCTTCTCCCTTTCACGTGAAGGGCGAAGGTCCCTTGGTGCCAATCCAGGTGCCAATTGCTCCCCATCGGGTGAGTCAGATGAGAGCTCAAACGAGGCGAGAACTGGTTCGATGATAAACCGCCTCGCTCTTCGTACAAGCTGCTGAGTTGACGACAACGCAGTTTGTTGTGTACTTGGTGGTTGGTATAGTGTATAACGCGTTGCACGGAGACGAGCGGGACGAAGGCACGGAGGGGGGTAGGACCTTTTCGTGTCTTCGACAAGAATTGATAAAGGCACCTCAGTGTTCCTTGCCATTTTTGTTCTTCATCCAGTCCTCGTCGAGCGCAACGAGGCTCGTATGCGGCACAGTCGCAAACTCCGGGTACTTGCGTATCATGTGCTCGTAAATCTCGTCATCGAACCTGCCAGCACTCAATTCTAACCCAGGCCCCCCAAAGTGACTTGTTTTGTCACCTTGTGAGCTTCAAGTCACGCGGAGCGATCTTCTCCAGCAGGTACCAGTACGTCTATGGAAGTTGGGTCATCCTGCGACGACCGTTGGGGCAACGAGCGTACCTGCGCATGCTCGACAGCTTTCACAACAAACTTGTAACACTGATCATCGACCCGCGGCAAAAAGGGCGATACGATACGTACTGTTTCTCAATCTGCAGCGTAGGAGCGCGAGAAAGAGTGGGCGGGCGGACGAGCGGTGAGGAGAGGCTCTTAGCCGGCAAAGAGAAGGGCGAGTTTTCACGGTACCTCGACGAGATTCTGCGCTTGATTTGGGTCAGATGTACCCGCCATGGGTGGTACGTGTGTCGGTGGATGGGCTAGTTGGCATAAAGGTAGAGGCAGGATCGGGGTGGGGTGTGAGTTGGGTTAAAGTTGGGTCAAGTCAACTTTGGTGCCAACTCGCACGCGGCACACCCACCAGCCAGCAGGAAACGATCACGTGGTCAATATACTTAATAACAAATTTATTCATTCGATACAGTAGCGCGACTTGCGGCTTCATGCTTCACCAAGCAGCTACTGTATACTATACAAAGACTTCTGATATCACTAATAGATTTCTACGTGTCGGTAACTGAAACGTGAATTCATATAAGCTACGGCTGAGCCACAGCACCATGTTCTAACAGCAGTTTCTTCATTTCATCCTGTCCTTCTGCCGAGGCCACTTCAAATGGGGTCTTGCCCTCCCCATCCTTCTCATCTACGTTCGCTCCGTAGCTGAGCAGCATGCGAGCGACCTCGAGGAACCCCCTGGACGAGGCTTGATGTAACGGAGTCGAGTGCTTGTCATCACATGCATTTGGGTCCGCCCCATGTTCCAGTAGTCGCCGCACGACGCCGATCCTCTCTCCCTCCGGGGGCCACTCATCGTAGGATATGGTGTCGTGTAATGGTGTTTGGCCTTCTTCACTACGCGAGTTAACGTCTGCGTTGTATTCGAGTAGCACTTGGACTGCCTCGAGATGCAAATTGAGCGCTGCCAAGTGCAGCGCTGTCCGGCGGTCATCCTCTCGAGCATTTGGATCTGCGCCGTGATTGAGTAGCCAGCGCATGATATCGGTGCTTCCACAGATCGACGCTGCTTGTAGTGAGGTCCTCTCATCACCGACTCGAACATCCATGATCACATCATGTTCGCGGAGTAAATCCGCGACACCGAAGTGTCTCTGGGACAAAGCTACCAGAAGCGGAGTTTGCATCTGACCACCATGTGCATTTACTTGTTCAGGGTGCTTCATAATAAGCCGTTCTGACAGGTCATAGAACCCACAGAATGCAGCGTAGTAAAGCGGGGAACCGGCCTGTGAAACGTCGTCCGAATAAAAATGGAAGCTGTCCGAGCCGTTATAGTCAACATCGTGCACCCTGAGCCACGCTGCGAAATATGGCTTGGAGCTGTCAAACAGGTCATCCATCCCATCTCGCACGCGTGTTGACACATTCTCGAATCGTGCATGGTCCACCCAGTGTTCAGCAGCGTATTCAACAAGAGGAAACTCTTCGGCATCAGCGTGTTCGTCCAGCTGAAGCAGTGTTCCCAGGCAAGCCTGCGCCAGAATCGTATGCGCTGGCTCGAGGCCAACATGGAACTGGGAAACATCTCCTTGTGACTGTGCCAGACGAGCCGACGTCAGGTATTCCTTCACCGAAAAGTGCGAGAATTGCACCACCCGGAAATCACCGACTGGGACAACGGCGATCAAACTTGAACACGTCGAAAGTACAGCTTCCTCTTGATCATCCCAACGCCAGCTGTCCTTCAACTTCGGAATCCCTCCAGAGCTTGACGCTTCAAAATCGAACGTCAGTAGCTCCGCAAGCTCATCGACTCGAAGCGGCCGGATAGCGACAGTAAGGCACTGCAACAGACGACGCGCGTCATCCTTTTGAGCTTTATTGATGCCCCTCAATATCCGCTCGTATGTCTCGTCCAGCGTCTCGGGCAATTCGTTAAGGAATCGGCGCAGGTTCGGTGGGAAGCAATGTCGCAGCGCCTCTAGCTGGCAAAATACCCATCTAAACCTGTTCGACAATATAAGAATCGCCTCTTAGCGTAGAATAGCTCGATGCTCTCACATTCCGTCGGCTCTCTCTGTCAGCGTCTCGATCACAAGCTTCTTATCGTCTGCTCTCCATCTCCTCATCGCCATACTCGAAGGTGAGTTCACGACGGTTCGGACATAGTCAGCGATGTCCGTTTGTTGTCCACTTTGGTGATGTAGGGAAACCGAACGAAATGCCAGCGGCTCGAGGACAGCTCGGATATCGACCTCGGGACGGCTGGTCGCGCAAATGTGAAGCCCTCGCAGGTCAAGGTCGACGAGTTCCTTCACAAGTCGAAGGACCTCATCACGAGGAGATGGGATCCCGGACGAGTCTGGACATTCGTCGAGCGCATCCAGGACGATGAAAATTGGACCCTGCCCTGAGAGTCTCAGCATCTCTTTGAGGCATTCTTTCAAGGTGTCGTCACTCGGTTGATGAGCGCCATTTTTGTGTGAAGTGTAAACGCGGTTGAGAATGTCACAGCAAGGGCTAGAGGAAGTAGAAAGCTGGGATACGAGTGAAAGCAGCAGGTCACGACAGGTTTGTTTATTGAGATCCCTGAAGTCGAAGTAAAAGTAGGCCATGATGGCTGATCCCGCTTCGCATACAGCCATGATATCTTGAATAACGGAGGAACTGGTGAAAAGTAAGTTCCGAAAGGAACGCAGGAAAGGAACAACAAACCAGATAACGCTTTTCCCAGAGCCAGCTACGAAATCCGGAATCTGTCAGAAGGTGCGAACCCAAAAAAATGCTGACGGAAACGCACGCTTTCCGTGGATCCACAAGAGGGAGCCAGTAGACTTCCATCCGAAGAAGATACTATCTTGGAAGAACCACACGGCCGTTCCTTTGTGTTGAGCCTTTCTTGCAATGATGTGATTTGTAGAGGGATCGGCGGGAGAGAGCCATGCTCGTAAGAGCTGTGTTAATTGATTCCCTGTGAGTAGGGTTAGACTCGAGCAGCGAGAACAGCGATGTCAAGAGATCACGAACACTTGATTTCGTCTACGTTGTTTGCCGTCTGTTGCATAATTAGTTTTTCTTCCTTCCGGTCTGAAATTAAACACGTTAGAAGGTATTGGTGACTGGCTGGACATGGGTCGCTCACCACCAATGACTACTTGGACCTTTTCATCAACGCGTTGCACTCTGTCGCCCATATCCTCCACTTTTCCACCCACATCGTCTATTTTGTCACCGATGTCTTCTACCTTTTCACCCACGTCATCTATCTCGTCGCCGATGTCGTTTACTTTGTCGCCGATATCGTCTACCTTGTCGCCGATGTCGTCGACTTTATCGCCTACATCGTCGACTTTATTGCCCACGTCGTCGACTTTGTTGTCCACGTCCTCTACTTTGTCGCTCATGACGTTTACTTTGCCGCCCATCTCGTCTACCTTGCCATCTACGCCTTGCACTTTGCCATCGACTACTTTCACGTCGTCCCGAACAATGTGTGTGATCTTCAGTACTTCCGCAAGCGCCATTCGAGCCTCCTCTTGCGTCAATCTGTCAAGCTTCTTGATCGCGTCCTCCAGGTCAGTCCTTCCGGCCAACTTCTTCAGGAACTTCTCTACGCGCACTTCAGTGGGGATCAAGAGACAGCCAATCGGAAACTCACTGGCCGATCCCCGCCTTAGCTCTTTCGTTGCCATCCCAAATATCATCAGCACCTCCACCATTATCTTCGTGATTATGTTCGTCATCGCTGCAGTCGGTTTCACCTCAGTGTAGCTTTCAAGCCGGCTGAAAAAGGACCCTATGCGTTCAAACAGCTCTGCGAGAGCATCTTTACTAGCTGCAACGTCCTTGGCAGCCTATGAGACCGATATCAGAACGATCTGGGTAAAGAACAGATAGGGTACTCGCTGAAAGAAAGACGCCGATTCCCGCAAAGATCGCTTTTGCAGGCGAAAACACCTACAAAACATAACTCAGAGAGGTTCACATTAACTCAAATGTCGAGACTCACCAGACCGACGCCCTCGGAGAGGGCAGCAGAAAACGCGTACAGAACATTCACGGTCGGGATCAACCACTTCGTCAATCTCTCATCGCCACTGTGAGCCTGGTCGAATTCCCGAACTTGGTCTCGAAGCACAGCAACGATGGCATTGATCGAATCGCACGATTGCAACTGGGAACCGAGTGGGTGCGCGATAAGGTCTTTCTTGGTCTGCTTTTGATATGACTTGAAGGCGGCATTGAAAATGTCTTGGAAGCGCGAGGAAGTTGCGCTTGTACTTGATGTCTGGGACATGACAGGTGTGGCGACTGTGGAGGAAGCGACCAAGTTATGAGGAGGTGAGGACAGGGACGAGGAATGTGAAGACCAGGCAGAGGTGTACACCGCCTGGTCAGGTGTCCTAGGAAGACGTCGGCGACGCTCCACCGGAAAATCAAATCCGACGGGACCAGGAAAGACAAAACAGACCTAATCTCTCTGGCCCGAACCGACTGCTTCATATCCTAATCTCTGAGTCTGCGTATCTGATATGGGTCCTAAGATGCGAAAGGTCAATCCAATTAAAAACCCACTCAGAGCAAGAAATCAAGAACCGATGGATACAGGCAATTAACGAGAGACTCACGAATGACAAAATAACCGCGACCAAGATAAAAAGATGTGGTGCCATGGTGCAGTCAGTGGACAGCACATGGAAGGAAGCCCTCAGCCGGGAACGGGAATTACCACCCAACTGGATGAAAGACAGTGAGGTTTTAGTGGGTATGAGAGCACGTAGCGTCCGGTTCTAAGATGATCACGTGCACTGAGTCCCACACTACCCCAACACCATGGGGCGTGCGTAAAGGCATCTTCCCTCACATCTGGGCTTCGGCCTGGCTACATGCGGGCTAGATAGGGCTGATGGTAAATCTCCTGCTATCTAGCACTTATTTTCGGTAATTAGAGACAAGGTAGTTACCGGAAATAAAACGCTCTCCAAAAAAAAAAAAAAAAAAAAGAAGACGTCGGCGACTGCCGATGTAACGTGGATGTGAAGATAGACGCGAAGATAGACGCACAAACAGATATTGTCAGGGTAGCAGTCGCCAGAGGTGTGGAGGGGCTCGAATTCCATCCACTAGCGAGAGAGGGCATCAAGAACCGGTAAGTGGTTAGATCACAACAGAAAGAGTGGGCCTAGTGCGCATGTGCATGCATACAGCAGCGCGGACTCGATGGGTGCGTTGAGTCGCGGCGTTTGTACAAAAACTGAAGTTGTCTACGGCCTATTATATTGTGTATACGCTATGTTACTTTCACACCAAAAAAAATTTCAACTTTTCAATAAACGGCTCGCGACCTAACATGGAGTGCGGCGACCGTCCATAGCCTTCGATGTCTTGGACCACCTATAAATTTTAAAAAAGACGTGAACATTCACGTTTTCCTCATGCACGGACAGCTTGAAGAATGGTGTTTCTGACCGATTTTTCTCTCCGTCGGGGGGTCGCAGTGAGCAATTGCTCAAGGAGGTGCTGCTCAAAGATGAACCACGTCTGCTTGTACGCCTCTGACTTCGGCTTCTCATTCTTGGCCGCGGAAGGGCATTTGTCGACTCGGAACGCTGGTTCATTTGAAGAGCGAGGATCTTGGCCTTCGTCGTGATTGCTGGTGGGCGGGCTGGAGGCCGACGGGAACCAGTGAGATGCGGGTAGGGTATTTTCAAGTTCGCTGGGTTAGGTGCAGACGTCATCAGAGGTGAGAACTGCTACCAGCCCCTCGTCGGTCGTCGCGATGTCAACGTCCGCGCTCTCATCTCTAATGTTGCAGCGGATGTGCACACCCAACGCCCGGAGGGTCAGATCATCCTTTTTCGGAGGTGTATGCGGCGCAGCTGCCACATAATGATCTGCCATAACTTTCATAACTCATGGGCCATCCGACGGGAAGAACCCCTCATAACTCATGGGCCAACCGACGTCGGCCGACGCACAAAATTCTTCCGGAATTCATGGGCCACCCGACGTCGGTTCCGATGTAGGAATTGCTAAAGGAAGTAGCAATGTTTCCTTCTATAATGGAAGAATCAGATTTCCGGGTCATTTTCCGAAACAGATGAATAAACACTCATTTATTTCCTGAAACGGAGGAATCATGACCCATGTTATTTCCTGAAATGGGAGTACCAAAACCCATTCTCAGAACATAAGATTTAACACCTGTGTTATTTCCTGAGATGGACCCATGTCATTCTCCCATTTCGGGAGAATCAAAACCCAAATTATTTCCGGAAACGGGGAAATCAAAACCCGTATCATTTCCGGAAATGGGGAAATAAAAACCCGTATCATTTCTGGAAACAGGAAATCAAAACCCAAATCATTTCCGGAAATGGGGAATCAAAACCCTATCATTTCCCGAACGGAAACCTTAACACCTGTGTCATTTTCCCGAAATGCGGAAATCAATACATGTGTTTCCTGAACAGAAATCCTAACACATATTATTTCCAGAAATGGAGGAATCAAAACTTGTGTCACTTCCAGGAGTGGAAGTCTTAGCTTTCCGTTTAACTTACCAAAATCACCTTCAGTAGCTTTCTGGAATCCAAGAAATAACATAATAACCAACTTCCATGAGTTATCTATGATGGAAGCATCACTTCCCTTGTAATTCCTGTAATGTAGAGATTGCCTTCCATTGTGATACATGAAATAAGTGGAGTGATATCATTGATTTACAGTTTATGGGAATAGATCAGAACTAGGATACACCTTTACATAGTCTCTAAATGTTTTAATGGAGAAGAGGTGATTGGGATTAGTGCCTTTACAGAACTCCTAGATAGTTCCTCCCATGCATGTGCTTGGTGAGATGCATATGCTTCATGGCCAGGAAGCAGCACCTGTGCTGCCATATCCATCCTGGTCTTCCAATGCTCCGCCTTGGAATGAAAGTAAGCCGGAATCCATATGGCTTCATTATGAATACTGTGTTGTTCTTCCTTCCACCTCTCAAACTGAGCTTTTGCACGAAGCCAATGAACTCGGTTAACTGAAATATCTGTAAGCATTCATCATATGGCAATGGATGTTGGCCTACACTCATCCATCCAAGTTCCATCATGCCTTTCAGAGACCCCAAAGCTCCATATCCATGGGAGCTGTTTATTGCGTTGTCCCACCTGTGCTGCTCCAAGGATGGTTGTGCTGATGCGAAGATCTGTGGGGTGGAGGGGTGGTAATTCCGGAAAGTCTCCGGATTCTTCCTGGACCTTGATGTATGCATCCCGCGCCATGCAATAGTTCCGGGCATGCTCATGGACTGTGCTATCAACACCATGAACTGCAGTCCATGCACGGGTCTTTGTCTTTTGTGTACGGGCATCCCGCACTTGTGTTCGGAAGAGTGCAGACTTGAATCCTAAAGCAAGGCGGATCCTGTGGATGGAATCATTTGCCTGAGCATAGCGTAGCTTAGCTTCCTTCATTGCAAGAGACTTGATACTGTGGCTTGAACACCACTCCCATCCAAGGGATGACGGAAGAAGGAGGGGAATGTCCTCAACATTGGAACTTTCCATTCCCAAGCCATCAGAAGTTGGGCACCATGGTAATGGCCAGAAGGTCCAAGGCCAGGATTTCCGGAGCCATCTATGTCATCCACATTGTCATATTCAGCATAGTCCCCCATAGACCATACCGGAACATCATCTGTATCCTGATGATGGTGTAGGAAGGTGTCTGCCTGGTGCTCAAACATATCAATAAGCTTCTGTATGCGATTGCGCTTATTCTCAAGGACTTGTGAATCTTCTATAGTGAGCCTTGATCCCTGACTCCGGAGCTGATAGCGGATTGCAAGTCTGGGTAGGTCATTATTCAATGAATTAGGAAGGATCCTTGTGGACATACTGTAATTCCTGTATCTTAAGCCCACATGAAATCCAAGATGTCTCACCCTGGATGGAATGGTCCCTGCTCTCTTCCTCAGTAAGCTGTTGCTGGATAGCAGCCCGGGATGGGGCTGGAGACATTCATCAATTATGGGGGGAAGATTTCGGATTCAGACCACACACCCTTTTCCTTCACAGTGTCATAGATATCCATGGAAGATGGGGTTTTTTGTCTCTCCTGTTGAGCACCCTCATCATCCTTCAGCCATTGTTCAGATTTATGCTTGAAGTGTTGATTGAGTGCCTTATATGCCTTTGCACTGGCATCCAAGCCAGAGTCCAGTCGCTTCCACCGCTTTAGTAGTGATGGGACTTTCACATACAAGTGTCATTAGTGTTGTATTAACATATGGGATAG
Source organism: Lactarius indigo (assembly GCA_025766275.1). Lineage (NCBI taxonomy): Eukaryota > Fungi > Basidiomycota > Agaricomycetes > Russulales > Russulaceae > Lactarius > Lactarius indigo. The sequence continues at coordinate 516,822 of JAFKAC010000012.1, read as the reverse complement.
TCCGGATGGATAATACATACCAATCCTAACCAGCTTCTTCCAGTTGGAGTAATTGATGTGGGAATCCAATACCTCCTGCCTATGGTCCAAGGACATCCCTCGGATGCTGCGAGAGATATTATTCAGGGGTGCCCACAAGGTCTCGATTATTTCTCCATCAACCTGCTTTGCTCCTGGAATGTAGCTGGGAGAAAACCTTGGCAAGCAAGAATCCTGGTGCCCATGGATATGGAACAGTCCAATTCCCATCCGGAGTGTCAGTGAGCTTGGTAGTGAGAGTTCCAGACTGCATTTGACCCTCTCCTGGAAGTGGACTCTATATTGGCACATGATGTCATACATGACAAGAGCCACAGGGATGTCCTCCATATTGTATGAGAGTGCTTTGCATATGCTGTAGTCCATATTGATTTGCCTATCGGAAATGGTACATCACTTCCGGATATAGGGATTCCAAGAGAACATGCATACCTCTTTCCTTTCTGGAAATCCACCACAGATGTTGGAACAAAGAACCCATGGCAGCAGGCAGTTGCACCAATCCCTGTGACATCAAGGTGTGTCCTACTAGAATTTGCCTGTTCAATGGCTCTGTAGGTATTACATGTGCTGGGCTATAAGGCCATTAGATAAAAGGATCCGGGTAAGGAAGACATCACATACTTGGGCTATTTCTTTTCCGCACTGGAGATGAGCCTTGTAGGAATCAGGGTTGGCCATGAATGCCATTCCTGCTGATAATGCAACATCCTTGTCCCCGGATCTATGGCGCATGTGTTCTGCGGAAAAGTTTCCGTCCATGATAAATGTCCGGATAAGCTGGTCACTTCAATGGGGAGTATGAGTATGTGGAGATGCCAGTTCATAAATGACATACGGAGGATATAGTGTCTTCCAATCCTTAGGAAGATTGATTCCAGGCTGTGGGCATGCAGGGCAGAATATTGCCATGGCTCCATCTGGACAGCTCTCTCCTTCTGACTGATGTCCAAGCCCACTTTCCATCCTGCCCTTGAGGTCACGCCACTGGCGAGATGCTCTCAGAAGTTGCTTGTAACGGTTCTGTAAACATTTATTAGATCTGGATGTGGGTGGATGGGAGTGTGTGTATGTATGGATGAAGACATACTTGCACATTGTTGGGAAACATCTTGCTTGTCATGCTTTGCAGCTTTGAATAATACTGCTGGGCTGTGGTCTTGCATTCCAGGTTATCCAGAATGAAGTCCTCCAATACTGTGAATGTGAATAATGTTTCTATTTGCCAGAATGTGGATGGAAATAGCCTGGATTGGAGAAGCTGCTCGCCAATATTGTCCATTCCTGGGCAAATGCAGAATACTACCTCCATGTCGAAGATTCCACTTCTGTCAACAAAAGTGAACAGTGGATTACCAGAGTCCGCTGTCCGCACTCTGCTGGAATCACTGTCATTAGAATCCGGAGACATATCCAGGGAGTCAAAGAGTCTGTCAGAGATATCCGGATTAGTGGATGGGCCTTCTGGCTGTGGAGTCTCGCGAGGTGTAGGAAGTTGGCCAGAATTATCTGGAGAATCAGGACCCTCAGAAACAGATGCAAGAGATGCTGAGTGGGCACGTCTCTTCCCAGAACTCCTCTTTCTACTAGTGGAGACTGCTTGTGCAGCTCTGATTCCCTAAGGTAATATGAGCACTACAAGACATTGCAAGATATGTGTGTCCATAACTACCTCAACTGTTCGTGGACATGGCATACCACCATGCCCGATGCACAATACAAATCCGAGGGAGTGCAGAGTTACTGGAGTGTAGTGGGTTGCATTCCATAGTAGTGGTCTGTGAAATGGGGAGTTCCTGTGAGCTTCAAGACAGCAGTCCTTGCAAAACAACAGTGGTCCAAAGCAATCCGGACACTTTATTTCAGGTTTCTTGCTGCACATGGAACACTTGTCAGATCTTCCCCGACCTTCCATCTCCAGGAGAACATGGAGATATCTATCCCTGAGCTCCACCCACTGTTTCATTGGAGTCTACATCTGATCAGGATAGCTACATGATATGAATAAATGTGAGACATACAGTGGCCTGTTGGGTGGCTGTTGAGTCGGGTTGTAGCTGACCATCCTCTTCTGTATTGTGGAAGTCATACTGTTGCTCTTCCGTGTATGGGTCCATCTGCGGGTCTCCAGGGATGTGGAGAGGCCTCCCAGAACCTTTGACACTAGCTGATGGAATCTGCAGGTGTGCATCCTTCTGGCGTGCCCGTGAAGGCTGTCCGGATCGCTCCTTCTGTGGACGGACAACGGGAACAACCTTTTCCGTTGTCCGGATTGTACCACGCTTCGATTTGGTGTGCTTGATGACGACCTCCTCGATGCCTTCAACAGTTTCAGGAATGATAACATCACGAGTGCGAGGCATTTCCTGTATAGCAGTGGATAGGGAATATGTATAGAGATGATGAAGCTGGGTGTCTTTGTATGATTTGGATGATGTCTTAAATACCCTGTGCATACTGCAGAAATGAGTTGCGGAATATTCTACAGATGTGCCCTTGTAGAGTGTACATCAGGGATCATACAAATCAGCGGTTCCATAGTATTCTAGGCCATCCGGAGTTCTACAATATCCGAACAATGCATACTGGATTATCAGATGTGGGCCATTGCATCCTGCATATCATTATTTACTAAATCCGCCAGTGGAGGCTCCTTCTACTTCCGCTTCAATATCCATACCATGTGCCTCCACCTCTAGTATATCTGACCTATGCAGGACAGACAAGGGATCTGAACTCTGCTGGGAATCATGCTCAGACACATCTCCCCTGTTCCAAATATTGTACAATTCCACTGCCAGAATATAGATGTTCTCAAGGTCAACACACAGACACTGGGAAGCATTAATGAGCTCATTGAGCTGGATAACACATGAGATCTCCGAAAGTCGGGAGTGGGGTGGAGGACATACCCTATCCAAGGAATGTTCAAGTTCCTGTGATTCTTCATCTGTGTCGGGAATATTGCAAATGATGTCATCTCCATTGTCCGATCCATACATATCATCTTCATCAAAGGATTCCAGACCAGATGAAGCATCATCTTCTGGATTGGAAACCCCAGTATAGGTCCTGGTAAAGGTAAGATGGACATCCTTTATGGACATATCAATATCCTTCTCTTTTGATGCCTTCTGGATGTCAGACATGCGAGGTTAGATGTGGGGTGAGGTAATAGGGGGGTGGATGGACATAATACTATACATGTGGTACTTAAGCAAATCCATGCTACAACCTACTGTCTAGGTAGATAATGATTAGAGATGTGACAACGCAGCTCATACCCCTCCAACCAGGACACTGTCTGTCATTCCAATCATACTACACATGCCAGTCCATATTCCAAAACATGTGACCATGGCCTACTCACATGTTTCCTGCATGCAACAGATACGGAATGTGTGTCACTGCTTGAATAGTCCGAACCCCCACACAGAGAAGTTCTGCGTTTCCGGAATGTTTCAAGACGTTCCATGATCTTGCTCGTGATGTGCCCATGACCTGCATATGCCAATGATCTGTGTATGCATCCATTGTATGGAGCGTGTATGGAGCATGTTAGGAAGGCTATAGGAACCTCTTACAGTGCACCTGTGACTCCTGTGTATGTACCCAATATGGGGCATGGGCAGATTGTTTCAGGACTGTCCCATATTGATCCTGGAAACCTTGCTGGAAACATCCTGTGACATGCGACAGTATTCCATGATGTGCTCGTGATCCCCACATGCGTAATCCATATGTGCAATGCTTAGAAAGCTTCGGAAACGTCCCATATGTCACCCGCGACACACAGAAGTGATATATTATGCATACGAATTCCGGGACGATACTGTTGTGAGCGTACCGGAAACCCAAGCGGAAACCTTTGACGGAAACCATGCCGGAAACGTCCTGTGACGCGCCCGTGACTCCCGGATACATGCGCCGGTATCCCGTGACGTGCTCGTGATCCTCATATATATATTGCATACGTCCCATGCTTGGAACGCTTCGGAAACGTCCCGGACATAACCTGCGACACGTATAAGCAACATAATATGCATACGGATGTCAGCATCAGAGCCTTGAAGATATATAACATACTATAGATGGGGTAATACAAGACAAAAGTAGATAAGACAAGCGTTATATGATATTCCAGCATCTAGGTACGTCCGCGAGACGATTGGCGCGACCCGACCCTCGACTGTGCTCCACTAGAGGTTCCCGCACGACTTGAGCGATTCCGGAGACTCTGGCGAGATGCTAGGAAGGCGGAAAATGTGAATACGCATCCGGTAAATGTGGATGCGAGTTACGACGTACCTGGGGCCTGTGGGCGGTCGGGTGGGACTTCGGAAGGGCCAGCGACACCTGCATCGCTGATCATCATACGACCAAGCCCCATGCTGGAAACTGTTGAGGGGGCGCCACTGGCGCCACTGGCAACAGAAGACGCGCTGGGTGTGGACGGTCCAGGTTCCGTGAAAAGCGGAACAGCAGGCATCCGGAGGCGTAGGGTCGACATATTAACATTACCTGGTCCTTGGGTACACAGGGCACGTAGGATGACGTCCGTATTGTGCATGAAGTCGCGCATGGCCGCAATGTGGGCCTCTTGAGTGTTGGACATGTCGTCCAACCTCTGCACGACTTCGTCTGTGGGTCCGTTAGCATAATACAATGATATCAGACAAATGGGAACGCACCGAGTGATTGTTTTTTCTTCCCTTTCCCGTTCTCCTTCCCTGTCGCCACCCACTGAGGGCGGGGGACACACTTGTGCCTCCGCTTCGTACACCACCTGCATGCTGTTCCCTTCCTCCCGGCGGGTTGTGGCTTGCATTTGTGGTTTGCAGCCTTGCAAGGGCCACATGCGCGCTGTAGCACACTGTGAGTACGGAAACAGGAATAGAGCCATGAGGGACTTACCGGATCCGGCGGCCCAGTTTCCAGTTCCGAGGCGGAATCGTCAATGATACTTAGACGTCGTCGACGAGATCGACGAGATCCCTGCAGATCCTCAGCCTCATCAGAACTCACAATGGTCACATTAACGGGTTTTGTGCGCGTGGGAACAGCAGCGTGCGGAGGGACACCGGACACAGGTTCCATGGGGACTGGGCGCACGGGAACGAGTTCCGTGGGCTCGGGCTCTGGAGAAGAAGGGACGTCGCCTGCGCCAGTAGTTGTGCGCCGGCGGCGGGTAGTACGATGGGCTGCTGTGGGGGACTGGACTGCGACACACTTTGTGGCCTTCTTCGGCTTGCGCGGCGTTTCTCCCCCATCATCCTCTTGCATCTCAACATCCTCATTGACCGTGGTAGCATCCTGAACGGATGCAGGAACTGGGCCGGAGGGCTCTGCACCACTGTCAGAACCCGTATCAGGAGGGGGTGGCGCGGGACGCTTTCCAGATGCTTTGGACCCCGCCTTAGGTGGCGTTACGTGGGGAGCGTCTGGAAATAAATGGGAATAGCTGTTACGGGAGTGAGAGGAAGATGTGTAACATACCTGGAATATCATCCACATCCGAACGCAGAGCCGGAAGCCACCACCAATCCGAGGGATTCAGAAGCCCAATGAGTGTATTAAGCGTCTTCATATTAAGCTGGCTATTCCACGACGGATTATTCGCTGCACCGTCATCGCATAGCTTGGAGACGTCTTCGAGCTTGAGTGCAGCGATATCCGGCACCCTGGAACTGTCCGTAGCGCTATCCCATTCTTCAGCAACATATGTGATTATCGGGTGCATACGCAGCTCTGTCGTTCTGTCTGAATACTTCCCAAATATCTCATTTACATCGTCCTATATAGTGAAAACATCAAATTAGCGTGCAGTTCAATATATTAAGGGATACTAGCACTTACCAATTCCGAAGCAATGCATGTCCTGTACCAATCGTCGTCCACAGATTCGATATTCTTCTCCCTATACCTGAGCGCAAGGTCGAAGCGGATAGCAGTGCCCATCAGTGCTTTTTCATCTGCAGTAAGCTTGTCCACATATATCCTGCGCTGTGGGGGCATAGTGGAAGCGAGGGAATGTGCGGAAATGGACTACAGGGAGGGGGGGGCGGACACGCAGTATTTTCCGTTGCTCGTGGGAAGTCTCCCATGCCCGAAGACCAGTTTCCGAATGGAGCTAGATGGGACCCGATGGAACCCGATGGAACCCGACAGTTCAGACAACTTATCCGAATTTCGGACATTAATGATCACATGGCCTCGCCTCATGTGTTGCCTATTGATGTCTTGCATCATTCAGAAGCCTATCGGCAATCTGAGGCCTGGAGTTCAGAGTCGAGACCCTAGTACACCAGTGTCATATCGTATAGGTCCACTAGAAATGTATCAGAAGGCATTTTTGATGACATAGTCGACACGCATTTTGAAACCCACCACTGTAGAATCACCTACAGCCCATAGATCAGTAGAGAATGTTGCATACAGGTCCGACCCTAGTTGGTAAATTATTTATACTGAAACAGGGGCTTCCAGGTCAATGGGCATACGTTGGAAAGATGCCTCCACGCCCTCCCCCTTCCCGTGTGCAATCCGGACAGCATTCTGCTGAGGGTGATCCATCCGGGCATGGACCCCCACTCTCTACCATATCATCTGGCCATCTTTCAGAACCCGGACAGACAACACCATCTTCCACAGTAGAGGCGCGGCCTTCCACACGCTACCGCTTCCTCAAGAAGCGCAGTCCGGCCACTGCTGTGCCTCCTGCTACAATCGAAACTTCCGTAGCACCTTCCTTGCCTTCGCCAGCGGTATGCCACATCTACCCCTCCATCAAAAACCATTCTCATTTTCCACAGAACATATCGGATATGTCGGCGACAATACTAGTGGAGCCCACTGAGTCCGATCCGTCTCCACCAACTCACCATGCCCGCCGTACCGCCTTCCTCCATAGGCAAAAGGCAACACTGAGGCAGGACACCACCCCGGATGCACCTGCATCTGAGCCAGAACCCGCCACTGACCCGTTGCGGGTTACTCCAGTTCCACACGCTGCAGGACCTTTGTCACGTTTAGACTCGTATGGACACATGACTCGTAACCCTTACTGTACCGGTTGCAACTACGGCGGTAAGGTAGATTAGTTGCGGACTTACTTACGGTGATACGATGATACGATAGGCGATAGGGAGTGATAGCTGACTGATGACCGACGCCACTAGTACAAGTACTAGTAGTATTAGGGTTCGAGTTGTTTCTGCAATACGTTGGACGCTACCATACTGTGACTCATAGCAGCGCTTCTAAGCCTGCTCGACTTGTATTTAAACTGTCTTGCGAAGACCAAGATACGCCATCTTGGTCTTCTTGAATCGTCACTTGTTTTCTCTCTCTCTCTCTCTCTCTCTCTCTGTCTCTTTCACCTTTGCTTTCTTCATTGAAGTTAAGTGCGCCTTCGAGCGTTCACTACTGTCTACGCCTTGGACCTCCGCGTCTTCAAGACATCCGCTAAGTTGTTACCGCCTCCACCGAGCTCAAGTCGAGCTAACGTCGTGACGACGTTACATTAAGACCAAGATAACATCGTGGCCGTAACAACCAGAGACCAGTGGACGAGTTTCCGTCCCTATTCGCTCCCAAGAAGAGGAGAACGTAACGTCCCCACGCGCTTTCTACAAGCTGCGAGCTGGAGGGAAAGACAAGAAGAAACCGGATATTTCGTGGAATTTAACGGACCTAGCAGGTTCCGACCAGTTGAGTTCAACTTCGACCACTTGTGTTGGATGGAGGTTACGTGGAACCCCATAGACTCTCAGTGGGACGTCATACGACCAGCAGGACCTAGATATCAGTGCGACATCGACGCCAGAGAGCTCAACAGCAGAGCAGACTGGGGCCCCATCGACGGGCAAGTACGAGAACACTCTACCGGAGAAGTGATATCGGAAGAAGGAGAGGAAGAACAAAGCCAAGACGAGAGTGAAGGACGAGAGCCGAACCAAACGGAGACTAGTGGAGGAGCAATACAAGATCTCCTCATCGAACGAGCTGAGTCCGCGCATATCACAGAACCAGAACCGATTCACATACGGTCACCAGCCATTATGGCCACAATAACACGCGCAATGGAAGAGGTTGCGATTGAAGAAGCACGCACAATACGAGAAGAAGCACGAGACATCCTCATGCCAATTAACCCTGAAACTGGCGTACGAATGACCGCAGACGACGCGGCCATCTTCCGAGCCATAGGGTCAGACCGAGGAGACCCCCCATCCGGACGACAACTCGCACTCGACCTTCCACCAGGGGTTGGAGGGCCAGACGGAGACCCGCCACCGCCACCCGGGGGAGGCATCCCGTTCGACCTACGAAGAACAGAACCACCAAGAATGCCACCAACGGGACTGCCGGGAGGCGGAGGGGGCGGTGGAGGAGGAGGAGGTGGGGACGCCGGAGGAGGAGGACACCATAACGAGAAATTAACCGGCGAGCCACCTTCCATTTTTGACGGAGACAGACTCAAAGTAGACCAATTCCTGACGCAGTGGCATGTCTACTGGGGCATGAACTTAGACGCCCCTATCATGCGCAACGATTACAGAAGATGTCTTCTGTTTCTTTCTTACATCAAGGGCGGAGCGGTCAGCGAATGGGTCCTGTCCTTCCTGAACTGGCTCAACAGGCAAATATAACGAGGGATTAGTCCCTACACTTGTGACCTATGGGATGCCGTAGCAGACAGATTCAGCCAAAGATTCGAAAACACGCTAGAAAGAGAACAAGCCCAAGCCATACTACGAAAGGGCTTCAAAATGGTGGGAGAAGACATTGACAAGTACGTCAATGATTTTGAACAGCTTGCGCGGAAGGCTCACTATTGCCTCAACGAACCCCAAACCATCGACCTCTTCACGTCGGGTCTACCCAAGGAACTGTTCAAGAATGCGTTCCAGTTCGACGACCCGGTTACGTTCGACGACTGGAAACGAGCCGTCCTCAAGCGGCAAAAGAATTACATACATCTCAAGGCGCGACTCAATGAATACAAAAACACGACGACGCCGCCAAAAAAGCAAGGCGGCAACGCAGGGTGGACACTCCCCCAGAACCTACCGCAAACTAACCCATGGGCGATGGATACCTCGGCTGACCGCGCCAAAGTAAGACTAGCAGGGTCCGAAGATATCGATTTCAACAAACTGCCACACCGCGACTGGCCTATGCCACCGTTTCCACCAAGAGGGGGACCGGGAGCCCGAGGACGAGGAAGAGGGGGATCTCGGAGGGACTTAAGGAACGTCCTGTGTTATAACTGTCATGCTCCTGGCCACCTCTCACGACATTGCCCACACCCGCGCACGCAGCAGCAATGGCAGACTGCCCCATCCAGCAGTCGCATGATCGAAACTATGGGATACCCCCAAGGGCCCGTCTCACAATACGCGCCATCGCAATACGCGCAATCACAATACGAGCCGTCGCTGCCGGGATATGCGACGCCCGTCCCTAGTGCAACACCGGCTCCGCAAATCAAGGTGGCAAAAATGGCGGGAGAACAAGCGAAGGAATGGCTGACGCAAGTAGCCAATAGTACGGACGAAGTAAAAGACCTCATACTCCAAGATTTGTGGGGAAAGGAGGGTTTTCAGAGCGCCTGAACCCATCAGTCTGGGTGAGGGCCTTACAATGTAATTCTGTAATCGTGACAACGCGCTATCGATCTTTGCGTATTCCAGTGATCGTCCGAACGAATTACCAAACGACTGAAACGAATGCGCTTGTGGACTCAGGAGCCACCGACAACTTCATCAAGCCAGGAGCAGCGGCCCAGGCAGGAATCCCGATATGGCCATTAGAAACACCCTGCAAGATATGGAATATAGATAATACAGAAAACAAAGCTGGGTTAATCACTCATTACGTTAACCTAGAGGTGAAAACACGCGGACAGATCAAAAAGATGACCTTTTTGGTCACAGACCTCGGGAGCGAAAGCATGGTGCTGGGTTATCCATGGCTGAGCGCTTTCGAGCCCACACTCAGCTGGGCCACGGCAACCATACATCCGGACATGCACCCAATAATCTTAGCCACTAACGAAGAACTACTTACCACACCCGCGATACGAGCCCTAATCACGACAGAAAAAGAAGCGATCGTTCAAGAATTAGAACAAGAAACCTTCGCGCGGGCCACTACTTCAACAGAGTTGGCCATATCAGCAAAGCAACAACAAACGGCGGCTGTGCTGCCACCAGTGTATGCGGAATTCAGCACATTGTTCAACGAGCAGGCCTCCCATCGCTTCCCACCATTGCGACCATGGGATCATGCCATCGACTTCAAACCGTCGGCACCCGCGGCGATCGACTGCAAGGTTTACCCCATGACACAAAAAGAAGAAAGCGAATTGAAGGAGTTCCTTGACGAAAAGTTGAAGCAAGGATATCTGCGCCCTTCCATCTCCCCGTACGCCTCATCCTTCTTCTTTATCAAAAAGAAGGACGGAAAACTGCGACCAGTCCAGGACTATCGGGTCATTAACTCACACACCATTCGCAATCAGTACCCGCTGCCGTTAATTCAGGACCTCATCCTCGACCTTAGCAACGCACACATCTACACGAAGCTCGACATCCGATGGGGCTACAACAACATCCGCATCCGCGACGGCGACCAGGAAAAGGCGGCGTTCAAAACCAAATTCGGCCTTTTTGAACCCACGGTCATGTTCTTTGGCCTCACCAATTCCCCCGCCACCTTCCAGGCGATGATGAATCACATCTACCGCGACACGATTGCGAAACACGAGAGTCTCGGCACTACGATACGTGTTTACATGGATGACATTGGTATCGCCACTCACTTTGACCACGATCTGACAGCCCATATCGACGCTGTCCGTGACGTTCTGCTCGTCGCGCGGGAGCACGACCTCTATTTCAAGCTCGAGAAATGCCTGTTCCATCAACCACGGATGGATTACCTGGGGGTAATCCTTGAAAGGGGGGTGACCCAAATGGACCCCATAAAAGTTCAAGGCATCAAAGAATGGCCGACGCCAACAAAGGTCAAAGATGTCCGATCGTTCCTCGGATTTTGCAACTTTTACAGACTTTTCATCCGTGGTTTTGCAACTCATGCGAAGCCACTCACTAAACTAACGCGAAAGGACGAGGAATGGCGATGGACCGAAGAAGAAGACAAGGCGTTCAACACCCTAAAACACCTCGTAACAGAGGAACCAGTGCTGGCGCATCCAGTCCTCCAAGACCCATTTGAATTGGAGGTAGACGCCTCCGGATATGCGGTGGGAGCCGTACTATTACAACGAAAGTCTGACGGAAAGCGACACCCCATAGGCTATTACTCGGCCACACTCTCAGAAGCAGAACGCAATTACGACATCTACGACTTGGAACTACTCGCGATAGTCAAAGCATTGCGGAATTGGAGACCACTGCTCGCGGGAGCCCCTCACAAAATCAAAATATATTCGGACCACCTCAACCTGCAATACTGGAAGTCGCCACAGAAGATCAGTAGGCGAGTCGCAAGGGAGGTGCTTGAGCTCTCTGAATACAACTTCGAAATTCACCACATCAAAGGAAAAAGCAACGGTAGAGCAGATGCGCTCTCAAGACGACCGGATTACGACCAAGGAGCGAGTGACAATAGCGAAGTCGTCGTACTACCCCCCGAATTGTTTGTACGAACTCTCAACACTGCGCGTACCTTCGTCGCAAACCCCAACCTGCTGCAACCACGTCACCAACAGGACGGCGAAGTAATCAAGATGTGGGTAGACCCCCATCGCCTCAAAAAGATAGAAGGAGAGTGGTACAAAGACGGCAGGTTTGTAATCACCGGACCTGCCTCGACGTACCGCGTACTAATACATGACCACCACGACCTGCCGATACACGGCCACCCTGGAGTGGCGAGGACGCAGCGAATCCTAGAACGACATTACTGGTGGCCGCGACTGCGGAAGGACGTATACGAATACGTACAGGGTTGTGCCGAATGCCAGCGAAACAAAGTAAACACGAGGCCCATACGGGCGGCGTTACATCCCATTACGCCCGTATTGGAGGCCATGCCCTTCCAAACCATAGCCGTGGACTTTATTACCAAGCTTCCACAGTCGCAAGGACACGACAGCATACTGACCGTCACGGACCACGATTGCAGCAAGGCGTCTATCTTCATCCCATGCCGAGAAGAAATAACGGCTGAAGAAACAGCAGCCCTGTACGTCGCTCATGTGTTTAAACGCTTCGGGCTACCGCGCAAGTGTATCAGCGACAGGGACCTGCGGTTTGCGTCAAAATTCACCAGGGAAATATGTCGAATTCTAGGCATCCAGCAGAACATATCAACGGTGTATCATCCACGCACCAATGGACAGTCAGAGCGAACCAATCAGTGGTTGGAACAATATCTATGCTTCTGGGTAAATGAGCGTCAAGATAACTGGGCCGCTTATCTACCCATCGCAGAATTCGTGCATAACAACTGGCCGCACGAACACACGAAACAGTCGCCTTTCCAACTCCTAATGGGGTATGATCCACAAGCGGACTGGACCGATAAGCCATCTCCCCTTCCCCAGGTCACAAGGCGACTAACACAACTAAAAGAGGCTAGAGAGGACGCCCAACGCCTCATAAAACGAGCTCAAGAAGCATGGGTCCATAACAAAGATACGCCCAAATTCAAGATAGGGGACCTCGTGTGGCTAGAAGGCAAACACCTTCGAACCAATCAACCCACGGCAAAACTAGCGGCGCAACGCCACGGGCCATTTCGAGTGACACAGGTGATGTCCCCTTACAATTATCGATTGGAACTCCCTGTCCAGTGGAGCATTCATCCAGTATTCCACATCGATCTTCTCACACCATACAAACAAACCCCCTTTCATGGGGAGAATTTCACACGACCACCGCCGGAACTGATCGATGGCGAAGAAGAGTACGAGGTCGAGGCCATCCTAGACTCTCGGCATTTCGGCAGAGGGAGGCGACTCCAATACCTCGTCAAATGGAAGGGGTACCCAGACTCGGAGAACCAGTGGGTCAACAAGAATGACGTCTTTGCACCGGAAGCGCTTCGTCTTTATCAGGAAGCGCAGGCGCACGGAGTGGTAGTTAAAAGGGGCTCAACCCAGGCTCAGGAAAGTCATCCCCTCTTCCTTCGCTCTACAACCTCCACTCTCATGCCCACTTCCCCTCTGCGACATGTCACCCAAGCAATCCTCCTCGACTCCCTTGCAGAAGACGCTCGAGCTCTCCTCGCTGAAGACGACGAGACTGAGATTCCCAACACCCAAATCACCCCGTACACACCTGTCGGCCAGCCAGAGGGCCGCATCACCGCACAAGAATGGGCCAACGTCCTGGCCCGATTCCCAGACCCAACGCAACAGCCCGACGACGAATCCGCCGTCATCCACGTCTTCTGAGACGAACAGGGGGCGCGCGAACCCATCGCTGCCATCCCCCCAAGCGACGACCTCGTCGGCGTTCGCGGAGTTTTCCCGAGCAACGACAAGCGTTCAAGCTCTCCTGGAGTACGAGTTGGACGGTTGGAGGAGGGTAGCGGCGGAGTGGCAGAAGGAACAGTTAGACTCAGCCGCGGCCCGACTGAGAGAGATGCGCGAGCGGCGGCAGCGATGGAGGCTGCTGAGGCTGGCCATGACGACGACGATTACTACCCGGCACGCCATGCCTTCCTTCGAACGAAAAGCGACCCTACTAATCCCCGCATCACACCCTGGCTCGTCAACTCCGACGGGTCCGCCATGTATCGAGGACGTGTGCATGTACCAGGTGCCGCAGACCACCGTCCCTTCACCGCCGCTGACGACCCCGCGCACGTTATTGCGCCTGAAGGGTTCCGGGCAAATCGACGACCCCATCACATTCCATACCCCATCACCGGACCCGACGGCGTAGAGAGAGACGCGTTGCACGTCCAAATCATCGGAGGGGCTGACCCCCTCATCCTGGGGGTTATACCAGGCTCTCCTCACTTATATGGTAAGCCCCTCTACGCCGAACCCCACGTAAGCGCCGCGCTGCGCCCCACGTACCCTCACGAAGACCTCGTCATCTTCGCCGCGGACCGCATCACGGACCGCGCCCTCAATCGCATCAACGACGAGACGCTCACGGCGGAGGTCACGCGCTATCGCGCCGCCAGCTTTGAGCTGGAGCGACTCCGGGCAAGGGTGGCGCAGCTGCGCGACATGATCGCTTGTGCGCAGAGCGATAGGCAAGACTCCATCTACCGACTGGAGCGCACCACCGCACTCGAGCGCATTGCCGACGAACAGCGGGATTGGCCGGCTAGGGACTTTCGGTGAGTCGGGGTCTCACGCTAAAAAGGGGGTGATGTCACGTTTAGACTCGTACGGACACATGACTCGTAACCCTTACTGTACCGGTTGCAACTACGGCGGTAAGGTAGATTAGTTGCGGACTTACTTACGGTGATACGATGATACGATAGGCGATAGGGAGTGATAGCTGACTGATGACCGACGCCACTAGTACAAGTACTAGTAGTATTAGGGTTCGAGTTGTTTCTGCAATACGTTGGACGCTACCATACTGTGACTCATAGCAGCGCTTCTAAGCCTGCTCGACTTGTATTTAAACTGTCTTGCGAAGACCAAGATACGCCATCTTGGTCTTCTTGAATCGTCACTTGTTTTCTCTCTCTCTCTCTCTCTCTCTCTCTGTCTCTTTCACCTTTGCTTTCTTCATTGAAGTTAAGTGCGCCTTCGAGCGTTCACTACTGTCTACGCCTTGGACCTCCGCGTCTTCAAGACATCCGCTAAGTTGTTACCGCCTCCACCGAGCTCAAGTCGAGCTAACGTCGTGACGACGTTACAACCTTCCTGTGAGCTACAGGAAGCCGCGGATCCAGAGATAGCTGATGTCCTTGACATAGCTCAGAGCATTGTAAGTCCCAAGATGGCACACGTTCATGGCGAGTTATTTTGAGTCACATACACCCAGACAACATCCACTCTTGGCGTCGCAGCCGTTTCCGACGGGTCACAGGAAACCGCACGCAGTCCCGGAACGGCTCCAACTATGCAAGAATCTCATGGTGCTACAGGTCCGGCGGAAGAGGGCGCTGGCGACATCTTGCAGGAAGTCCAACACACGGAACCCGTACTCCACGAGGACGATGTAACTGATAGACCTGAGGCAGTGACTGTTCTTGACAGATCGCAGGTCCACGAAGCCTTTCAGCTACCAGATAGTCCAATACAGGAACGGAGCGCTATGCCCATTCCCATCGACATACAGGATGTTACAGCCCCTCCTACAGCACGTGTTCCTGATAGCCCACAGTCGGTGGAAGGTTCTCACAGTGGGGAGAAGATGGATACCGATTCCAGTCCACCGGAAGAGGAAATAATAAGTATTCCTGAGAGTAATCTTATACCTGTTGCATATGTGAGTGGTGTCTTGTCGATTGCGGTTTCCTGACATTTACACACTCCCATAGGTGGCCAGGGCACCATATCCGCATGTCGCTTCCGGGCGCCATTTCCCTGCTGCCTACAGGGGGCTGCTTTCGCTTGACCCATCCGATCACTCTGGGGATCTCATGGAGAGATGCACGATACTCATGGGCGTCGTAATGGACCTCTATTCTGATATCTCATATATTAGGGATGGAATTTACAAGACCAGCGGCCGGGACAAGTGACGTAGTTACAAGGAGTCTGTACTGAGAAACACACATGTATTCAAAACGAGCTCGCACACTTTCTATGTACCAGTAAATACCTCATACATATGTGTGGACGGGTGAGCCATACAGAACTAAAGTTATGAATGGATCCCATGGCAAATGTCTCCGCCATCAGAGGAAGCACATTCTATTGTACAAGGAAGCATCACTTCCGTCTCAGGAAGTATCACTTCCATCCGGTGAAACATCACTTCCATCTGAGGGCGTATCACTTCCATTCAAGTATCAGTTCTAATCCGTAACATATCACTTCCTTCCACAGTAAGTTCACTTCCGTCTCATCTAAGGAAGGATTACATCCGTCTACGGATGGATTGTATCCATCTACGGATGGATTGCATCCGTCTACGGATGGATTGCATCCGTCTACGGATGGATTGCATCCGTCTACAGATGGATTGCATCCGTCTACGGATGGATTTCGTCCGTCTACGGATGGATTGCATCCACCAATAGAAGGATCATTTCCATCCATGGAAAGATCACTTCCGTTCACAGACATCATCTCTGTCCATGGATATATCGCTTCCATCCCAGGAAATGTTACCCCCTTGCTACATCTGTAGATACATCCGTCTGCTGTCATCTACCTGGATTGAAACTAAACATGAAGCACATATTAAAATAAGTGGTTTCACATATGTCTCACACAACAGACATATTGTTTCAATGTGATACCTCCAGACATGTTTCCTAAATCATCTGCAAATCCAGCATTCACGGAACTGGAACTCAAAGACATTAGCCAGTCTATTTAAGGCTCACCATATGTGGTACAATTCCACAAACACCATATACATCTCCCACACATTCTTACGTCCTAATATCATAGCTATGCAATCCGACCATCTATCCGGGAGCTCAGCTGGGGAGTCTGAGATCTCTTCTCCATCTATCCATGCCTCAGACAAAGGTTTTTCCCTAACCCGTCAGGATGCCACCATCTTGAAGGGGTATGTGGAAGAGTTCCAAAAGGCTGATACAGAGACACGGAAGACTATCCTTGAGAGGGCTATGGGAGACCTGTATGCCCTTAGGCCTCCAAATACTGGCTTTGATAAAAAGGAGGCTAAAAGGGTATGAGCATTGAGAGTTAATCCATGTAAAGGCTCACTGATACATATGGCTCCAGAAAATCAGAACCTGGTTTTACAATCACTATTCCCGTCCTCATCGTCAACTTATCAAGTTTACTCGGAAGTGGTCAGCCCGGAATGCATTCTACCATGAGAACAAGGAAGAGATTATGGAACTTGCACAGAGGATTTCCGGTGGTGTTCCTGGATCTCAGGCATTCTTAGGAGCTCTCCAGGATGCAACAACAATGCTTTGGAAACAGCTGACTACAGAGGAACAAGAACCATATGTCGAACTTGCAAAGGAGTGGTCAGAGGACAGACCCCCAAGGGATATCCAAGCCAAGTGAGTTTCCACCCATGTATTCATGATCCACACACATAATACACCTTGTTAGAATGGCTCAAGCAGCTTTCCGTGGCCGGATAGTTAGGGACTTCCAAACACAGCTATTCAAGACATGTGGAATGCGCTCAATTGTTCTGGTGGCTTATGCAGACAAGGACGGAAACCCAAGAGCTTCAATGTAAGTCTTCCTAAGATGTATCCAGCTGCAGCACTACCTTTACATTGCCACATATTTGTAGGGATGACTGGAACAGGGTTCTGGATGATGGAATGTCCTTTTCGGACTTCTGCCCAGACTGGAGAAATGCCATGGTCTGGCAGGAGTGGATGAAATACAGCCGGAAGTGCTTTGGACCCGGTTTGTCACATTTCCACACATCCATCAACATTATCTCATATTCATAGTATAGAGCATGACCAAGTTATCCCTGCGGAACATTCAAAGACACTCAAGAACAAAGTGAAGATTGTTGTGGATTCAGATGGGGAACCTGAAATTCCTTCCATTACCCTAGATGATGGCTATTCAGCAAAGGTCGTTCAGTCAGCTCTTAGGGATTATTGTAATGCTCATATCAGTGAGTTAAGGATATTCCCTTTACAGTTCTATGATAACACATATGAGTTAGGATTCATCTCTGGTAGGAAGAAAGCAACTATCCCTTGGAGCAAAGTCTGCAGTGATCCAGCTGCATGGATTGAGGAGGAATGCTTCCCAACTGGATTTCCATGGGTGGATCCATCAAAGCTCCGTATAGTTCAGGTGTTCAGGCTGCTAGACCACTGGAGGAAACGCGAGAAAGAAGGATTAATTCTATTGATCTGGAACTCATCCTGTGAGCTACTTACTGATAGAGATCAGGCGGTACAGCGGATCCAGAATCCGAAGCGGATCCAGAATCCACAGCGGATACAGAATCCACAGCAGACACAGAGATGCTCAGATTCCAATGAGTCTGAGTCAGACACTAGCAGTGAAGAGGAAGACTTCTCAAATGAAATCAATGGTTTACAATCTCCAACTGTGACCCCACCTCTTCCACCATCGCCATCTTCATCTGCCCTCAGTAGAAATAGGGAGGCTGAACAGACATCTGCTCCTAGTGAGCAGCTTACCATTTCTCTTATGGCCATACAAACTCATGCATACTATTTTATAGCCACTAGCAAATCATTGCATCCTCCTCCATTGAGCATATCAAGGGCGGAAACATTTCGGAAACATCCAAGGACTGGGACAGGACCTCCAGTGGGATCTGTGCCATATAACAACCCTGGTGTGCCCAAGCCCCAGCAAGGACGAGTCAAGCGAGTGGTCAAGATGACAGATAAAGCCAGGTAAGTAAGCACAGTAAAGACATATACTGTGTGATCTGATCATTATAAAGGAATGTAGATATTGGCAGGGGTTCCGGTGGACTGGATCCAACATATCTTCAGAGAGGCAATTAGTGATACAGTGATACCTTTGTAGAAATTTAAGAACCTGTGGTTGTTGGATTATCCATTCTGGAAACCATATGAATATTTGCTTGTCCATTTGAGAAAGACTGATTCATGTATATCATCTTCCAATGTATGGGAGTCTATATGAAAATGGAGAGCTGTAGACTGTCTTACAGTAAAGGGAGTACCTTCCATGATGTCTCCGATAATGGGAACTTGAGTTTCAGTGAGGCGCCTGCACAGGGAACCTCAGCTTCAGTGAATTTTGTGTGACAGGAAATTCACTCTCTGTGAAATATCTTATGATGGCAACCTCACTTTCCGTGAATTGTCCCATTATGAGAGACCCAGTTTCCGTGAATATTCCAGTAATAGGAAGTGAGTTTCTGTGAATATTCCTGTGGTGGGACACTCAGTTTCCGTGTGGTTTTCCATCACTGTAATATCATTTGCTGTGAAGTTTCACATCACGGAAAGCTCAGTTGTTGTGATATTTCCTGTGACAGGAAGCTCAGGTTCAGTCATGTTTCCTATGATGGGTAACTTAGTTTCCGTGTATATTCCCGTCACTGGATGATATGTTTCTGTAAATATTTCCGTCGAGGACAACTCAATTTCCATGACTTTTCCTGTGGCAGGAAATTGAATTTCCTTGAATCTTCCCGTTATAGGAAGAGATGTTTCTGTGAGTCTTTCCGTCACGGGAACCTCAGTTTCCGTGACTTAACCCGTGACGGGAGGCTGAATTTCCGTGAACCTTCCCGTGACGGGAAGATATGTTCCCGTGAGACTTTCCGTCACGGGAAGATATGTTTCCGTGAATCTTCCCATGACAGGAAGATATGTTTCCGTGAGACTTTCCGTCACGGGAACCTCAGTTTCCGTGACTTAACCCGTGACGGGAGACTGAATTTCCGTGAACCTTCCCGCGACGGGAAGATATGTTTCCGTGAGTCTTTCCGTCACGGGAACCTCAGTTTCCGTGACTTAACCTGTGACGGGAGACTGAATTTCCGTGAACCTTCCCGTGACGGGAAGATATGTTTCCGTGAGACTTTCCGTCACGGGAAGATATATTTCCGTGAATCTTCCCGTGACGGGAATATATGTTTCCGTGAGCCTTTCCGTCACGGGAACCTTAGTTTCCGTGACTTAACCCGTGACGGGAGACTGAGTTTCCGTGAACCTTCCCATGACGGGAAGATATGTTCCTGTGAGACTTTCCGTCACGGGAAGATATGTTTCCGTGAATCTTCCCGTGACGGGAATATATGTTTCCGTGAGCCTTTCCGTCACGGGAACCTTAGTTTCCGTGACTTAACCCGTGACGGGAGACTGAGTTTCCGTGAACCTTCCCGTGACAGGAAGATAGGTTTCCGTGAGTCTTTCCGTCATGGGAAGATATGTTTCCGTGAGTATTTCCGTAACGGGAATCTTGGTTTCCGTGACTTAACCCGTGATGGGCAATGAAGTTTCCATAAATATTCCCGTCACAAGAAAGCGAGTTTCCGTTACTGTTCCTGTGACATGACACCATGTTTCCATGAATCTTTCCGTTACGGGAAATGTGTTTCCATGTAGTTTCCCATCGCGGGAAACTGTCCTTCTGTGACTTTTCCTGTCACGGGAAACTGTTTCTGTGATCGTTCTCATGATTGTCCCATTACGGAGCACTTCACAGAAACTGAGTATCCCATCACGGGAAACTGAGTTTCCATGAAGTCTACCATCATGGGATACTTACTTTCTGTCATAGCTTCCATCCTGGGAATAAGAGCTTCTGTTGAGTTTCCCATGATGGGAAAGTAAGCTTCCATGAGGCCCACCTTCTGTGAGATCTCTCCTGACTGGATTCTGGGCATCTGTATAGGTACCCCCATTTCAGGAAGTAACATGGGTCATGATCCCTCCATTTCAGGAAATGAATGAGTGTTTATTCTTCTGTTTCGGGAAATGACCCGGAAATCTGATTCTTCCATTATGGAAGGAAATATTGCTACTTCCTTTAGCAATTCCTACATCGGAACCGACGTCGGGTGGCCCATGAATTCCGGAAGAATTTTGTGTGTCGGCCGACGTCGGTTGGCCCATGAGTTATGAGGGGTTCTTCCCGTTGGATGGCCCATGAGTTATGAAAGTCATGGCAGATCATTGGCTGCAGCTGCTCCCTTTGACATGCATGGTGGGCGCCAATTGTTCGCCATCGGATGAGTCGGATGAGAGCTCGAACCAGGCGAGGACAGGCCCGATGATAGACCGCCTCTCCCTTCGTACGAGTCGCTGGGCTAACAACAACGCGGTTTTCTGTGTGGTTGTTGGTTGCGATCGCATATAATGCGCTTCATGGAGATCAGCGGCAAATGGGTGGAGGGGATAGGATCTCTTCATATCAAAGATACGAATTGATAAAGGCACACCATCGCTCCTTGCCCTCTTCGCCCTTTGTCTAGTCTTCATCGAGCGCAACGAGGCTCGTACGTGGTGCTGTCGCAAACTCCCGGAACTCCCGCATCGTGTACTTATAAATCTCATCGTCGAACCTGCCAGCGCTCAGTTCTGGCCTACGCTCCCCAAAGCTTTTGTCACCTTGTGAGCTTCAAGTTACGCGGAGGGGATCTTATCGAGTGGGTTCCAGTACGTCTGTGAAGATTGGGTGATCCTGCGATGACCATTGGGGCAACGAGTGTACCCGCGCGTGCTCGACGGCTTTTACCGCAAACCTGCAACACCGATCATCAGCGCCCCCGCAAAGCCCCGCAAAAAGGGAGATATGGTGCGTACTGTTTCTCGATCTGCAGCGTAGGAGGGTGAAGGAGCGGGCGGACGGACGAGTAGTGAGGAAAGGCGAGATGGGCAGTCAGCCCGGAAACGATCACGTGATTAATATATTGTCTCAACGACAAATTTATTCGTTCGATACAGCAGCGCCACTTGCAGCAAGCTACATAAATTTACAGTAATAGATTTCTACGTATCGGTAACTGAAACGTGAAGCTATATAAGCTACGGCTGAGCCACAGCACCATGTTCCTTGCCATGTTCTGACAGCAGTTTCCTCACTTCATCATAACCTCTTAACGAGGCCACTTCGGATGGAGTTCTGCCCTGCCCATCCTTCTCGTCTACGTTCGCTCCGTAGCTGAGTAACACGCGAGCGACCTCGAGATACCCCATGAACGAGGCTTCATGTAACGGAGTCGAGTCGTGGTCGTCACGTGCATTTGGGTCCGCCCCATGTTCCAGTAGTCGCCGCACGACGCCGATCCTCTCTCGTTCCCAGCGGAGTCCAGGGTAGGATATGGTGTCGTGTAATGGTGTTTTTCCATCGTCACTCCGCGAGTTGACGTCTGTGTTGTATTCGAGTAGCACCTGGATTGCCTCGAGACGCCAATTGAGCGCTGCCAAGTGCAGCGGTGTCCGGCGGTCATCCTGTCCAGTATTTGGATCTGCGCCGTGATTGAGTAGCCAGCGCATGATATCGATGCTTCCACAAATCGACGCTGCTTGTAGTGGGGTCCTCTGATACTTGCTTCGAGCATCCACGACGACACCGTGCTCGCGAAGTAAATCCGCGACGCCGAAGTATCTCTTGGACAAAGCTGCCGGAAGCGGAGCTTGCATCTCACCACCACGTGCATTTACCTGTTCAGGATGCTTCATAATAAGCCGTTCTGACAGGTCATAGAACCCACAGAGCGCAGCATAGTAAAGCGGGAAACTGGCCTTTGGATGGTCGCCCGGAAAATGGAAGCAGTCGCCCGAGTCGTCATAGTCAATGTCGTGCACCCGGAGCCACGCCGCGAAATGTGGCTTGGAGCTGTCAAACAAATCGTCCATCCCATCTTGCACGCGTGTTGACACCTTCTCGAATTGGGCATGGTCCACCCAGTGTCGAGCAGCGTATTCAACAAGAGGAAACTCTTCGGCATCAGCATGTTCGTCCAGCCGGAGCAGTGTTCCCAGGCACGCCTGTGCCAGGATCGTATGCGCTGGCTCGAGGCCAACATGGAACTGGGAGACATCTCCTTGTGAATTTGCCAGACGAGCCGACGTCAGGTATTCCTTCACCGAAAAGTGCGAGAATTGCACCACCCGGAATTCACCGTCTGGGACAACGGCGATCAAACTTGAACACGTCGAAAGTACAGCTTCCTCTTGATCATCCCAACGCCAGCTGTCCTTCAACTTCGGAATCCCTCCAGAGCTTGACGCTTCAAAATCGAACGCCAGTAGCTCCGCGAGCTCCTCGACTCGAAGCGGCCGGCTAGCGACAGTAAGGCATCGCAACAGACGACGCGCGTCATCCTTTTGAGTCTTATTGATGCCCCTTAATATCCGCTCGTATGTTTCATCCAGCGTCTCGGGCAATTCGTTGAGGAATCGGCGCAGGTTCGGTGGGAAGCAATGTCGCAGCGCCTCTAATTGGCAAAATACCCATCTAAACCTGTTCAACAACATAAGAATCGCCTCTTAGCGTAGAATAACTCGATGCTCTCACATTCCGTCGGCTCTCTCTGTCAGCGTCTCGATCACAAGCTTCTTATCGTCTGCTCTCCATCTTCTCATCGCCATACTCGAAGGTGAGTTGACGACAGTTCGGACATAGTCAGCGATGTCCGTTTGTTGTCCACTTTGGTGATGTAGGGAAACCGAACGAAATGCCAGCGGTTCGAGGACAGCTCGGATATCGACCTCGGGACGGCTGGTCGCGCAAATGTGAAGCCCTCGCAGGTCAAGGTCGACGAGTTCCTTCACGAGTTGAAGGACCTCGTCACGAGGAGATGGGATCCCGGACGAGTCTGGACATTCGTCGAGCGCATCCAGGACGATGAAAATTGGACCCTGCCCCGAGAGTCTCAGCATCTCTTTGAGGCATTCTTTCAAGGTGTCGTCACTCGGCTGATGAGCGCCATTTTTGTGTGAAGTGTAAACGCGGTTGAGAATGTCACAGCAAGGGCTAGAGGAAGTAGAAAGCTGGGATACGAGTGAAAGTAGCAGGTCGCGACAGGTTTGTTTATTGAGATCCCTGAAGTCGAAGTAAAAGTAGGCCATGATGGCTGATCCCGCTTCGCATACAGCCATGATATCTTGAATAACGGAGGAACTGACAACAAAAATAAGTTCCGAAAGGAAAGCAGGAAAGGAACAACAAACCATATAACGCTTTTCCCAGAGCCAGCTACGAAATCCGGAGTCTGTCAGAAGGTGCGAACCCAAAAAAATGCTGAAGGAAACGCACGCTTTCCGTGGATCCACAAGAGGGAGCCAGTAGACTTCCATTCGAAGAAGATACTGTCTTGGAAGAACCACACGGCGGTTCCCTTGTGTTGAGCCTTTCTTGCAATGTTGTGATTTGTAGAGGGATCGGCGGGAGAGAGCCATGCTCGTAAGAGCTGTGTTAATTGATTCCCTGTGAGTAGGGTTAAACTCGCGTAGCGAGATCAGCGATGTTAAAAGATCACGAACACTTAATTTCGTCTACGTTGTTTGCCGTCTGTTGAATGATTAGTTTTGCCTCCTTCCCGTCTGAAATTAAACACGTTAGAAGGTATTGGTGGCTGACTGGCCATGGGTCGCTCACCGTGGATAACTAGTTGGACCTTTTCATCAACGCGTTGCACTCTGTCGCCCATATCCTCCACTTTGCCACCCACATCGTCTAATTTGTCACCGATGTCGTCAACCTTGTCGCCCACGTCATCTATCTCGTCGCCGATGTCGTCTACCTTGTCGCCGATGTCGTCGACTTTATCGCCTACATCGTCGACCTTATTGCCCACGTCGTCGACTTTGTTGTCCACGTCATCTACCTTGTCGCTCATGACGTTTACTTTGCCGCCCATCTCGTCTACCTTGCCATCTACGCCTTGCACTTTGCCATCGACTACTTGCACGTCGTCCCGGACAATGTGTGTGATCTTCAGAACTTCCGCAAGCGCCATTCGAGCCTCCTCTTGCGTCAATCTGTCAAGCTTCTTGATCGCGTCCTCCAGATCAGTCCTTCCGGCCAATTTCTTCAGGAACTTCTCTACGCGCACCTCAGTGGGGATCAAGAGACAGCCAATCGGAAACTCACTTGCCGATCCCCCCCTTAGTTCTTTTGTCGCCATCCCAAATATCATCAGCACCTCCACCATTATCTTCGTGATTATGTTCGTCATCGCCGTAGTCGGTTTCACCTCAGTGTAGCTTTCAAGCCGGCTGAAAAAGGACCCTATGCGTTCAAACAGCTCTGCGAGAACATCTTTGCTAGCTGCAACGTCCTTGGCAGCCTATAAGACTGATATCAGAACGATCTGCGTAAAGAACAGATAGGGTACTTGCTGAAAGAAAGACGCCGATTCCCGCAAAGATCGCTTTTGCAGGCGAAAACACCTACAAAACATAACTCAGAGAGGCTTACATTAACTCAAATGTCGAGACTTACCAGACCGACGCCCTCGGAGAGGGCAGCAGAAAACGCGTACAGAACATTCACGGTCGGGATCAACCACTTTGTCAATCTCTCATCGCCACTGTGAGCCTGGTCGAATTCCCGAACTTGGTCTTGAAGAACAGCAACGATGGCGCTGATTGAATCGCACGATTGCAATTGGGAACCGAGTGGGTGCGCGATAAGGTCTTTCTTGGTCTGCTTTTGATACGACTTCAAGGCGGCATTGAAAATGTCTTGGAAGCGCGAGGAAGTTGCGCTTGTGGTTGATGTCTGGGACATGACAGATGTTGCGACTGTGGAGGAAGCGACCAAGTTATGAGGAGGCGATGACAGGAACGAGGAATGTGAAGACCAGGCAGAGGTGTACACCGCCCGGTCAGGTGTCCTAGGAAGACGTCGGCGACTGCCGATGTAACGTGGACGTGATGATAGGCGCGAGGATAGACGCACAAACAGATACTGTCAGGGTAGCAGTCACCAGAGGTGTGGAGGGACTCGAATTCGATTCACTAGGGTTCTCAAAGAGAGAAACCATCGTCGTGGCGGATCACAGGGACTCGGAACGGAAACTGCCGCCCCCCGCTCGGAGTCAGGCGCTTCCCTTGAATTGACCGGCGGGACTCCGATTCCAGCCACCAGCAACCCAAGTTTGCGGCAGTACTCAATAATCGTAAGACGTGAATCCTATACCTTCGTTGTCTATCAACGCACTGTATACCCATATTCCTATTCTCCCATGGCTTACGACCCAATGCGCGACTTTCCAAATCTGACGGGTAAAATCATCCTCATCGTTGGAGCAAAGTATTCTTCCCGTGCCCCGCATATACGTACTGTAATTCCTACCGACCTGGGCATACTCTCGGACAGCTTCCATGTAGCAATGAAGCTCTATGCTCGTTGCGGTCTTCCTAATCTGCCGGGGCGAGGCGTGCGCAAGCGGCGATCGAGGGGGAGGTAAGAGCTGAGCCCGCGCAGAGTAGGCTGCGGTCCCTCCGGTTTTACCTAATGTTGCTGCGTGCGACCAAGGCTGCCGCGATGATCCGCACGTTTGCGCCCACTGATTTTCTCGTCGGTCCATCTCGACTCTTGGGCGTACTCGTACTCTCCATCAAAGTTCAAGTTTGGAGACCTGGCTTCAACGTTCATTACGGTACACCAGGCAGCACCGTCGCCCGGAACCCGCTTGTTGCCCTGCGGATGGAATCGACGGATTTCACCGCTGTTCGTTCGAGATTATATGCAACCGAACAACAAGCTCTTTTTGCAACGATATCCGCAGCCCAGTATAATACACATGCACTGCAATGTAGCTGAGTCTAACAGGGGCCTATAAACTTCGATAGTTCAGGTGCGCGCGTGCCTCTCACATTTTCCTGTACGGATGTGGGCCTTGAAGGTAGGCAGGGTCTCGACTTTGTTCTTCGCCTTGTCATGGGGACTATCTAAACCCAAGGAGAGAGAACCGAAACAGGTCATTGCAAAAGATACAATTGACGACTCCACACAAGTGATTCTAAAACGTGACATCTTAGGACGCCAACATCGACAGGTTAATGGGATACGGAGGGGAGTACCCCCAGCCGAACCTCGCACCGGAGGAATCACCCGCAGGCGTTTCTGGTGGATGACTTGTTCGCTTTGGTTGCGAGCGAGCTGTGTGGTTTAAGGGGAGGGACTTTTGGTTCAGTTCGAGGCATTGGCATTAGGAACGATATGTACGACGATACTTTGAGCAGATTCACGCAGAGGCGCATACAGAAGGGGCTATATCCCGACGTTCCTGACGAAGCGCAGTAAATCCCGACGTTGATTTACTTCGTGAGGTAGTAGTGCGACGCGGGGAAGATGTACTCGGGCTTATCATTCGGGGATAGGGTTCAACCGCTGTTTTTGAGGTCAACCGTCGGAGCGGCGCCAAATTCTGAGGTATTTTTTAAGCACCGACTCGGAATTCGCCGATTTGATACAAGTACCGTCTCAGTCACGGTGAAATTGAGCGAGAGGTCTTCTGGACTTCCTGGGTAGGGCTCCGAGAATTTAAGGGACTTGTACAAGTGCGGATAAAGAGTTGCGAGTTCATCTAGGAAACTCGCTTTCCTAGCCACTTTAGTTGAAGCAGTATATAGCAAAACACCGCTGTGCCCACTCCTCGCCGAATTGGTCGGTTTCAATGGGCGCTTCGCGTCTTGCTTCAGGTTCGCCTTTCCGGGTTTACCGAACATCCCGAAACTGTAGATTTCCATAATGGTTCTACTTAGGTATAAATACAAGTAGCCCAACTACGTCCATGCACGAAATTAGAAAGATCAATGCGAGTTTCATGTTCGCCGGAAATCCAAATATTACTTGGGCGGTGAAGATGCGCTCTATGTATCAGCGGGATCCACATTAATAGTTCACCTTTACTACCACGTATCCATCCCTCGTTGTCAATCACGGAGTGGTCAGTGAAGCCGACGTCTCTTTTAATTTCTGTCTTCCATGTTGCGGAGCTTAACATGCGAATTGTCCGATCGGAAGAGCCCGAGACAATCCGCTGGCCATCTGGGGAGAATGCCACAGACTGGATCGAAGACGCATGTCCGGTAAACGGACCCGCCACACACTCTCCCGTTATTGCGTTCCAGACATAAATTGTTCGATCTGAAGAGCCCGAGACGAGGCGCCGGCCATCTCGTGAGAATGCCACAGACCAGACCCAATCCGTGTGCCCAGTACATGGGCCAGCCACACACTCTCCAGTCGTAATGTTCCACACGCGGATCGTTCGATCGGAAGAGCCCGAGGCGATACGTTGGCCGTCTGGTGAGAGCGCTACAGACAACACCGAATTCTTGTGTCCAATAAATGGACCCGCCGCTCTCTCTCCCGTCGTGGCCTCCCATACGCGAATTGTTCGATCTTTTGAACCCGATATGATGCGCTGGCCATCTGGCAGGAATGCCACAGACAAGACCTCATTCGAGTGCCCAGAAAATGGGCCCGCCACACACACTCCAGTTGCAGCGTCCCACACACGAATTGTGCGATCTTTCGAACCCGAGACAACGCGCTGGCCATCTGGCGAGAATGCCACAGACTGAACCGAATTCGTATGACCAGAAAATGGGCCTGCAACACATTCTCCCGTCGCGGCGTTCCACACACGAATTGTTCGGTCTGAAGAGCCTGAAACGATACGCCGGCCACCCGGTGAGAACGCCACCGACCAGACCCAATCCGTGTGTCCCATAAATGGGCCTGCTACACTCTCTCCTGTCGTGGCGTTCCATACACGAATTGTCCGACCGGAAGAACCCGAGACGACGCGTCGGCCATCCGGCGAGAATGCCACCGACAGCACCGAATTTGTGTGTCCCGAAAGTGGGCCGGTCGGACTCTCTCCTGTCGTGGCGTTCCACACACGAATTGTTCGGTCAGAAGAGCCTGAAATGACGCGCTGGCCATCTGGCGAGAATGCCACCGATAACACCGAATTTGCGTGTCCTGTAAACGGGCCTGCTACCCTCTCTCCTGTCGCGGCGTCCCAAATACGAATTGTTCGATCGAGCGATCCAGAGACGATGCGCCGGCCCTCTGGCGAGAATGCTACAGACTGGACCGAATCCGTGTGTCCAGAAAATTGGGCCGCCACACACACTCCCGTCGTGGAGTCCCACACACGAATGGTTCGGTCGGGCGAGCCCGAAACAATACGCTGGCCATCTGGCGAGAATGCCACTGACCAGACGGAATTCTTGTGTCCGGTAAATGGGCCCGCGACACACATTCCCGTTGCGACGTTCCACACGCGAATTGTCCGATCGGAGGAGCCCGAGGTGATGCGCTGGCCATCTGGCGAGAATGCCACAGACCAGACTGAATAACTGTGTCCGGTAAATGGGTCTGCCACCGTCGCTCCTGTGATAGCGTCCCACACACGAATTGTTCGATCGCGCGAGCCCGAGGCGATGCGTTGGCCATCCGGAGAGAAAGCCACAGATTGGACCGAATCCATGTGTTCGGTAAGCGGGCCTGTCACACATTCTCCCGTCGTGGCGTTCCACACACGAATTGTTCCCTCGGAAGAACCTGAGACGATACGCTGACCATCTGGCGAGAATGCCACGGACAAGACCCAATCCGCGTGTCCCGTAAATGGGCCTGCAACTCTCTCTCCTGTCGTGGCGTTCCATACACGAATTGTCTGATCGCGCGACCCTGAAACGATGCGCCGGCCATCTGGTGAGGGCGCAATGGAAAGGACCGTGTCCCCAACATTTGAAATCACCATCTCTGATGATGGCCAATGAGACAATTGTCCACGTTCCACACGTAGTATTCGAGGAAATGAACTGGAATAATGTGCAGAGACAAGAGAACAAGTTGGCGCAAATGGTAGGGCAGAAAGATAGACGTGCGGGGCACTTTTTGCCATGGTCATCCCAAAATACCGTACAAACACGGAGGCATCATTGACGAATGACCTGAATCTCTCTAGTTCCATCTGGGAAACCTATTGTGACCGTAGTTATTAACTGTTGACCTTTCTCATCGAATCAACAGTTATACTCACACCTTGACTAGCAGACGCCAACCACATATTCAGAGTTGAGAACGCTCGTGAAGCTAAATCCATATCGCCCGTCAAGCTGAGCGCCTCCAGCCAAAAAAGGAATTTCTCCGTAAGGAAAGTTTGAAGTTTTCCAAATAGATCAAATTTCAAATCAGTATGTTTCAAATGGTCGTCCCAGAAACGGCAGGCATACAACAGAGCAGGTTGCATGTACTTGTCAACGCGGGTGTTAAGGTCTTTAACATCATTGTTGGCAATATACGACGATTCGAGATTGCAGATGTTGAATCTGAGGCCATAAACCAGTAGACCGAGACAGGAATGAGTCAATGTACGGTGAGCATCATGAACGTCAACACAAAAATCCCCGCTCTTGTCTTTATTGGTGAGGAAATCGCGGAATGATGTATGGAGAGAAACGATGGGAAGATTTTGATCCACCGAATTGACATTACTCAACAACGAGCCAAGGCGGCGGAGCAACGTAACAACGGCATCGCAGTCGTCCCCGGAGACGTCTGAGGCATGTTTTCGCAGAGTGGTCAGGGAGCGGATAGTGAGGGGTTCAATTGAAGTGATGAGCTGCCCTATGACAGAGCGAAAGAGTGACCGTGATGCCGGGTGCGTGAAGTACCCTTCGAGGACTTGTTTGTATAAGTCGTCCAGGGGACCTTGTCCATAACGATCCGCGGAGAACCTCAAAAGATGCTCTATGCATTTTCGTTTGTCCAGGCCAAAGAAATCGGGAGGGTTTAAGATGTATCCACATGCGACCGCCGCCCACTGAAACACACCCTCACCCCCTGCTGCCAGTGCGCGGCCATACTTCCTGTATTCGTTTGAAGGGAGCTTCTCCTGAAGAAACGCGAGGATATCGTCATGAGCCGTAGCAGCTAGCACACGATCGTCCATGTATTTGATTTTAACTGATGGCGCGTCAATGAACGCAGACTCGATGCCGTCCTCCGGTCTCGAGGTGATAAACACACGGAAGTTCGACCGGAGTTTGATGAGGTTTTTCGCGAGAAAAGTATGCAACCCGATGTGGCCAGTGGCGTCCCCACTCTCGTCCAGGGCGTCGATTACAACAAGAATAGGACCGACGATGTGCAGGTCCTTAAGCGGTTCCAGGATAAGGGATTCGAACAGGGTATCATAGTCGCGTGTGCCGGCTCGAAGAGAGGAGTTTTCCTTTACGATCCTTCCAAGTGCGGTTTTAAATGAAGGATAACGGTCGGCGAGATCGCGAGCAAGAGTCGTGAAGAGGTGATAAGGTTTGGACTGCTCCTTCCGTAAAAAGATAAAGCATGACGTAAGACGGTGCATTTTATCGAAGCGACCCGCGATCTCATGCGCAATGGATGACTTTCCCGTGCCTGCTTGTCCGAGTAGAACGAGACCCCGCTCGGCAGCGGGGTCGTTCACCCAATCGACAATGAAGTCCAGAAAAGCCGTGCGAGTTCCCGTTAGACAGCCCTTTTCGGGTGTAAATCGTGAGCCTGTCCCGTAGGGGATTTCTCTGATTTTTGCATCCAATTCTAGGACGATCATCAGGACGATAAGCCACAGGCCATAAAGACTACGTACCGGTGTCTGGAACTTGGCTTGACACCCACTGAAGCTGAGTAGATATCCCATCTACCTTGGCCGAAATTATTCCCACATCATCCAGAATTTGAAACGTGGTAATCTCCGTAGAGATGGTGGCCTGGTCCACGAAAACTCTTCGGTGTTCGATAAAGGCCGCGGACAAGTCTTTGATTTTTTTCTCGGCTCCGCCATCCATATTCCTCAACGTCCGTTGCCCTGAAAATAGCACGTTTACACTAGCCAAGTAGGCGAAGAGTCGGACAACGTACAAAACCGCGAGTCATTTGCATACGATCGGATGAAGTCACAGCAATTACAAACATCCTGTAGCATGAGAGTGAGAATTTGAGCTTGCTTGGACTCGGGCTTGATGGACTTCAAGGTGCTTTCGTGACATGCGAAATCAAACGCGTCGTGCATAGCATTTAGTAGGCTTCGGACATTGTCGTCGCGTTGATACTGTTCTAGGAGCGTCTACCGACCAGATAAATACTGTATGAGTATCTTGTCCTGACAATGACGCAAACGGACGT
Organism: Lactarius indigo; assembly: GCA_025766275.1. Taxonomy (NCBI): domain Eukaryota; kingdom Fungi; phylum Basidiomycota; class Agaricomycetes; order Russulales; family Russulaceae; genus Lactarius; species Lactarius indigo. The sequence continues at coordinate 485,060 of JAFKAC010000012.1, read as the reverse complement.
ACCTTGGGGATTGCCAAAAGCAGACCATGCGCCATCTTCGCAAACGGGGAAAGCTGAGATCGAAAGTCGGCTCAGTCAAAATAAACAAAAATATATATCACACGCACTTCCGCAATTGGGCCCAACGTATCCATCACCCACTTGACCCTCCTGACGGCCGTTTCCCACGTATTTGAGAGGTCAGTTGGCTCAATCAGCCTCATAGCTTCACCGGCGCGATGGAGAGCAACTTGAGGATCCTCAGTAGGCGACATCTTTGCCTGGCCATGTGGCATAGGGGTGCCGGTCTTGATGGGAATGTGATGCAGTGGGGGTAAAAGAAGTTCGGGGACGGTGGATTGAATGGGATTACCGGAGCGAGGAGACCTTGAGGATGTAGTAACTTCTTCAGCAAGAGAAACATCATCTTCGGTGAGTTCTGTTATTTTCGAGGAGCTGTCAGGAAAGATCGGAAAGGCAACGTCCGCTGAAACGATGACAGTTATGTAGAGTGTGACTGGCTGCGTCGATTGTCCAGTTGTCCCATCACCACTCTGGAGAAAAAGAGGGACACCTACATGCGAGGTGTTTAGTTGAATCAGTTGAACGAATGGGAAACACAAGTAAAGACGAACCGATTTGAGACACGACAGGTATCGGTATCTCATTTGTTCCTATAAGGATATCGGGGTGTGCCATCCGCTTCGCATAAAGACAAAATGTAAGATGTGAAGACGGTTGTACCAGACTGAACAGAACTTTCAGCGAAATTGGAGGGGAAAAAGGAAAGACCCACAAGGCGTCAAGGTTCTGGCCCCAATTTACCGTCTGTCCCTCAGCCTGAGCGCTTGCCGTGTTCTTCATTATCCCCCGACTTGATACAGTAACGAAGAACGACCTCTTGAAGGGATATTTTGTCTTGATGCGGGGAACATTGTCTGCCCGGAGGACTAAGCAAGAGATTAAAATCTTATCGAGCCTGAGGCGTCAACGAGTCGGATTTAGAGACATACCATTCACTTCAACATATAGCTGGGATAGGCTTCCCTGTGATCCTACGCTATTCAGGGATGATTCTTGGGCGAACATTGCTGCACAAAAGAAGTAATCGACATACCTTCTTCCTGCATCTTGCGATGCTGTGGGACTCAAGGTGGGACTGGGGCTGTCCAGGAATAATGGGTCATTAGGAAATCATTGACCAAAGTTCATCTACTACGCACGAATTGAAGAGTAGATGCCAGTGTTCCGCGTCTTGTGAAGTGGACATACTAGCTATGCGAGAATGATTTGCCTGCACTGGCAGGAGAATGTATTGGGGGTCCTAGGGAATGACGGTTCGAGCGTCTGTGAAACCACGCCGCGTGGTGCTATCAATTACCGCTCCGGTGGTCATGGGACCTTTTGATGGGGGTCCTATCATTTGGCATCCATCTGACTACATGCCATGTCAGGCTTATCTAGGAGTTACAGCATTTGCGGATTAATTGGATGTGAAAGCCTGAGTCAGCGCTGAGCCAACCTTGGACTTAGATGGGACCTTTCTGAGGGACCGCCTTGTAGCCGCAATGGCTATCCGGACCTGCTTCAGGGTGGGCTGAGGTGGTCCATGCGATCTCGTGAAATTTAGAAATATCAAGCAAAGTCTAGGACTCGGAGGGCAGACCCATTCGTGGGGTGACTCCGTCTGTGATAACAGAAAAAGTTGATGGCTGACAAAATGGTATCCCGCCCATGACCGTGACTAGCATGACTCCGCGGCATGAGCGCGGGGCATTTTTGTTCAGACTCATACACAGCGGACACGTCCAAGGACAGCTGGCCATGTCCATGTGACGACATTAATATCGCTGCCATATTCCAAGCTCTACTAGTATTCTCACGGTACGCATATACGTAGTACGGGATACCGTACCCCTGTCTGAGAGCAATCAAACACTTGCAGTGGCGCTGACGTTCGAGAACATGGATCAGTTGTCTGAACGAAAGGACGGCCTGTCTCGCCAATTCCAACTGTATAAACCTCATATTGCTTAGGAAAAGGCCAGTCTCACCAACTTGCCAGTGTTTGCGTCACGAGATGCATCACCGGCTGTTAATGCCAGTGATATGGCGAATGTATTCCGGATACGCTCAAGACGGCGAGGATACCTTCTTCACGGAAAAGAATGAATGACACGGACGTGTCCGGAACAATCGGCGAAGATGGATTCAATAGTGCATCACGTCGCATGGGAAGTCGAATAACAATAACTAGACACGTCTACGTTGAACATACTCATAGTAGGTCGATGTGAAGTTGTGCCGCTCCACGTTCACACCAATACATTTGTAAGCGACTCGCGACCTGACACGGAGGGCGGTGGCCACCTATAGCTTGGACCACCTATTAGAAAGACGTAAGCATTTATGTTTTCTCAGGCATAGACAAAAACGGTGTTTCGTACCAATTTTTCTCACCGTCGAGGATCTCAGTGAGCAGTCGAGGAGATGATGCTCTGAGACGGACCACACCTGTTTGTGCTTCCCGACTTCGGTTTCTACTTCATGGCTGCGGGGGGGGGGATTTGTCGGGTTCATAATGATGGTTGTTTGAAAAGCGAGAGTTTTGGCCTTTGCCGTGGTCGCTGGTGGATGGGTCGGAGGTCAAAGGGGACGTGTGGGACGAGGGGAAAGTATATTCGAGTTTACTGGGTTGGGCGCAGACGTCGTCAAGGAGCTGGGGCGAGCGTGGCTGCCATAGGCCCCCCATCGCTCGTTGAGATGTCAACGTCAACGTACATGTTCTCGTATCTAATGTCGCGGCGGATGTGTAGGTGTATGCGATGCAGCTGCTCCCTCTCACGTGTGGGGTGGAGGTTCTCGGGTGCCAATTGCTAATTGAGTCAGATGAGAACTCGGACGAGGCGAGAACTGGCTGATGATAGACCGCCTCGCCCTCCGTACGAGCTGCTGGGCTGACGACAACGCAGTTTTCTGTGTCGTTGATGATTGGATCGCGCATGATGCGCTACACGAAGATCAGCGGTAAAGACGTGGAAGGGGGTAGGAGGTAGGATACATTCGTGTCGGAGACACGAATTGATAAAGGCACGCCATTGCTCTTCGTCCAGTCCCCATAAGGCTCGTGAGCGGCGCTATCGCACACTCCGGGAACCCGCGCTGAGTTCGGCCCACACCCCCAAAGTGGTATTTTTTTGTGAGCTTCAACTCGCGCGCGGAGGGATCTTCTCAAGCAGTACGTCTGTGGGGTTTCGTCAGAAGGCAACTAGAAAGGGGATTCGATGACAACTGTCGGGGAATGAGCGTACTTGTGCGTGCTCGACGGCTTTTACCGCGAACCTGTTCCACCTACCGATCGTCAACGCTCTACGCAGCCCCATACAAAGGCGATAATATACGTAATATTTCTCAATCTGCAGCGTAGGAAAGCAAAGTAGCGGGCGGGCGGATGAATGGTGAGGAGAGGCTCTTAGCAGGCAAAGAGGGTTTAAAAAGGGAGTGAGTTTCACTAGTACCTGGACGAGAGTGTGCTCTTGATTTAAGTCGAATGTTCATGTCGTGGGCGTGCGTGTGCCGACTGATGTACTTGGAGTAAGAGGCGGGGGTCGGTGTTATGAATTGGGTGCAATCCACACACCAGCCCAGCGAGAAATGATCACGTGAGCGCCACCCGCATCGCACGAATCTGCGTCACGGTCGAGTGCTTGAAAACATATGTCAGAGATGCTTACATTAGATCAAGTGTTGAGACTTACCAGACCGACGCCCTCCGATATGGCGGCAGAAAACGAGTAAAGGATGTTCACGGTTGGGATCAACCACTTTGTCGCTCTCTCATCGCCGCTACGAGCTTGATTGAATTCCCGAACTTGATCTTGAAGCACAACAAAGATGGCGCTAATTGAGTTGCACGATTCCAACTGGGAGGCGAGTGGATGTGCGATAAGGTCCTTCTTGGTCTGCTTTTGATATGATTTTAAGGCAGCATTGAAAATGTCTTGGAAGCGTGAGGAAGCTGTGGTTGTGCTTGATGTTTGAGACATGACAGGTGTGGCGACTGCGGAGGAAGAGACTGAGTTATGGGGAGGTCTACAGGTGAAGGCAGGAACGAGAACGAGGAACGAGATCACCAGGCGTACACCGCCTCATGGTCAGCTAATCCTGGCAAGAAATCGGCGACCGGCGACCGGCGATGCTAGCGTCGAAGATAGACGCGCAAACAGACTGAGATGCTGTCAGGGTCAGGCCCAGTCAGGGTAGTAGTCACCAGAGATGTGGACTCGATTTACTGAGACTCTCAAAGTGACGAAATCACATTACGGCGGAATACAGGGACTCAGAACAGAAACTGCCGCCCCCCACTTAGGTGATTTGAGGCACTTCCCTCGAATTGGCCGGCGGAACATGCAGTAAATTACCCCAAAACCAGCCATCAGCAACATCATGAGAAGCCCAGAACGGCCGAGCTTGCAGCCGCGGCGGTACCCGACTCTGTCCCAGAACTCAACAATCGCAAAAGGTAAACGCCCTTCATCTACCCCCCTTTCCACTCTCCCATTGCCTACTACCAAGGGTAGCATCATCATCATCACGGGAGCAAAACATTCCGAGCCCTTCACGTGCCCAGTATATATAGCGCTGGGATTTCTACCGACCTGGGCATACACTTGGGCGGCTTCCATCGCATAAATAATTTGCAGGGTCTGGCCCATAGGAGAGATCCGAGTCTTCAGCAGGACAGGGTCGAGCTCGCTGTGCGTGGCAGACACAGGCGCAAGAATCTCACTACTATGCTTCGATCCCACCGCCGCACATCACCCGATAATGATACGCCATGCCGGCACCCTGGAGAGTCGACAGAATCCCCGCGGTGAAAAGGGATCCACTGCCCTAGTAGCAGTGCTGATACAGTACTGATACAGTAGGGAGGCCTATCGTGATGGCCCTCTTTGTCGTCTCGGGACTCACGCTCGCCCGGGCCTCTGACAGACCACAGCCTCAGCAGGTGACCGGAGAGGCACGTCGCTCAGCAATCGTGACCCGGAAGGGTAAACTCGATTGTTGAAGGTAATATGCTGGCGCTCAGTTCGCCATGGGTAGTATATTGGATTGTTTTCAGGAATGAAAATGGAAGACGAACCTGAAAGAGCTAGTGACGGTGAACCATTCAAACCATTGTTCTGTGAACAACCAAAAGGAGGGATTATCCAACTGACTGAATCGCTATATCCTCGGAGTCCGAGTGTCCGACGACCAGAGTAAAGGCTCGAAGCTTTTAATTCCGCTTATAGTCGTAAATCGACCAGCATGCTTTGCTCACCCGCATTGCACGAATCTACCTCGAGTAGGTCACGATCCACGAATAGCCAATTTAACTGCAGCCCGAGGTAACCTCTGCGCGGCTCGACCCAAAACTGAATGACCCGTTTGTATTTCCTCAGCTTCCGTGATCCCTCGGCCTTAGTGGAAGACTTTGATGTTCGAGAAACTTTACACGTGGCCTGGAGAAGCATCAGCAAGACTGAAAGTCACTAGCAGAACTAGAGCTTGTCCCGCTAGTCCCGCTAGTGCTCTACTTTCGACCTAGGGCACGGCATGTCTGCTGATGCTAGTTAGCTATGCCTAGATCTAGTTCCCATAATTGGTACCTAGATACATTCCTAGGTATATTAAATACGCCTAGACCTAGTTGCTGTCCCCAGATCTAGATTTTCTGGCCGCTACTAGTTCCTGTCCCAAAATCTAGTTACACCGTCTAGCAATTGTTTATCCCTAGCTCTAGAGCCACTGACTAGCACTAGTAATTCTAGTATGGGTAGTTTAATGGCCCGGAATATAATACAGGTTGTTCGACAAATGGCACTGCAGGAAAAGCACTGTATATTTACGAGAAAAGCGGTACTATCGACACATGATGTTTGGTTGCTACCTCCCCCTATTCCTGCCATTCACGTACACCACATCACAATGTCTATCCGTGAACACGGGAAAGCCGCGCACCACCATACGACACATAGTAGACAGAAGAACGGACAACGATAAAGTGATATAAAGATGTGTGCAAAACGTGCACTTTGCGTGCCGGAAATACATATCGTCTAAGCATATTCCCAACCCGTGTCCGCAACCAAGTCTATCTGTCTCAGTACCCCATGAGTATGTAGGTACGTCGGGTTGGCAACTTATGGACTCACCAATCTATTTCGATCTCGGCATGCTGGCTCACTGCTTCGGCCTCAACACCTCCACAATCCTCTCCATTTTCTTCGTCATGGTCATGGTCAACCCCTTGCAAATAACGAGAGGCGTTGTCATGTATCTCTGCCCAGTTAGAATCCTTGAGCCGTTCGGCCGACTTCACAAGTGCGCGTGCCCTCCTGCCCCAGAGACTGTCCTTGAAGCTGTGGCCCGAAGTATGGGTGGCCCCTCTTCCGCTATTGACGTTGTTATTGACCTTCGATATATCTTCGCCCGTCTTGAAGAGAGTGAGAGCGCGTTCAACCTAGTAGAGTGTAAGGTTCCGGGCCAGGGAAGTAAAGCGGTAAAGAAATGCGGCATACCGCAACTGTTGCAAGGGCAAGCCCACCTATCTGAGGGCCGTACCTCCCACCCTCAGGTGATATCTTTCGAAGGTGCTTTGCATACACCTTTGAGATCAAGTCCGAGCAGAATGCACCTCGCCCATTCTACAAGACCTTCAATTCAGGACAGATCCCGGTTATCTGAGGGAGTGAAACTCACTGTTTCATCCGGGTACTTGTACACGAAACGCAAGTTCATCAGTGCATCTGAGACGTACTCTGCACGATCCTCTGCCGAGGCGAATTCGGTAAAGTCACCCTGCCAGAGATCGGTAACTGCGCGGTGTCCAGCTTTTCCCATGTCGCTGCGCCAGTTGTTGAGAACGCTATCACACTAGAAAATGGCTTAATTGACAGGGTGAGTCCTTGAATTGACGTACCACATTCAGTACAATCTCATGATTGCGAGAGCCTTGATCGAATACGATGGAGGGGAATATGTGCTTCCAGAGATGCACAATCTCACCTTCCATTTGGCAATTTGCGCCAAACGGATCTTCTTGAGTTCCCGCCCAGCCGAGCAACGAAGGAATGAAAACTCTCCGCCAGATATGAAGGTCCCTGCCGCCGCGAGGAAAGGGCAAGTCCACAAGCGAGTACCTTTGCTTACGTGGACGCTTCCGGTCCCTGTCCTCCGACGGGGGGCTCGGGGCCGCACGTCCGGTGCTCATCATGGCGGCAACTCGTTTCAGGTTTACCCTCGTCTTGTATTGTTATTATGGGCTAGTGAAACTTAATGACTCTGACTCACTTCTTCCGTGGTCTGTGCTTGATGTGAACCACTGCTTCCCACCACTCGCGAACTTGTTGCGTTCTTACCGGCCTTGGCGCGTTCTTCGAGGGCTTCATCGGGCTCATCATCGTGGGAATCTCCTTGGACGAAGCCATCGTGGCTTACACTGCGCTTGGCATTGGCATTTCTCGAGGCACGACTCCCTCCAGTACGAGAGGCTGGAAAGTTCTTTGAATTTAGGTCTACCGGCAGAATGCGAACAACTGCTTACATCGCTTCACCTTCACTTTCCAATCAGCATTGAATCCCCCCACAAGGACAGCATTGCACCGTTTGAGGCCTTTATGAGGCTCCTCTTTTTTCTTGTTTGATGAGGCGACTTGAGCGCGGCTTGGAGGGATAGTGCGTGCAGCACTGACGTCAGACCTCAGCGATTCGAGCCTCTCTTTTTGTGGGTCCGGACGACTACTGAGCCTCACTTTCTGCAGATCCAGATGACTATCGTGATGGGGGCAGAGACTGCTCGGTGGGTAGCCTACCTCGGCCTTTTTTCTTGCCGCGTATCCACTGGCACTGGCACTTAGTGCAGCGTCGTTGGTCATCTCAATATCTTCCATTTCTTCACCTCCACTCTCAAACCCTGGGTCGTCCTGGGACTCTGGCTGGAACTCGTCCGATCCGTCCCCAGAGATGGACAAGTTCAAGTCGCAGACCGTTGACGCTATCGGGCTGCTCACAACATCGTCGTCCATTGTGTCCCCCAGGTCAGCAGGGGTAGCATCGCTAGTCGCATCAGATGGTAGCAGAGTAGGGACCAATTATGACTTGGACTTACCCTGATTCATCTTCGGTTTCGTATCCCATGGGCGTGGCTGAACGTCTGGGTGTGACCGAACGTCTGGGTGTGGCTGAACCCCTGGGCGTGGCTGGACCTCTAGGTGTGGCCGAACCTCTGGGCGTGGCTGAAGCTCTGGGCGACCCTCTTCTTGGGATCCTCAAAGTCAACACCTCTGATGACTTGGAACGACGACCAAGATCTGGCCTGATTGAATGCTCCTGGAGATATACTTCCTCTTGTTCTATTGAATCTTCCACGGTTGCGATCTCTGCGATGGCTTCACGGTGCCTTGCCTCGGCTTGCTTTTTGGTGGTAATTGCCATTTCCTTCGCTCGAGCCTTATCGTCTTCTACTTGCTTTTTGGAACGTTTTTGTGGTCTTTTGTCCGGTAGACCAGGGTGTGCGTCTGCATTAGATGGGCGTGTAATGACAGGCATATCGGATGACACTTGGGCTCGGAGAGAGAACGAGAGAAGTGGGAAAGAGGGCACGAAAAGGAGGTCTGTCTGTCCTTAGTATCTATTATTGATTCTCATTTCATAGGTTTTTTTTTTTTTTCATATCCCAGTGAAACGCAAGGTTGTTACCACCCACGCATTAGGTCCACTGGAATTACCGTGCCGCAAATTCAGTTTTAGCTATTTGTTTCATCCGCGTGTCGTACACCGTTTCACAGGAAGCGCTGCTTCTGGCCTGAGCCAGTAGTACGACATTTACTTCGATTTCCCTGAAACACCAGCATTGTGTCTCCAGGGAACTTGAAGAGACTCGGGCACAATCGGTTGTGCGGTGCACATTTAATCAAAGTATTTCGCTTGAACACTCAGGCTTACGCAGGTCCCGACAACACGGACTTAGCTGGACATCGCACTTGCACGATCACCGTGCACCGGCCTGTGCACATAACAGTATTGCTAGATCTCTATTCTAGAACGCGATCTCATTTGCGTGGTGGTCTATATACTTGTTAACGTAATATGCTTTGAAACTATCTAGTGAATACGTGTAATGAAAGTCCTTTGGAATCTCCCTATTTCCGTAGACTGGAATGAGGTGGGCTGCCCTCAGAAGGGAGTCCAGGTGCACAACAGTCCTGTCTCGCTTTCCACGCGTGATATCAGGGCGCACCACCCAAAGCCCCGTCACTCGGTCGTTTCCCACCTTCGTGAACCACTCAACGAGTGCACAGGGATAGTATACACCTTCGTAAGCAATAGAAAAAAACAGCTGTATTCGTACGACAGTCATCCCCAACATCCCCGGCTTGGCGTCATCCTCGACGATGAAGGCGCAGTCACGACGTGGCTCACGTCCTCGCCATGATGGAGTTGAACGGATACGTTCACGCCGCATGCCCCATGTACCACAGGGGTCGCTCGGAGAGTAAAATGTGGCGACCGCCGAGTGGAAGACCGATACCTTGCAGTTTAATGGAGGTATCTCATCTGGTGTGACACCTAGCTGAAGGGAAATACATTTTCAAGTCATGTAATGTAGGTCGGGCTCCTCTATGTGATAAGAAAGTTCTTCTATGTCCTTCGGATAGTCGGGGGCTTCCTGGAGTCAGATAGAGGCCATACATTCGAAGCGTTTGACATACCTGGAGTCCGGGCCAATACAACGTGCCCAAGGATGTCATCCTCCACAGGCCCCCCGTCGTCATCTTCATTATCCCCACCAGACGGAATGTGTGGGGAGTGGTGGGCTTGAGAGGCGCCGTCCCCATCAGGTGGAAAATGGGGAGGGTGGGCGGCCTGAGAGGTGCCAGACGCAACAGTGTGCCCACCCGGTAACAAGCCAGCCGCAGTGAAGTAGCTGCGCATGGCAGTGAGTTTGTCAAGCCGCTGATTGATCAGGAGCATTTGGCCCAATGCCTCGTATCGATTCGATCGGCGCCACGGTTTCTTGACCGCTGTAATATGGCGGGATTCTGTGATGGAAGAACACAGTCCGCCTGGCGCGCCAAAGTCTTCAATCATGCGCCGGTAATGGAAAATTGAGTGCTGCCTTGGGAGTGAGAATCCCTTAGGCCTGACACCCGAAGTCCGGAATATCTCACGAAGTTGCCTGAATTTGTCCAGAGCACCGTTGAAGGCGTTCAAAGCCTCCGAATCGATACACTGGCGCCGAGCAATGTAGCACGCGTCCATGAATGCGGTGAGACACAAAAGGACATCCTCTGGAACGTAACCAACAATGGCAGGGAGGTAGACTTTCATGAGGGCCTTGGAATCGTCGCCCGTCCACTGCTTGAAACGCCGGCCATGAGGGAATCTGCAGAGGCCGGGGAAAGGGGGCACTACAGAAATACTTTTATCCAGTTGGATTAGTGAATTGGCTGCGTGTATAGGTCACATACCGTCGATCTATGTCGTCCAGTATAGCATTTGCTCGGCCTATACCATGATGCGCTACCAGGTATCTACACACCCAAGTAACTAGGTGGTCCTTGAAGATCCCCTTGATGAGTTGGTGCAACAGATCTGGCGACATCATCTCATAGATGTCAGCACGTGGAAAATCGAATGCGAATGGCTACAAATGAGTTGAGGGTGAGTATACTGGTGGTACTGGCAGCAGGGTCATGCGCTTGCATGCAGGGGCATACCACGATATTGCTATCAAGCCCGTATGTAACCCAGAGTGATTCGGAGTCGAGAACGTTCCTCACGACCTCCGTGTGTCTCGGTGTGCGGCGTATGGCATATGCCTCCATGTCGCCTGGAACTGCGGTGCATCTGGAAGCGTGTAGTAATTGAGTCATGTTACGCACGCAGAAGTATATGGAGCTTACTTAGGGCACCAGCCTGAAACGATACCTGTGAGCATCACTTGCTCGGGGTAATCGGCAATGAACGCTATGATGTCATAAATGACCCGTCTGAAATGTCCATCTGGACATCTGCGGATAACGGGAGCAGTCATCCCTGGCCGTAGTGAAGCGAGAACAGCAGAAATAGACGCATGGTACAACCGTCGTTTGAAGACCCAGAAAATTTTGGACTTGTCATATCGGCGGTCACCTGAAACGTCCGAAGGATCGTGTTCGTTAGAGGGCATAGCTCGGCAAGAAAACTTGAGGAGACATACACTTTGGAACAGCGAGGAATGCAATCGGAATGACGGCATTCCGATGCGCGCGTCGGACAGTGTTGTGGGGATTACCGATTGATATGTACAAGGGATGGTACTCGACATATCCAGTTGCTACTGATACTGTCGTCTTGTCACTCCCAAGGATGATAGGGCAATACATCGCCCCCTTTGTCCCTGGGTTGGCCGCGAAGATGTCGTCCTTGTCCATACATGTCAATACACTTTGCTGGGGGACATGGATAAATTGACTTACACTACGCCTCCAAGCGATGTTCCCCGACATTATGTTGCTCCACCAGCGGCGTGTCCCATCCGCGTTAACGTCAATATACGGGCAGAGATCAAATTGACCTTGGAAATCAGGGTTCCCAAGCATCGCAGATACAACAGCATCCGAGTCGCGATACCACACTTCGTAAGCTGTCCGCATCCAGGTGGGGGAAGTTTCATTGACGTCTTCTGGGATTGTCGTCACCAGACACTGCCAAGGAATGTCGCCATGTACAGAGGAGTCGATGAGTCTGTACATGTGTTCGTGGCTCTCGAACGGCGCAGGGGTATCAGAGCCAGCCATAGATTCGTTCCATAGCCGGAGAAGGTCGTCGATATTTGTGGCAGAAACTTCTGCACGACGGTATAGAAGATCGGCTAAGTGGAATTGAACCCCATTTTCAAAGGGCGCCCAGCCCCCTTCTGATGCACTTTCCCGGGGTTGTGGTGGCGCACCTGGTGGCAAAAAGTTGCCATCCGAGTCACAGGGGAGGGCTTCTCGACGTATTAGCAGTACAGATAAGAGCGTGGACACCGAGGGCGTACATACCTGTCAAATGAGGATGCTCCTTCCTCAAATGCGATGAGCCCGCAATATTCCCCACACCAATTGGACGGCCATTGGTGACCTCGTGGGTGGCGCGGAAATGGCGCGTACGCCCATGCTGACTGCTGAAAGTTAAAACACAACCTGGGTGGGGGCATGGAAGCATGGAAGTGGAATAGCACGCACCGAGCAAGCCAAAGGGTTCATATTAAATATGGCCCAAGTCGAATTCACTGCAGGTGCTAGCGTTTGGCATTAGTACAAGTGAGAATTACAAGTGAGAGCGACACAAAGAGTCGCGAAGTGAAACCGGCTAATACCGTTCGAGTTGGCTAATCAGGAGTCGGCTATGTAATTAAAATTAAATTGCTCGTTAGACTGCTGAAAATCGGGATTACGATCAAGATTATGATTGTCAAGATCGGCAAGCGAACTGCGCCGGCGTAACTGCTTGCACGTGGCTTTCTCGCCCATGATCCACGCCTGCCCTCTCCCTCTCACCGGAACTTGAACTATGGAATCACCACCCTCGCATCCCGCCATCTTCCTGCCCACTCTAGCACCGTTTCTCACCCATTTTCTACCCCACACTCTTCCCCTTCACCACCCGTGATCTACCACCTGCCGCTCACCCTCTGGGCTGCTGCCCGCTGCTCTCGCTACTGCTGGTTACCACTTTGCATATCGTGGTATCTCTTCCTTCACATGCTCGTCCTACCACCTGATTCGTTCCTTTAGGATTTAGGCATTCATGCCTCCATCGATCACCTGCGATGACACTTACTCGAACAAGTCTTGGTGTATCGTCGATCAAGGCAAGACCACTGTAAGTCTGTAACGCCAATCCTCTGGTGGCCATGTCAATTCTACACGTGCTCTCTGGTACACTCGGATGTCTACGTTATCTCGCTTCGCCCCCTCGTCTTCGCATCTTGTCTATATATTTCGGCACCTTCGCTTCAGCACTCTTCGTTACTCGTTCTCGTGTTCTCTCAACCCTCGGACGTTTCAGAGTCACATGACCAATGTCCGCCTTTCTCGGCCATCAGCGCCGATTCAAGTTCATGTTCGTCGCAAGTATTTTTCCGATTCTTTCCCCCTTAGCCCTCCTTTATCTATTGTCAAACTTTTCAGGACGGGGTATTCCTCAGCTCGAAAACACAACTGCAGAACATGCCTGGCTCTCCTGTCGCCGACATCCGCAGCTCCTTTGGGGCTGCTTTTATCGGCCTGCTTGTCAGTACTGCGTGAGTTCTCACTTGGGCGCTTCACCGCTATTTCTCTTCAGCTATTTCTCTTGTAGTCTCTTTGGTTTGACAATTGCACAGACGTGAGTCCGAGCGTACGGGATATCCTTTCGAATGCTAACTTGCCAAATTTCCCACTTTTGTAGATGGACGTACTTCTGGTAACTAGTCATTATCTCCGCACACAACAAACTGATCGGTCCCAGGCACTACCGGAATAAAGACCCAAAGCTACTCAGGTTTTTCATTGCATTCGTAACGTGCGTAATGTTACTCGAGTTCTAGCTTGTCCATGTTTTGATGTCTTGATTAGAATCATGGATGGTTTTCACACTGTCCTATGCGCTTATGTGATCTACTGGTGAGATGGCAATACGTACTCCGTCCTATATACGCTCATTATAGTAGGTACCTCATTTTGAACCTCGGCAATGTCGAAAACCTGCGCTCTAGTACATGGTGAGTCAATCACTTTGGGGCTGAGCTGAGTCGCAAGCTGAGTCGTGTCTGATTCGTACCTCAGGGTCATGAGTGTACGTGACCCCAGAAGTCTTATTTCCATAGCCACTCACACCGCGTCCGATGCCACCGCCGCCTCACATAGTTTCAGATCATTATAAGTGTACGTTATACACTCAGTTATCTGTCACGTACTTACTGAAGGTCGTCATAGATCATCGTCGGCGCTTCCGTGGAGTTGTTTGTCATTTTATCTTTGTCTCTACTCACTATTTGTTGACGCAGCTTAGTTATTATGCAAGACGGGTCTACATTTGTACGTTTTGTCATTCACTTTGCTTCCGATCTACGATTGACTTTCTATTTCTACCAGTGAGTCAAAGTATTATCTGCCCGATCATCATCGTAAGTTATAATAGTTGACTCACCGAAGCACCACTGAACGTAGTTCCGCAGGTGGTGTTAGTTGCTATCGCTTCCTGTAGGTGCTCTGGCTATCCCTCTTAGATTGTCTTCACTCGCATCTCCATAGTCTTCGGGATTTGTGAGTTACTTGCTTCGTGTCTTACTTTGCGTTCGCCGTTTTGCCCGTGAATGACTTAAAATTCCTGCTTGTTAGTTTTCACCATGAAAGAGTAGGTACGGCCCCTTCTCGGGCATGTCAAATAAATTGAGACCCATTTTTAGGGCTGTTCTCAAGCGGTTCTCCGCTTTTCACGCCTTGACTGTAGGTCCCTGCCCATACCATATCTACACGCGCTGACAGCTCGATAGTGGATTTCGTGCTCAGGGATGGCTGCAGGCGCTCTGGCGGACCTATTGGTTGCAGCAGCAACGTGCCGGTCCCTCTACCACAGGAAGACCGGGTTCGCGAGGCAAGCCCGTCCTTTTGACACGACGTCATGGAACTAGCTGACGTTCGTGCACAGAACCGATTCCACCATTACTACCTTGATGGCTTACAGCATCAATTCCGGCTTACTGACGGGGTGAGTTCCTTAGCTTCGTTCGTCAATGACCCGACACTGACTCAAGTAGCATCCTTGGTACCGCTATGACGGTCAGCGTAAGAGATTTCCATTGCAATCTCCCATTTTAAGTCTCTCATTTTATAATCAGTTTGTAGTTTCACCTTCCTCTCTGACGTGGCTGGCCTTTTTCTGGGTGATGAGTAGGTGTACGTTTATCGTAGTCTCAGGTACAGAGATGGTCAACTGATCAAACAGTTGATATTGTCCCTTAGGCTATGTGAACTCCTTGCTCGCCCTGTGAGGAGACCATCTAATGCGTTTTCAGGATTTGGCTTCTGACTGAATCCACATCCAGATTGAACAGTCGGGATTACCTCCGTGGCCGGTCAATCCCAGGAAACTTGGAGCTGGATAACGCGTACGACGTATCTTCCATCCGAGTTATCAGTGGGCCGTCGAGTGGAGCAGGTATCTTTCTCTCCGCGTACCGTCCCACCACTTTGGACTTCGGGCGGAACAAATCTGGCTATGACGAAGGCTTGGATCCCAAAGTTCCGAAACCGGTGTACTTCACCGGCTCATGATTCCTCGAGGATGGATATCATACACAATGTAAGCAAATGTTCTCCGTTCCTATGCTACGTGCTCACGTCTCATCTTCTACATGCCTTCGCCTTCCGCACATCTTACCGTCCTCTCCCCGCCACCAGATTTGCTACGAGACACATGACACAGCTCGCCACCGCACTACCAACATGTGGCCTCAATCTGCATCAAAATTACGTTCAATTTGCTCTCTGTATATATATCAACTCGTGTTTTCGACACTGCTTAGCTACGAAATATGAGGGCCTCAGTTCTTCGTTTAATATTATCGTTCCCCGCATTTTACCCTTCTTGTGTGTGAAGTGCAGAAGACAGTCTGCCTGGGCCGTTTGAGTCGAATAAAGCAATCACCACAGCACCAGCATCGACAACGAGGATGACCGGACTGGCACGACAGCAGCAGCGATGAAGACAACGGCGCTGGGGGTGATCATCTCGGTGGTAGGGAGGGCGATGGCGACGACACTAGTTCTGAATGCATGTAATTGACCCAACTTGAATCTTTTCTACTCGAAAAATTAAGTGGGTCTCATTCCGGGTGGCCCGAGCGCCTCTCCCTGGATTTTGTAGAAAATAAACTACAATTACTAGAGCTACCTAGCGATAAATTGTAATACTACTGGTGTGACTAGACTCTAAACCGGAATTACTAGAAACATTAGAGTTGCATAGCAATACGTAGTGAAGTTGGCACAACTAGAATACGAACTAAAACTACTAGGATCTCCTTTAGAGATCTAGAACACCTAGCGCCAGTAACCCTATGACATCTAGCCACAATAGTTGTACCAGGCGCTTCTAGTAATATCGCCTCTTGCTGATGAGCACAAGATGGCTCGGAGATGGCTGGCACTGTATTGAAACTTGGGGGGTTGCGACGATACCACGATGGCTGTGCTGTATTACTTCGCGATATCACTCCACAACCGGCGATGGTCAAGATGGGCAGAATATATTGCGGCGATCTTGCATGAATGTGGCTATAAATTGGCCACCCATGCTCACAATCTTGTCATCCCCCACTCTCCTTCATCACCAATTCATCCCATGGCGAACAGAATGGTATTCATCAGAGCCGCCATAGTGATTCTGCTTGCAGTTTGTGCCCTTGCCGCTCCGGCACCTTACGAGGTCAAAGAAAAAAAATGGTGCTTTGTGTGAGTCATACTCGCTTGTATACGTACGTTTCACAACCCTGACTGAATCAACGTAGTGATTGTTTGGATGCCGAACTGGGATCCGAGTCAGGGTGACCTCTCAATAGCATAGATGAGGCCCTTGTCGCATGTGATGGTATAGTTTACTCCTGGATACCGTGGGGCGACGTGTCTGATCTCCTATGACAGAGGCACCAGACCAACGGGGTCGCAAACGTGTAAACCATCCCCTAGTCATTTTCACGTGCAATAAGCTTGATAACTTGAAAAACACCTGTCAGAGTCGCTTGGATTGTTTTCTTGGGTCGTTCGCATCGTTGATGAGCGAAACGACAGAATCGGAATGTACTGTAGCTCGTTTGTTTGTGTCAGAAAGTTCATGAGAAAGTTGTTATCCTGCCGATTTGTCAAAAAAAAAAAAAAGGCCCTTCCAATTCCAAGAAGGCAACGCGAAGATAATATCCTCCTGGTGGTGAGCTATCCTGAAACCGCCGCGAAGCAGAGGAGCAAATGAACCAAGTGAACAGTGCCAGTGCCCATAGAGACAGTTGAGAATAGTTGGCATATGCCGTGCCAAGTCTGAGCGCGAGCTCGGTCACGAGACATCAGTCTATCAACAAGTCATACAGTAGACGCCTTAGTCCAAAGAAGAGTCTATTTGTCGGATAAAGCCGTTGCATACTCCGTAATCCTTGGTACAGACAATCAGGCAAATTACAGTAATTATGCGTTTTACTAGTCTCGAATCCGCCGTTCTGGAGGTGTGCAAGGAGTGAGTGGTGGGGACACGGGAAGTCGGGAAATGATGGGATACTTTTAGCTGGGGAAAATGTTCTTCATGACGAAGGCACCGCCCACTCCGCCCCTGCATACCTTCATCTATGCGCGCGTGCCTCGATGGGCTCTAACAACGGCCAGGATTAGTGTTTTACCCTCTTGTCCGCCTCCTTCACTAGAGCCTGAAACCCTAGTAACCCCTGCCACACATCGGAGCGCGACGCACAGATATACCAGGGAGCTAAGCTAGTATGCCGAGAACAAAAGCATACGTGCCTTGATTGTGCTGCCAGCTCGAAGAGAGAGCCAAAGACGGACACGGAGGCCGGCCAGCGCTAGGTGTGGCTCTGCGTATCGCAGATAAGAAACCTGATGTGAGCGATTTCTGTCGCTTCACAGTATGGTACAGGGTGGAGAGAAAAAGGGAAGTCTTCTGGGTCCGAGTCCGAGTCTGTCTCAGTTGCTTTCAGAAATTGCGACTTGCCTTTTGATAGAGATAGATGAAAGAAGTCATAACGCACTGGTGGGAAGCGCGCCCATAACTTTGGCCATGAGGTGCAACAGAGCTGTGGACATCCCGGAGGTGTGAAGGCCACCAGATTCGCAAGAAGAGAGCAGTCGCTAGTTGTGAAATCGATGGGAATCAAGCGGAATTCGCAAGTAGCAGATTAACAGATTGGCGAGCCAGTGAAGTAAAGGGAAGGAGCAACAGGAGTGACAACCCATGGCGAATGAGCAGGTTGTCAGCACCAAAGAATAAGGGAGTAAAAAGTTAGGTGAGGAGAGCAATGAGTAGCGGTATCGATGGTACCTTTGTCGTCTACAGACCATCAACACGTCAGAGATACGCGTGAGGTGATCGAAACGCACGAGGGGGCACAATTCCACACCGCGTGTCAGAAAGATCTTGGTGCCTAGATTGTTGTACTAGCGAGCACCCAACGCGGCATCAAGAATCCGTAAAGTGGATCAGAACAGAAAGAGGGATGTAGCCTGCAAGGTATGGACTCGATAGATGCGTCTTGTCAGGAAAGTTGCCAAAACCAGAGTTGTCTACGAACTACTACATCGTGTATACACTAAGTTATGCTCGCTCTACGTTCACACCAAACAGCTTTAACTTCTCAAAATACTTTTGTACTCGGCTCGCAACCTGACGCGGAGTGCGGCGACCACCCATAGCCTTCGATATCTTAGACCACCTATAAAAAGACGTGAACATTTACGCTTCTCATACATGGACAAAAAAAAAACGGTGTTTCGTACCGGTTTTTCTCACCGTCGGGGATCTCGGTGAGCAGTCGCTCGAGGAGATGCTGCTCTGAGATCGACCATGCCTGCTTGTACGTTTCTGACTTTGGCTTCTCCTTCTTGGCCGCGGGAGCGCATTTGTCAGGCTCGGGATGCCGGTTCGTTTGAAGAGTGAGGACTTTGGCCTTTGCCGTGGTCGCTGGTGGGCGGGTTGGAGGTCGACGGGAACGTGTGGGACGTGGGGAAGGTACTTTCGAGTTCACCAAGTTTGACGCCGATGGCACCAAGGCGCCAGGGGTGAACGTGGCCGCCACTGGCACCCCGTCAGTCGTTGCGATGTCAACGTCGGCGCTCTCGTCCCCAATGTCGCGGCGAATGTGCACACCTGACGCACGGAGGGTCAGCCCACCCTTGTTGCGGAGGTGTATGCGGCGCAGCTGTTCCTTTTCACGTGCTGGGCGGAGGATCTCGGGCGCCAATTGCTCTCCATCGGATGAGTCAGATGAGAGCTCGAATGAGGCGAGAACTGGCTCGATGATTGACCGCCTTGCCCTTCGTACGAGCTGCTGGGCTGACGACAATGCCGTTTGCTGTGTGGTTGATGGTTGGGACCGCACATAATGCGCTGCGCGGAGATCAGCGGCAAAGGCACGGAGGGGGGTAGGGTCTTTTCGTGTCGAAGGATAAGCAAAAAATAATAACAGAGAAGGAAGGGGGTGCACCTTGGCCTTTGAATATATCCCAATCGATCTTGTCTTGAACTTCTGCGGCGATATCAGGCTGATGGTCAAAGCGAAAGACATCACTATTGAGCTACGAATGTGTAAATATATCGAAATGCCGAGAGATGATGATCAAAAACCTTGTCATCGAAAGTGTCAAAAAAATCTTCAGGATTCGCGGTAGCCTGTTCGCGTAGAAGTCGAAGGCGGTCTATGTCTGACTGAGTGCGGGCCAGGAGGTCCTTCTGCGATTGGATATAGACCTGGAGAGCATCGAAGCTGCACGGAGAGTGAGAAGAGAGCTGAAGGAGGAAAGGGTAGATACGAACTTATTTTTCACGGGATGGAGCATGATGATAGAGAAGGAGTGAGAGGGGGTGCGACATTTAGAGGGAGGGTCGGTCGTCGAAAGGGGATTAAGTCTTAATTTCCAATTTTGTAAGGTAAGTCACCAAAACTAACCAGTGTCACATGTCACACACTCCCACGATCACACTTCATTCCTTTAGCACGCTTTCAATCCCCTCCAATGCCTCGCCTAAGATCGGATCCTCACTCAACTGCCCGCTGGAGCATCAGCACCATGCACTTAGCACTAATGTGGGCAACTCACCGGCATCGCACCCGGGCTGTCAAGCCTTTTCTTAAGGCATACATTAAACCCATGTTGGAATGCATCCAGTTGCCCGTAGCTCATATCCAGCCATCGCACAAGTGTGAAGTTGACCCCCTCGCTTCCTTCCGGATTCCACATAACGGTCCATGTGTCGTCCCCTGATTCTACTCCGTCCTCACGTTAGCCATCCCGATCACCACTATTCTCGACACCTACCCTTTTCCGGTCCTGCTCCACCCGTAAGTAAAAAAGGCTACTGCAAAAGTCACAAGCACACGCACCACTCCATCGCCCTGACAGATTCTCGTATGTTAGCGGGGACGTTGTTTCGTACGGCCCAATGGGGGTGTCTTCTCCTGCGCCCACAACCCAGACAGTGTTGAAGGCGAGGCCGAGCGGTCCGTGAGTGGTCATGTTAGCGAAGGTGTTTGCGTCCAGAAGGAGTCCACCGCGAGTCTCGACGACCTGTGTGACATTGTTGAAGCTGGTGGTGTTGCCCATGGTGCGACGTCAGTCGAATGAGACGAGGACCGGCCCCTAGTCGTGGTGACTGCTTTGGAGATGAGAGGAGGTTACGCGCTTCACAACAGCAAGCGAGAAGCGAGTTATTTTTTTCCGACGCACCTGAGACCACGGCCATCGCTCCCGCTTCTCTCATTTCCTGCTCAGCGCCTGGTCCACTTGGGTAGGCGAGACACCACGTGGCGGGAATTACACCCAGTGGACACCTTTAACACTGATACAGTAGTCGATGTTGAGCGTGATGATTCTCTTCCTCTGCAGCATCTGCAGTGCAGGTGCTGCATACCGTCTAAATCGCTTGGCGCAAGCGAGCTTATATTTCCAATATACAATTACCCGTGTCTCCACGGGCTTCAAGAAGAGAATTTAGCGCTTGTCTGGTATTCAATGAGCGTCGCACACGTGGCTTCCTCGTGACTCATTATTATTATAGGCGAAAAAATCGACTCAACCGCGGACATGACCACTCAGACCGGTGAGTTGCCTCTCCATCGCTTTCTCTCGCAGTGACGAGACTTAGAATCGCTACGAAGCCTTTGTGCTCGTGAACTATCTATCGCATACATCATCTGAGCTCTCTTCTGACCATTGGCTCCTTTCTGACGACGCTAATATTCACTCTGCCATAGACACCGAAACACCTCAAGGCTCACGGGGGCAGGGTATAGTGAGGGGAAAGTTGCAGGTAGAAAGCAAATACGGTGAGTGTCGTCTCCCATTATCTCGGGCAGGATCGAACACAATAGAAGTCAAGCCCTAAGTTCGCTTTATGGGCGAGCGCTGAAGATTAACCATGCTAATACTGACCCTCTTTCTTTTCACATCGGATCGCCTTCATCGTGCTCATTCCGCTCATTTCTAGGTTTGTTGTGCTCCATAGGCAGGAGGTATGGAATGTCTCCTTGTAACAAAAAAAAAATTGCAATAAGAACAACTTCGGTGCCTCTTTGGAGCGTCATGAGCATACAGGGGGTGCGGCCTGGGTTAATTGAACGGCGCGTGATTCAGCGGACTTTGGACTCACTAACCTTTCTTGTACCTGTGCGACGGTGCCTAGCGCGCCCTCCCTGCCTGTGCCCTAGCACACGGGGTATTGTCCGGTTAACGCGGAACGAAGCACCACGGTAATGTGATGCATGCAATTTTGCTTCCACTCTTTTGGGGTTCGACATCTTGACGCTCCACCCGCACAACCCGCGCGCCAGCCAGCCCTTTGATGAAATATCATTCATTCCATGCAAGATCCGAGGGCGCATACATACATATATTCACATGCTCCCACACGACCGGGCAGATGATCCCACGAAGGCCTAATTCGAGAAAGAGAATTCGACGTCGTGACGCGGATGTCGCGAGACGGACAGATCCCTGAATGCTTGCCACTTTCTTCGCGTTCATACAGCTTCCATTGTGTGTAGGACTATTCCTAATATGCGAACCGCGTTGTTGTTGCGGGGGTCTTCTGGAATGGTGGCACCTTGATGGAAGGCCTGAGAGGTGTCCAAATTCAATAGGAGGGGTTGCATAGCCGAGCACTGAAAGAACTTTTGAAGCCAACTTCGGCCAGGCGGTGTGTCCCGTGGAGATCAATCCCGCGGCTACGCCTCATTTCGATTGATCCCTAAGACGCAGGAACAGAAAGAAAGAGGGAGGTCATAAGATACGGGGACTCTAGCGCGCCTGCAGATGCTCGTGCATCCATTCATTCCAATTTGGCGCCGCACTACTGTATCCCAAAGTTATTAGGGGGTTCGCCTCAAAAGATTAAATATCATCAGACCATGTCAAACCATACAATTGTGGTAGTTGGGTCCCAGTCTAAAGCTTCCTTCTTTTGCGTTCGACTCAGATCTGCAACTGTTCATCACGCGCTGGGCGAGTTGTTCCGAGAGTCGACTCGGACGCTCCGCTACAGTATCATAGGACAGCCCTCAGGTCCTTTCACTTAACCTTTCTGCCGCCAGCAGGAAGCTTCTGCGAAGAAATCTTTTCCTCCCGCCGCTGCGCAATCGTGCGACTCGGAAAGTCCGACAGCGCCGGCCGGCCTCCGTGACTATCTTTGGCATTCTTGGAGCAAACGGCACAGCGGCACGATCAAGGCAGCGGTACGCTGACGCCCTCCTGGCCCCGCTGTGCCTCGCGCTCTGAAGTGGCAGGTTCTATGATAGGATCCCAGGCTCGTGAAGGGGGCGCCGGAGAAGTGCGTAGAACACGTGACTACTATATTTGGCCCCAAAGGCTACACTGGCACGGGCAGTAAGCGGAAAATTTATCCGAATAAAGTACAACAATCTCCTAACGTACTAGGACACCCCACTGAGGCCTCTACTATAAGTGATCTTGCTGACGGATCGACGTTTCGCGACCTTGTACAGACCCACACTCAGGCTCAAGCTCAGGTTAGAGGGCCCAACACTTGCACGGCATATCCAAGGGTCCGTCTCTGTATGCCTTGTTCGCTTGGTATATTTTGCGCCTCGGTTCTGCTTTGTGGTCAAGTTTGTGGTGGCGCCTCAACATTTTCTGCCCATCTTGACCAATGCTGATCGTGAAGTATATATCGCGAAGTAACATAACACAGCGCATCAAAGTATCGTCGCAACCCCCACATTTCAATACAGTGCCAGCCGCCTCCAAGTTATCTTTGTGCTTCCCCAAGTCATACATAAAGTTTCTCTAACATCCAAGCCTTCTACTGAGGCCGGGAGATCACGGAAGCTGAGGGAATATGAACGGATCACTCAGTTCTGGGTCGAGCCGCGCAGGGGGTTATCTCGGGCCGGGCTACAGTTGACTTAGCCATTCGTGGATCGTGGCTCGCTCCGAGTCGAGGCAGATTCGTGCGATATGGGTGACCACGGCACTGGCATCCCGGTCGATTTACCCCTTACCACTTTCAGCGGAACCAAAATCTCCAGCCCTTTGTCTGGTCGTTGGCAGCTCAGACTCCGAGGCTATAGTAAGTTGCGTAATCCCTAGCAACTTAAAGCCCCTTTTAGTTGTCCCGCCAGTTCGAATTCATAAAACAATGGTTCAAGTTCGAATAGTTCTCTGCTGCGGTAAGGGTGCGCGGGCGCTTGGGGTGCGACGACCGCACCATCCATGCTAGTTGGTTTCGAGTTATAGTATCTGAGTCACCCACACATTCCTCGGCAGGTACGAGAGTTCAAGCGAGGGCCACCATCGGTGATAGCCCTCACACGCTCACTAGCTCTTTAAGTTCAGGTTGATCTCTGATTTTCATTCCTGGAACCAATCCGTTATATTACCCATGGCAAACTGAGCGCCAGCATACTACATCCAACAATCGAGTTTACCTTTTCGAGTCACGGTTGCTGAGCACCACGCCTCTGTGGGTCACTTGTTGAGGCGGGGTCTGTCAGAGGCCCGGGCGAGCGCGAGCTGGGCGCAAGCTTCGAGACGACAAATAGGATTATCATGGGCCGATGCGTCTCCCTACTGTATAAGCACTGCTACTGGTGGATACCTTTTCACCGCGAGGATTCCGTCGACTCTAGAGCGTGCCGACAGGGCATGTGATTATTGGGTGATGTGCGGCGGTGGGATCGAAACATAGTGGTACTCCGACATGTGTGTACTTCCTAGGCTGCTGCCCAGTCGCGGTATTCGTACTACAGCAACATCTACAATGGTCGTAGTGTCGCAAGCGAGGTTCGAGTCATATTCGAGTTGCGCCTGTGTCTGCCGCACCCGCTGGCTCGATCCTGTCCTGCTGAAGACTCAGATTTCGGGCTGTCAATGGTTCCTACAAGCCAGATCCTGCAGGCTATTTGTGTGGGATGATCTCTCTTCCTTTGGCTTCTAATGTGCTCAGAAAGGTCTCTGCAACCAACCTGTATACGCTACAGTACGCGCAGAGGCAGCCCGGCGCTCTCTTTGCCCTATAGTTCTAGTAAGAAGGATAAGGAGGCTTGACAGGTTCTCAGCTACGCTTCACGATGATCAGAGGTTCGAGACAGGTAACGAGTGGCTGTTCGGATCGTTGTTTTTAACATGATTATGAAGAAATCTCAGTAAGTGAATATGACAGTCTAACCTGTACCCGGAGAAGCGTCATAGGTGATTTTCGACAATGACAAAAAAAACGAATGCATGAAGTGCAACGATACCCAATGACAAATATGAGTGATCACGATAGTCCAAAAATGAAGGCTGGTGAAACTTTGGAGTATTTTACGAAATGTGAACTTAGAGCCCAGGCCATGAGTAGCCAAACAAGGGAAAGAAGCACCGTTACGCAGCGACTAGGGTGTCTCCCTAACACCTAGCAGATACTGCATTGACTGGAACGCAGCAGAAGGGTTGAACTGGGGTATCCTGCCAAGCCCAAGCGACATGTTTTCAGATGGTCCACCAACAAGCGAGGAGGCAAAACACGTGACGTACATATGTCCTGTGATCGCCACTTCATAAAGGGTCAATCCGCGCTCCGACTGCACTGTCCCAAAGGCCCCAACCCCATCAACGACGAACGAGTCGGGTTCAGGGGCGCTCTGGAAGCCCTGCTTGCCACCCCCTTCGAAATAATATCGAATGTCAAAACGAATCGAAGAGACGTAGTCAGTGATACGCACAAGTCGTGCTAATACCGAACGTCTCTGTTAAGTCACCAGCGAGAGAAAGGGTGATCGAGGAAAAGCTCACTTTTGGATCGCTATGCGCGTTCTGCCAAGCGAGACAGGTAGTATGAGTCATAGTCAAATGCTGGAGTAGAATGTGACCCCCACCCTTCGGAGATTAGCACGAAATCGGCCAAGCCAGTGACTATAACCGTGCGGGCGCCGTGTGCGATAACCCGAGGCAGAACTCCGTACAATGGAGACAGACTCGTGTCTCCCGATCCCGCAAAGACGGATGGGACGGCGCCGCACTCGGTCCACTCTACATCCACTGGTGCGTGGATTGCTTTTTTTACCTTCGGATCATTGAAATACACGGGTTGGACTTGAATTTGAGAGAACGTGCCGCTACAAGTGGGAGCGCAGATCAGCATAAAGTCAGTGTCCTTCTGCGGTTAAGGACTGACGGGAAGCCGAGAACGTCCCACAGAACGGGGGGCTAGGACGAAATGCATAAGAGTCGTCGAGTCGGAATAAAGGCGACATACCATATCGAATATGCGAAAGACGTTAAAAGCAGGATTTAGGGTGAGTGCAGCAGTTGCGATCTCTGTGTACACATCGCAGCCTGGGATTGCCTCAGTCGACCCCCCCGGAAGAGGGAATGGAGCAGGCAGGGGTGGGTATGTCAGGTACTTTGAGAGATACGACGTATATTGACACGAGTCGGCGACCTGGTCGATATGTGCGAGAAAGGATCGACTGACATAGAGAGATATGAGATAATAGTTTACAGAGACGGAGCGAAAGGAAATGACTTGAACGCAAACACGTTCTCATTCTTGTGAACAAAGTTCACAGAGGGTACTTGGAAGGAGATTACGTCTTCGGCAAGGACAGCTAAAGTGTCGTCAGAGTGATGAGGTTGGTACGATTTAACCATACATACGGGATCCAAGCCATATGCCCTGCACTTTCAAGTCCAGCAAACTGGAGTTGGAAAAGATATAATCCGCAAGATCTGTGATCTCGTAAGATGGGTAGGTCCCGCATAATGACGAGACTACCAACATGGCAGATAGAGTCCGGCATACTGAAAGTGTGTCAACAACGCTTCGAGAGTGGAGGTATTGAGTGCCTACGCTTTCTCCTGTCAAGTAAAAGTTCTTCCCTTTTAGCTCCGAAAAGATATTTAGGAACTGCTGGAAGAATCCGACGAGCTGTGCTGCAAGTTCTACCTCGTTCTGCGTATCGTAGCATCCGATAATCAGGTTGTCGACAAGAATAGGTTGCTCACGTGGATGTTTGGTACGCCCTGAGAAAACCCGGTCCCTACGGGTTGTTCCACCCAAAGCATGTGTCCTAGATTCGTCCAACTCATAGGATTTGGAGTCGGCTTGGCTTGACCATACTGCCAGCTAATAGGCTGTAGACATGCAATTTAGTGTCAATGTGTCAGACGGGCGAGGTTGCGTTACTCCATTCTCCTGTAGAAATCCAGCTAAAGACGAGCAACCTGGTCCACCATTCGTCCTGGATTAGGTTGGCGTCTCCGCAGACTCCGCAGTCAGCAACTGGCGCTTACCAGAATATGAGATCGTTTTCGTTACCCTTCGCCGTTGGTGGGAAGTACCAGAAAAATAGCTGCTCTGATTGAGTATCATCGCATACAAAAGGACTTAAACTTCAAACCTTGCGTGTTTCATATGGGTCCGCGCTGATAGGCAAGAGGCCTGACCAACTGTCTCCGACATCAAAATTCACGTGAGGAATAGAAGTTCCTTTGACGTGAAAGTCTGAGGCGCTGATTACTAAGGGAGACAAAGCACACTTAAACAGCGTGACTCACGGTCGACCTTGCGATTTGCAAACCGTCTTAAGGCGCGGTGCGTCAGATTGACGCCGGCCTCGTGGTGTATTGGCGGACGTGCCTCCAGGAATTCGTCTTTCTTCGATGCCAAAGAATTCTGCAGCCTGAGTAGAGCATCCGGAAAACGCGCGAAAACTGCCGAGATACTAATGAGCAAAAGGAGGGGCAAGCAAAGCGCGACACGGGGCATGAGCATGATGTTCAGGACCAAGAGCAATTTAGTCAACCTTCGTTTGAACTTTCTCGCGGTTTTATAGAGGACTTAATTCATTCATCCCGCTACCCGCCGTATAGTTAAGCGCCTTGTGACGGAGATACGAGGAGTTCTGCGTGGACTCTGGTCCTGAGGTCAGACATGCAACAATACCGAACAATACGCAGATGGCTCCGATAGGCATTGTTGGACATGGGGTAGGTTGCATGGCAACGTAGCCTGAAGGGGAGCGCAATTCGCAGACAACAAGCACTGCTTACGGTGTAAAGGCGCCTGGAAGGAGATTAGTAATCCAAAACAGGAAGAACGACCAGTGCTCGGGTGACGAATGCACGCTGCTGTGACTCCTCCGGAATTCAAATTTTCAAGACAAAGGATAGTCTTGGCCACTCCATGGGCTGATTTTATCGACCATCTGGGCCTGTTCTTTCTTTCGTACATTCGGCGAGGGGTCGCAGTGGACTGAGAAAAGGTTGGGGGCTAAATATGACTTTTTAAAACAAAAAAGGTTATGTAATCAATAAAATCACGTTATATACGTGGTATACGTACCTGCTGAGCGCTGAATATTTAGTACGCGACGGTAACCAAGTGGCATGGTCATTGCACGAGTCCATTTTTAACCAGTGATATACTGTACAGTGGGAAAGGGAATCGTGTCAGAACCCAAGTGCTCGACCGTGCTCATATCAAATACTCGTACTACTAGTAAAGTGCTCAAGAAAGCAAGCAAGAAATCGCTAGTGGATCGCTCGTGTGTCGTGCCAAGGATAGGCACCAAGCGTTGACAGGGACACGGGGACACGAAGTGAGTGGCTATTCCCCGTCTGGTCGCTCCGGCCACTGTAGAGCCTTCGTGGGTCACCCGTTGATGCCCTCATGCTCGATCAGAGGCTCTGACTTGTTGTAGGAAACTCGGTTGGTCCAATCGATCTACAGCGATTACTCTTCAAGTCACCCTAACCACCCTAAAGAGTCACCAGCTGTCCCGTCGCAGCTGCCGGATATCATGCATAGTACAGGGTCCTGCAAATCCCGGTGTAATCAGCGAAAAGGGTGATCACCTTCCTCTTGGTGAGTAAATACGAGAGTTTTGGGTCACGGTCTTTGAAGTTCTTGAAGAGTGAACACAGTGGGCTAGTGTAACCCGAGAGTTCATCGATCGATCGTTGAACTTCCTCGTGTATCCGCGTAGTCAATCTTCGAATTACAAAAGCAAGACTCGGCTGATCCCGGTCACTGTGCAGCCGCACAGTACTGTACCGTGAGCCATCTTCACCGCTGAGCGGCGTCCGAAGGTAAAAGTCACCTATCGTAGGGGAAATTAGCGTCGCTTGGCCATCCCGACCTTGAGAAAAAGACGACTACGACGAACATTCCTAACGTATATCGTTTCAGACAGCGGCGATGGCGAACACCCATAACACCATGCCATCACAGGGTTCTCAACATCCGCGGAGATGCCCCAGCCACCCATCAAGCCACAGCGTTCTGGATCGGATTAGCAGTCGAAGAAGGTTCCAGACCAGAATACACCCTGGGTGACTTGGTGATCTCATTTCCGCCTTTGTATCAAGACTTAGTGATGGTGAAGCACCCGTGATTCGACCAAGCGTCCGCGGTTGAGTCCCACAAGCCGTCAGCGGGTTCAAATATAATGTAGTCACCGAAAAAGCGCTGCTGGTTCCCGAATGCCACCACCTTCGTAAAAAAAGCTATGCCGGTAACCCGAACTCGAACATGTGGACCCTTGCGTGGACCAGGTAACAGGAGAGTGGCACATGCATACGTGACTTTCAAAGGTAGCTCCACATCGCGATAATCGAGACGATTTGACTGTTGGTCTCCGCTGACTTTGTTGTATGGCCCTGGCCTGCGGGTTGAGATTCCCGCAACCCAAACACCAGATCTCTCTCGCTAGAGAAACACTTGAACTACGGGCACTTCAGAAGGGCAAGACATGGAAGAAAGTGGGGAAGACATCATGGTTCGCATCCTTTTATCGCGCCCTTCAATGTCAGGAAGCTCACCAGTAATTCCCTACCTTTGCATGTGATGAAAATTAAATAGGCAGAGATTGTTCAGGAATTTGAAGAGTTACAGTAAGTGGTGAAACCGGTATAGTATGAGGCACGGTCATGGTGGTTCAGGACAGGAAAACGTGCGTCGATTAGTCACCTGGTAGTAGCTCAGCTTAGAAGCACGTTCTCATTCTCAACTTAACGTACTCAACACTGCAGGCTGAGAGAGCAAGTGCCAAAGCAAGATTTAGCAGGATGACAGATCTATCCGAGATACGATGAGGGTATTCATGATCAACTGTAGGCGCAAAATGATCCTCAGTTCTGTGGTGAGAGTGAGCGCGAATTGATCATCACGGCACAGGCAGTGTGGGTGGGGCATGCCCATGTGATGGATTGCATACATTCGCATATCCATGATAGATGGGCGTCATTCAGTTGCCTCCAGGCTGAGGCGTGCTTGGGATTGAGTCCAATCGGCGCCCAAACCTGTCATGCGGTCATGGGCGCTGTCCAGACCTGACTTGGCGGCGTTGACCCTGCCTGTGAAATGGCTCTCCACGAGGTGCACTAAGACGTTAGAATTGAGCAAGAAAACACGACGTAGATACCCTAATGATAGGAGAGCACTTTCCGACCTCAATGAATCTCAGTCCCCTGTCATTAAAGGCCTACAGTCGTATTCGACCACATCAAGGGTCATCCGGTCGTACGTGGGAAGCGGTGTGTGGCATGAAGGATTGCGGGTACCCGAAACTGGTACTAGCTCACGCCGTTTTAGCGGCTTAGGGCTGTTTTCAAAACGATGGTGTCCTGGACGAAATATCTTGAGTGGCTGGAGTGAGCGGAGAATAAATATAACCGGTTATCTGAGATCTGGTTTTTTTGTTATCGGGGCTCTTTTTATTATTTCATTTTTATTTCAAAATAAGGATCATGGTAAGTCTCGGCATTCCTCCCGATGGGAAATTCCTGAGATTCATTCTACTTACAGTAAGCTTCAAAGCTATGAAAACGGCTGTGAATGACCGACAGTGCCTGAAGAACTGCGCCACTGTTTGCAAAGATTCACCTGAAGGCCTAAGTGAAGGCCCCTCGCAGCAAGCGTTGATTATTTAAACAAAAGGTTTATGAAGAGACGAAAAAGTGGTCCACAGGACAAGCCACAGGAAGTGAATTGCCCATTGACAACTGTTGTCGCATGTTGCAGTCGACCTGAGAAATCTGTACCTCCAGCCGTCACCAGGACGGAACCATCATATTTCTTCATTTATGTAATAGCCGTCGCTGGCCGGGCATGTAGCTTTTCTTGGGGAAAGGGCAGTAGCCTGTGGACGGGACACTTCCTTACGCACTTCCATCTTACCAT
This sequence comes from Lactarius indigo, assembly GCA_025766275.1. Taxonomy (NCBI): domain Eukaryota; kingdom Fungi; phylum Basidiomycota; class Agaricomycetes; order Russulales; family Russulaceae; genus Lactarius; species Lactarius indigo. Next base: position 454,631 of record JAFKAC010000012.1, on the reverse strand, counting down.
ACCATTTTACAGTTATGCAGAGGCGTAGTGCTACTTAATACTCAATTCACACAAAATAGTCGTCACTATACTTCTTACGTTGGTCTACGGTTTGAGAGGACCACGTGCATTGTCGCGTCCCTTGACAGCTTGACCATTCAAGGCGTCTTTGAAGCGCCCTCCAAATTTCAAAGTTCTCGACTTGATGGGATGTGACAACGAGCGTTCTAGTCTCTCTGGGCGCCGGCCCTCGTGTGCCATTACAACTTGCATAAAAGGCCATCATGATGGCTTGGCCAGGGCTACCGGGCTTTAGTCTTGTTCTCTGCAACACTCCCACTCTCAGTCTCTCACACCCCTCTCAAAATGGCATTCGATACTAAGGAACATATCAGCTCCCAGCCCCAAGTACGCACACTCTTTGTCCCGTCCAGCGTATGGTGCTAACCATTTTTACTTCCGTGCAAAAAATAAATAAATAGGCAACTGCTCCAATGGCAGCGGGTGGCAACAAGAATGCCTTGAATCGTGAGGTAGGAGTGGACGGCCGACGTGACTGGAGCCATGACTTGTTCGATTGCACTTCTGCTTGTGGTCTTTGTATGTTGATTAGAGTTTGGTTCAATGCTCTTACAAACTGGCTGACCTGGTTTCCCCAAAAGGCTGCTGGGCCGCCTGGTGTCCTTGCGTGGTCTACACCAAAAACAAACAGCGCCTCCAACATCTCCAGACTCGAGGCACTCCTCTCCCGGGTGGGGGTGAAAGATACGACAGCAATTGTTGCATTTATGGCTGCCTAGTAATCCCCGGTTACGCTTGGATCTTGCAGGTATGTCGAATTGGCGGCTGGCCGCAAGTGGAGTCACTTAACCGAGGTCTTCAGATTGGTACACGTGCGGACATTCGCGCTCGCTACAGCATTCGTGGAGGCACCATGGGCGATTGCCTTACGTCTTGGTGTTGCCATTCTTGTTCGCTTACGCAGGAGCGCCGTGAAATTGAGCTGGAGGAGAACAGTTTCGAGGGGTATTCTCAATCTCAGTGAATGCTTATGACAATCTACTTAGTGCCACTTTCTTGTATGACCTTTTTGAACCGCAAATCGTTGTAGGCAAGATTGACTCATGTTTCGAACAGTGAAACTTTTGTTGACTACTGGTGGTCAAAAACCGAGCACGATGGATTACGTTACTTCATATGTAATTTGGTTTGGTGTTCAACATCAACGGCTGCGCTGGAGCCTGTGCTATCACAGAACAGTTTCGTATGTTTGATAATCTGGCGCACTTTTCTAACATACAGTCCGCTGGAGAAGTTTCCCAGGCCAAGAGAACTGTGGGCCCGTCATTGAGATTCCATGGAGGCAGAGAAATGTGCCAATACATTGTCAGGTTTTGGTCGGTAGAAGTTTTGGGTACTTTTTCAAGGTTTTTGAGTTTCAGAGATTTCGTGGGATGTTTTCCGTTTTAGGCCGTTATTTGTGAGAAAGGACCTTAAGAACGTGGATGAACATTTTTCCTGGCGGACGAATGAGAACTGTATCGTTGCGACAGCGCCCATGGCTTGGCCCTTGTAGAGAGCAGATGCAATAGACTCGAGCTTGAGGGCGAACCGGAGGTGAACCACCAGTGAAACAGCAGAATAGAAAAAGGTCTTTTTCATTTTTTCTGCCTAGATGATCGTATCTTGCCAACGTTTCCTCTATTATCTGCACTTTGTCACTGACCGCGTCTTTTCAGCAGTCCTTGAGAAAATTCTATCTGGGACCTGTTGATTTGCGATATTCGACACGTTGATTGAGAGACTACTCGAAGGCGAAGAAGCTGATAAGACGGACCCTAAGGATAACCTGGGACTGAGTCTCAGGCTATCAAGCTATATCAAGTGTAATCGCTCCTGCTTTTTGCCATGAGGCCAGCCTAGACGCCACGCAAGCACGTTTTAGGGGTGCAGTGCCGTTTCATTTATCATGACTACAACTCGCACATTCTTTTTATTGCCGTTGTGTGATGAGAAGTACCCTATCTCTGTCAACGGTCGATTCGAAGCTTGATTCGAAGTACAAGTAAATTTGTTTGTACCTGTTTGTCCGGTAAGAAGCTCTAATTAAATCAAATCTAAGTTGTAATCGTCACGGAGCAGTGAGCACCTCCGCTATTCCACCTAGATAAAGGGTCTGAGGATGGTGACTCAGAGGAGAACTCTCATTCTTCTTTCCCTCTTCGCCTCAGCTATTCCAGGGCGGCTCGTCGCCGGGGATGCGCAAATCTCTTTGGGCCACGATTGTCAACTTATATGCCATGGCCCATGGTGTATCTCCGTATTATCTCGCCCACAACGCAAGCCTTCTCTCCAGGTGCTGAGTTCGCTTTGCTTTCGGAAAGATTTACCACTGCTTATGTTGACCCCCAGACTCTCCTCAATTCATGCTAGACATCGCTCATTGGGTCAACTCAAGGGCACACAGATATCCGCGTGCTCCGTGCGGCCTGGCACAGCAGAGGACCTCGGCTCGATTGCCAGTGATATATCGCCTCACTCAGGCTCGTACTAGTGATGCTGACATACATGACCCGCGGTACCCCAAGTTCAAGAGCTTGGTCTCAAATGCACGCCTTTCGCGATCAAGGGCTTTGTGCACAATGCTAACCCCGGTTCTTTGTCGACCCCTGGTGTTCACATCTCGATGGCCCGTTTCAAGGACCTTGTTCTCAACGAGGAAGAGTGGACCGTTGAAATAGGAGCGGAGTTATCTAGACTGATGTATACTCGTACGTCGACCCCAAAGGTCTCGATGTCGTTGGGGCTCGCATGGACGACTTCGGCGTCAGCTGTTTTATTTTTGGCAGAGGTAGGCACTCTTCCGGCTTGCGGCGCATGCATCGCGTTCGCTCACGTCATATTCGCGTGTCAGGATATTCTTGGAAGACCAATCAGTATGGTCTCACAATAGACACAGTCACGGCTCCAGAATTCCGCCGAGTCAATCATACAGGGCGACTTTGTAAATTTGTGTCGAGCATAGCCGTGCCTGTACGATCACGGTAAATGGCAGTTCCGATTCTATGCATGCCTTTTCACTGAGTCTTCTCCGGAAGCGCTTATGGTCATAGTGTTCCCCTGTTGCTATATCCTGCGCCGGTTGTGAAAGCGACCATTGTCGATATCAAGGTGTGCCGCTGCTACGCCATCTTGATCTATTGGCATCTTCTTGAGTCACTGACTTAAACTCGTGATGCAGACCTTGGGTGATAGGCTCGGCGGGAAAAGCAAGGACCTCTTGATCGTCTTCAGAATTGATCCATTCGAATCCGACATTTTCATATATGGGGGGACCATCCGTGTACCCGCCCGACCGTTGCCGCACCGTCCTCTCACCGAGCCTCCTTGTCGCATGGAATGATGAGTCTCTCGACAAGGACAAGTATGTGTGCGACAGCGTGCGCGATCTGAGCGCATCCATTTCCAAAGCCGGGATCGAGGACGGTCAGGACCTGAGATGGGGTGCATTAAACCAACTTTGCGCTGTATGGGACGCCCCTGGAGAAGATGTATGGTAAGAACATGAAGCGGCTGCGGCTGCGCGAGATCAAGAAGAGGAATGATCCCTTCCGTGTCATGGATCTCACAAGCGGGTTCAGGTTTTGAGCATCGACTGACGCGTGAGCGGGAATTGCCCATTCACGGGTTTATATTAGCAAGCCTCATGACTCGTCTTTATGATTCTTTAAACAAGTGGGGGTGATCGTTTTTTGTAGTTTCTTATGTACGAACACGTATTCAAAGTAACCAAGTAAGGATCTCGATGGGGCCTCGAATGGGTTCAGACATTGCGCACATCCAACAAATTACCAAACGCTTACGGCCACTCTATCCACTATCACCAACCACCCGATGGCCGGAATCACCCTTTATGGTCGGCTGCCATACCCCCCAAAAAGCCCGAGGCAGGGTATACTCTGATTACCCGGCGCACACATGCCACTGCCTTGCAACTCGCAACCCTTCACTCCTTCACTTCAGACTACACCCGCCGCCACCGCCCGGATCTCCCCCCGGAGGCCAACCTCTGCCCATGCGGGTGCCCTGACAAATCCTTTATCCACTTGGTGTACGACTGCCCAAAGTACCACCTGCAACGCGTACTCCTATTCCGCCAACACCCCATCTCCCATTACGAACCAAACGACCTATTCGCGGGAGATCGCGACCTCGTGTACACTTTTCTGCGCTTCCTGCAACTTACCAGACTAGCCTCCAAACCAGAGTTCGAAGCGCCTGCAGCCTACGCGCGGCCCGAGCTCCAGGCCCCACCCCCACGCCCCGTGTCCCCGGACCTGCTCTCCGATTACGACCTGGACCCAGCCTAAATCAGGCTGCCCTTCTTGTATTTCACCTACCACCCTTCACATTACTCCTCTGCCGTTAGCTTTCTTTTGTGCGGTATGCTACCTTTTTCCCTCGGTTTCCCCGTCCCCTCTGGGAGGTGACGCAATTAACTTACCTTATCACATGGATGCACGTTACCTACCTCTCGCAAATCTCTTCTCTCTTTATAGAGGATGAGGACCGGTCTTGTATTATCTACTGCCCCGGAATAAAACTGATTCAAAAAAAAAAAAAAAAGTAAGGATCTCGGTGAATGGTATTGATATTGGTGTGAACCTATTACAGATACTCTTCTCTCGTCATTCAAGCGAGCCACTACAACCCACACGCAGGTGGGAGTTTTTACTACTAGGCATTGCACACTACGCCTGTACAACATTCGCTTTCCGTGTCATCAATACCGTGCCGCTATTCTTGCTGGTGAATAAAAGTTACTGTAAACACATGGAATCATATACTACATCATCACTGCGTGGACGTTTAAGCATGGTCCAGCATCGGTATAACTGCACAGTAGCCAGCTCGGTGCACTACCTCAGGCTATCTGTACCTGGGTTCGTGTTAACACCATCGTGCTGGCCGGACTCCACGTCGTAGCTGGATGGGTCAAATATGGTAACCTGACCCATGACTGCATGACCTGCGCCACATCAGCGCCGTGATGCTCTTTGTGTTACTAGTATCGCCGGCGGCATACTTGGCCACATATAACTGGGACACATGACCATTCGAGCACTTAACCATTTGAGGCATCTTCGAAACGCCTTTATTGGCCGGGCAGCGGCCGAAGCTCAAGGCCAAATTTTAAAATTCTCGACTTGTCAGTTGTGACGGAGAGTGTTCTGGTGTCCTTGCGTCGGTCCTTGCGCACCTTTCCACTCGTATAAAAGGCCATCATGACGACTTGCCGGGGATAATAGCCTTGTTCTCCACTGCACCTCCATCCTTTTAACATGCCAACCGATACCAAGGAACCTAACAGTTCCCAACCCCAAGTATGTCACGGTGTCCAAGTAGCTCCGTCCAGTAGAGGGTGCTTAAGCATTTTCGGCTTCACCGTAAAAATTTAGGCAACTGCGCCAATGGCAGCGGGTGGAAACAGGAATGCCTTGAATCGTGAAGTAGCAGTGGACGGCCAGCGTGACTGGAGCTTTGGCTTGTTCGACTGCACCTCCGAGTGTGGCCTTTGTACGATGACTACCCTTGCTGAACTCTGTTATATGCTGGCTGACCCAGTTTCCCCTGCAGGCTGCTGGGCCACCTGGTGCCCTTGTGTCGTCCATTCGAAAAACAAACAGCGCATCCAACATCTGCAGATTCGAGGCACTCCTCTCCCTGGTGGGGGTGAAAGATTCAATGACACTTGTTGCATTTATGGTTTCTTAGTTCCCACCGGCTACGCCTGGGTCTTGAATGTACGTTGAATTGGTGGCCGGCCGAAAGTAGAGTCACTTAATCGAGGCGCTCAGATCGATACCCGCACGAACATACGCGCACGCTACAGCATTCGTGGGGGTTACATAAATGATACCTTCACGACTTGGTGTTGCCGTTCTTGTTCGCTCACGCAGGAGCGTCGTGAAATCGAGCTGGAGGAGAACAGTTTCGAAGGGTTTCCTCAATCCAAGTAAATAGCTCTGATAACTTACTTAGTACCTTTTCTTGTATGATTAACTGCACGTCGTCGTAGGTGATATTGACTCATATTACGAATCGTGAGGAGGCTGTTATCGACTAATAGTAGCCAAGGACCAAGAAAGAAGGGGCTGGCTCAGGTACAGAAAAATTAGTCCGCTAGGACTTAGGAGCCTGGACGGCTGCGTTGGGGCATGAAATTCAGGTTGGACTCTTGGTGATTTGACTGAAAACCCTGCTTTGTTGTGGATATCGGTATTATTCGTGACTGCAAGTGGTGACAAACGTGTCAATCTCATCAATCTCAACCACAGGCACATGACTCAAAAAAATTAATATATACAGTACGCCTGATACTAGTATTGATCGTCAGCATAAAACGGTGCTGGAGTGGTGCTGGGCCATCGCCGCCTGCTCTTGACGGAAGTCAACGTTAAATTTGCAATTGGAACGAGGAAATTTAACGTCTAAGCAAATACCTAGAGTCCAGAGAAATACGACGTGTTGTGCTCACTTGCAATTGCAGTCGTTGACAGGAAGGAAAAGACTGGATTCAGTCCGTGTCTGAGTCTGAGATTTGCTTATGGACCGCTATGGACTGAAGAGTGGCACGTGCTCCGAATTTCTCATCCGTCGGTGGCGTTGGAGTTACGATGCTGCAGCTCCTCTCATTTGCCACGTCCTAACCGTTTCTTTGGACATTCCGCGGAATTAAAGTGCGTTTATTTTTTTTTAGCTGATCCCGCGCAAGAGCTCTTAAGTTTATTTATAGAGGTTTGATAGTCCCATCTGCATGCGGTCGTGGTGGCGAACAACTTGAACTTGGCCGGGTTTCCGCTCGATAACATCTCAGCTGAAATGTATCAGACTCGAGTTGATGTCGCCATGAAGAAATTGTGGCTGTCATCGCTCCTGTCTCATTCTACCCTCGAATTTAATTCCCACACTTCGACACCACCATAAAAGCTCTCACTGGCACACCGTTCCAGTCACCAGGGCTCCCTGAACCTCGAGCTTTCCTCGTCTTACAAATCCTTTGTATCATTACACTGTCGTAACACCGTCCTGAAAATCTCCTGTAATTTGAACAATGCCTCTGTACTCTCTGTACTCGTCCTCGTCCCCCCCTTGACGGCCTTGCAATTCCCCACGTTGCAACGACATGCACGTGAAACACTCTTGGTTTCTGTCCTATCGAACTAAGAGGGCTTGGGCCAACCTCCTGCAGGCGCTACGATTGACTTCCTCGTTGTACGCGGATCCAACGATGATAATGTTTTGGTCGATGTGCTTTACGAGAGAGATCCGAAGCATAAAAGGTATGTCCTCTCCACCACCTCCAAGTATGCATTTATCCAGATACCAATGTGACGCTTCTCTGGTGCAGGTGTGGCCCGGACTTGTCCAATGAACGGGTCGTTGAGCTTGTTGCGCAGCCCCAACTCACGCTTGAGCCGGTCAGTTCCTGGCTTAAAATTTACGGCGTGCTATCCGCTTCTTTCTCAGTGACACACGGTGGAAGCGTTCTGATGCTCACTGGCGTGTCCGTGTCCGAAGCCAATGATCATAATCTCCTCGGGGCATCCTACCAGCTCTACAGGCATGCAGAGACGAACTACGCGATTTTCCGCACGGTCAGCTATGCGCTCCCCGTTGCGCTGCACGGACATTTCCGGACTGCGGTACCAAGTTACCAACGACGTACTTTGTCTCCCCATTTATGCGGCGGTTGACGCCGTGCAAGCGTTCCGGCGGGGCGGCAGCGGGGCAGGCGGGGGCAGTCTCGGAAGAGCTCGTGATAGTGCTGTCAATTCGCGATGATACAATGATGCCGGCCCACCTACGCCAGTACACCACCCTCGCCTACATACCCATGGCCACTGACCGGAATGTGCTCGAGGTTGTGGGATATCTTCGGGACTATCCGAACCCTGCCCGGGGGACCTCGTCGCATTCATGAGTCATTCACGCTCATTACCGTCCTGCATGCAGCCTCCTTCACCATCGAACAGGTCAACAATAGAAGGTACGACCCGAGCGACCCTGGCGCCGGGGCGGACGTCGATATCCAGTACGCGAAGCCGTGGCGTACCCGTCTTCGCACGTTTTCCGAGTCTACAGCTCTGGACACGAACTGTTGAAGACCGGTTTCTTTCTTGGTTGCTTTACACCCTTATCGAGGAGAGCGTCCTGCAGCCAGTCGGCATATCGTATGGCATCGACGAAAAGAATTATCCGAAGGACAAAGCCATGTTCATATGCTTTTTTGTTCACGCGGCTCGGCGCGGGGGGCGGGGCGTCAGCATCTACTTCGGGAGCGACGTCGACCGAGGGAATTGCATCGATGGCTCCCCAGTTCATGCCGTTCTTTCCCCATCCTATAATTGTGGCAATTCTCCCCTCCGACTGCGGCTTCTCGAACGACTACGAACACTAAATCCACCGGTGGCAGCTGTGCCCACCTTCCTCCGTGACCGACCTCGGGGACAAATATCATGGCCTGTACGAGTGCGTTCGCTTCCGTGACTTAATCTAACCTTCCCTTTGTAATTTGTGCAGCGCTGCGGGCTGCAGTTTCCCCGACATCGCCGCGCAGGCGGTGAAGATCTCCGTCTTTCTCAGGGGCAACTTGGTCCTCGTAGTACAAAAGCTGCTTGGCACCCGTGCGTGCGTCTCTCCCTTCTCCCTCCGCCTGCGTCTCTGGGTCTGTCCATGCACGAACACTCAGCTGACTTTTTATGCACAGATCGTGGCGGGCATCATCCCGTTGCTTAATGACTACCGACTCTCGCAAGGCTCGGCTCGGCTCTCTCATACCCTTACTGTACGGGCGCAACACTGATGGAATATCTGCAATCGCTGGATGGGATCGCGTGCGTCCCACCACACTTGTTTCCTCTTCACTTTCGACCTTGGCCAACTCTTGACTCTGTAGGACACAGGCCTAGGGACTCTCGACTTCAGACTACAGCCCACACTTCCAGACTATGATGGCGGTCAGTCGAGCACATATGCCCCGGCCCCGACAAACTAGCTGCTCATTGGCAAGGCGATAGTACCAGATATATGTCATTCATCGGCACTTGTGCATGCCCTCGATGTATCCCTATCTTCAAAAGCACCTGGAGTGCTTCTAAGTCGTCCCTCCACTTGGACCGTTCGCTAATCTCGTACCTGCCCGGCATCTCTCCAGGCCGACCTTATGTGGGCGCTTAATGGTCCCGCGTCGTCTTGTCCTGGACCACTATCGGCCCTATAAGTAAATGCAGCCTTTCCATTACCACACACAGGGGTGGCCTTAGGCCACCAAAGACCATATTAATGCGCCGTACGAACTGCGACCTCCTTATTCATATTATTACCTGTGGAGTGGCCGCGTTTGTACTCACAGATTCTTAAAAAGGTCGACAGATGGTGTTTGCACAGATATATCGCGGTGCTTCCATCCACATCCCCTTGCGAATCGCGGGTACAAACGACAGTCGTTATATGTTACTGTTTCCGTCGCATAGTTATTCGTAGCCAACATTCCCCTGTCGCCACATCAAAGCTTGAAGAGCGACGTTTTGTCGGGAGAGGGAGCTCATCAATGAGACGAAACACGTACAACACTCTTGTGCAAAGCGATACACCGGCCAGACAGTAGCCTGAACAGTAACGGCGCATGGGGGTCCGACCATTGACCGTAATCAATAGGGTCAGATGGAGTCAGACGCCGGGTCCAAAGGTCTGACATCGGGTCCATTGAGCGTGGAAATGTCGAATTAACTAGAAATTACGGTTATTAAAGTTACGGTAAGTCGGTGCCAGGAACAGATGCGATGATAAGGTGGTCTTAGGCGCCGGTCCTTATGTGCCTTTCCACTTGCATAAAAGGTCACCTTGGCTTGCCAGGTGTAGTAGCCTCGTTCTCTACGACGCCCCCACTCACACCTCTCTCGAAATGAAAGCCGTTACTGAGGGACATATTAGCTCCCAGCCCCAAGTACGCGCTCTCCTAGTTCAAGGGTACCCAACCATTTTCTGCTCACGTATATAAAATATGTAGGCGACTGTACCAATGGTAGCGGGTGGAAACAGGAACGCATTGAATCGTGAGGTAGGATCGGATGGCCGACGTGACTGGAGCCATGGCCTGTTCGACTGCACTGCTGAATGTGCCGTTTGTATGTCGATTGGCTTGGTTAAACTCTCTTATATGCTGACTGACCCGCTTTCTCTGGCAGGCTGCTGGGCCATCTGGTGTCCCTGCGTGGTCTATTCCAAAAATAAACGACGCCTCCTACATCTGCAGAATCGAGGCATTCCTCTCCCGGGTGGGGGCCAAAGATACAATGACGATTGTTGCATTTATGGCTGCTTGGCCATCCCCGGCTATGCTTGGGTCCTGCAGGTATGTTGAGTTGGCAAGTAGCCGCAAGTGGAGTCACTTAACCGAAGCACCCAGATTGGTACCCGTGCGGACATCCGCGCACGCTACAGCATTCGTGGGAGCTCCATGGACGACTGCCTTACGTCTTGGTGTTGCCATTCTTGTTCGCTGACCCAAGAGCGCCGGGAAATCGAATTGGAAGAGAACAGCTTCGAAGTTTCACCACCGAAGTGAATGCCTATAATAACGATCTTTGACTTGCTCAGTATCATTTTCTTGTATGATTAACTGAACATTACCCTAGGCGAGATTGATATGTTTCGAATTGTGAGGAGCAGGGACTGCATTACTTTCTCAGTAGTACGTGATCTGTGGATATGTACTCGAACTTGCTGCGTTGGAGTTTCTACTGAAGCCTGGAAGTGTCCTGTTCTCATATCTGTCTTGGCATTTCTTAGGTTGGTAAAGTATTCGGCTCGGCTCTTATGGTAATCGATTGATTGGCGGAACTAAGGTGGGGTGGCCACTATATCATTCGTAAAGGGGTTTGCCCGATGTGTAGACTTCATCCGCAGAGACATAGCTTGAAAAAAACTAATATTGATCGTTAACATGTCACGGTAGCCGGGCTTCAAGCTTCAAGTCTCGCCCCCAGCCCTTCATGGTAGTCAAGTGTGCTATATTGAGGAAAGTGGATATAAGCGTCTACTACGGAAATGCGATGTCGTGCTGTGAACTCAGTGAGGAAGGAAGGTAAACACTGCATTTGTGATATTGACCTACTAAGGGGCACGGCATGCTAGATGTAGGGAGAACTTCGGCAGTGCTATTAGAAAAGGACCTTCAAAAGGTGATAACGGGAACAATGGCTATGTCAGAGAAATACCGAGAGAATATATTCTTCTGATCCCATGTCAATGGACCAGTCGGTGGATGAGAATCGATGCATAATGGCCCTTCAAATACGACGATCGGTCATTGGTCACCGGTCTAATGGCCCGGGCCTGGTGGCGTGCGAGAAGAGAGGCACGTGCCGCCTTCCCGTTTCGAGTCACGCGTCACGGTCCGCTGGCAACCCGGCCAGGACTTCTCACCCTCAGGCTTAGACTGCGGCCTGAGTGTGCAACTACTTGTTTTCCTGGCTGTCTACACTGTGTCTCGGGACATCGGGATATCAATGTGTGTCCTTTTTGTAATCTCCTGCTCAGCAAGGGCTCTTATGTTCATAGGCTTCGGTAGCCCCATGACTACGTAGTATTGGACATAGTGGGGGGGACTTCGTCGAAGGCTCTAGAAATCTCCAGTTCGTGCCCTTCTTTCCTGCCTCCTGTAGGTGTGGCAATTTTTCTCGGCTTACGAACAGCACACGAGCACGGGTAAAGGTGACTCACACCGCCACGGTTTGGCAGCAGGTCCCTGGGTCACTAGCGTCGGCACAACGACGAACTTACCGGAGGTCGCTCTGGCAGCGAGTTTCTCCAGCGGCTGCTTCCCGAACTACTTTGAGCGCCCCGGCCACCAGGCGCAGATTGTATCCACTTTCCTGTGTGATCTCGACGACCACCGACTTCGAGAGGGTATGGTACACATTGGCCATTGACGACAACGACTAGTAGAGCCTATACACCCCAGGTTCAATGAACTAACTGCTTACTGGAAGGGAAACAGCATCAGATGATGCCATTCATCAGCATTTGGCATACCCATGATGTATCCTCTATCTTCATCTGGGACCGTTCGCTAATCTCGTACTGGCCCAGCGCCTTCCCCGGGCAACACCATATTGGGGCTTACTAGAGGTCCGGCGTTGTCTTGTCATGTTCCAGACCGCACTTGGGCTGTCAGCTGATACCTCAAATCCAATTTTTCCTACCACACACTTAGCGTAGCTTTGGACCATCAGAATGCAACCATACCTTACTCTGTCATACGAATGGAGGCACGTTGCCGGACCATAACAAAGAGCTTCAGGGCGACTTCCATCGCCGCGATTGTGCTGACCGCCGATGCCAGATATCTGCACTCTTAGAACCTCGTGTCTATCGAGTCGCTATTTGCGAAGCGCACAGATTCGCCGCAGGCCAGTTTGTGAATAAAAAAGTAAAGTGAAAAATATTTACGCTTAAGTTTTGAAACTCCCCACGTAATACCACTGGTCAACTTTTGAAACTTGGTTTAGAACAGAGGTAGTAAGCCTTAGCTTGGTTACTGGGGTAGAACGCGTTAAATGATCGTCATGGGTGGGTTTCAATAGTGCGGACGGAGCATGTCCATGTGAGAGGTGGCAGATATGCATGTACGGCAGATACTAGTAATGCAGATAAGCTTTATTAAATTGCATCCAACGCACATGCGAGTCTGATTGAACGCAATCGATGTTTCGTCGTACGGCCACTTGCATGGGCTCACTAGCCTAGGCGATGACCTTGACCTCAGGCTGTAGTAGTACTACAGTAGTACTACTACAGGAGAATACTTTCTGACCACCCCTGCTGGTGCAACGAGCCTTGGGAGGGCCTAGTCCCAGGGACTTGGTCACTTGAAACATTGTCTCGATGTGGCGCGAAGTTGATAATGGTGCTGTATTGCCGTTCTACTGTGAGAGCCCAGTCCATTCCGCCGTTGTACAGCCGCATCGCTGCGGCATACCTTAGCCACGAGCCGGTCATCACATCATGATGCCAGTGCGTGATGTAGTACTGTATGTGGGACACTTGACCAATTTGAACCCCCCGGATTGGTTCGGCACTGGCCGAAGCTCACACACTCACAGCCAAAGTTCAAATTCTCGACTTCGAGTGAAGTGACAAACGTGATGGATTGGTTCTGGTCACCTTGTGCGCCAGCTCTTGCCCATTGCAACTCACATAAAAGGCCACCCAAGGGGCCATCATGACAGCTTGCCAGGGATAGCTCTTGTTTTTTACAGCCTACCCACACTCACGTCCCTCTCAGAATGTCAACCTATATCAGCTCCCAACCACGAGTATGCACCATCCTAGTCCCGTCTAGTGCATGTTGCCTGACCACTTTCGGCTTCCGTGTAAAAATACATAGGCGGCTGCACCAATGGCAGCGGGAGGAAACAAGAACGCCTTGAACCGTGAGGTAGGAGTGGACGGTCGACGTGACTGGAGCTTTGACTTGTTCGACTGCACCTCTGAGTGTGGTCTTTGTATGTCGATTACCCTGGTTAAACGCTCTTGTATACTGACTGACCCGCTTTCCTTGGCAGGCTGCTTCGCTGCCTGGTGTCCCTGCGTGGTATATGCCAAAAACAAACAGCGCCTCCACCACCTGCAGAGACGAGACACTCCTCTCCCGGGTGGGGGTGATGGAGTTGATACCGATTGTTGCCTTTATTGCTGCCTGACCGTCCCTGGCTTTGCTTGGATTGTACAGGTATGTTGAATTGACGGTTGACCGCAAATGGTGTCACTTAACCGAAATATCCAGACGGGTGGGCGCTCGGACGTCCGCGCACGGTACAGCATTCGTGGGAATACCGCGGGCGACTGTTTTACGTCTTGGTGTTGCCCATCTTGCTCGCTCACGCAAGAGGGCCGTGAAATCAAGCTTGAAGAGAACACTTTCGCAGGATTTTCTCAATCCAAATGAATGCCTGCGTTGACTAATGTAGTACCCCGGGCCATACCTTGTGAGATTTTTTTGAGTCGTGAGTCGTACATCGCTGTAGGCGAGATTGTCATGTTTCGAATCGTAATCGTGGTGAGGCCGTCGATGGCTATTAGTTGACGAGAATCCAGCGTGAAGGGACTGTATCGCTTTGTTGGTACGTGATCCGTGGAAATGTGCTCAAAGCGGCTGTACTATCATAGAACCAGGCTAGGCTGAAGTCTGGAAGAGTCCGGTTCTGATATCTTTTCCTTGGCATCCCACAGGTTGGTAAGGTATTTCGGCTCCAGTCGAGGTCTCATTACGGGCGTTTGACTAAGATCTCATCCACGAATACATGGCCTGAAAACAAACTCGTACCGAGGCTCGGACTCGGCACTCCGTGGTAGTCAACGGTGCTGTAATTGGGGCAAGCAAATGTAAGAGCCTATGGAAACACGACGTTGTGTTGTGTATTCTTGCGTCGTGACGACGATCTATCAATGCATGCGTCAAAGAATGCGTGCAGGCAGGGGGAACTTTAGCCGAGCAGATGACGACCGGGTCCGGTCCTATGGACCAGGCGCGTTTCGGTTCGGCGGATGACTCCGGATGACAGGAGAGACACGTGCTGCCGGCGGTCGTTCACTCGCGCTCACCATCAAAGCATCAAAGAGACGAAACGAACCATACAAACCCTTCGGTGTCTGGTAGGTCCCGCAGTGTTCGCTTACTAATTTACTTCGATACGTTAGATGAGGTTAACTATTGGGAGCCATAGCGATAGTCCTTTGTCCAGTAGTGGGTTCTCGCTGCAACCGATATGGATCCTACGACCCTTGCTACGACCTGGAATATAGATGGGTCCTAAAATCTGATGAGAAATGGACTCTTCTAGGTTCCAGCATATGCTCGGGCTCCGAGTCTAGCGCAGCCGTTGCGAGCGTACTTCCTTGATCTCGAGCGTACTTCCTTGATCCCATAGAATGAGACAGGATCACATATCGACAAAGTGGAGCCGCCTCCTTCATGCTAGGTTCTTGGCTACTGGCAGACAAAGATAACCTCCTCATGACTCAAAACATGAGTCAATCTCGCCTACGACGATGTACGGTTCAAAAAAGTCATACAATAAAAGGGTATAAAGTTTGCGATGGTTAATATCACTTGGATTGAGAAAACCCTTCGAAACTGTTCTCCTCAAGCTCGATCTCACGGCGCTCCTGTGTGAGAGAACAAGGATCGCAACAACAAGACGTAAGGCAATCTCCAACAGCACCCCCACGAATATTGTAGCGTGCGCGGATGTCCGAGCGGCCACCAATCTGAACGCCTCGGTTAGCTGACCCCATTTGCGGCCAACCGCCAACTCAACATACCTGCAAGACCCAATCGAAGCCAGACATGACTAGGCAGCCATACATGAAGCAGTCGCTACTAACCCCTTTACCCCCACCGGGGAGAGGAGTACCTTGATTCTGCAGATGTTGGAGGCGCTGTTTGTTTTTGGCGTAGACTACGCAGGGACATACGACGGCCCAGCAGCCTACCAGAGAGAACTGGTCAGCCAGCATACAAGAGAATTTATCCAAGGGAGTCGACATACAAAGGCCACACTCGGAGGTGCAGTCGAACAAACCAAAGCTCCAGTCACGTCGGCCGTCTGCCCCTATCTCTCGATTCAAGGCGTTTCTGTTTCCAACTGTTGCCATTGGAGCAGTTGCCTATATATTTTACATGGAAGCCGAAAATGGTCAGGCACCCCTCCACTAGACGCGACTAGGAGTGCACGTACCTGGGGCTGTGAACGAGTATATTCCTTATTGTCGGTTGTCATTTTGAAATCAGAGTGAGTGTGGGTGCGCTGTAGAGACCAAGGTGCTGAGGGTATCCCTGGAAAGCTGTCGCGATGCAGATCAGCAGTACGAGTTACTTATACTCATTTTGACTTTGATTTCATCAAGTACTATAAGCAAAGTAAAAATAAGTATCATGTACGTTTGCTGATGGCCT
Organism: Lactarius indigo; assembly: GCA_025766275.1. Lineage (NCBI taxonomy): Eukaryota > Fungi > Basidiomycota > Agaricomycetes > Russulales > Russulaceae > Lactarius > Lactarius indigo. The sequence continues at coordinate 438,628 of JAFKAC010000012.1, read as the reverse complement.
TTTATGCAGGTTGTAAGGGGGCACACGGGACCTGGCGCCCAATAAGACCTGACGCCCAAGAAGTTCAGAATACTGATCATCACATTTGTGAAGTCGAGAATTCTAAATTTGGACCGCGAGATGCCTCAAATAGTCAAGCAGGTTGAGTGTCCCAGTCACATGTGGCCAAGCATGCGGTCGTTTCACAGCTATCGAGGGATAATCAGACCTTGACTCAGACACAAATTCGCTCTGGAGCCACAATTGTTTTGGTTCGACTTTGGAGCGAGACGAACAACGGACCGAACTTGTCCCGTGCAGGTATCCTAACCGGACAAAATACTACGCCGTGTTGTGGTCATTGTAGTCGTGACAACGATCTAATAAGGCATTCGCACAGGTAGCACTTTAGCAGTGCGCAGTGCCATTGAAAACGGGATAACGGAGGCGATGGCTGCGTCCGAACTATCAAGAGAAAAGGATCCTCCGAGTCTGATCTTTTTTGGACCGGACGCATTCTGGCTTGAGGCTTAGAGAGCGAAGCTTGGTTGGAAGAGGAAAGTCCATCACAGACATAAAATGAAACACGTATCGAACTCTTGTGCAAAGCGCCACAGTCGCCCGAAACCTGATATTCTTCAGCGCAACTTTCAATGCTGTTGACCGCTGGTGCCAGATGTCAGGGTGTCAGCGCTGTCAGCGCTCTAATCCGAAACCCCATGTCTGTCCCTTGGTCTGTCCCGCCGTCTGTGAAACGCACACATTTGCCACGTGTCGCGGGTCATTTTCCGAACATAAAAGCAATGAAAGTCCCCTCTGCCATGAAGCTTGTCAGCAAGCTTCGGAAGGACTTGATCCCTCGAGGGGGGCGTGCGGGGAAGCAGTGTGTGGCGCGAAGTTACAGTAAATTGCCGTTTTACGATATCGATTCGGTCGACATCGCCAATCCTGAAGCTTGAAGCTTGAAGGCCTGAGCCGCGCCAAATGTATGCACGAAGGATTACCTGAAGGCTTCTGACGGAACGCAAGCGTTGAACACCTCAGTAAAATCCAATTACAAAAACAAGCAGTGTGATAATAAACCCGGGGTCCTTACGAGGTCCAGAGGTCCAGATTTCGCACATCGACCAGTAGCCGAGCTCGACAAATACCAGAACTACGTCAAGTACTAACAAGCAGCCATTCGCATCTCCTAACCTCTTTTGTTGAAAATGGGCGAGTACAGGACGTGTGGCACTCTTCAGGGGCTTCCAAATTTAAGTTCCAATAGGATTGGCCCCCGTTTTACTGTACAAACAGCTGTGGCCGTAAGAGAACTTCCAAGATTCAGAGTGGAGAGTGAAACGAATTTGGTGGGACAAATGAGTCACCGGAGCATCCAGTCTTTGTGAGTTGCAGCTTTGCTTTTACGAAGGAAAGTTCTTTGCGGCGCTGATCGAGGAGTGGAGGTGAGGGAGAGGCGGGGCGCCGCACAGAGGGTCAGACAGAAGAACGCCGCAACAGAAAGCGGCCTGGGTTTATTTCGGATACTCAGCCCGGGGGTATGTACGAGCGATGTAGATAATTAGGAAAGTGCATGTTCGTGAGGGGAAGAGGGGCATAGAACGGGCGATAGCGCGAAGCGCTTCTCGATCGAAAAGGAGCGTCTCTGTTGCCGAAACGAGGTCGCGATATCATGGGGACTAGATGAGCGTCGGCGGCAACAGCGATCCTTATCAACGATCCCATATAAAAAAGGTGTGGTGGGCGGAAAAAAAGAAAAGGATCCGGTTCTTTAGACCGGTGGCGGGACGCTAGAAAGGAATGAGCACGTACCGCCTCACCCGCTCACCCAAAGGGCCTCGCTCCGGACCGGCCATCAGCGCTTCAGGTTTGGTGGCGTGGAAAAATAATCAGCCTCCGCCAACCACAGCTTGAGGGCAAGCTCTCAAGACTCGGAAGTACACATGTACAGAACTTCTGTAAGCTATAACTTTCTTATCATGCGGTGCTACATGTCACTCCAATTCGCAGAAAATGAAAAAAAAAAAAAGCCAAGCACCGTAGCTAGGCGGTTCAGACACAGGTTCTACCTCTTCTAGATCTGCTGCCATCGGCCATATGCAGTGACCGGCGGCATGTTTCACCGCATGTAACTGGAACATTTGGCCATTCGAGGACTTTACCATGCGAAGCATCTGCCGGCGCCCACGGAAATTTATGAAGATTCTGCCGCACCGGTCCATCATTCACGGGGTGCCATTTCAAGTTGTGTGCCCCCTTTCCGTAAATTCCGCTCATATAAAGGCTACCATGTCGGCTTGTCAGAGTAGTAGCTTTGTTCTTCACGGCACCTCTACCCCCAATCCCCTCTTAACATGCCAATCGATACTAAGGAAGCTATCAGTTCCCAACCCCAAGTACGCGTTAACGTAGTTCCATTTGGTATAGGGTACTTAACCATCTTTCGACTCCACTGTCCAAAAACATAGGCAACTACCCCAATGGCTGCTGGTGGAAATAGGAACGCCTTGAATCGTGAGGTAGCAGTGGACGGCCAGCGTGACTGGAGCTTTGGCTTGTTCGACTGTACCTCTGCGTGTGGCCTTTGTATGCCCACTGGCTTGGTCGAACACTTGTATGCTGGCTGACCCCGCTTTCTCCGGCAGGCTGCTCGGCCACCTGGTGTCCCTGTGTGGTCTATTCTAAAAACAAACAGCGCCTCCGTCATCTCCAGAATCACGGCACTCCTCTCCCGGGTGGGGGCGAAAGATATAATAGCGATTGTTGCATTTATGGCTGCCTAGTCATCCCCGGCTATGCTTGGATCTTGCAGGTATGTTTGGTTGGTGATCGGTCGCAAGTGGAGTTACTCAACCCAAGGCGTTCAGATCGGCGACCGTGCGGAAGTCCGTGCACGCTATGGCATTCGTGGGGGCACCGTTGGAGATTGCCTTACATCTTGCTTTTGCGATCCTTGTTCGCTCACACAGGAGCGCCGTGAAATTGAGCTGGAGGAGAACAGTTTCGAAGGGTTTTCTCAATCCAAGTGAATGCCTATGTTGACTTGTGTTGTACTCTTTTCAAGTTATTGTATGAATCGCACCTTGCCATAGACTATGTTTCGAGTCGTGGGGAAGCGACCAATGGCTACTATTAGCCAAGAACCAAATTGCATCGCTTTCTCTGTACAGTACATGATCGATATCGTGCGTGGTCTTTAGGAAATGCGCTCGAAGCGACTGCACTGGAGCTTGGGCAGGAGCATGGAAGAGCTCAGCTCCCATATCTTCCTCTTGGCATTGCTCAGGTTGGTAATGTATTTCCTCTTATTGTGATTTGATCGATCAGTGGAGTAGTCAATGCGTCAATGCGCCATCCGTCAGGCGTTTGATCATTCTATTGTCACCGCAGGCTCCACGAACACATGCCTTTAAAGCAACTCATATACCTTGTTTTGGCCATCAGCATAGCCGGGGCTTTACTAGCTTTACTGCCGGCTCCTCATGGCGGCCAGCGGTGCTGTACTTGGGGAAAGTAAGCGTCTGCAGAAACACGACGTTGTGTCGCCTATTCAGTCCGGAAAGGAAAACACCGATCATATGGACCAGTTCTAGCAGTCGGAGTCGATACGTGCCACCTCACGAGCCCCACATGTGGAACCGTTACTCTACCAATTTGAGACTTGAGGCCGGTGCGTTGATGCCGGATTGATGACCTCCCGACGGTACCCTCAACCTCCCCGATGAGAACTGCGTAAGTTTTTTCGATCTAAATACAACACAGGGCTTCACCAATTCCTATATATCCACCTAATTAACACTGCATGGTTCTACGTCTGCTTTGTCTACTTCTAGATATGCTTGGGGAAACGAAGGGATTCAAGTTTTGAGTCAGCGAGACTCAGGCTGGAGCTCCCCCTACGCTGACACAATCGTTCAGCTGGGGGGGAACCTGGATCTTTAGGCTGAAGTCTATGTGCTGCACGGATTGATGTACAGAGCTCGTGCTCAGGATATCGATCCCTGCTTGTGTATGACGATGAATCCTTGGAGAAGAGCAGGGAGGGATCCACCTACCGCTGATTGCGCGTTCGCGCAGGTTGCTTTCGGTGATACCCCCACTCGTTTCGAGCAGGAACTTCTTCCCTTTTCCTTCCCAGCGGTCACGCAGGCGGCGTGCGACGGACATGAGTTCAACACCTTCAATATTGTCCAGCATTATGACGTCCGCGCCAGCCGCAATGGCTTCATTCGCCTCCTCCTCGTCGCGCACTTCAACGTCGAGGAGAAGTGAGAAGCCCCCAACTTCGCGTGCGCGCGTAATCGCAGCGGTGACAGACCCTAAATTCCCTAGTGAGTCCGGGCATCACAGCAGGGGAGGTGGCGAGGGCACACCAGCCGACCAAATATGATTATCTTTGAGCATGATCATGCTCGATAGGTCGAACCGATGCGGATCAATTCCACCAACGATCATGCCGTACTTCTCGACAAGTCGGAAGCCTAAGAGAGAGAAAGATCGAAATTGCGAGGCAACGTCCAAGGTGCAATATAAATACCAGGAGTCGTCTTGCGTGTGCCGGCTATAGTTCCACGGAAGCCATAACTCTCTGCCAGGTCCTTCGTGCGCTTAGACCTGAGACGCATCCTATTGGACCCTCAACGAAGCAGGGAGACAGATTGCAACTCACGCAGTAGCGATCCCGCTGCACCGGGCGAGTAAATTCAGAGCTATGCGCTCACCAAGGAGCAGATAGCGCGCCTTGCCGCGCACAGTGGCAATGTGCTTTATGGGTTCAAACTCATCACCCTCCGCTACGTGCCACTCAACTCTACAGTAGTCATAGATCGTTAGCCGCCGAACATCCGAACACAAGGGCGAACATACGTGCAGTCGAGGAGGCGGAATATTTCGTCAACAAATGGCGTGCCTGCGAGGACGGCACGCTTGGACCCTTTTCCCCAAAGGAATGCCTCACGAGGAGCTTCCCCGACGACAAATCCGCCATAGTCAAAAGACGGTGTGTCTTCTGTTAGCCATACAGATACCTGGGATTTCCAAGAGGGCGGGAGTAGATGCGAATAATTGGGCATCATTGGCTTGGTCATAAAGAAGTCTCGGACTGTGAGAAATTTTCCCAGTCTGGGAGAAGTTGGTCGATCATCTCGGTCTGACACAAGCGCAAGGCAAAGCCGAAACTGCGCAGAGACGGCAGTGGAAACCAATACACGCCCCACTCTTAATAGTAAGCAGATGCGATACCGTCACGGATGGCGAAATGTACAGATCATTGGTGGACAATAGATGACGTTGATGAATTGATGTCGGGCGCAACCCGAGCGCTTCACAATGACTTACACCAGCAATTGTATCGGACACGATGCGCCCTCGAAAGCGTCTACCATCCATTCTGACGCCTCTACTACAGCGTGTCTGTCGCTGGGCGGGTGTGCGTCGCATAAACAGACATGCTCTCGTAATCCTCGGGGTTCAACTTTAAGCTTGTGATACTTTCCTAAAGCGCTCCGGTTATGAGCGTCCAGCTCCCCGACGAGTCGACGGCCGACGCGACGCAACCCACCGATCGTGCTTTGCATACACGGCCTGCTCCTTCTATTCCGGACTTCATCAATGTCGTCTGCTCGCCGTCTCAAGCGTATCCAGAGTGCACTCGCGACATCGACTGAAGTCATCGGGACCCTAACGCTTGGGGATATATCCTATCCCGTGCCGGCATCGAGAACTCCCTCACGCCTCCCTCGCCTCTCACCCTTGGATCCAAATGACGCACGCACACGCGAACACCTGTACTTTCTTCTGCAGAAGTTCGTACTCGGTCAGGACGTCTTCCTACTCGCTCAACCTGGACCCTATGCGCGGAGGCTAGCACTCACGTTTTGCAAGTGCGCACCCATCTACGCCCATTGGCCACACCTCGTTGATCAGAATGCAGCTTACTGAACGCAGAGTATGAGTATATCGCCCTGCATCGCGATGTTGGTGAGACAGAGCTCAAGCAGGGCCGGGAGATCCGAGACGGTGGAAACCTTGTGTACGTCGACAGTGCCGCTGTGCGTGCTGTCAAAACCGGGCGCATCCTCATCATAGAAGGCATCGAGAAGGCAGAGCGTGGTATCATGCCCGTACGTATTCCTCAACTTCTTCCATTTCCCTTACGAATCCCGCTCCAGGTGCTCAACAACCTTCTTGAGAACCGCGAAATGTAAGTCTACGACACGCATATACTCCTGTGCGTAGGACCTCGCTCATATGTTGCGCTCACAGAAACCTCGACGATGGTACACATATCCTTCACCCTCATCGACACATGCTTCTTTCTCCCGCGGACGCAGCTGATGCACGCTTTGTTCCCGCACATCCATCCTTCCGCGTCATCGCAATAGGCGCACCCGTTCCGCCCTATACCGGTTATCCACTCGACCCGCCCTTCCGCTCGCGCTTCCAGGCGCGCTTCCTCGATCCTACCAGTGCGCTCCTTGCGTATCCACGCCCATCTACCCCACTCATCGGGGGATCCAACGCTCTGTGGACGACCCTGCGCAACCTCGTGCTCGCGACCCAGTTCGCAAGCGAGACGCGCCACGCCCTCGATGGAGTTGCGCGCCCTGCGCTCCCCCCGTTCCCACATACGGCGCTGGCGAAGCTGCACGCCCTACTCGCGGCATTCCCTCCCCCATCGCCTGGAAGGCCTCCCCTTTCACCGCGCGCCTTGGGAAGGCTCATGATAGTTTTGCACCCCGAACTGCTGCACGCGCCGTTCCGGGCGTGGGCGCTACTCAGCGAGCGGCTGGAGGAAGCCGGGCTCGGTCCTCTAGCTGCGCCTCTCGCCACAGAGAACCCGGACAACGCGGAAACACCGCCGGAGGATGCGGCGGGGCTGCTGGGATACACCGTGCGCTCCATTGCACGCACGGGCCAGCATACCGTCCGCATCGTGTTTATGGCACTCGGCGGCGGGGGCGAAGTTGCGCTCGAGGCACCTGCAGGCGAGGGGTCACTGCAGCCTTTCCCGCTCGAAGAGACCCCTGACTTTGTACCGAGTACCCGATTTGTGGGTCTGCTTACGAGTTGTTTGCAAGCGCACGCTCTCGGATGGGATATATCGCTCGTTCCCCCCGCACAGCCGGCTACCGCGAGCGCGTCGACCTCGCTATTGGTTCAAGTTTTTGGCGGCGTGTTGGGGTATGTGCGCGAAGCGGTGCATGTGTACAAGGAACTGGGAGGGCGCGAGTTGCTTATGAGACGAGTAGTAGGGGAAGGGGGTGCCACGAGCTGGGAACCAAGGTACGTTCTCCCTTCTCTTGTAAAGCTGGTCCGTCGTTGAGCAGTGGCGCATACAGCCCACTGGTCCGAGGTGCCTGGGCGGGACGACTCGTGCACTTCTCAGGGTTCGACGTACTCGGTCCGACTGCAGGCGCGATCGCGCGGCTGCTGCAAGATAGAGAAGTCGAGCTTTGGGAGGGCAAGCGCATCGTCGCATCTCTTGGAGACGACCTGGGGCCGGTGCGTTCAAGTTCTGACTTCCCTCTCTAAAGCCTCCTTCACAGAAACCCGCACCCGCAGACCAACAGCCCCAATATTACTGTCGCTCTTCCGTCCTTCCGCGTTGTCAGTACCGCTTCGCGTGCCGCGCCGCTGCGGGACTGGCTCTCTGCAGAACACGCGAATATGTTCCTGACCCTGCCAGCGCAGCCAATGGGCCACTCCGAAGAGGCCGCGCTGCTGCTCCGGACCGGATGCCCGCCTGCCCACGTAGATTCGCTACTGGGATTTGCCAGTACTTATCGCACGCGCATGGCTCCCTCCGACGGTGCATTGCGTGTGCGTCTGCTTGGGACGCGAGCTCTACTGCGCATCGCTCGGAGGCTCGCGCGCTTCCCGTGGGACAAGGACACGAGGAAGATGCTCGAGAGGGCGCTGCTCACGGAGTTCCTACCGGCGACTGAAAAGGCAGGCGTAGAAGAGCTGTTGGAGGATGCCGGGATCAAGAAAATCTCGCCTGCGGTGGGTACCCTGATTTGTGTGTAGAGTTGTCATATTCTGACTTTGCTGTAGTTCCACCCTGCGCCACTGATCGAAGACAAGGCGGTGTTGTTTCCCGCGCCGACGGACCCGCTGCGCCATACCGAGGATATTCATATACCGCGCTTCGATGCTTCTCAGGACCCGGAAGGCGTCGCATCATATGTGCCGTTTATGGACCACTTCTATGACAACAGCATCCAATCGGCGCAGATGCGCGACCTTGCAATCGACTTTGAGCTGCTTGGTGAACACCTAGTGCTCCTCGGAAATCAGGTGCGGTTCATCTTTGATACTCTCCCACTCCGTCTCATGATTGTGTAGGGTGTAGGCAAGAACAAGATCGTCGACAGGTTGTGCCAGGTAAGAGCGGCGCTGTCCTTCGGCTTTGCTTGTACCTAACACCATGTTCACCTCCTTAGCTTCTCCGGCAGCCGCGCGAGTACATCCAGCTCCACCGCGACTCGACGGTGCAGCAGCTCATGTTTCAGACTACGCTAGAGCGCGGCGTGGTCCGGTACACGGACTCGCCGCTACTGCGGGCGGTGGCCCGCGGACGCGTTCTCGTTGTCGACGAGGCGGACAAAGCACCCGAGCACGTCGTCGCGATATTCCGCAGCCTCGCTGGCCAAGGAGAACTCACGCTCTCTGACGGGCGGCGCCTCACGCGTGTGGTGGAGCGCGAGGGTGACTTGCCCATCCATCCACATTTCCGCCTCGTCCTGCTCGCAAACCGGCCTGGCTATCGTAGGTGGCCAGTCGGTTGATTCTGGGTAGAGCGGTCGCTGATAGTTCTTTTCAGCCTTCCTGGGCAACCATTTCATGCAGGTTCTAGGGGACAATTTCAGCTGGTGAGTTGGATCTTGTTTGTTGGTCCCCGCGTGAGATGCTTGAACTTAGTGCTGTAACCCCAGTCATGCCATCTCGAACCCTGATCTAGAATCTGAGCGTAGACTGTTGACCCAACTTGCGCCAGAACTTAGTGAGGAGCTGATCATACGCCTCATAGGTGCCTTTCATGACCTCAGGCAAAGTTATGAGAGTGGATCACTGTCATACCCTTATTCCCTCCGCGGTGCGCAGCATCGGTGCTTTGGCCGTTGGGAATACCTAACCAATTATTTCATACAGAACTGATCGCTATAGTTCGCCACATGCAGGCATACCCGGATGACGAATTAGACGATACCCTTCGCAATGTCTTTGACTTTGACGTCTATCGCATAGAGACAACGGAGAAGCTCGACGAGATCCTCCGGAAGCATGGGTCAGTACTGTGTAGGCGCTGCGTAGAGCAATGCGGTTGTTGACCCGCGAGATCGTAGTTTACGCGCCTATGGTATCAACCCGACCGCTCAGAGAGCCAAGAAGCCACTTGACATGCAGTTCGACCCACAGAAGACCGACCTCGACAAGCCGAAACACGGGAAGGAGGATCCGAGCGGCGAAGAGCATACGGGCGGGAATACATTCGCTGGCGGTGTAAGCTTCCTTTGTCCTATTTACTCTTACTTTGAACTCACGCATGCGCAATCCCAGACGGGCGGCCGCGACACTGCGGGTCTAGGTGGGCGCGGGGGATTTAAGCGCCTCTACAAGAAGGGCCACGACATCAACCAGGTAGGGTCGTGCGCCGAGCGTGACTCTCAACGTCATTACTAAATTCCCCCTCATCCAGATATCCGATAAGCTGAAGGAGGACGTTCCTGAGTCTGTGCGGGAACAAGCACGTCTGATGGCGCGCAAGGAGCTCGAAGCGCGCCTAGCCGAGCTGAACATGACCTCCGCGGGTGCGGACAGCTACGGGTTACTACTGACCGCCGTCCAAGCGCACATTGCACAGCTGCACGATCTCCTCGAACGTGGGCACCTTTTTTTGTTTACCCTTTCTATCTCCTGTCATTTATGTGCGACGCGCAGACCTGGCTGCCCGTGAGGAGGAACGCGTCTGGGTGAAGCGCCAGACAGACGGCGAGCTCGACGACACGCGCCTGACGGAGGGCCTTACGGGCGAAGCGGCGGTGTACAAGCGTCGCGGGATGGCAAAGCCTGAGCTCGGACGACCCCAAGTCAAGTGCGTATTCCCATATGCGTCGCGTGGGGTAGTTCAGCTCACGTTCGCAGACCAAAGCGTATTCGATTCTTGTTTGATATCAGCGCATCAATGTGGGTCTACACGCGTGATGACCTTTCGGGGAGAAAATGGCCCTTATGGTTTGTTTTGACAGGTACCGGTTCCAGCATGACGGAAGACTGCAGCGGAGCCTTGAGACAGGTCAGCAGAACCACTGCCTCCCTGCACACGCTGTGAACTTTACTCGTAGCCGTCATGCTCATGGAGAGCTTCAACCTTCTCTCCAGGAAGGACAAGTATGCTTGGGATGTACGTCAACTTTGAGTCTCTGGGATTTCTTTTCGTTTCTAATGCGATGCACAGATGTACGGACACGTGAGTAGTAGTACGGGATGTCGAGGGCAAGTAATAATCGAGTAATCCCCGTTTTAGTCTGGTGACGAGCCCGAAATACCGCTAGTCAAAGTCGGCGATTCGGTCGAGGAGGTCTCGGAGCGCTGGGCGGTCGCGCAGAAGATGAAGTACATCACGCAATACACCTTCAGCGGCGACTCTACTGGTTCGTACCCATCTCTATCCGCCCTCTTCGTATCAGTACTGAGTGAGGAATGGCCTTCTCGTTGGTCGACAGTGGCAGCAATTGAGAAAGCCGTAGATGAAGTTGCAGCATTCGACGGTGGTACGTCGGGGTCTTTTTACTGTCGAACCTTCTCACTGACGCGCCTCTGCGCCTCACAGACGACCACTTCGTCATCGCGCTGACGGATGCGAATTTCGGGCAGTACCGCATCACGGAGGCGGACCTCGGGCGCGTGATGAACCGTCATCCGAAAGTCAAGACGGCCTTGATATGCATCTGCGAGGACTCGGAGGCGGCGTGGTAAGGACCCCCCTCTTTTATTCGGCCATATCCGGCGCTGAACGCCCATATCCCCGACCCCTACCTGCGTCGGTGTGGACAGGGTCAAGAGACACTTCCCAGGCCGCGCGTTCCTCGTCACTAATTCTGCAGACATCCCGAAGGTGTTGAGAGGGTTTTTGAGCACTATGGTAGACCGGTAGACCTCTAGATCGCCTTCAATCCAAGTAGACCCACTAGCAGTCTGTCTATCCTATATCTGTAATTCGAGTATCTCATCACAAGTATAGCACATGAGTGTTCCAGAGCAAGTAAACCTATCAAGGGTCCCCGTGGGGGTTATTCCCCGACGAACTCTCCACCTCACCATAGGACGGTAGCCAGCTTGGTTGGGCCCCAACGCGATAATGAGACTGAATGTCCGACCACGGTACCAAAAAATAGACTGAGGTACTACAATAAAACAACCACGACATCCCTGGACTTTCTCGGACCGAGCACAAAGTCAAGCAAGCGAAATATACAAATAAGTGTAGCCGATAATAACAAGTGGAACAAGTACACGAGTGGCTAATTCTACGGGAGAAGCGTCAGCCATATGTGTTCAATACAAAGGAGAGCAAACCGCAAACATACCTCCGGTATCCTAAAGATGGTAATTTCCTATGGGCCGTGTTTGTCAGTTACGATATGAGCGAGGGGAAGCCCCGACGTACCTGCTGCTTAAAGTAGCGTCGGTTCTCTTCGTCGATGAGGACGAGATTGAGGTAGTAGCGCGTGCTGAACTTTTTGTTCACGTCGCGAAATGTCGGCGTCAAGTCAAACCCTCCGAGAAATAGTCGAATCGGGATTGTTTCGCCTTGGTGGAGAGGACCAGTCATCAATACCTAGACGCAATGTGGGGGGAAGGAAGAGAAATGGGATACCTCGTACTGGCGCCCCGTCCATAATTTCGAACTTTGTGATCGTCTCGCTCTCGTTGTATTGATTTGGCGGCGAACCGGTGGTCTCGCGGCGGATGATTGAGAGCTCCATGTGCTTGATTTTGATGCGCACGAGCAAAAAATAGATCTTTCCGACTATCACGTCCTTTAGATGATATCTGCCATGGTCGAATTAGCGTCATGAGTGGTCAAAGATACAACCAGGTTGATTCCCTTACTTCGATTTGTTGTACTCGAATTCGATGTGCAAACAATCCTCGATGCCGACCTCCATCTTGATCGAGTTGTTGCTGTCCGGTGGCATGCGGAAAGAGTGCACCCAGATATCCCTTTCCTTTACCACATCTGCCATGCGCCGCGATATCGTTACGCGGATGAAGTAGCTAGCGCAAATACGTTTTTAAAAAGGGCGGGACCCAAGGACGACATTCAGAGCTACGAACCGCAGCTTGACGTTGATACCCAGGTAGCTTTCGTACTGCTTCTCAACATTCTTGAACATAAAGTCGAACGTCTGCGCCTGTCGCAAGTCTCCGGGAGCAGCAACCTCTTGTGAGAGGGAAAGGAATTCTTGGTGGTGGCCGCGGTCATAAAATAGTTCTGTGATGGGAGACTCAGCGGGTCCCGGGGGAGCAAGGACAACGGCTGTTGGAACGTATACGCACCAATGTTTCCTACAAATTCGACTTTGATTCCGTCATGCGTCGTGCGCTTGCCCTCTCTGACACGAACCGTGACCTGCACTCGTCCTCAGCACGACTGAGACGGCTAGGGAAGAATATGGGGCGTACCTGGCCGGAGACCGATTCGCCGTCATAGTAAACGGGACATGAAATCGGACGGTCCTTCTCCGCCTTGGAGTCTATCTGCTTCCGGAGATCCTCTCCTTCAAGCTTGATGTCAATATCAATTGGAGATGCGAAGAAGAACGCGGCCATGCTGCGGTTTCAGGTAACAAAGCCTCTCTGACGCTCTGAGCTGTTGCTGCGTTACGCGCTGGTGTTAGGGCGAGCTTGGAATGGGGACTGAATACGTATGAAGTAGACTTTTCCTGAGGCCTAAGGAATGAAATGTAGGAAGACGGCCGAGGTATGACACCGGGTGGGGTTTGACGACTTGGACTGCTGAGCAGATCGAGTAGAGTCTCACAGACTCGCCTCTGGCCCGACCCCGGGCCGCTAAATGCCGGCCATCCGCTGTCACTTAGGCAAGCACTTGGGCAGAGTCAATCGTCTATCTCACTAAAGCGATTTCTCTCACGAGAACATTGCCTCAGATGATAACATAATAATCATATAGACGTCCTAATCACAAACTTTTCTTCTCTAGATCAGCCATAAGATAGAGCGCCTTGGTAGCTTGGTGAACATGTGCACATGTATACATTCGGGCACCCAGCAGAGGCTGACGACGCAGCCCCCAAGACTAGGAAGTGAGGATAGGAGTACAAGCAAGCACGCAACGACAACTTGAATAGCTAAAAACGTCAGGTAGCGTGGATGTCTGACGGACAGGCAACCGCCTCGAAAAAGCCTGTAAAGGGTATGGGAACCTCTCAAGGCAGGGGACAACAGTCCCAATGTGATCATGGTCCCATGGAAGTGGTCCCAATCGGTGAAAGAAAGTCAAAAACAAAAAAAACAAACAAAAAAAAGTCGGCAAAACATCAACTCGGTTAGAAATAGCTCTTCGCCCGTCGCACGCGCACCAGATCATCCTTGCCCAACACGCCCGAATCCTTGCGCACCAGAAGCGCCTGCTCTGGCGATGGTGGCGGGGGCAGAGGCTCAACGACGTCGCCGAGCCGCTCGAGGACGATGCTGGTACGTACTGCCAAATCGCGCGTCGGGTTCGGCGTCACGCGCGGCTGCACGGCGCCAATGGCCTTGATGTACGACTCCCTGTCATCGCCATCCGACGCGATCCACCCTGTTGAGATACCACTCGCGGTGCTGTTGTCCCTTGCGTGACGGTCAGGCTCGGACCGCGATAACGACCGGAGGGCGCGTGCTCGTTCTTCAGAGACACGCGCGCGTTGTAGTAGTGCACTGGGAGGGGTCGTGGCGAGTACAGGGAGAAAAGAAACGGGCCCGCGCGGAGATGACGGCATACTCTGGGGTGGTCTCCGGCTCTGCATTGCCCCAGAGTTCACCGGGCTTGCCGTTGGTCTCCGATAAGGCGTAGAGCCGTCGGAGCTTCGTCGTCCACCGTCGTTCACGGAAATTCTGGCATGAATTTCCGGTGGTTGGAGGTGCATCCGCGGTAGAGGTTCAGTAAGCGGCGCCGCGTCCGAGCGTGGCGGAGGAACCACCGTCGACACAGGGCGGCTGTGCAGTTTCTCGCTCATGGCTGCTATCGCGTCACCAGTCGGTAAACCTGTCGCAGAGAGATTCAGAACGAGAGTTGGTGCACGTCCGTGGCCTTGGACAACCGTAACGCGATTGTCGTCGGAAGGTTTGAGTATAAGTGGAGGGGGACGAGGTTTCACGCCCGTGCGGGTCGACATGCCCGGCGGAATGGCACTCGCACGCCGAGAAGTGGACGGCATCTGTTCGGGATCGGGACCGGACCGCGTGAAGGGCCGCAGAAAGCTCATACGTGAGAGGCGCTGCGTCATCGAGGTCTCTATAAGCGTCGGACTCGAAATATGAAGTCGCAGGCCAGAGACGCGGAGCTTGCGTGTGCCAGAATGGAAGTTGTTACCGTTCTCGTTGTCAAGAATGATGAACTCCTCTCGACGTTCGGGCCTGAAAAAGTCCACGATATCAGACAGACTAGGGGAAAAAGGACGCACGGCGGGCGCGTACGAACCCTTTCACGACACCGATGATGATACAAGCACGCCCGATCATCCGCAATCCGCGCCGCGTGAGAACAAGGCCAAAGCTCGGGGTAACCCAGCCCAAGGCGGTTTCAGTCATGGAAAGCTTCATGCCGACCGTCAGCCAACCCAGGCCGCGGAAGAGCACGCCTTCCCGTTCCGTTGCAGCGCTGTCCTCTATATTGCGCTGCTTCACTAGACTGGAAGCAAGCCGCACAAAGAACAACAAGAAGGTCAGCCCCTGGGCCACACTCAAGAGGGCCAGCGACGTGCTGCTCAAGAGTTCGCGCGCAAATTCGTGAGCGGCTAAACCTGGCCCACCAAGCTGGTAGTACATGTTCCCATTGTCAGGGTCAGGGTTAGAACCTGCACGTCAGAGATCAGTACGACTCGGGATGTAACATAATACGAGCAAAAGGACGCTAACGATATTTGATTCCTATGAAGGACCCAATCTCGTTGGTCACAACGATAATTGGGATCACTGCAAACAAAAAGGCTTTCGAAACGAGCGCGAAGCGCTTCGAAAGACGCGGAAAGGATTCTTTCCGGTTAAAGATGTAGAGGAAGGTTGTGTAGAGGAGTATGGGTACAAAGGACGTAGCGCCTGAGCATAATACAGGAATCTGAATGAGTCGGACGACGACGAGGCCTGTGCGGCGCACGTACCAATTACAATATCCAGGGCTTTGAAAGGAGTGAGGTTGTCCGCGAAGACGGGGACGATGTGCCCAAGGAAGGACAAAACTACCAGAAGGACGTTGGCTGGGCCTTCTGCAGCAAGAAGGTACCGAAGGCTGCGTGATGTACTAATGAGGAACACGACAAGTTCTCAGGGGCTACGCACGTACCTGCCTGCATCGCGTCCCGCGAATATCAACCCTAAAGAGAAGACCACCTCGAGACCAGCTGGAACAAGAGTGATTGCTTCTTGAATGTGCGAGAGCCCTAAGCAACGAAGACCGAGGACGGGTGAGAGGCAGATAGCTGCCATATGCCGACAGGAAAACTGGATCAGGACTGTTGAAGCTGACAGTCAAAGTACATATCCAGGCTGGGACCTGCCAGCAAAGAAAAATGGAAGGGGCAGGCTAGGTTTGCAAAAGAGTGGACCGCAGACTAGCTGCAAGAAAAGGTACGGTGGTGGGAAGAAGGAGAAAGAGAGGGTGCAAGCCTCGGACGAGGTGAAACGGCGGGATCGGATGTAATGTAGACGCCTTATGGGACCTACCGACCCGTTGCCATCACATTCAGCTAAAGTGAGCAGTGTATCGATGGGCCGAGGAACGGTACGACGATCCTACTAGGCCTTCACTATACCAGCCGAGCGCACGGAAGGCCGTATTCGACCGTAACAAGCTATCCCAGGCGCAATTAGGACTCAATCATCCTATTATCGAGTCTCATTGAGTTGGGACCGAGGATAGGGAAGCTGTTCATATTCGGAGTGATGCTCAATAGATTATATAATGTTGCAACCAACCTTTTCCGTAGTTGACAACTGGTCGATGACGTTGCCTGACCACGCAACCAAGCTAGTACTCCCACTGTTCCTAGCAGACAAGAGCACGAAGCCCGTCTTGTCACTGGCACTGGTATTAGTACACCTCACGAACAAATGATATGGGTGTTGTCCAATGTAGAGGCGCCGGTAGAATCAGCGTGAAAAGCGGACGAGAAGTGAACGGTTCTCGAAGTCCCGTGGGAGGTCGGACGGACACTCAAAAGTTAATCCATGACCTGTATGGTCCCTAATGTATTTGCATGGCTACTGTTGCTGCCGTGGATGCGTTGACATACTCCACATGGGACTTAGGTGCAGTGATCTGCGATCTGATTGCACTGGCAGTTGTGAACGACGCCGCCAATTGGGCACCGCAATCACCGCTCGATCGCCATCCGTTTCTTTCGCATCTTCCAATATAGCACCTGAAAGCCTCGTTGTCCAAATAAATCGACTTTTTAAGTTAAAAAGTCAGGAGTATAAGAGAAGGCCGTGAATCGCATGAATCACATCATCCTATCCAAACTTCTGGGATATTACAACTATACATCGCCGCGGCGAGCTGTACTGTTCCGTAGCTCTTTGTATGTGACGCGTTAGTCGGTCGGCCTGGTCGTATGACGAACTGAGAATAAGGCAAGCCCCACAGGAAAGAATTCGGGACTGCGCGGCCGAGAGATGGAGGGCTCACGTCATGACCTCAAGCACAAGCCCAGTACAGCATCGATTGACGTTCCTGTCTTCGGCCGTATAACAGGGTATACAGACAACATCTGGTTTTTGACTAGCTTGACAGGCCAGGCCGTTCCTGTAACGAGGCCACACCCTTCGTGCGGAATTCAGCGTATGGAGCAACCGGCGTGTGACTTTTCTGTCTTCACAATTGGGAAAAAGGACACGTCTGGCCGTGATAAAATAAAAAAAGGCATTCATGGCATCGGCATACCGGTGATATGGGATCCGATGAGCGCAGACAGCGTGGAAGAGTATGAAAGTACAAGAGGTATCCTGGCTTCAGTTAGTACATTCAGCTGGTAGCCATCCAAACGACGTAGCACCGCCGAGAACAAAAGGACGAGGACACCTAGACTTATCAAGCTACGGACTGGTACCGAGCTTGCAGAGTCTATGATCGTTGATCTCAGTAGTGGACTGACAAGCTGAGGAGTGCGAATTCTGCTGCGGCTAATAGAGGATGATTGGCATGAGCCTGAGGGGTAAACGTTCATCCCCATAAATTTCAAATGTGGCGTCGAATGGCCCAGTCCAAGCCCTGACAACAAAGTGAACATGATTATGGCCTTTCGACTAAGTTATGGCTGTTGTTTTTCGATAAGGTTTGCTTAGTTACCTCGGGGCCCCTCCCCACTCCGGGTCTCGGTAGCATCAAATCGAGTAAGGTTGATCCAACGACCGGCGCCCGTGATCACGATACTAAGAGACATAGAAATCCAAAAGGTGGTGCGCAGGCTTGCTTTTCGAGGAAAGCGGGGCAACTGCGTGGAGAGGAGAATAGAAAAAGAATGTGACTGGTCGAGGATATGTTCGGCTTGTAGAATCTCGACAATGAACCCATAAAGTTCTGGAAACAGCATCTAAAAGGTATTTCTTTGAGTAGAGACTGCTCTGAGTTCGTTTTCCCTTCAGCGTGTTTGCACTTGTCGCGACCAGAGAAAATGTTGGACGTGGTAATAAGAAACGGTGGAGCCACCCCGGGCCCTCGGTTCGGGAAATGAGTCCCGTTCCACCAGTGGACCACTAAGTGGACCCAGTATATCCAAACCCACCCACTCGGCGGTACCAAATCTACTCCCACGCCATCGACCTCAACCCTCCCCCCCCGATGGTCGCAATCACCCGCTCTTCGAGGTGGCTATCCCCCCTACCAAACCATCGCCCGACTACAAACGTATCACCTGGCGCACGCACTGCACAGCCATGCAACTGACCACTCTTCACTCATTCACTTCCGTATATGCTCATCACAGACTGGACCTCCCCTGAGAAGCCTTCTATGTGGCTTCTCGGACCGGTAGTTCCATGGTTCCACCACATCTATAATACGACCACCCTCGCTACACGCGGCAGTGTACGGAACATTTCGCAAACTGGCTTCAGCTCTGATTTGGACCCAACCTTATCCTACCGCTCATCAACATTTTTCTGGGGGATGGCTTCCAGGCTTACTACCTTTGTTGCTTCCTTCGGGACAGCGGAGCAGCTTCAAGACCCGAGATGGGCCCCTGGCCCTGTCGCAAGGCAGCCCGTAAGTGCGTTTCATTTCCACGCTCTAAGCGCATCATGTACTACTTTGTTCCGGTCTGTTCATATCTTGCCCTGTTCAGTGTTCTCTTTTACCTTTATGGTTGATCCTGGCATTCCTCTGGGAGGTGGCCACTCTAGCCTCAGCTATTTACCTACTTACACATCGGCGCACGCGAGTTTCGGCTCCTTACTTCTAAATTTCTTTCACCTATGTATCTGAAGATCGGTCTTATACCTTGTATTGTCCCGGAATAAATATTGTTCAACAAAAAAAAGGGTCCAAAGGTCCCACCTCAAGTTTTGAAGCTGCTCTGCTGCTCTGTAGGAATCGGGGGAAGGTGTAAACCTTCCCCTTGCCAGTGAAGAGTTCGATGGGGGAATATTGGTGGATGCCGTCCTTGATGCCGTCCATCGAAGTAGGTGTGCCTCTTCCTTTGATCCTAGCTCCTCGGGTACGCCCGAGGAGCTAGGGTATCATATTATATCGACTCCGAGTCTATCTCTTACACTGCTCCCTAAAAAGCCTCACCGCGTTGCTGTTATCAATGGGCGCCTCTTCTGTCCTCCTGGAAGGCGACTATTGGGCTGCGAATACATCAAACCCATCGTTTCCGACAAAGAAACTGATGGGAACCCTGTTTCGCCGCGTCCCTGCAGGACATCCCCATGCCCAGGACACAGGGGTACTCACCCACTGTAGCTATTTTACCCCACTTGTCCACGCACTGATGAGACCGATGCGAGTCGTTTGTGACTGGTCCCTGTGGAGACGGCGTTCCTTGAATAGTCAGGACGACAGTGAAACCATACTTTCTATACGATGATTGACAACAATCATGTGACTGTAGCCTATAAATTCCACCTTGCCTGGGGCGAAGCATTTTCGTGCAGTTTTGAGAACCCCTGAGTCTCCCTGTCAACATGCTAGCACTACGGGTTCCTCGCACGTCTTTCGTCACTGGCACCTCGTGCGACTCTTGTTCTGCCCTGCCTTATCTCTTACGACCTGCTCTGTTCGGAACCAACTTTTTTGATATAATGGAACTTGTCTGTATAAGAAGAAACTCAGCGTATGATACCACCTGAGGCTAACGCCGTGTTCGGTGTTCCCACTGGCAGAGGTCCCATGTGCGCACCGGGAATCGCTGTCAGCACGACCTTTTTTTGCTACAGTACTTCACAAACACGTTGACGTATATATTGGAAAAAAAAAAACCTTGCCTATCACATTTTTGTCCGAGAAGTACATACGACTTCACCCTGATGCGCGGTGATAATTGCCTGCGATGAGTCACGTGATGTCATGTGATGCGTTAGGGAGTCGCTGATCTAACTCCTATCTACCCTCACTCAGCATCGAGCATCAACATGGGCGACGCCTCACACCAAGTCTTAGCAGCACGAGAGAAACGTCGTCATTTTCGTATTCTCGTGGTCGGTCGGGCCATTTCTGGCAAGACAACACTCATAAAGCGGGTCTGCAATACGACCGACGAACCCCGCATCTATGACGAAAAAAGTAACAGTTTGGTACGTTGCTTGCTTATTTGTGGACACAGTTCTCCTCTAATAAACGAACGTAAAACCAGTTGGAGCCCATCTCGGAGGTGATTTCCGTATTTTCGCTAACGGAATCCAACTATTTTACCTTGCTGCTAATCAGCGCGGGATCCGTGACATCGATCGCCCATTCGCTTTTCCCAGCAAGCCGCAGTTCATCTTCCACTGTCCTTCCGGATTTGAGACAGGGGATGAGAATCATCTGAAGAGGGTCCAGTCGTTCATCGAGGAGCGTGCGAGCGCCACGGAAGTAGATGATCAGCTTCATGCCATTTGGTCACTTTTACTGTCTCGCTTTGTTGCTCTCCCTCATTTCTGGCGCAGGTTCTGCTTTATACTGGATAAAGCAAGATTCATAGTCGGGTCAGAAAGGAAGTTCTTTAATGAACAGCGAGCAGGAAACAGTCTGTTGACTTTTCTCGTATTCTTTGAACTCCCTGCTAACATAAATGAAACCTTCCCCAGTTCCAGTAATTGCAATCTTCACAAAATTCGATTATTTGATAAGCCAGGTCTACGATGTATCCTTGGAAGAGGACGATAATCGCATGGCCGCGGAGAGCCTATTGAAGGACGACATCCGAGCATCGTTATACAAGTGTAAATTTCCACCCAGAGCGGATGTATGCTTGGAAGGCGCGTTTAGGGCTTCAGGTATTTCGTCGGTCTGTTGACACTGTCAGATACAGATATGCACAAAGATGACGGAAACCACCAAGAGCAGGTGAAAGAACTGATCAGGAAAACAGCAGAGTCCATCGACGACCTTTCACTCAAGACATTATTTGTTTCGCTCTAGCGGTTTCGCTCTAGCAGAATAATCTGGAACAGTGTCTTTTATATGCAGTAGAATGGTAGGCATTTCCCTCCATATATGTATATATATATATATCCAATGCATTCATTGACGCCTATTTTAGTGTGCCGGGTCCCACCTTGTGCGTTTCTATAGTTAGTATTGTCGTGATGTTGGATCCTGTATCAATTGTTATGGTTTGTTGATCTATGGTGTACGTGCCAGAAAGCGCGCGGGTGAGTAGGGCAACGCAGAGCAAGGGATCAAGCAGAGGAGGGTCGCAACGCGTTTTCGGGCAAGCAACATCGATCCTCTAACTAAAACATCCTTTTAAGCGTACTCAGCGCCGTCCTCTGCAGCATACCAGCATCACCTCTCCTCGTCGGACTGGTCCGTGCTATGGCCACTGCTTCCGACTTGGCGCATCTATGATGCACACAGTCGGGTACTGAACCGCTCGCTCTTCGTTTCGACGCCTTACTCCTGAGTCCGGATGACCTGTCTACTCCACCATTGAAGCCCAAGACACCTTTACCACTCCGCGCCATGCACGACGTCAAGTACAACAACAGTGCCGACTCTGTCAACCGCGTTGCGTGCTGCGAAGCCGAACATTTTCGCATCTCGGTTACCGGAGTTCGACAATGCGTTGCCGTCCCCTTTGATTGACAGCACGTTTGATGCCTTTGAGGATTTGCCCAGCTGCAACGCGTGCTGTTTAATGTTTTATATAATACTTTTCCATTAACCACATTCCACATTCTATTCAAAGCTTGGGGCCCAGTGGTCCAAAGCGTTTGCCAACCCCAACCTCTGCGACTTTCTCTGATGCCACTTCGAACGACTCCGCACCTCTTCCCGACATCCCGATGTGCTCCGCGTCTACCGCTACTCCCATGACGAGAAGCGCATTTTCCTCATGCTTGAGTTTGTCTCGACGTCGATTCTAAGGAGGGACTCGGTACCATCGAGCAAATGTGGTTGGTTTTTGACACATGACTCGCTTCGATGTGTCTTGTGAAGGTGCGGTTCGAAACTACACCTTCGGGTGGCACTGCGTCGGGCGGAGGTGTGACCGTGGGCGGCGAGGGGTCAGGGTTTCCTTTCTCGGAACGGGCCGGGGCATAACCCCACCCCTCGCTATAAGACCGAGCTATAGTACTCCATAGTCCATGTCAGAACCGTCCTTCAACAATCTCTGGTCGTCATGTCCCTTAGCGCTATCTACGAGTGACAATGGCCAGAAAGAGGGCGGTCCGCCGGTTACGAACTCTCCCGTACACCCAGTCAATGGAACAGATGCGGGCTCCCCTTCACGTAGAAAGCTACTACAGACCCCTAGTGTACGGTTGGTAGACCCGTCGAAGGCAGTACAGGACATATGAAGCAAGTTCATCACTGTAACAAGCACAAACCGCACAGATCCGGCACAGAAAGCATGCGGAAGAGTAGATTCTTGCCCAACTTCCTACCAGAGTCAAAAGCAATATCCCGGACCCATTGGTTACTATAGGGCATCTTTTCCAAGTCCCAAGGTGTACGCCGGAAATAGGCTGACGCTGACACTCGAGATGCAGGACATTCAAAATGACGTTCCCTTGTCCGTAAGACTAGAAACTGCGCCCGCCACGACATTGGAAGACGCAGGTGCAGACAATGCAGAGAACTATCCAGGGTGGCCCCACAGCATGCTGTCCATGACGACCAGAAGAGCGACTGTGGTCCATGTCCCGCCAGCGCGGCCCAGGACGGGCCTTCCGGTTCAACGGCGCGGGCGACGTCAACAGCAAACGCTGCCCGAGTCGATCACGTTACCGAGAAATGCAGGTGCTGGAAGTCTCTCACGCCACGCTGCGCCAATGCTACTACGATGTAACTCAACTCCAAAGTTACGCATCTCCTGGTATGGTCTTGGCCGTGTCGGTGACCACTCGTGCGCAAATGACTGGTCAATCTGATTAGCCACGATTCAAAAAAAAAAAAAAAAAAACTGATTAGCCACTCTCAGTTGAAGAACGGAAACTTGCTCGGAAACACGCGTCCTGTATGGCTCTTGAAAGTTGGAGTTGATATCGGGGGAAGCAGCTGCGGTTGTACTCACCCACTTCGATCTCTTTGCGAACCTCGTTCCATTTCCGAAGACATCTCAGACTTCAACTGCGCGACGCGAAATAAGACACAGAGTCATCGTAAGATAGGCGGCGTAGGCCTTGGATGACGCTCTATGCTGCCGCTCCTTCGTCACTCCGGCATAGACAGGCCACTAGCGTATGCCAACTATTCTTAGGTGTTCTGTGGGTCTTGTTCGCTTAGCTCATTGGTGCCTCAGCTCTGCTTCGACTGTGGTGGTGGCTTCAGGATGGCTCGCCATGAAGATATCTCCGCATTGCCTTCTCGGAAGGGCCATCTTTTTTTTCGCCCAATCTGCAATATAACAGCTTTTTGACACAGAACAAGAGTGGTTGACATTGTTGTTGAAATAAATCACGACCCGTTCGTTTCGCCCATCAACGGTACGAACGACACAAGAAAAAAATCCAGGAAACGAGACTTGGACTCTGTCAGGCTTCGTTATCAAGTTCGTCGCACGTGAACATGGGTTGGGAATGGCCTAATTCTTCGCGACACTGTCGGTTCAGTGCCCCTGCCATAGGAGATCAGATATGTCGCCCTACGGTATCAAGGAGTAAACTATACCTTCACAAGCGACAAGGGCCTCATCTTCGCCATTGAGAGGTCGTCATCACTCGTTACATGCACCTTCACTACGACAATTCAGTCGGGGTTGTGAAAAGTACGTATTGGCTCGAGCGTGACTCACTACCGGCAGAAATCACTCCCATTCCCCTTCGGAGCGGCAAGGGCACAAACAGCAAACAAATAACAACGACGGCTTTCAAGTTGATGGACGCCATTCTGTCTGCCATAGGATAAATTAATGATGAAGAGTGGGGGATGATGACATGACCATGAGTATCGGTTGCTGATTTATATACAAGATCGCGTGAATGTTGTCTGCCCGTGTTGACCATCGCCGGTCGTAGAACATGAAGTAAACGGTTCAACCCAACCATTGTGGTAGCTCCGGTTTCCCTAACATGAAGATCATTACAAAGTGTCAGACGTCCCCAAGTTGTATTGCGCCTCTCTCTCCCCCACCCCCGCGGAGACAAAAGAAGTCACAGCCAGGCTGAAGGTCGATGCCCAATCTGTATAATCGGGTATAGGAGCGCTTTTCGTATGTATGCGGAATCAAGTATTTGATAGCCTGGGAGCTGTTCTAATTGCGGGTCTCCGGTTCACGGAAGTAACCACAACAACGTCTTTGACAGGACCAAGGACAACACTAGTTATGGTCGTCCATTTATTGCTTCAGGTGTGCCTCTTTCCTTTAATTCCAGCTCTCGGGAGGGTGCTTGAGGAGTTAGGATCTCAATTTTATATCCCCTCCGAGTCAAGCTCCGAGTTTATCTCCGAGCTTTACAGCATTCCTCACTGCAATACCCGCTGCTATTCTCAATGGACGCCTCTTCTGTCCTCCTGGAAGGTGACTATTGGGTATCGAACTGAATATATACATCCTTGTATACATCAAACCCATCGCGTCCAAAAAAAAAACTGATGGAACCCCGTTTCATTAGGCCAGCGGCGCTATAGCGTTTATAGTGGTGTTGCCAAGTCCCCGCAGGATGTCCCGGTGCCCAGGACACACAGGTGGCTGCCAGCGCGTTGATGAGGGCTCGTTTGTTTTGCGCTGGTAGCTGGTCACGTGCCAGGAAGGGGCGTTCCCGGGCCCAGAACAGTCCGAGCCAACACACTGGCACTGGCAGTCACAGTGAGACCATACTTTCCGCACAGTGGTTGGTTGACAACAATCACGCGACAGCAGTCTATGACTCGGAGTTCCACCTTGCCTACGGCGAAGCATTCTCGTGCTATTTTGAGCACCTCCGAGTCTCCCTGTCAACATGCTACCGCGGGTTCCTCGCTCGCCCTTCGTCACCTCCTGCGACCTTTCTTCTGCCTTCTCCTATCCCTTACTTGTCTGCTTGGTCTGGGCACAATTTTTTTTTGTTTTGGTTATGATGCGGCACTTGTCCGTATAGGAAGACCTCAGCGCGTGATATCCCTTGAGATGTAATGTATCTCAGAGGTCTCACTGGCACGCACAACCAAAATCGCTTCAGGACGAGTGTTTTTCACTACTTGACAATTCCGTTGGCTTTCGTCTTAGAAAAACGAAAGCTTGCCTATCAAATAATTGTCCGGGAGGTACATACGACTTCATCTGGGTGCGATGCGATGCGGAAGAAGCGGCGGTGGCTACGGTGACTGAGAAAGGCAGCTGCTGGATGTCTTTACCCGGCACGCTGTACCAACGCTAAGCCAGCAAGCACGCCAGGGCGTCCAAGTTAGAATAATTCCAAGTTACGTGCCTTCTGGTCTGGCCTCGGCCATGCAGATGACCACCTGGATGGACAATCTGACTGATCTCTCTTGACCGTGGCCCGTGGGCGAACGGAAACTTGCTCGGAAACACGCGTCCTGCAAGGCCCTTGGAGGTCGGAGTTGATATAGGAGAAGGAGATGCGGCTGCGGTTGTACTCACCCACTAACTTAATACCTAGAAATTCAATCTCTCTGCGAACCTCGTTTCCTTTCTTTAACTGCGCAGCGCGGACTAAAGTACCGAATCATTGCGAGGTGAGCTCCATATTAATACCCAGCTTCCACGTTTCCAGTCCCCTGCGTCCTCTCTACGGCTTATAACGAGCTATCAGGGGTTGGCAGGTTGCTATGCTCTAGCATCGTTTCCTCCGAATGCCTCAATTACATCTCGAGTGCCTGGTTTTCTAGATCTCGCTCTTTCATAAATACGACCGAAATACTGTCAGTTCCTGGCCGAGATGCAAGGCAAATCCGTTCTAATCCCCACAAAAGCGATCGGTCTTCCACAAAACCCTTACAAGAAAGACTCGGAACTGATTGCGTGTACGTAAACAGTCGTTCGGGTGTTCTTTTACCTCATACATACCGTTCTCTTTCGCTTCCAGCGCCTTGGGCAGTCCGAAGGCCCCGAATAGGTTACTCAATTGAGTGCCCACTGTACTGTTTAACTACTGTACCTCCGGGACCCTATCCCTTTCGAAAAGGAACCTCGACGCCTCGCGCGATAATGTTCTGATGTCCCTTTCCGCGCCGTCCGCCGTTCGCTCAAAGTTGGCGGCTGGTGTGGCATCTTAGCCATCCACGGGACTATGGGGGTTTTCCGTGGTCTCGTTACGGACAACGTGGGGATGCTAGTAGTATCTGCCGATATCGCCACCTCTCTATCACAAAGGTGAGCCACCGCAGAAACGTACCACTAAACCAAGGCGAAACGAGGAGCCGCGTTTCATAGAATTATCGATTCAGATCGCCAGCATGCTGGACCGAGCCCAGCGTCTCAACAGATTTGGCCTCGCGCTGCCAGCGGCGACTTTCAGAGGAAACGGACTCGAGGCAGTCCGTCGTCTTATTCAAATCCCCAAGGGGGCTGTCCCCGTCTTTTCACCGTGTCGACACTCTGGCGTGTGGCATTTAATGGCGCCCGCGTGGGATGTCCTCTGGCCCAGATGTTGGAAGTCACGAAACCAATTGAATTGCTTGGTCTCAGAAGAAGGGGCTGCAATTTCCATACTAGTTCGGAATTTTCGAAAGTCGGGTATCAAGATGATTCCCGATTTCATGGATGTGGTTGAATGGAATGCCAACGAAGGCAATTGTTTCCTAGAGACGATAGGGAAGGAAGATACGATATCTTCAGGAGGCTCTTCCAAAGACTGCGCTCAATCTCTCGCTAGTGCTAAGCCAAGTGTTCTCGTACCAAAGACAGAAGACTCATCGGGGGAGTTTCACTTACTTATATATCTTAGACTCAAATATCTCTTGCGCGCCAAGATTGAGCCTAAGTTACTAACTGTAGCCAATCGCCCCTGCGCTACCGTGTTCTAGAAAGGCATAAAAAATCGCATTCCTATACAGTATTTCTAACACAGCGTTTACTTGTACAAACGTGCTTCCCCAGATAGTAAGGATGTAATTTCTCTGCCTTCTGCAATGGCGTGAGTGCTGACCCGTAGACGAGTAGATACAAAGACTCACTAGAGTGGCCGGCCACGAGCTCATGACCTTTCGATCACGCGCCAGAACAAATGAAGTTCGCCCAGCGCCCCACGTCCAGAAGCACATTCTTCAACCTCACATGGTACCAATAAGAACCACCCTCCTCTCTTCTTCGGCTTGAGAATGCCGACTTAAAAAGCGTCCGACCCGAACGTCGGTCCGCTATCGCCCAACACGCCTCATAGCATTTCAAAGCAGCGGAAGATGCAGATACTTTCCTGCTCTTTTTCTCGTTATGCCAGCTCGTTTGCGTGACAAGGACCGACCAAGGCAAATCGCGAAATCGACAGAAAGTATGGTTGTCGAGCGGCGATGTCAGGCATCCCCTTTCCGCGCAGCCGAAACGAAGGACCGGATGTTTTTACAACACGTGATGAGCGAAGTGGACCAACTGAAAACTTCTACCGTCAACGAGTAGGTGTAGCGTGTTCTGTCTGAGTGGTGCTTTCCGACAGTCGATTAACCTCCATCTTTTTCCCCCACCTCCTGGCAGAAACGCACTAGGCCAAGTAACAATGGCGAAAGCAGATCCGGATCTTGTGCATTGGCTCAGAATTAGACGCATAGCCTAATAAAGGGGAAGAGGATAAAAATGGATGTAGGATACCACATTGCTCCGATGAACTAGCCGGTATTTTACTTTGTCTGCACGAACAAAGAAGCCGTCACTGAGTGAGGGGCGAATGCCAGTGATAACGAATCGATAAGGACAAGGATGTCAGAATACGACTCGGAGTGAACAATAATGGTAACAGGTACACACGAAGCAGCGGCACAAAGATGTCGTTGATACGAAGGTTGCTTCTAAGAAGTTCATTGATCCAGACAACTCTCGAACGCACAATCGCAACAGTGTTCTTTGTTTCGCCACGGGCGCAACTCTGGGACCCACCATGCTGAAGAACTGCGACTCGGGAGCTGACCAGGTCCTCGATACGAGCAAGGAGCAAACACGGCCATCCACATCGATGGACCTTAGGCTCTAACCTACAGCACATCGTTTTGGCTCACCATCAGCGTTCCCGGATCTTCAAAGTCTCCGTATATAGTGGAAGTCCAGCTGCCGAACTGGTCGGGGACAGTGTTACTAGGTGTTAATTATGCTGAGACTCAGATGCGCAAATGACTGCGGAAGGTGGTACAATACAAGTAGGATGCAACACGTGTGGGATAACACGGCAAACACCGTACTGGCATTTGGTGCGCGGCAGGCTCCGGCCCGTGGGAATGAAAAGGGCACATGATAATAACAAAAAATCCCGAGCGTAAGAGTGCCGGCGTCCACACGTAAGATGCGGCGATTGCGTGCGTGTGCCAGAGAGAGCGACATCGCGATTTTTCAGTGTCCAGTGTCAAGTTGTCAAGCCTGTCAAGCTCTGCATTGAATCATTGTACTGCAAGCGATGACTGACCCCTTTCCCGTAACCCGGGCCCGTCAATTACGGAAAGCGACGACAGTTATGATGACCTGTTTACCCCAGACGAAGCTACACTACGGTATTGATATCGATCACGATCAAGCTTGAAACCAAAGAGATCTCTGACCGAGCGGCGACATGCCAGCGCTTCTGCAGCGCGCTTGTTCAATACAGTTCGGCTATCAGAACGCAAGGTTGGGGGGGTGCTGTAGGGACGCAACACACTTTAGAAATCAGAGTCGTAGGTTATTTTACCCCGCTTCAACCGGAGTCAGCTGAAGTCATAAGGTCATGGTAAAACCGCCGACTTCCAACTTCCTGTTGTTAAGCGCGCAGGCAAGCAAGCCCGAGCCCCTCTGCCGTAATCGCTGCGTAAGCCCCCCTCCGAGTCCAGCAGGCGGGTCACGGTCGGTATGTCCTTGAATTGACCAATAGGGGATGCAAGAACTGTGAATCCCACGACAGTAAAGCTACAGCTGACATGCGAACGAACTACAGGTACTACTCCAAAGAAGTGGAGAGTCTCCAAGTCGCCGCTTTGAGTAACCTACTAACAGCTGCCGATTCTCAAAAAAGTAAATACAGTACCCTCTTCTTCCCGGGCACCTAACATTTTTTTTCTCGAAGCTGTTGTGAAGGAAGAAGCTCGCAGTCTGTCGACTGACTCAGGGGGGGCACGCGCGCGCGCGCGCTGGTAATTATTGACGAAGGAACGAAGAACTGAGGTCTCTGCCCCTTTCCCCGCCTTTCCCCGCACCAGAAACGGTATTCCCGTTCGCGTAAACACAAAGGAAAAGGACAACACTGATCGCAAGAGAGAGCGCGCGGGGAATTTAGTCGTCAAATCCCCTCCTTCATTTTTCTTTTATTACGGCATAGCACTTTCACGAATATCCCCAGTTCTAGCTTTTTCGCCTTTTGCTCGGAACCCAATGCATGACCCCAAGACTCTCCCAACAATCGGTCGGTCGGATCCTGATACGAATAAGGAAAAGGGCTGACACACCCCAAACACTTTGTTTTTCTTGTGGCGTCGTATGTTTTTACGTACTTACTTACACCAACAGAACACGAGGTAGCGCGGCATCCACCGATCACACACAGAGTAATTTTGAACCGTGGGCGTGTAGCTTACATGTGGGGATGCCGGAGCCTACACCGTGGGTCCCATTAGCTGATCACGACAAGGTGCCGCCGTGTGTTCTCCGATGCAGGAACGACCTCCAAGGAGGGAGGGAAGGTGTTGTGGAGCAATGGCGCCGCAGCGATATACGAAGGGTGCAAGACGGGAACTTAAGGGGCTTCACCTGTGGCGCCCCGCGGATTCTACACCACACGACAGCCAGTAAGGTGTTGTATGCTCGTGGGAAACAGAACAGCGGCAGGGCAACCTTGTCCCGTTATCCGCGCGCTTCTCTGACCGCTGGCTTCGATTGGCCTGTTGTCTAATTGGGGTGCTTTAGTCAAGATAAGCGCAAACAGCTCAAGAAGATCTTATTGGGGCCACGGGACCCATACAGTGGACAGGGGTTTTCAGGATGCCTGTGGCGCCGGAGACGACTGTGAGAGACAGTACTGTACAGCTTCGGGAGTGCACATAGTTCCGCGTTCTTCTCCACACGGGGTGAATTCGCATACACGCCACCATGGGGCCATTCCGGCTCCACCCAAGGATGTCAATCTCCTAACGAAACCGCGAGAAAAAGGGTGGGGGGACAATAATAGCGGCTCGCAAAAGCGGGACATGAAATACTATATGATATCTATGGGGGAGCTGAAGCGGAAATGAGGATGCGAGACGAAGTGGTTACTATCGGACGAGTCAGAGAACGCACCATGCGTTGGGACCTCAGATGGAGAAGTGGATGCCTCTGATGTGTTTCGTTCCTGCGCTTCCCTCACTGCGACACGTAGGCGCATGCCCTCCCAGCCCAGCAAGTCCGCCTTTGTGTTGAGCACGTACTGATCGATGCCGCCGTACTTGCGCAGTTTTATCAGCGTGAGACGGAAAAAAAGGGAGATGAAGGCTGTTCACCTTGCGGATAGTTTTGAGAGCGCGCATGGAGAGTTTCACGCGGACCTTCTCTCCGAGCGCGTCAGAGAAGAGACGTTTGGTTTGAATGTTTGGGAGCCACGTCCGACGTGTCTTTTTCTTCGAGAACGGGACGTTGTTTCCATACTGCTTGGTCTTTCCATGGAAGAGACCGAGCTGCGACCTCTTGAATGGTTGGCTGAGCGCGGCGGCAAGCGAGGGTAAAGAAGGGAACATGGGATGGCGGGGCTGAGGGAGACCAGTGTGTGCCTCCCCCCCGTGGGAGCGTTCGGAGGGCCAGCGGAGGCCGAAATAGGCAGGAGCGAACCGGGAGGTCTGAGAAGTGGTCACAAGTGCACCCAATTTTTTTTTATGTCGGTGTCCCGAGGATCGCTGCTCGCGTGCTCATTCGTTGAATTATAGCCGACATTTAGGTTCTCAGGGACTGGCATTGGTGGAATATTTTTCTTTACGGGATTTATTCCGAGACGGTCGATGCCGCAGCGCGCTTCCGAAGCAGGCGAGTGTGAGGACCCGTTGCGGCACAGGATATACCCCAGAGGACCGCTCCCTTTCACACTCTCTTACAGATCTGATCTCGTTGGTCCCCTTACGCCCAGTCCTGCCCTGACGGACGTTATCACTTCCCTTCAGTCTTAGTGCATCCCTCGTAATGCTCGCTTGTCCCGGCCGCCTCATATATCATGGGCCACCAATACCGCTTATGACACTCCTCCACCCCCAGTCACTGTTTCCCCGTCCTCCTCCTCATCGCTTGCCCAATTCAATCTAAACACGATGCCTACGTCCTTGCTCTCTCTCCCTGTGGACGTCCTCCTCTCTATACGCGACGTCATCTCGTCCGCCCCGTTCAACTCCGTCGATCCGGGACTTGGCCTCCTCGCCCACCTCTCCCTCTCCCAGACCTGCCGTCGGCTGCGGGGTATCTACCTGCTCTCCACTCCTGAGTCCGAGGATCTGTTTTGGAAGCGCGCCTGCATTATGGCCGGCTACGGCAGACCCATGCGCCGCGAGTACCCACAGTCACTCCCGGGCTTCACTCCGCCCGACACACCACCGCCTGAGGTCCTCTCCTGGAAACAGATCGCACTCCTCGTCACAGCTCACAAGCGTGTATGTGAAATCCGCAGCTGCAGGAACGCCAGTTGCTGGCCTGGTGAGTCTCCGCCTCTATTCCATTCCATCCCCGGTTCCTTTCCTGGACATGTCTGGCACGACGTCCTGGCCTGGCTAGCTCGTGACGCCCACGGCACGACCCGTGTGTCTGTGTGTGCGCGCGCATCAATCAATTCGCTTTATTGCCTTTTCGCCACCAATAGAGTCATGTCATGCTAACCTAACCAAACCTCTTTTTTTGGGAAACGTCCATTCATCGTGTCTCCAGATGACGAATCGCACCACCAGTCCCCCTCCTCCCTCGCATTTCACCCGCTCTTCTACTATCTCCATTTCTCGGCCGGCGCAGAGCTCGATCCGGCAGCGGTCCTGCACACCCTTCTCCCCACCCACCCGGACTGCCGGCGCAAGGTGTACGCGCCGCTCTGCGGCCACGCTAGCGCCGCATGCTCTTTCGTGACGTCGCCCCCTGTGCAGTCCATTACGCTCCTGCGGCCCAATTCAGACTGCGCCATCGCGAGCGTGCGTAACCCGGACGGGTGCACGCTGCTCGACGTCAACCGGCTTCTTGGCGATCTGTGCGTATCTGCGTTCTCTCTCTCTCCCATCCATCACGTAAGACTGACGGTGTCATACTGTCCACGCAGACTCCCGCGCAGCCTCGCCAACATGCGCACCGTGCTGTCCCACTACCAGACCCTGCTGGACGACTACCGTGCGCCCGGCGGGTCCTTCCCCGAGGCTATGAACTGCGCACCCCATCGTGGCTTTTTGGGAGACCATCGGTCTGTCGTTTTTTTTTTTTCGTTTTTCGTTGGCTGCGCGCGCTCTTTTTCTGACATCCCTCGGACAGATATCCATACTTGGACCTGTCACCGGAGGACATTGAGGCCCCCGATTCACCAGAGGTGCCTATGGGACCCTTCATCGTGCGGTGCGAGAGCGACGTTTTACACGTCGACGCCGTCTTCGGCGTTCTCTCACACAAGTGATATATTTATTTATTTTTACCCATTTGACACTCTTGTGCTTGTTGTGTTCATCGGGACAGTCGCCGTGTTTTGATGTATAATAATACCCCCCCCCATTGTGTAATATCAATAAATGACATCCCGCTGGGAACCCCACAACATTAGCACCCCGTTGCGATGCTTCTCATTCACTTCGATTACGCCCCCACATATCACAACACGCCGCCCATCTTGTTTGCCCTAGCAGCCTCATTCTTTACCCTGGGCTGTGATCACGAACTGGACTCAACACTGCATCACGACTAGACCCGAGACCGCCACCCTTGTTATCATGATTTACGTAATGGTATGTCCCCCCCCCTCGCCCACTTCACGATCGATGGGCGGCGGAGGCCCGACTCCCGAGAGAGAGGGCCATCTCCACAATCTATATTTGCGAATCCGGGGAACCCTGTTAATCATGAGTGATCGCAGCATGATCACGGTGTTTTATGTGTTTGGGATTTCCTCCCAATTTTTTTTTTTTTTTTTGGCGCTTTCAGTGCAAGGTACTACCCGTCGCCGTACATCGGAGAAATTTCGACCCAAGCCTCGACCGCCCTCAGGGGGCGGGGGGGAGAAAAGGGGAAAGAAGGGACGGGAGAAGGGGGGGGGGAGCGGCCTTGCTCACTTTGATTGACAGGAACAAGTCTCGACTGTCTGTTGACAGGTGGCCAGGTAGCTTCGAGTTCGAACCGAGGCCGAGGACTTTGGTCTAACTAGGAGATTCCATGCCCCCAAGACCTACATTAGGCTCGGCTCTGCCACTTGTTGGGCTCAACTCGTCCCGTTTCATATCATTCGATTCAGCCCTGTAATGTATGCGTACTTTCTGGTTCCTGAATTGTGAGTACTATATAACTGCTGTTAAAAATTTTGCGAAAGAGAGAGTGAGCGATATAGAGCGTTGGTTGCACTTACCTGACCCAAGGGCCACATGGTCCCCTGTAACCGAAAAAAAAAAAAACAATCCTTCAACCGGAGTCTGCCGGTAGCGATATTCGTCTTGCTGGCAGGCCGCACACGACCTTCTTTCTCAGTTCCACTTGTCAGCCCCCTCAAGGCCGCAGCCGACCCCGCGATAGCCATCCCTATGGCATAGGCCGGTACCGCTGATAGAACTTCGATGGAACCCTATGCCGTAGCGAGTCCTTGTCTGCCGGCCACTGCTGTACAGCACACGCAGCCACGACGTAGACATGCGGGGAACACACGCACAGTACTGTATCGGACAGGTTCGTGTTGATCAGACAGGCGGGTAGGCCATAATAGAATGAGGGCAGCAATTGATGGGTTCGCGCCGCTCTTGAATTGTCTACAATCTTGCCGAAGCTTCTCAACTCGAAATGCTAAAGGTTGTTCTTTTGGGTGGTTGAATGGGAGGGTGAACGTGCCCGGGCAACGTGTTCGATGAAGAGCATCCTAGGATCGGTACGCGAATGGATTAGATGCTGTACAACTGAGCAAGCACGTAGAATGCACGCATTTTCCATGCGTGTTGTGGCTGTCAATAATTGTTGAGCTTGGCTATGATGGTCCGAAAATGGGGCACAAGGCGCTGTGGCTGTGCAGGTCAAGGCTCCGTCCGTTGTTTCGCTTAGGGCTGGACTCCACCTAGAAACAACCACTCTTTTTCTTCTTCACCCTCACAAAAAGTACATAAGCCTACCTTCCTAAGTCCGCGACCGTCCTCATCTACTACATCTACCCATTTTACCTGCCTACCTCTGCTCATCACAACAACAACAACAATGTCCATGTCCTGCTCCATCGAATCCTCTGCTGCTCCCACTGGCATGCAATGCGCCAGCCGGGACCCCTCCTCCTCTACCTGCTCGTCCCTCCCATCCATTCCGACGGAGAACCACCTCATGCGTCCACGGCCGTTCCCCAACTCATACTGGGCGACGCCGCTGCTGGTAGCATGCGAGTACCCCTGGACGCCCACGCGCGCCCAGCACTCGCAGAAGCTCGATCTGCTCCTGCGCGCGGGCGTGCGGACGTTCATCGACCTAACCGAGAGCGGGGAGCTCTCCCCCTACGCGCCGCACCTCGCCGCACACGTCGCGCGCGTGGGCAGCATCGACCCCCACGACGTCGAGTACCACTCCTTCCCGATCCCCGACCGCTGCCTGCCACGCTCCGAGTCGTACGTCCGCCAGATCCTCGCCGTGCTCAGGGACAACGCGCGCCGCGGACGTATCTCCGCCGTGCACTGTCGCGGCGGTATCGGCCGCACGGGCGTCGTCGTCGGCTGCTGGCTCGTCGAATCCGGCGCGGTCGAGGACGGCGCCGCGGCGCTCCGCTTCATCGCGGAGGAGTGGAAGTCCGTCGAGAAGTACCGCCGATTCCCGCAAAGCCCCGAGACGGGCGGCCAGTGTGACTTTGTCCGCAATTTCGAGCGGCTCCCGGGCCCGCTGGTGGCGCCGATCTGAGCGGAAGAAGTATTTACCACGGCTACGACAGGTGAACTCTTTCAAAGGGGGAAATAACCCGGCGCAAATGACCGTGCGTTTTTGCTTCTCGCTCTCTCTCTCTCTCGATCCTCTCTTTCTGCGCATGGCTCATTTCAAACGATAACAGGCTATATCTTTCCTCGTTCTTCATTTTGGCAACTGGCCCTGATGCCCCCCCCCTCTCCCACGAGGAGGGGAAGGAGGATTCCCCCCATAGATAGTGATAATTTAGAGGCCCATAACATACCCTTCGAGCACTTAGAAAGAATGCACTCGATCACGACAACTACATAGTGTCCACCGCACTTACTAGAAACGCCCCCATCACGACGTTTTGTCTTTTTTTTTGCTTTCTTGTTATAGCATATCACGATACACGAATAATAATGGCATCACTGGTACTCCCACGTTACATCACAACGCGCACACAAAAAAAAACTTTCAAGGCCTCATGGCAACCGCACCCCTCATATTCAGAATATCTCGTGATTAGACAACACTTCTTGGGGAGGTCCGATTTGTTCCGAGTGGTCATGTATAGACAAGAAGCTGGCCCCCCAGGTCCGCCACCATCCTCAGAAAAGCAAAACTCTGCACCATCGTTATCACGAGCCAGAATAGACAACTCAGTAACAGTCCGAGTTGTTCACGGATTTTCGTCGGATGTGGCGTCCCGTCTTGGTTCCTGCGCCGCTGGGCGGCGTCCGTTCGGAGGTTCGGAGATGGGGGGTCAAATCAATTAATTAACACCTTGGTCCAATCATATGAATCACATTTCACGTTATCATCACAATCAGATACAGCTGGAGGCAAAGCTTGTTGATTCTCTTTCCTTTCACCTTCACCTCCGCTCGTCATCACCCCCTCCTGGGTTCCTTCCTAATCTAAATACCTTTAGTGACTATCACTCTTCCGTACTGTATCTGTCACAGTGATGCGGCCTTCAACCAGGTCAGCTGAGCTAGCGTGTCAGCTCCACGCGTTTGCAGGCATGCACACAGCCCTCCAGCAGATGGTCAACTTGTAGTGGAATGGAATCACAGCTACAAGCGCTGTCGTCATAGGACTCATAAACACGAGGACACCCTCGTCGATACACTTCCAGAAAAATCAAAGAAAAAAAAAAGGGGGGGGGGGGGGGGGGCGGACGATTCCGAAGTGAGATCTGGTACTAGTCCAGGTCACCGTGACAACCATGACGACGATGACGGTGCTCGTCGTGTAAATCTAAAGAAGATTCTATGATATAAGTTACAATGTAGAGTAGCGCGCGGTGACAGGAGGTGAGCGGGGGTGACGCCGTGTGTTCCCCAGATGGATCTTCTGATGCAGACATGAGGGGAAAGGTTAGGGGAACATAAAGCCGACGGGGATGATGATGCTCTCAGGGACCGGCTGGCATTTTCCCTCCACGTGCAGTGTTCTCTGAGCCCCCCGGGGTTTTCGGGATGTTGGGGTTGGCACACGACCCGAGAGCGTGGGTACATATACATCATCAACGGGGGCTTCGCTGTTGCCAGCGAACAACTTGCCAGTGAGTTGCAACGACGTCATTGCAAATGATTATCTTCGCCGGGTAATAGCGCACATCTGTCGACTGTGATTGCCGTATACAGTAGAAACTGCTCTTATGACGTCGTCGGCGCGCATACACGGTCCTTTCAAACGGATAACACTCTAGCAGCGAGGACAGCCCGAGCGGCGCCGAATGAGGGATCGCGCGAGGTCTTTAATCGCAAATCAAAGGGTCGTGAGTGGCTCGTGACCTCTTCCTGGTGAATTATCGAACGTTCAGGGTCATAATGGCACAACTTATGATGGGGACATATCAGCTCGAATGAGTACAATTTTTCATCGATAAGGCCACTAGGTCCAATATGCGGCCGTGCAAATCAGTGGCCCAACTATTCGGCCACCGGAAAGCAGAAAGACCAGGATTCCTTTGTGCCTCGAAACGGACACGTTGAGAATTTGAGAGGAGGGTTGTACCTATAATTGAACGCTAGACCGGTGACTGACGATCGCTCTATGGGGGTGCCGGCTGCGCTTAGGACCCGAAAGATCGAAAGATCCTCCGGTCCCATTCTCGAGTCGCTTGAGACCCCTTCCTCCTCATTCAAACGACTAGTCATGAGTCTACTCGAATGCTCAAAGAGATCGTCCATACAAGGGTCCTGCACTGATCACGCGACATGCTAGTAGCGCACGGAACTTGCCCATCGTTCCGCTGGCAATTAAAACATATTTCCCATTCTCCGCGGCTTTTGCTTCGCCGCGTCTCCGAGGAGCGTCTTTTCTAGTAAGTTACGGTGCAACGTTCCCCATCCCTTCTACTAGATCCGACACTGTGAATTCCAGTCCGGGTTCTATAGTCCACCGCGAAAAGGTGCCGGTTCCCCGTCGGCAGCGCTTTCACCAGTGCAGAGATCTGCTCCATTTATTAACGCGCTGAAATGGCGGGGGGAAATCCAGGAGAAAAAAAAAAAACAGAGAAAGTCGACCTCAGACTCGGACTGTGTCGAGGCGGCGTGCCGGGTGGGGGGGGGCTTCCCGGACTCCGGCGTACCGTTGACAAGCGAAATCGATTATCTCGGAGTCCTTCCATTACCGCGACGACTGTCGAATCTGAGTTCCGCATCTTGCGACCTGTCGTCACCTGCTCTTTCCCCGGCGCTTGCATGACGGGGTCGATCGCCACGGTTAGGGGAGCTTGCCGGCGCGGCGCCACGACGATGAGCAGAGATGGTCGATCCGAAGAACCATGTTGAATTGGGGTGACGGGCTTTACTACTGACCCAAGCCACAGGGCACATGAGCACAAATAGACAGGTTCGAGAATTTTCTCTTGACGCTGGCGCAAGAGACGGTTGGAGCCATCGCGTGGGGGATGGACCCGGAAGAGAAACCAAAACCAAACAAAGAACCGACGTCGGGCGCTACCGAATTCGGGATTGCTCTCTCTCTTTGCTGTCACCGTCTCGTTCGTACAGGGTTACTGTTTCTTGGCGTGGCCTTCGACCCCACCTGTGGAGAGAGACAGAGGATGTTACCCCTATCACGCTCGACGCTTAAAGCACTGACTGACTCGGCATTCCTTGGGATATGGAGGATGTGGTTCTTAAATGGAGAGAGTTTGGCGTCTTGGAGCTGGCGGAGAGGGCGCGAGAGGCAAAAGGACAGGGCGACTGTATGTAATAGTAGAGCAGCTCCCCAAGAATAACCCCCCTCAGTCAAGTGTTGCGGTATAATCGCTCCCGAGGTCTTCCTGCTTTTCTGATCATCAACGGCTTGTGGTACGCGACTCATGCTAGGGACCAGGGGCCACTGGCAGGGACCAGATGCCTGTGGCGCGTGATCGGGACCCTATCAGCGATCCGGACTCACTACGCCATCGCATAACATTCTGCGTTTCAACGCACGCGCTGGGATCAGAAACGTGAAACGTGGGGAGTAAGGTAAGCGTTCACGATATGCTGATACACACTTTGGCGAAGCCACCAAATGCCCCGCATTGGGGGGGGGGGCCATGTGGACACTCGCAATGACACGTGCCATAAGGCCATCCCAAGAGGGCATAGTAGCTTGTGTCCCCAGAGGTTTGGGATCAGGTTGTAACACACTTTCGTTTGGAAAGTACGATATTCACAGTGTTTTCAGTGGTACTCGTCGGATCTATCATGTGCTTCAAGTGGGAGAGGTATTCGACCCCTGTTGCTCTGGTGCCCTAGACCTTGATCGTCCTGATACGCCGGACCATGACCCGGTTAGAGTCGGGATGCCGAATTTCTCTTCAATCGTACATTTACATGTGATTTCGTATCTCTGTTGGTTCTCACAGCTGCTATTGAGTCGCTGTCTCATGAATTATTGGGGCTTGAAACAATGAGGCCATACTGTGATGATTCGGCTTCAGTCACGCTGCTTGGTTGTTCTTGTAGTGTATAGAGGCAGGCAGTAGACAGTTGCACAACTCGGCTAGAACGGCGACGCGTAGACAAAGCTCAGGTATTCCAACAACCAGTAGGGATTAACACGTAACAGGTGGACCAGCCTCAGGTGCTACCAAGCATCCTTCCTCATCTTGCAGGATATTATATAACAGGATATAAACAAAAGCTGAAAGCAAGGAACGTCGCTTACAAACAAGTGTTCACACACATAAGGTCCACACGCCGAACGTACCGGGGAAACAATAGCAAAGACAACACCAGAAAGAACGAAAAGAAGAAGCAATACGTAGATCACGCGAAGAGAAAGATGTGGATCAAAATCATGATCGCCACCCCGAGGAGCAACTCGCCAGGGGTGCCGAGTAGGACCCGCGTGCGAATACCTGCGTTCTTGTTCGTGCCCGCGCTCGACGAAGCGGAGGCCGCAGCGCCAGTCCCAGAAGGCGTCGCGTGCGCACGCACCCAGCCAGAGTCACTGAGCGGCTGGTCCCAGAAGAACCACGGCTGGGAGGGGTAG
Organism: Lactarius indigo; assembly: GCA_025766275.1. Lineage (NCBI taxonomy): Eukaryota > Fungi > Basidiomycota > Agaricomycetes > Russulales > Russulaceae > Lactarius > Lactarius indigo. The sequence continues at coordinate 399,116 of JAFKAC010000012.1, read as the reverse complement.
TCCTCCTGCGAGCGGGAGAGGAACGCCGCGTATTTGCCTTGCGGGTCGCCGTACACTGCCGCGCCGGCGCCGACGCTGGGGAAGAGCTCGGACGCGGGCTCGTCCTTCGGCGGGACGGTCATCGTGAAGTCGATCGCGGCTTTGATCGAGCCCCCAGCGGAAGTCGTCAGGTTCCAGGCGTTAAACCCGATGTGCGCGGCGAGGCGCGCGTTGGTCTGGATGGGCGAAGATTAGTAGTGGAGAGCAGGGCGGACCTCGAGAGACTATGGGCTTACGATCATCGCGGCTAGGTTGTACGACCGGTAGTGAAACGGCCGCGTCCGCTCCGCCTCAAAAGGCTGGGCAGTGCATGTCAGAAGTGAGTATAGTTTTGAGCTAACGTAGCATACGCACTTGTTCGCCACTGGCGAGGACCTGATGTTGGTACAGCGTAGAGAAGTACTTATGTAGCGTCGCATTGGCGCCCGCGAGGTCGTTCACGAGGATTTGCAGCGCCGCGAGCTGGTTATAATAGAACGTCCCATGATTGCTGCCCGGCATCAAGGAACAATTAAGATACAATTGTGGCGACGCGCGAAGAAGCGACGCACTTGGCTGAAGCAGCTTCCTCTAGCGCGATCTTGTTGCTCATGAGCCATCCAATGTACGTCGTTGTCCAGTTCACAAGCCCAGAGTCGATCGTATCCGTCCACTCGGGTGCCTTCCCTGCACGTAGCACGAGCACCGCATTGACGACCTTCGTCATACACTTGAGGTCGAGCACACCGGTGTGCGTGCCGGTGTTGGCGCCGGGCCCACGTACCACCTGGGCGTAGTTAAGATTCGGGTTCATGTAGGTGTCAGGCGCGAGGAACCAGGTGTTGATCCAACTTGCGACGTTCGAGGAGTACACGGACGAGCCATTGATCGCCCAGGCAAGCGCATTGGAGAAAATCGCATCGGACATAGCGGTAAAGGCGCCCGTGTTGTTGACCGTTCGGAAGTCCGGATTGAACTCACCGTCGCGAGGGACATATGGACATGTGACCCAGACTAGGCACAGGGCAGAAAAACGACAGTTAGCAAGCAGGGGGGTCGGTCATACGAAAAATTTAGGTACTTTGTTGCGGTGTCAGCTCTGTGGTGTTGCCTACGCCGGAGCAGTTCGGCCACCAGCTAAAAGTATGCCAAATGAACAAATCGAGGTCAATAAATACGAACTTTTTGAGTCGAACTCACTATGGTGCCCAACTAAGATAATCGTGCGTATTGTTTGATGGCGCAAGAAATGCCTTGGAAGTTGTGACAGCTACACCAAGGGCCAGAAGGGCTCAATTGATCCCAAGGAAGAGAAAAGGGGAGGGAATGCACGCACACCACGGGCCCTGGGCAGCGAGCGAGTCTGCCCACTGGACGATTGCCTCTTGGGCGACGGCGGTCGTTGCGTTCCAGTTTTTTCCTAGAATGTAGCTTGGCTCGATAAAGTCATTATCGTAGGGTGAAAACCCCACGCTGAGATCATCAGCTAAGGAGCGGACAGCAAGAAAAGAGAGGACGATGGCGCGAAGAAGCGCCATCAGGGTAGTACAGAGGAGCTGGCTACAGGTAGGAAGGGAGAAGGAAGTGAGGAGTATGATGCCGTTGTGGGGTGGGATGCCCGGGTGCGACTCAGAGGAGTTGGAGGTTAGCGCTGTGCCTCTCCCACGGATGGTGACAGCGTGTCACTGCCAGTGTACTGGAGCCCGAATTTACGATATACAGTGTACGTTGGTGCCTGTGTGCTCGCGTCCCCAATCGTGTCCGGCGGCCTGTCAGTCATACCGCACTGTATTGTTGCAATGTCATCATGCTTCCACGCCACGTAATGATGCAGGGAGTGATGGAGGGTCGTTTGCAAGCGCTTGTCAGGCCCATTCCCTGGCAATTCGCATCAACCTCTTCACGTGCCACGTGGCAAATGCAAAACCGTTGTTTGAACCTCGATTTCGACTGTTGAGCGCTGAGCTCCTTTAGTGCTCTGCTCCATTTTTACAGTTAGATCAAGAAAGAAAGACTCAGGAGCGAGCCTGCTGGACGACCTATATGTCCTGACAAGAATATAGCAAAGTCAGCGGAAGAGCCACTCATTGTACAACTATTAGTTTTGACCGACCGTACCCGGGCGAGAACATTGGTTCGCGTCTTCTGTTGCCACTCACCTATTGCGGAAGGCCGCCGTACTATGGCTCATTGCCCATCGTTGTCGGAAGAATGGGGGTCTTGGAAAGGGCTTTGGTTCCACAATGGGTGGCTAACCATATTATACTCCTTATGCGCCTAGCCGCCTACTACAGTAACCTCTAACTTCGTTTCGTATCGCGATCCACCGCCTCTTTCAATGGGCCGACCTCTCCGCGGTACGCAACTTCACCGTGAGCATTCATATTTGACTGGTCCTGAGCCTTTTTCGGACATTACTGTAGATTCCTGTTCTTATCTGGTGGTGATTTTTTCTTGAATGGAAGAACATTGTTTGAAACGCGGTAGACGTCACTGGTACCATTTTGAGCGAGTCGAGGGCCTGGCGTCCTGCGCCCGCCTGCCTCTTCTCAAGATCTTTTTAATGTCCGGGATATGTTGAATTCGAGCATCTTGCACTCCAGGCCGGGCCTCTCCATGAGGGCTATTTCGATTGTGCGTGGACAGGGACATATGTTCAGTCTGCTGATAACTGAGCGAAACCTTCCCCCAAGCAAACACATCGAACACGCACCAGGACAATTCACATATCCGCGCCGACGCCCTCAAGACGGAACACAATGCTTGGTGTAGCACCGCGCGACTCCTCGACCGCCGCCCCGCGCGTGATGACCCTGACGGGCCCATTGCCGTGCATGATCTTGATGCGCATGGTGGGACGGAGCGCGACGCTTTCCCTCCTTTCCATTCCTGGGGTTCCACTTTCCGTTTCTACTTAAGCTTTCCATGGACAAAATTTTCAATGAGACTTAAAGGTATTGTAAACTGTGTGGAAATCTCTGTGTTCTTTAGCATCGTCAAAAGATCAATCCCCTGAAATTCCCTGCCAATTCCCATGTGTGTAGTTTGACAAAGAGGTCTCAGCGATCAATTGTCGGCAATAGCGCTGGAGCTATGGGCACTGATATAATGCGGAAGGAGGGTGCCAGTTGTAAATGTAAAGGGGAACAAGATAAAGAAGAGGCAAAATGAAAAGGTCATTGGCGTCCTCAGGTTCGCGGTGGGATAGGGGGGTGCTTCACGCACTGAAGGAAGTCGGTCGGTCTGCCAGAACACGGACTGGTGTTAGAAACGACTGAAGTTTCAGCCCGAATGTTACGCTACGTACTTTCGCCTCTCGTACCTTCTCGATCGTTCTCAGTGTTTCCGAACGTCCTTCCAACTTGTTGACTCGCACTTTCTGTATGATTCGAAGGACATTCTCGTAGCTTCCATACGACTCTTACCAGCAGTACTTAAGGACCGGTTTCCATGTACTAAGAGCTCTATAGCGCTTTTCATAACACTTGCCGATTTTTACAACATTACACACACAGGCGGGGGTTGAATGGGCATCTCGGTGATCATGCCGAATTTCTTTCTCACAAAACCGAATCATAATAATTAATGAATGAAATTATACATCCTACTTATCGGTTTTGGAAAATCATTTGTGAATAAAATTTACATTCGGTCTAGTGCGAGCACGGGACAGGAAAAAACTTCGTATCAAATATACTACATATTACAGTGTGAATGCCGCTGTCAACTTGTTGATGAGAAAAGTTGAAATTGGCAAGTACACCTTGTGCGCGGCGTAAAACTTGGGGGACTTGCTGCCAAGGACTTGAGGGGTAGTGCGTATATCCTGGGCAAAAGTTTGAGTCAGCTCAAGACACATGTCGGCTTGAGAACAGAGGAAGTGGACCCACCACAAAAGCCCATGTGTAGCACCTCGCACGACATATTTCACGGCGTATGCATCACACGACTTGCATTGTCAACGCCGCCCATCACCACAATTGTTGGCCCTTGCGACGGCATTTGGGGCTGGGGTCGGGGCGCGACTCATTGTGAGTGGTCACGAGGGTGAGGAGAGGGGGGGCACAACTCAACGGCGCAACACGAAAAGGTAAACTCTGAAAAATGTAGAGTATAAGTAGCAGTAGGATTGGGACCAAAGGGGGTCGCAGACTTACCGTAGCTCGATACCAATGCCCCCCCGTAGTACTCCTGAAACACCGGAAGCCAGTCAGCCACGACCCCGTGTGCGCAAGGTCATCTTGCATGTGTCGCGGCCATCCTCAGACAAACCTGTAGCAACGCATGGACTGCCGCCGCTGCCACTGCCACCACCTGAGGGCCATTGCCCACCTCAGACTCCCTCACTACCACCACTGCCACCTCCGCCATCTCCACACCTGCCACCAGTGGCAGGCCCTCCTAATCAAATCAGCGATCAGTACCCTTCGGCTGGTCCAGCGACGAACACGCCACAAACCTATGCACGTCTGGGTGGTGCGTCCTACCCTGGAGTGTACCCACCAGGAATGCACCACAATCCGTACGGTCTTAACGTCGGTGCTGAGCCCTTTCTTCCATGGGGTTATCCCCAATACCCCTTGGTACCCCTGCCGGGATTCGTGCCGGGACCCATGGATCGAGACATCCCTCGGCGCCAGGATCCAGGAGTGGCCCGGAGAGATGGGGGTGTGAGCGCGAACGATGCCACCCCATCGTCGACTGTGAGTACCAAGCCGGGAAGGACCTACCCTAACAAGGAAGTCAGTGATGGAGGTGAGTGTCACGTACCTTGGCGCTAGGAAGTCAGCAATGAACAGCTCGAAGTTTGGCGATTCCGGACAGAGGTGATCAATGACCACATCAAATCCGCGTTCACTGCGCAGACCGACATGATATGGGCAGACTTCCGTGAGGAAGTCCACCGTTACCTTGATAGGCCACGCAGTGGGGTACGTATCATGTTCCGGATCAGTGGAAGTGGACAAGCATGGTCAGAGCTTGGGTCCGAGTTTGATTGGATGGACGCAATCGCCAAGCTGATTGAAAAGGTGCGTTCAGCGCGGACGCGTGCGGTGTCGATGGAGGTCAAAGATAAGGTGAGTCTCGCGGCGTGTAACGAAAACATACACTGACCTTTGCATATCCACAGCATGAGCCCACACGTGCGAAGGTGCAGAACACCAAGGGGAAGGGGAAGGAGAAGCACCGTTGCGAAGACGACATCCCCCCGGTGCCAAGTCCCGACATGGTATGACAATTGGGCTGCCTCATCCAATTGCAGCAACATGTCGCCTGTGAAAAGCACTCCAGACCCGGAAAACGAACATACTGCCTAGTCGAGAGTACGAGTGGAGAGCATGAAGAGTTAACCCACAAGGATATGAGTCTGTGGGCAAAGCAGATAGTAAGCAGCGTGAAGTCGAGCAGATGCGATGGGAAAACTCACCCATTTTTCCAGTCACTTGAAAATATGATGGTATATACCCCGCCGAACCTCAATAAATACGACTATCCGCCAACAAAAAAGGCTCGGACCATTCGTGCAACGCCCGAGGTCCATGTCTCTGTCAATATCACACCTACAGTAGGAACGGAGATTCCCATGGTGCAAGCAACGCACCATGTCTCGACTGTGTCGACGCCCACTCCAGGTCCATCGCATGTTGCTTGTGTCGATCGTAACACTTCACGTGCCACACCGCCAAGCATAGCGGGGCCCAGTACACAAACGCCGCCCTCACGTATTTTGATCCTTCTTGATTGCCTTGCAGAATTGAGGGTGCCGACGGTGATGGAGCTGCTACGGCTCATGGATGAATACGACCCGGCCATTGGCCTGAAATATGTCGACCTAGAGGAAGAATTGATGGAGCTCGGTATCACGGATTCAGTGATCCTGTACTCACTTCCAATCTCAATCCTCGCGTCGTTTGGGGATCTCACCCATGATCTCGCCCAACGTCTCCAAAACTTTTGCTATGATCTTTTCATCCCTCTTGGTTTAGTGGACCCGAGGGAGAGCGACGACACGACTGAAAATAACTCACTTTCTCAACAGGAGACAGAACGTGCCCCAGAGTTGCTTGAAGAAGATCGCCTAGACGAGGTGATCGAAGTTTCAGATGATGAGACATTGGTGGATGGAGTGAAGACGGATGTGGATGGTGACAGAGAAACATCGTACAGGGCAACGTCGTACGAAGTGTGAGGTGCTTTGTCAACTGTCACGTGTCACATGTCACATATCACCCCCAGCCGCGTCGCGTACATACAACTTGTAGCATGCAGCGGTAGCTTTCCCTCCTCGAGGTTTGATGCACCCGTACTGCTGTACATAGGCTATCCGAATCAAAAAATTTCTTTGACAGTCCACGTGCACAAGTATGTACATAAAAAGACTATGGAGGGACTTGGTACCCGCAGTGGGTATACCAGCCCTTTGCATTGTCCCCTGTGACAGAGTGGACGGCAGCCCAGAATGCGTTGTAGACGCTGCCATCACCGGCCTCGATGTCCGCATTGATGCGAGCACGATTTGCGCGCAGCCAAGCCTTGATGGACGAGAATGCCAGTTCAATCGGATTGAAATCCGGGGAATATGTGGGAAGGTAAATAAGGCGAGCGCCCCGTCCCTCGACCAGTTCACGAATCCCTGCGACCTTGTGAATGGCCGCGTTGTCGACAACAAGGACTGAATTGGGCATTGGCCATTCGTTCATGCGCGGGAGCAGGCCTTCAACGAATTGTCGAAAAATGTCGCCAGTAACGGCATTCTCGACAACCTCAAGGTGTAGAATCCCATCCAGGGAGATAGCGGGTAATATCGAGTATTTGGTGCCGCGAAGGAGAAACTCGTAGCGAGAGGCACGCTCACCACGAATGGACCATGCATATGGCCTCCTTAGCGTAAGTTGATTGAAATGGCTCTCGTCAGCGAAGACAAGCTGTTCTGGGCGAAAGTGTGCGGTGATGAGGTCCATGAACTCCCTGCGGTCTTGTTCATTACGCTCAAGGGCACAACGTGTGACCTGTCGTCGACGTTATATGAGCCATTTGATTGGACTTGGACCCCAACTCGGATGAATGAAGACACACCGATTTCATCGTGTATCCCTTCCTTCGGAGGGAATGCATAATCGTTGGAAGCGACACCTCGACACCACATACTTCCCGAAGTTCCGCCTGCAGTTCGATGAGTGAACTGTCAGGCTGGCGCACAACGGTGCCGCAGAGGAACTGCGACGGTGAGATAATGACAACAATCAATGTACAATATATTGTAGACATACGTTCGCTTGAATAGCAGTGAGCACGCGTGGCCGACCATTGTCGATTGATGGTGGGAGAGAAATGTTTCCTGTCTGGAGATATGTGTTGCGGAACCTCTTGAGCGACCGGATACTGATCCCAGTGACATCGCTGATTTCTGAGTCGCGCAGCCCTTGCAAGGACATCGATAAAACCAACTTCTTGGTGTCATCGGAGTACCGGCAGACCATTATTTAGGGGATTGAGAGGGACGACGGAAGGCCCTCAGGGATGCGGACTTGCCAGTTGCACAATGCCGAACTGTTAACACAGATAACTATTCAATAACCCTATTTTTCCGAGACACCTATTCAATAACCCCCAATTATGTACGATAGCTCAATTTCTCGAGAATTTCCCACTCTACTGAATTATGAACCCCGCTCTTGAGTTTGGATGTCCGGCTGTGTGCTAAAAAATGAATCGGCAAGTGTTATGAAAAGCGCTGTAAGCTCGACTTACTGTATTCAACTGCAGTAACCTCTCGTATAAACATCTTTTGGCTTCACGAACTCGAACGGTCGCTCGTCATTGACTCGCGATTCCCCTCTCGTCTTGTGCATCATCGCTCCGCCATCTGATTGTCGGCATTATCCGAACTCCGATTCGATCCCCGACTCGAATCCGAACGATACGCCTTACTGCGCGTAACACCGAATCAGTTGAACGCGTGCAGTTAATAAATAGGCTGGCTATGCCGTGCAGCATTCTTCGTGCTCTGGCATTATATACAACCGGCGAGGGTAAGTACCAGTATGAAAGTAAGACTTGGACAGTTAATTACTGTATGTATTTCAAAGTCTTGGGAGAAAACCATTCGCTGGAATACAGTACAACTTACTATGGTATCCTATACACTCTAAATCAACACCGGAAACGTACCCTGATCTTGACTGTCACAAGCGTTTTCATCGGCACTACACCTAAGAAGCAACATGACCATCTCTAGATGACCTCTCCGTTCCGCGAGAAGTAATGCGGTCTGCCCATCATTGTCCCGGGCTTGAATATCGGCACCACGCCGAAACAGCAAGCGTGTCACCTCCATATCCCCTTTCAACACTGCGCAGTGCAGCGGGGTCTGCCCAGCATTGTCCTGAACGTGAACATCTGCTCCGCTCCGAAGCAACACGCGGATCATTCCCAGATTCCCTCTTCGTGCTGCACACCATAATGGGGTCTGCTGGTTTGTATTCTGGGAATTCACATCGGCCCCATACGCGAGGAGCAGCACGGCTATCTCCGAATGACCCTTTATCGCCGCAAGATGCAACGCAGTCTTCCCGCTTCTGTCCCGGGCTTGAATGTTTGCGCCGTTCCGGAGTAGCAACCTGGTCGTGTCTAGATCCCCTCCCAGTACCGCACAGAACAACGGAGTCTGCTGTTTCACATTACGCGTATTCGCATCGGCACCATGCGCTAGGAGTTGCGTGGCAACCTCCGAATAGCCTCCACTCGCTGCAAGATGTAACGGAGTCTGCCCATTTTTGTCCCTCGCTTGAACGTCTGTGGTGTGCCGAAGCAACAAGCGCATCACCCCACTATACCCTCTCCACGCTGCACAGTGTAACGGGGTCACTTGTTGCGTGGTCTGGGCATTTGTGTCGGCACCATGCTTGAGAAGTAACGCAGATATCTCCAAATGACCTTTCCACGTTGCGAGAAGTAACGGAGTCTCCCCATTCCTGTTCCGGGCCTGAACATCAGCGCTGTGCCGAAGCAGCACGTGCGTGACTTCCAGGCACCCTTCCCACGCTGCACGGTGCAACGGGGTCACCTGTTGCGAGTTCTGAGTATTTGCGTCGGCACCTTGCTCGAGAAGTAGCGTGGCTGCCACTGGATTATCAGTCCCCACCACAAAAAACAGCGCGGTCTGCCCATCCTTGTTCCGGAGTCGAATATCTGCACGGTGTCGAAGTAACAGGCGCATCACCTCCGGAAACGCTCCCTGTGACGCGCAGTGCAATGGAGTCTCCTGCATCGTATTCTGTGCGTTCGCATTGACACCATGCTCGAGGAGTAACGTGGCCATCTCCAAATGACCGTATCTCGACGCGAGATGTATTGTGGTCTGCCCATCTTTGTCCTGGGCTTGAATGTCTGCGCCGTGCAGAAGCAGCACGCGCGCCGCTTCCAGATGCCCTCTAGGCACTACACAGAGCAACGGGGTCTGCTGTTCGTTATCCAGGGCATTCACGTTGGCACTATGCGCGAGGAGTAGCGCAGCTAACTCCGAAAAGCCTTTCCACGCTGCACAGTGCAACGGGGTTACTTGTTGCGTGGTCTGGGAATTTGCGTCGGCACCGTGCGAGAGAAGTAACGCAGTTATCTCCAAATGACCTTTCCACGTTGCGAGAAGTAACGGAGTCTCTCCATCACTGTTCCGGGCTTGGACATTTGCCCCGTGGCAAAGCAGTACGCGCGTGACTTCCAGACACCCCGTCCACGCTGCGCGGTGCAACGGTGTCACCTGTTGCAAGTTCTGAGCATTTGCGTCGGCACCATGCTCGAGAAGTAGCGTAGCTGCCACTGGATGATTAATCCCCACCACGACAAACAGCGCGGTCTGCCCGTCCTTGTCTCGGAATCGAATATCTGCACGGTGTCGAAGTAACATGCGCATCACCTCCAGAAACCCTCTCTGTGACGCGCAGTGCAATGGAGTCTCCTGTATCGTATTCTGTGCGGCGGTCGCGTTCGCATTGACACCATGCTCGAGGAGTAACGTGGCCATCTCCAAATCACCGTGGCTCGACGCGAGGTGTATTGGGGTTTGCCCATCTTTGTCCCGGGCTTGGATGTCTGCGCCGTGCAGAAGCAGCACGCGTATCGCTTCCAGATGCCTTCTAGGAAGTACACAGAGCAACGGGGTCTGCTGTTCGTTATTCAGGGCATTCGCGTTGGCACCATGCGCAAGGAGCAGCGTGACTAGCTCTAAATGACCTTTCATCGCCGCGTGATGCAATGCAGTCTGCCCATCCTCGTCTCGTGCTCGAACGTCTGCACCGTGCAGAAGTAGAGTGCGCGTTACTCCCAGATGCCCTCTCTTTGCCGCACGAAGCAACGGGGTCCTCTGTCTGGCATTCTTGGCATTCACGTTGGCGCCATGCTCGAGAAGTAGCGTGGCTATCTCCAAGTGACCTTCTTTCGCCGCGGCATGCAAAGGGGTCTGATCGAAACTGCCTTTGCGATTGACAATTGCGCCGTGTTCGAGGAGAAATTGTGCGACCTTCAGATGTCCCTGCGTAGTTGCAGCATGCAATGGAGTAGCACGCCTACCACCCCGGGTATGCACGTCCTGTTGACGCCGGATAACCAGCCATTCCACCGTCTCGCGGAAGCCGCACAGTGCAGCGTAGTACAGCGGGGTTGCAGTAGATTTTGGAAAGGCGGCCGAACGCCGGCCCTTGTACTTGTACCACGAACTATCCGCGTTCCACAGGGAGACCCAGATTGAGAAATATTGCTTGTTTGGGTCGAAGAGAGATTCCATGGCATCTCGGACGTGTGATGAGACGTCCTCGAACTGGGCATGACTGACCCAGTGCCGAGCGGCATAGTCTGCGAGGGGCCAGCTAAGGGACCAGCGTTTGGATACTCGGCTATCGGCCGCAAGTTGGAGAAGGAGACCTAGGCAACCCTGCGCGACAATTGTATGGGCGGGCTCGAGAGCAATGTAGTAGCGGGAGACAGGTTGTCTTGTTACTGAAAGGCGACTCGATGTTAAGAACTCCCTGACCGAAAAGTGAGAGAACTGGACAATCCGAGTCCTAGCCCAGGGGTCTTCCACAACGGTGATCAAGCTCGAGCATGTATACAAAATAGCGGCTCTGGGGTCTTCGGGGCGCCATTCTTCCACGAATGTCGGGACTGCTTTCTGGTCAACGTCGAGGTCAATCGCAAGGAACTCGGCTAGCTCCTCGACGTGAAGTGGGCGGGAGGCGACGGTAATACATTGGAAGAGACGACGAGCATATTCCCAGTTCTCCTCCTCAATACTCTCTAGTGCTTGCTCGTACGTCCCATCTAGAGTCCCTGGTAGTTCTTCCAGAGTGCGTAGGATACGTCCAGGAAGACATCGACGTAGCGTATCTAGCTGGCAGAAGACCCAGCGGAACCTAGACGACGTAGATGAGCGTACACCATAAAGCAATTTTAAAACGTTGGCGTACATCCCGTCGGCTTTCCGTGAAAGCGTGTCGATTACTAGTTGTTTGTTCTCCGCTGACCACTTTCGCATCTTCTGATCCGAGTTGACCATAGCGATGATGTAGTTGGCGATATCCAGATTTTGCCCAGATTCGTCTTGAAGGGACACGCGGTGAGACGACAAAGGGAGAAGGGTGGTTTCGATGTCTGGTTCTGGACGGCTAGTGACCCCGATATGCAAATCGGGATCGTGGAGTTGGATAAGTTCGTCCAAGAGATGCAGAACGCTTTCTCGCGGGGATGGTGTGCCAGATTTATTGGGACATTCGTCGATTGCGTCAACGATTATGTATATTGGGCCTTGTCTAGGAATTGTGAGCATGTCTTTGAGGCACTGAGTAAGCGCATCATCGCTGGGCTGTTGTGAACCGCCATCGTGTTTGGAATATAGAGCAGAAAGGATTTCACAACAACGATCAGACCTAGCGGACAGTTGGACAAGAAGAGAAGTGAGTAGTCCACGAGCGCCTTTCTTGGCCGTATCCCTGAAATCACAATAGAAGTATGCCAAAGAGGCCAGCCCAGCCTCGCGCCTGTCTTTGATATGTTGTATAATCGCCGAACTTGTCACCAATATTAGTCCGCCTTATCGGGTGAAGGGCGCAGGTAGCACGTACCAGAGGACACTCTTTCCTGAGCCCGCTATGAAATAAGGCATCTATTAGAGGCGACAACGGCGTAGAGACAGGGAGGTACGTGCGATTTCCGTGGATCCACAAGAGTGAACCCTTGGCCATCCAATCAAGAAAAAGGTTTCCATGGATGAACCAAGTAGCAGTCCCATCATGGTGAGCCTTCCACAAGATATTGTGGTTCGTGGATGGATCCGGAGGCGACAACCACTGCCGTGAGGTCTTTTGCATCTGGTCACCTGAGAAGCAGTCTCAGTCGCAATACGCAGATATCGGGCCATGAAGGGACGACGAACGCTTCGTTTTATTCATGTCGCTCGCAATCTGTTGCAATATGACTGCCGGTGGCACCCCCAGTTAGTCACGGCGGTAACCTGAACAAACAAACCAAACGTACCGAGTGCCTTCCGAATGTCATTTTCCTGCGCCTTTCCGTCTAACCAGGCTGACATTGATAACAACATGCGCAAGAAATGGACCCAGGGCTGCGCACCATCCATGACTTCCTTCATACTCTTGACAATATGGTAGGCCACATCCAGGGTCTGCGCTGCGGTGGTTCTAGCTTCCTCTTTGGTGAGTCGGTCAAATCTCTGTAACACTACTTCGAGGTCATTTTCTCCAAAAAGTTTTTTTCCTAATTTCTCTACGACACACTGAGCTGGTAACATCAACAAGACAGCCTTTCGTACTTACTGAGACGCCCTTGCTTGACCTGTTTTGTCCCAAGGGCGAGGGTCGAGAGAAGTTCAATCAATATTTTCAGAAGTATTTCAGTCATTGCTGGCGTCGGTGGAATATTGGTATAGATATCGAGGCGTCGAAGAAAGCTTTCCATGAACTCGAAGAGGTCAATAAGTGCATCGTAACTTGCGCTAACATCCTTGATTGCCTGGTGATCATTACAATTGTGGACGCTCCGCGCTACGATGCCAAGAAGAAACCCACATTGAGGAGCACGCCAATTCCAGCGAAAATCGCTTGCGCAGGAGGGAATGACTATAAAACGATGTCCAAATTCAGCAAATTCGGGCAATATTGTTCGTGCGGAAAGCTTCTTGTACGCACCAAACCGACACCCTGACCAGCTAACCCACTGGTGGACAAAGTATGCAAGAAGTGGACGGTCCGCTTTAGCCACTTCATCACCTTTCCATCATCCCCACGAAACTTATGAAATTTCTGTGCTTCCGTCTGGAGTACTTCGATGACAGAGTTGGCAGAATCGCAACTCTTGAGCTTAATGGCAAGTTCATGTTCAAGAAGTTTTGTCCCTGCTCGCTCCTCGTATTCCTTCAGGGCGCTCTCAAAGAGTTCTTGCAGATTAGAAGCGGTGGGGGGTGGCTGAGACATCGAGGTGGAGACGATTCAGAACAGTTTGCGTCAAGGAATTGTAGCTGTAGGCGAAATTGTAGCTGTAGGCAAAGAGGGGGGGCAGGGTTCAGGGTTGTTCAGGGTTATCAGTTTGCAGTATCGGGAAAGTCACTGGCAGATAGGCGCAAGGATAGGCGCTCAATGCGGGTAATTTGCGGCATGAGGCCTTGCTTGAAGCTGGCCGACCCAACACTGCTTTGAGTCGAATCCCCCTTCACCTTCAATAATTTATGTATCTTTTGGCTCACACAGGTATTAAAGAGTTATCGTCTGAGCCTGGCGTTCGAGTAATTTTTTTTTTTTTTTTTTTTTTTTTTTTTTTTTTTGGAGAGCGTTTTATTTCCGGTAACTACCTTGTCCCTAATTACCGAAAATAAGTGCTAGATAGCAGGAGATTTACCATCAGCCCTATCTAGCCCGCGTGTAGCCGGGCCGAAGCCCAGATGTGAGGGAAGATGCCTTTACGCACGCCCCATGGTGTTTGGGGTAGTGTGGGACTCAGTGCACGTGATCATCTCAGGTCCAGACGCTACGTGCTCTCCTACCCACTAAAACCTCACTGTTGATCATCAAGTTGGGCGGTAGTTCCCGTTCCCAGCTGAGGGCTTCCTTCCATGTGCTGTCCACTGACTGCATCATGGCACTACTTCTCTTAATCTTAGTTGTGACTATCTTGTTGTTTGTTAATGGTGTTCCCTTGATCACTCATAGCCATCAGTTTTGATCTCATGGGCAGAGTGAAGCGGTTGGCTTTCTATGTGCGCTCCTTAAGGACTCAACGAGTCATGTGCAGCGTGTTGGGTTTATTTTCATCGTATTTGTTTGTACATGCGTGATTTTGTTTGGCGACTATTTGGCTAAGTTGTGCTTGTATTTGGTGGCAGTTGAAAACTGGGTTGTGGGCAGGCAACAGGGTCAAGCTGCGTATCATCGTGTTCAGAGAAATCCTGTTGGTTGGGTTCTCTTTACGCTGTATTGAAGTCTTTACTGAGTATGTAACTACGTTTTCGATATCCAGGGGGGTTTTATTGGGTTTGGCAGTGGGTATTATGGTTTCCCGCAGGTTGGTGACTGGTAGACATACGGGACAGGCATTACACGACATTGGTGCATCGTGTTGGTGAAAAGTCCCTATGATGGGTGGGTTCATTATGATTAAGACGTCTTAGGGGGCCGTCGGTGACCGAGGGTGTACTAGACACCCATCCTTGCCCCGGTTTTTACCGTGGGAAAAACCACCCATGGTGGTGGTTGCGGTTCAAGGAGCCCCGGCGTTCGAGTTATTTTTTTTTTTTTTTTTTTTTTTTTTGGAGGGGCGCTTCTATTATGGTATCTAGTTACGTGTGTACGTCTAAATACCAGTAACGGAGTGCCAAGTGTTAGGAGATTTACCATCAGCTCCACTTGGCGCGCTTGTTGCCAGGCCTAAAGGGTACCGGTTTGTGAGGGAAAATGCATTTACGCACATCCTCTGGTGGGGGGATAGTGTGGGACTCAGACACTGAGCAGCCGTGGTTAGGTGCGGAGTGGTCTCCTACCCACTAAAACCTCACGTATGCTGAGCCAGTTGGGGGGGGGCTCGGGGTGGAGTAGGTCTCTCCAGGTGGCTTCGACCAGGTTTTTTGTATTGGGGTCACGTTTAACTCTCGTTGCTATTGTTTTGTCGTCTATTAGTCTCCGGTTTAATTGGTGGAGCCATCGGCGTTCTACTTCCTCTCTTGAGTGTTCTTTCGATTGGATGGTTCTTTCGCATCTCGTGACCCAGATTAGGTAAGCCGATTCCGATATGAGAATCTGGGCTAGTCTGTTTGCTCCTTTTAGTTTCATGAGTCGTCGTTGGTCGCCATTGTTTTCTCCTTCCCGTTCGAGCGGGATCGTTAGGGATCCGCAGCCAAGTACTATTCCTAGGTTGGGTTCTGTCCAGGGGAGTGTTTCGTGCGGCCAGTATTGTTCCGTCATATCCCATACCGTTCTTACTGGCGTTGCTTCACAGTTTATCAGGATGTGATCCATATCTTCTTTGGATTGGCACGTAGGGCATCGTTGTCTGTGTTCGTAGTTCGGGATGTTCTCCCAGAAGTCTCCTACCATGAAAGCACTGTGGATTGCCTTGTAGATGAATTGCTGTATGGTGGGTCGGATCGTGTTGTTCCTTATGTTTTTCCATATTGATTTGGAGGTCTCTTTCGTGTTGTTGAAGCGGAATATGGCCGCTTTTATTTTGTTTAGGTTCTTTTCGGTCGACGGGCGTTTTGGGGTGGGTGTTTGCTTACATATCCCTCTGTAGGCTTGCGCCTGGGTCAGGGTTGCGAGTTTTGCTCCTTGGAGGTCATATTCCTCTGGGATGTTTAGGGTAAGTTCGTCCATCTCGTCTTTTTCTGCACCTTCCTTGGCTAATTTGTCGCATTCCTCGTTTCCTAGCGTGCCATTGTGCCCTTTGACCCATTCAAAATGGGTTGTGGCTGTGCGTCTCTTAAGGAGGTACGCGGCCATCTTGAAGAGGTTCGCATTCTTGACGTCTATCCAACCGTTGTCCTCCCAGGTACTGAGGTGTTTCATTAGGCCGTGTATAACATATTTGGAGTCTGTCTTGATTAGTAATGGCCAGAAGGTTGGTATCGTGTTTATGGCTTTGATTACTGCCGCGATTTCACCGACCTGGTTTGATTGTGGCTTTCCAGGTACTCGTATTGCTGCGTTTCTTCTGTCTCCTGGGCCAATCCAGACTCCACTGCCGCATCTCGCGTCTTCTTTTCCATTACTGAAGCACGCGCCATCTGTATAGATTGTCACTCTGGGGTGGTTGTGGTTGATACCTGTGGTATAGTGTCGGGTTGCGGGGCGGGTGGAGATTCTGGATGGGTCCGTGAAGATGCGGAAACATTCTGCTAGGTTGTTCTTGCACGTTATTGTGGGGTCAAAGAGTATTTCTCCGTTTTCCTCCAGTGCGGTGGTGTTCTGATCTTTTCTTCTTTTGGTCAGTGATAGGTTGTCGTGGGGATCGCCTGGCGCTAGGGGGTTCAGTTTGGGGATTGTTTCTTGTATTCGGGTTAACGCTTCCGTTGCGCATCTGTGTGGATTGTTACATCCGCTAATTTGATCTTCGATGCAGTCTATGCATGCGCATCTTGGTTCTGGGTTATGGTGCGTTGTTTGCGGTTCACTTCTTATTCTTGTTGAGATCCTCATGAGGTCCATGATCGTGTTCGCGTGGTGTTTGTTTATGAGGCACTTCGTTGCGGCGTTGGTGAGGGGCTTTTGTCTTGCGTTTAGGTGGTACCATGCTGGGAGTTGGGCTCGGATGTCTTGGGATAATCTGATTGCGGCTAGGTTGGTGTTGTATTTTCGTGCCGTCTTGAGCATTCTCATAATATCGCAGCCTAATTTTACGGCTCTAGGGCCTCGGGAGGGTGGGTTCCATGACTGTAGGAAACAGTTGACGATCGCTACACTCGAGGTTCCAGGGGGTGCGGCTGCGGCTATTATGAGATCCGTTATTGTCGCCCATGCGGGTCTGCACTGGGTGAAGTTGAGGTATGTTTTCAGCCATATTATTTCGATTGCTTCGTTTCTCGCTTTGATATTTAGGAGTTTCAGTCCGCCTTCTTCGAGGGGGCTTTGCAGGGTGCTTATGGCTATTCTAGGGTTGTTTTCTCGTTCCCATATGAGCGTCCGTATCATTTTGGTGATCGCGTTTTCGATGTGTGGCGGCATGCCTTGCGCTTTGGCGAGGAATTGGGTGTGCCCCCCTATTATGGCTTGGACGATTAGCCTTTTTCCGAACAGTGTTGGGTGCGTGTTTTTCCATCTTTGTATTTTTGTTTTCATTTTGTCCATTAGCGGCTCCCATGGTGCCGCGTCGTCCACTTCGTTTCCTATCCAGGCTCCTAGGATTCGTACCGCGTCTCCATCTCTGGCTATCTTTACGTTGTCTTCTAATGGTCTGGTGTCGTTTTCGTTGAGTTTCCTGGTTTCTCTTACTTGTTGTCTGTGCGCTGCAGTGCCTATAGGTATTATTTCCGTTTTTTCTATGTTAAATTTTGCCCCTGATGCTTCGCACCAGTCTCCTAGGATGTTCTCTACTTGGTCGAAGCTGTCATCCTCGTTTAGGAAGAGGTTCGTGTCATCGGCGAAAAGGGTCAGTTTAATGTTTCTGTTCAGGCCGGGTATTTTGAATCCGGATATGCGGTTAGAGTTTCTTATCGTGCACGCTAGCGGCTCTATGGCCAGGTCAAAGAGTGGGCAGGAGAGTGGGTCTCCTTGTCTGACTCCCCTTGTCACGCGGAATGGTTCGCTCAAGAATCCATTTATCGCCACTCGTGTGTGGGCGTGTTCATATAGCGCGTGGATTGTTTTGGTGAAGGTTGGTGGGAGGTTGAACGCTGCTAACGTTTCCCATAGGTACTGGTGTTTGATTTTGTCGTATGCTTTCTCCTGGTCGAGGGCCACGATTGCTCCGTTCTCTTCCATTACTTCTGCATAGTTGAGGATTGTTTGTGCGAGTCTTATGTGGTCGAAGATGGATCTTTTCGGAATGAAGCCGGCTTGGTCTTCGTGTACCATATTTGGGATGTGCTTTAGCAGTTGCAGTGCTAGGACCTTGGTGAGTAGTTTGTAGTCTGTGTTGAGGAGCGTTATCGGGCGGTAGTTGCTTATTTCTGACGGGTCTTTCTTCTTGAAGATTGGGCACATCCAGCCTAATGAGAAGTCGGATCTTTCGTCGACTCCGTGTTCTTGTACGTCGCGGAAAAGTAGCGTAAGTGTTTCGATTATGTTGAAGGCTTTTTGCCCTGATTTTTGTGCGTTTTCATATCGTTCGTCTAGTATCTTCCAAAGTTTGTACGGGCAGCCGTCCATTCCGGTTGCGGAGCCATTCTTCACTAGTTTCAGTGCTTTCCTGACCTGCGTTTTGTAGATGGCCCATTGTTGGGGGTCTCTTTGGGATCTGTGGAGCTTTTGTTCCCGTGGGATCTCGCTTAGTTGGGTTTGTATGTTGGTTAGCCGTTCCTCTTCTGTTGGTGGTAACTCTTGGTCTGTTTGTAGTTTTTCGTGGTAGTCTCTTGCTAGTTGGGCCATCCTTTTCGTGTCACGTTCGTACTGGGGTGGGGATGAGCCTGGGATTTTGAGACGGTGTATTAGGTCTCTTGGTTTGTTTTCCTTGCTCAGATTTGACCAGATGCCTCCGAGGCATTCACCATGATTGAGGAGTCTGGCCCGGAAGAGGTCTTTTTGGTCTTGTGCTTCTTTTCTTTCGAGGAGCGTGAGTTCATTTGCGAGGTATGCTTCGTTGCTTCTGGCGTCTTCGTTCTCATCCAGGTCTGCAGCCCTTGCTGCTTCTTCTAGGTCTTTCGTTAGGTTTCGTTTTTTTGCGGTGTGTTTCCGGTGTATCTCTTGGGAGGTTTGTTGGGCTTGTTTTGTTATGTCTTCTTTGAAGATCTTCCACATCAGCTGGGGGTTTGTTATATGTCTAGGTATGTCGTCTCTTTTCGCCTCGGACATCTCTTTTTGTAATTGTTGACCTCGCTCATCGATTGCTTTACTTAGTTTTCTGTTCCTTAGGATTGTTAGCGGCCAGGTCCATTGGCCTTTCCCGATTTGGGGGTTGTCTGAGGGGGCGAACTTGGTGACGGTTATCCAGTGGTCGGTCGGGACTGGAGTTGGGCCCATTTTCCAGTCGAGGGTATTGAATGCTGTTTGTGTCTTCACGTAGATTCTGTCTATTCTGGATTGGATTTGGTGTCCGCTTGCGTTGGCACGGTAGGTGAAGCATCTTTCTTTAGGGTTTCGGTGTCTCCATGTGTCTTCCAGATCGAGCTGGTGTCGCAGGTCGCGTAGCGCTTCTACGGCGTTCTGGTTGTCGTGGTGGATCGGGGCCCTATCTATTGGGTCTTCCGTGACGTTGAAGTCACCTAGTAGGAAGTCTGGCCTGTTCACACGGTGATTTATTCGTGCGTGTTCTAGAGATCCCCAGAAGGGGGGATGGTCGGCTTTGTTGTTTGGTGCGTAGACGTTAATCAGGGTGGTTTCTTCTGTTCCGTGCCAATTGATTCTCAAGGCCATGGCTCGTCCGGGGATAAGCTCTGTCGCTTTGTATGATTTGGGGGCTATTATGCTTTTATTTATGACGAAGGCTACTCCCGCTGTGGCCCGTGGGTTTGTCGGGTCGTGTGATGTTATCAGGTCAAGCTTCCGGCCAAGGCAGGTGAGGATGTTTTGAACACGCTCATCATCCAGGTGTGTTTCTTGTACGGCTAATATTGCAATTTTGTATGTATTTAGGGTGCGGTTGATTGCGGACCATTTTTCGATCCTGTTCATTCGGTGGGATGGGGCGGTGAAGCCGTTTAGGTTTAAGGTAGCTATGTTTATATTGGCTTTACGTCGTAGCGTGTTCTGACTACGTGTGAGGGGCATATTTTGCCCAGGTGTTGGGGGGTACTGTTCTGTACCTCGGTGGACGTTCCCTTGTCGGGCGCGTTCACCGTTTGTCCGGGTGGGGGCTCTTGTGAGATGAGGGCTGGGGAGGGGCGGGGCAGTGCTTGCGGGCATCATGCGTAGGGGGATGAGGGGAGGTATGTCTCGTATTTAAGCACTCTATGGAGACTAGCTATTTTGGGGGCGGATCATTTATTTACATTTGGGAAGGTATCTAGCGTCGTTTAGTTGCTCTTTCACTACACGTGGATATTGTGTCCGAATCCCCTGCCTCGGTTCCGGTTCTTTCCTTTATCGTTGCATCTTTTGGGGCCGTTCCAGCCATCGACGTCAGGGAATGGGCACAGACCGCGGGGGTGGTCTACTCCATGGCAGATACCGCAGTTATATGGGTTAGTGTTCGTGATTCCGGTCCCCATCATCGGGGCCGAGTAGGTACAGCCTGCAAGGTATTTCCTCACTCTGGGCCAGATCCCTAGGTTGATCGCTTCTTGGCCTTTTGCGTAGACGTTGAATTGTGGTATCAGCAGGTCTCCTGGTTGTTTGATGTCTAGGCGGGTGAGGTAGACTGAGTTAATGAGCTTCATGAGGGCGTCGTACACTAGCGGGCGTTCATCTTCTGGGTATTCGTTTGCGATTGTTAGTGTGTAGTTTCTCGACTCAGGGTCGTTCCAGACTCTTTTGATGATGTCTTCGATGTCTTCTTTGGTCATTGAGTGGAATCCTCTGACTGCGAAGAGGAATTCCGGGCAGACACGTCCCAGAGGGGTGGCTCAGAATGTGATAGTGGATGACGACCATACCATCCGCATAAGAAGGGAGTCGACTTGTTCGGCCGTCAGGTTGAAGACTAAGAAGGCACTAGGGTGGCGCTTTGCGGCGATGGCTTCGGCGCTGGCACGCGGGGTTGCAACACCTACGCTTTGCGACTTAGTAATTTCTGATATCGCGGCCATAAGACGGGCTTTGATGTCTTCGTGCATGTTGGCAGCTCTAGCTTCGTTGTCGAATGGGATGGCAATGAGTTTTCCTCGTTGGAGGTTCTCCCAGTCGCTTATGAGATCGAGGTCGAGGTGTTCAAAGATAGAGGTGGGGTGCGCATCTTGTACTTGGGGCATTGGGCCTGGGGTGAATTTGTCGATGGCAGCTCGGGGGTTGGTGCCTCCGACGTAGGGGTTGACGCGGTCTGCCTCCACTAGGCCTCTCACCGAGGCGAACTGTTTCCCTGCTCCCGTTGTCCCGTTAGGGGTATTCTGTTCTTGGTGTTCCCGACTTTCTGGGGGCGTTAGGTGGGCGAAGATCATTGGGATGTCACCGTCTGGGGTGTTTTGAGGGAGGGAGTTGCTGGGGGAAGCTCGTGATTGTCTAGTAGGGGTGGCGGGGGGGGTTGGAGAGTCCTCGCCAGAGATTGGGGGGAGGACGTAGGGTGAGATGGAGTAAGATGGGCCTGAGGACGGGTAATGGACTATTTGGGCGAGGGGGGTGGACGGCATCGGTTGTATGGCTTCCGCAGGAATTTCCACAGACGTTATGGTGGGGGCTAGAGAGGGGCCCACTAGGTCGTTGACCACGCGGTGTTCTTGGTCGTCCTCCTCGTAGGTCAGTCCTTAGGTTGCGTTAGTTAGATTTTTAGTTGGTAGGGGTGGTGGGCTTACTCAGGGGTCTTTTCTTGTTTTTTCTGTTTTCAGAGGCGGCGGCGGCAGGGCTGTTCGTCGCGGTGATGCGTGCAGATTGAATGGTTGTTATCCTGTTGGCAGGCTCCCTGGCTGTGTGTTCCGGTGGGTGAGTTGGGGCGTTTTGGGAGGGGTTAGGGAGGGCGGTGGCGGGGGGCGGTGGAGGGGCATCCATTGTTGGAGTTTGTAGGGGGTTGGTTGAGCGGTTCGTTCTTAAGTATTTTGGTGAGGGGGGGTGTCTTAGAGTGGCGGGCTCCGACAGGGGGAGTGCGGGAGCGATCAACATTTAGTGGCTATTCGTTTAATTATCGGGGTGATGTACTCATGGTGCAGGTATGAGAGGGGTTGATGGTGGCGCCGTGCGTGCTTGGGGTGACGGTTGTGGGGTTGATGGTCTCACTTGCTGAGGCAGTGTCGGCGCAGGGTTTGATGTGGGTGTGGGTATTGGCTCGTGGCGTGTTGGTTTTTCCTTCGTTAGTGGGGGGTAGGGGGTGTGTGTGGTTTGTCGGGGGTGGTCTCGTCTGGGTTTGTTGAGTGCGTGTTTTGTTGGCGTTGTGTCGTTATGGTCTTTGGGGGTTGTCGGTTGGCTGGTTCTTTGGGTTTGTTGCTGTGGGAGGGTGTTCGTGTTTGTGTTAGGTTTTCACAGCTTATGTCGGCTTCTGGGCCGTGTGGTATGGTGAACGATTGTCTATTATTGTCTTTCTTTCTCTGGGGAGCCGGTGGTATTCGGGGACTGGGATAGGGTTCGTCTGCCATTGCAGCTAGCCCTTGGTCCTAGTCCGTCCTTGCCCCGGCTTTGCCGTGGGAATCCGTCCCCTGGTGGTGGTTACGGTTCAAGGAGCCCCCCCCGTTCGAGTTATTGAAGCTGGGTGTACTGTACAAGATCTGGTGACTCGGATGACCCGGCCCGAGTTAAGGGGTCACGCCCTTGGTCACGCCCGTGACCAACTACAGTACGACTCTTGGTACGACTAGACCAGAACGGCGACGGGTAGGCAAAGATCAGGCGTCACGGCATTCAGTAGGGGGTAACAGTTGGACCAGACTCGGGTGCATACCGAGCATAGTTCACTAGCTCGTCTTGCAAGGTATTATATAACAAACTAAACAAAAGCTGAAAGCAGGGAACGTCGCCTACACGCAAGTGTTCACACACACAAATAAGGTCCACGCGTCGAACGTACCGGGGGAATAATAGCAATGTCAATATCAGCAAGAACACAATGAAGCAACGCGCGGATCACGCGAAGAGAAGCACATGTATCAGAATTATGATCGCTGCCCCAAGGAGCAGCTCGCCAGGGGTGCTGATTAGGATCCGCGTGCGGGCACTCGCGTTCTTGCTAGCGCCCGTGCCCGCGCTCGACGAAGGGGAGGCCGCGGCGCCGGTCCCAGACGGCGTTGCGGCACCGGCACTGCCCGCATGCGCGCGCACCCAACCAGAGTCGCTAAGCGGCTGGTCCCAGAAGAACCACGGCTCGGCGGGGTAGCCTTGCTCCGAGCGGGAGAGGAACGCCGCGTACGTGCCTTGCGGGTCTCCGTACACCGCCGCGCCCGCGCCGATGCTGGGGAAGAGCTCGGATGCGGCTTCGTCCTTCGGCGGGACGGTCATCGTGAAGTCAATCGCGGCTTTGATCGAGCCTCCCGAGGTAGTGGTCAGATTCCAGGCGTTAAAGCCGAGGTACGCGGCGAGGCGCGCGTTGGTCTGGATAGACGACGTGGCTCCTGATTAGTGGACGGCACGAGTGGGGGATATTTGAGAGACTGCGGGCTTACGATCATCGCGGCGAGGTTGTAGCACCGGTAGTGATATGGCCGCGTCCGCTCCGCCTCAAGAGGCTGGGCAGTGCATGTCAGAAGTGAATATAGTTCTAGCTAACGTAGCATACGCACTTGTTCGCCACTGGCGAGAACCTGATTTTGGTACAGTGTAGAGAAGTACTTATGTAGCGTCGCATTGGCGCCCGTAAGGTCATTTACGAGGATCTGCAGCGATGCAAGCTGGCTATAATAATACGACCCATGATTGCTGCTGACAGTCAGGATACGGCACCGGAATTATGCGAAGAAGTGACGCACTTTGTTGCCGCAGCCTCGTCTAGCGCGAGCTTGTTGCTCGTGAGCCATCCAATGTACGTCGTTGTCCAGTTCACAAGCCCAGAGTCGATCGTATCTGTCCACTCGGGTGCCTTCCCTGCACGTAGCACGAGCACCGCATTGACGACCTTCGCCATACACTTGAGGTCGAGAACACCGGTGTGCGTGCCGGTGTTAGCACCCGGCCCGCGCACCACTTGAGCGTAGTTGAGGTTCGGGTTCATGTAGGTATCAGGCGCGAGGAACCAGGTGTTGATGAAGCTTGCAACGTTCGAGGAGTACACGGACGAGCCATTGATCTTCCATGCAAGGGCATTGTAGAGAACCGCATCGGCCATGGCGGAGAAGGCGCCCGTGTTGTTGACCGTGCGGTAATCTGGGTTGAACACACCGTCGCGTGGGACGTATGGACATGTGACCCAGACTAGGCACAGGGCAGGAAAACGTCAGTGAGCAAGCACGGGTTTGATCATACGAGAAAAAAAGAGTTACTTTGTTGCGGTGTCAATTCCGTGGTATTGCCCACACCCGTGCAGTTTGGCCACCAGCTAATGTATGCCAAGTGAGCAATCGGGGTCAACGAAAGAGAAATTTGAGTCGGACGCACTATGGTGACCAACCAAGATAATCGTGTGTATCATTTGACGGCGCAAGAAAAGGCTTCGAAGTTGTGACAGCTAAGACCAAGGGCAAGAAGGGATTAATCTTAAGGAAGAGAAAAAGGGAATGCACGCACACCACGGGCCCTGGGCAGCGAGGGAGTCTGCCCACTGGATGATTGACTCTTGGGCGACGACCGTTGTGGCGTTCCAATTTTTTCCCAGAATGTAGCTTGGCTCGATAAAGTCATTGTCATAGGAGGAAAATCCGATATTGAGATCAGCTAAGGAGTGGACAGCGAACAAAGAGAGGACGATGGCGCGAAGAAGCGCCATCAGGGTAATACAAAGGAGCTAGCTAGCTACAGACGAGACGGGGAGGAGGGAGAGAGAGGGGTGTGATCGTTGCGAGGTTGGGGGAGCAATTGGAGATTAGCGCTCTGCCCCTTTCGTGGACGGTGACAGCATGCCGTTCGGATTGACGATAGTCCTGTGAATGCGCGGGCGCCTGTGTAACTCACTCGTGTCCGGCGACGCGCGACAGGCATTGTCCATCTACAACGCCACGTAATGATTACTTCTAGAAGCGATAAATAACCTTCAGAAAATACGTATGCGGATGCAGGCGGCAAATGTAGATGAGTCAACCAACGGTGCCATCTCGGCTGGTGCAATTTGAAAGCGCTCATGGTCAGCTGCCAGGCTGAGCCGAATAATCTGAGAGTTACTCAAGTAGCTAGGCACTGTAAGGACAAAATGGTCGGGTAGAGACTCATAATCAGGGTACCTACCAGATGGACCCGCTTGTCCCACAGGTATATGGGAAAGTAGGGGTGGTAGTGGAGGAGCTGCTCTGAGTCACTGTACAACGAAATAGCTTATCCGTGCTCGGGCGAGAACCTCGGGTGAGGACGTTGGTCTGCGCCTACCATTATCTGGGTGGGTACAATGCCCTCTGGTCGCAGAAAGCTGTGACACTACGGCTCTTATTATCCCTTCGTCGTTGAGGTAGCTACTCTTGCAATAGCAGGCTAGCTCAGAGGTGTCTCGAACTACATCGTGTGTATAGTACTTCTTATGCGCCTAGCCTCCAATCTGACTTCGTTTCGGGTCGCGATCCGCCGCCTCTTTCAACGCGCCGACCTCTCCGCGACAGACCGTGAGCCTTTCGGATTTGGTTGGTCCTGAGCCTTTTTCGGACATACGCCCGTCCGTGATCATAGTCACGAGAACCCCCGGCCACCCTATGGGTATTGCCACCACCTAATGGCGCACATCTCGCGAAACCACCTTATCTGGAGATCTCTGCGGTCTAGGGCATACGGAATTCCCACTCTTGGGGACTTGACGTTCACCATTCCTCAGGGTCTTTTCAACGTCCGGGACACGTCGGCGGATGGATTCGAGCGCCTTACGCATCAGGTCAAGCTGCTCAGTGAAGGGCATGCGGAACATTTCGGTTGTGGGAAGGGCGACGTATGTCCAGTCTACTGGCAACTTAGCGAGGTCTCCTCCAGGAATCGCATCACAGACGCACCTGGTACAATCCACTTTTCCGCGCCGACATCCTCGGGACGGAACACAACTCGTGGTGTGGCATCGCCCGACTCCTCGACCGCCGCGCCGCGCGTGACGATGAGCCTGATAGCCTCCTTGATCCTGCGCTTTAACTTGGTGCGCACGGTGGGACCGAGCGTGATGCGCGAATTGAATGCAACGACTTGCATCGACATGTCGACGCTGCGCTGTTCTGGCCGCTGAGGGCGAGCTGGGTATGGTCGCGGCACGTAAGGCAAGGAGTACGGCGCGTCTGGCTTGCTCAGAAACGCTTTTGGGAACGCGTAGAGGTTAAAGTGCTTGCTAACCCAGCGCAGCGTAAGCGCTTGCCGCTGACCGAGGGGGAGGTGAGCACCGGGGTACGACGGGTCGAAAAGCTCCGAGGTGGGCTGCGGTTTGTACTTGGTGACGAGGACGAGACCAGAGCCGGGGGTCGTGTGTCGGAACTTTGAGGTGGATGTCGTTAGATAGTTCTGTGGCAAGGAAGAGGCATAGTCGGTGCCAAGCGTACATTAACCGATTTCAGAGGGGTTGGGGCCTTGGAAAGATTTGCGAGCTGTGGATTTTTCAGGCGCGGGATTGCTTGCATGGCCGGGCTTGGTGGCAGAGGAAGCAGATGAAAGGGGCTTGTATGACGTAAGCAAGATTAAATCCATTCTCGCCCCCGTCCGTCCTGAACCGAGTCACGGTCTTGAATACCTTCGAATTTTGCTGTCACGTGCACTGGAACCGGGAATTGATCTTTCAGCAAAAAAATCTTGAAATAAAACTTAATTAAGACTCAAAGTATTTATTTGTAAATTTGTGTGACAATATATATATTTAAAGTTTGTAAATCATATGCCCTGAAATGCGCCTGTTGCAGCTGTCATGTGATCTATAAACTTTAAATATATTGTCACATAAATTTACAAATAAATATTTTGAGTCTCAATCAAGTTTTATTCCAAGATTTTTTGCTGACCAACCAATTCCCGGTTCCAGTGGCACGGCGTATCGGTGCATAAGCTCTGGTCATAACGGACAAATGCATCAGCGCCAGAGCCCTGAGTCGTCTCTGCTCCTTAGCGCCATCAAGTCGCTTGACATCATGCACAGGGTACTCAGCATCGTAACTTAGTCAAAGCGAAGATATGCAGCCGCTCTGCAAGACCGACTCTGACTGAGGTCCTCAATACCGTACTTACTCCGAACTTCAAACCTGGCCAAGACGAAAGCATCGCCTCGGCAACGTTACGGAACAAGATTGGCTATAGGGGGTGGCCCGAATATGGAAGAAGCTCCCCCCTGGCGCCCCCAGCGCAGTTGTAAAGTCCCTATTTGCACCGCCTTGTACGCGACGAACAAGGCGATAAGTAGCGTCTACGCTAGGAGCGACTCCGTATCGACTGCCGCTGAGAACCATGCCTGGGGACTACGTCGACGCCACTGCCACCAGCCTCAGTATATCCTTACCTGCATGCCGTTGGATTTGACAACCGCGGACGTGGTCCACCTCGGCGCTCATTGGTACGTATCTGTCGTTCGTGCATAAATGGAGCATTGATCTGGCCTTGCGGTGTTGCACAAACCCTAGAATGAGCTGTCCGTGCGCATCGCTGCAGCGGATGTTGTCATTGGCGATGAGCCCTCCATCACATGATCCCTGAAGTGGCCCAATGGGTCTCCGCCCCCTATCCTGCCAATGTTTCCGCAGTTACGTTGCAACGCAATGCTCTAGGCTAAATGCTTTTGGTCTATGCAACACCGATTGTGGTAACTGTATGGTCTTGGCAATTGTTTTGTGGCATCATCCGTCGAGCGGACATTCACTAGGCCAATGGTAGTGTGCGATACTTTTTTGATACCGCTAACTCCGGGTTATGATACAGTCCCGCGGAGGTGAGCCCGTACCTGGCCAAGCTGCCTAAGTTAGGAGTCTGAGCATACCTTGGCTTCGCAACGGTGCGAACAGATGTTGACCATTCCCGTATAAATGTTCACTCAGCCGCCCTACCCTTTCTGATCCTAGGCCTCCAGCCAAATTCCCCACTGACAGGATGTACGTCTCTACCACGCTCATTATCGTCGCCCTCTCTTTTTTCGTCGAAGCAGCGCCGCAGTCACCACATTCTGGATTTGCTATACCCATTTCAAAGCGTTCACGAGTAGTACAAGATGTCAACGGTTTTGTTGATATTGCCAAGCTTCAGCGTGGCGTCCGTCACAGCATCTCGTTTGTACACCTTACCATTTCCATAAGGCAATTCACGTCTCATAATTGTTCTGTATCTAGAAAATACCATCACGGGTTCCTGGCCTACCAGCAGAACACTGGCAACCCCCATCCCTCTGCTCCCAAATTTAAACGTTCGGCGAAGCGTAGTAGAATTGGAAGCGACCCGATCGTTGAATCGTACTGGTATAGCGCTATATCCATCGGCAATCCTCCCCAAACTTTCACGGGTGAGTCATAGCTCCTCACATTGTACCACTTTTGGCGAACTCGACACAAATGCGCAGTGAACCTTGATACGGGCAGTGGCAGCTTGTTTGTTCCTAGCTTCACTTGCGGCAGCTCATGCAACGGGCATTTGTCATATGATAGCCGGGATAGCCTCACTTCATATGATCTCGGGAAGTCATTTAATTTGGGATATTTTGACGGTACTGGGGTCAATGGTACGCTATACGCAGATAATGTCTCTATTGGTGGTTATACGGTAGGTTTGGACGGTTCGCTTACGTTTCTAGGTCTCTAACCTATCTTCCTCAGGCCAGGAAACAGACATTCGGCGCGGCAACTAGTTACTCGGATGGTTTCAAGTACCCCGGATGGATTCCAGACGGTCTTCTCGGTCTAGGATTCCCGAGCCTCTCGGCCTTTGGTGCTACTCCTCTTTTCCACACACTTGTCGCTCAGGGTATTTTACCCACCGATTCATTCGGACTCTGCCCCTCAGAGTTGTTCATTGGCGGAACCAACAGTAGCCTTTACAAGGGCAACTTCACCTATGTACCTGTCACCAAGGAGGTGCGGTTATGGAAAGAGGTCTCTTGATTCGGTGTTAATAATCACATTCTTCAGGGCTACTGGCAGACCAATATTGATGGTATATATGTCGGTGGGCAGAAAATCGCCGGCACAACCGATACCATCATCGACAGTGGCACTGCCATGATCCTCGGTGACAGCAAAACCGTGAAGGCTTTTTACGCTCAGATCCCTGGCTCTTATCTCATCGGAGACGGATACTACAGCAGTACGGAAATATATTTGGTCACAGAACTATCAATTGATTTTCTTTCTGCCAGTTCCCTGCTCATTCAATTCGGAAATCTCGTTCCAGTTCGGTAATGGCAACTTCACGCTTCAGCCTGGAACTTTTAATTTTGGTACCTACTCTGATAATCCAAATGCCTGCGTAGGCGGTATTGCGGCGAACGACCACGGTGAGCACTGTGTTCCACCGTGCTTCAACAGCTCATAGGCGATAGGTTTCTGGGTTCTCGGGGACGTCTTCCTCGAAAATGTATACACGGAATTCGATGTGGGAAATAAGCGGATCGGCTTCGCTACCCCTGCGTAATTGATTCGATTAGGGTTGCATATATAGTACCAGAGTCCCTGTACAACTTAATATTCGCAATATACGTTATCATCCCCTCTCTCAAAGGCCTCTGTACCGGTGACTATCCCTTTAGCACGACACAGCTAGTACTCGCTGGCAGTCGCTGGACCCCCTGGAGTCACCTCGAATTCCAGAACTCGCGGATCTGGGAGGCACTCACATATTTGCGATCAGTGACCTGTGCACCATCTAGAGCGGCTAACTATTCATCACTGTAAAGTACTACTGTACGGTGGTAGAGAAAGAATTGAATGCGAGGGTGAAAATCCGTGAGTGCCAGTGTGCCAATTCTTCGTGCTTTCCCAGCTGGCCATGGATGACAAAAGACCCTACACTTACCGTAAAAGGGAAGGTTATCTATCACGTGGACAGTCGTCACCTGACCCTTTGCCAAGAGTGCTGTTATCTGACTTATGGTGGGGTTTCGCCTGAATACACGATAAGAATAAACTTCCGTGAGTTCGACATGTGTAGACCAGAACCTCAGTTTGTTGGTACAGTAGTACGCGAGAGGCTGAAAAGGCTGTCCCTATCACTACGATAGCTACCGAAGTCTTCGCATGCTAACGCGCCGGTCAGACAGTAGGCAGGCCATGGTAGCCCTGCGGGCGCAAGGGCTGCATGTTGGTGGGATTGTTCCTTTTCAAGTTCCCATCGTATGATACGATGGCGGGAACGTCCTGGTTTGGTGTGGAGGTCGGTACGCCTTCTTGTAGCGTGGGGTACGTGCTCGGGTTGTTCGGGTCCTGTCACATCCCAACCAGTACCACCGCCAAACAAGAGATGATCACACAAGACGCTGGAGAGGGGTGAACAACGTACATATAACGTCATCAGCGACCCCTGTGTGTGGTTGTACGTCGGCGCAGAGTGAACCTGGCTCATTGGCGACGTCGATGGCGGAGGGGATTGCCCGTTAACCAAGAACGCGGCAGATGGCGCCTGGGCGCGCTGCTGCCTTCGCCAGAAAATGAACACCAGACCGGCAATGACGGCAATGGCTACGACGCCACCGGCGACGCCGCCTGCGATGGCGGCCGTGTTCGACCCACTTCTAGAAGAGGTTGATATAGGAGAGGCGGATGTCGGCGCAGATGAAGAGGTGCTGGAGGTAGGGCTAACACTCGACGAGGATGACGTGCTGATGAGTTCCCCTGGAAGGATCTCGGGAGTGTCTGAGAGACGGTCGGTCAGACGGAAACCGTAAAGGAATAAAGGCCTACCACCGGTAGTGAACGCCGTGGTGGCATTCCAGAGGTTCACAAGCTGAGGGGAGGTGATACGGGTTAAATTGGGTTTTTTGAGACGCCAGCAGGGAGCGAACCGTGACATCCTGGAGGGCCCACCGTGGAACACGTGTTTCTGGAGGTATAGGGTTTGGGAACCTGTATGCGGAAATCCGTCACTCAGGACCAAGACCAAACATAACCCAATATGGTCGACTCACGTGGAGGGGTCCATGGTTTTTGTGCAGTTATGTGAATAATCCGACCAGCTAAATCGTGCTGGGCGTGATTTTGGCAGATTGCAGTGCAACGGAATGAGACGTACGTTCTTAGGTCCCCTCCTTGACACACACTGCAGGCACTCAGAAGATTATATACCACGGTATTGCAGAAGCACAGGTTTACGCCTTGTTCTACAGGAGGACCCAAGTACGAGTATGAAGAATCCTGTATTGGATATAAGGTAAACTCTGCCAGCGGTGAGGACACAGGCAATGCACGCAAGATTTAGACATTACCGCCCCCGTGACATGTCCCCAGTAAGTTCGCTGCGACACTACACGGATTTTGGCCAATAGAGTTGAGTGACTGGGTGTCGATTGTGAAGCAGCCCACATAAAAGTAGGCGATAAAAATTCACCCATTGCAACGACAATGAGGTGCAGTTCGGGGCACTGATCTGGGCAACTACGACGTCACCGGCGGAGAGGAGAAAAAGGGACGTGAGCACAGCGAGACTCGAAGACACTCTCAATTGCATGACTATGATGGAGGGAGAAAAGTGATAATTTCCCAGGCCATGCTGTAATGACAAAAAGGTTTTATATGAGAGCTAGGCGCGTAGCCGCACTACTGTCGCCAGCCCATATGGCTGCTTGCAATGGACCAATTACCGCTACTTCTTTGGCTGTGAGGGGAACGAACCAAGCGTAACGATGACGAAAGCCTGTGTGTACCTAATGATAGCACATCAGAGCATAATGTATTGGCGTATGACATGGCGGGCACCTCAAGCCGAATGATCGAACTTGACGAAATGCCGGCATAGTCATAAAGCTTTGTTGGGGGGGTTGGGAAGGCACGGCATCAACAGTTGCAGATGACTTGATGAAGGACCCGACCCAGACCCAGCCAAGGACGCCAGCTGTTATAACGTGAGGAAGGGCTTGGTATATATGGACTCCGAGCCCAACTATCATAACTTTCGGGTAGACTTGCGTGCCAGTGGGCCCAACGAGGGGTCACGCCATCACGCATCACGTGACACACCAAGCAACTCCCGTTAACGTTCAGGCCGGCCCGGGTGTGTACATGCAGTATTCCGACCTCCTCATATCAGGCTGCTAGCGCATTGGTATCGGATCGCGCCCCGAGAACCCTGCCCAGGGACTGCATCGATCCCAGCCCCCAAATGTGTAACCTTCCTGTCGTTGAAGGTGACTGCGGATGTGGTCCACATGTGGTCAGTGGTCTACCTTCAAGTTGTTGCCTCCGACAAGGCCTCTGATGCCCACCAGTGCGGATCCCTCATCCCTCATTCTCAATCATTCTCGTATATGGAACTGATCTAACCGTGCGGTATTTTATTTGCTTTTGAACGAGCTGTTTTCTCGCATCACCGTGGCAGGTGCTGTCCTCGGTAACAGGTCCTCTGGCATCATTCAAATCCTTACTGTATGTCCGGAACGTGGATTAGAATGTCGGAATAATCCCAGTATATCAAATGATAAGACCTTCTCTCCCCAAAGGGTTTCATCCACCCTAGTTCAGGCAAGGGGTCGTATTCCGGCCTAGCCCTCACCAACGCAGGGTAGTCCATAACAAATGTTTTCTATTTCTGGTGACAGTACCGGATTAGAAACCTCCGTACATTCCGCGGCAACCTGCGACCGCGGCCTGACATTGACTTTGCAACAGCGCAAATGTGGCTATTCCGTATAAATGTTCACTGTCGTAACCCATCGACCCCGGCCATTCTGAACCCGGACTCCTAGTCTAATTCCCCTCTGACAAGATGTACCTCCACCACGCTCATTATCATCGCCGTTTCCTTTTTCGTCAAGGCAGCGCCACGGTCACCACATTCTGAATTTGCTATACCTATTCCAAGGTGCACGAAAGTACACGATGTCGACGTTTTTGTTGACATCGCGAAGCTCCAGCGTGGCGTCCATCGCAACATTACGTTAGTATTCCTTATCATTCCATGAAGCGGATCACCTCTCTTACAGTAATCGGTTTGAATGTAGAAAATATCATCACCTGCATTTCTCTGATCGTCTAAGTTGTGTCTTATAGGCTTCGTGCCTCCTCTCTTTCAATCAACTTGGACCCAGTAGTAGCCACATGGGCTCCTGTTTTTTTTTTACTTCTTTCCCTTCGCGTTGACTTGGCATCAACATAAGGAGGTTCCGCAACTATTAGTTAAGTCACGATTGCGCCAGCCTCAAACTCACCTAAGTTGGGCTCACATCTGTGATGGACATAACAGTCGGGGGTGCCAGCCCAAACCTGCTTGACAGTATTCAGATGGTAAAGGTACATCTCAGCCCGCAATGGTCACTCCAAGGGATCTCGACAACTTTCTCACCCGGCCTGGGCACCTCAATAAGACCAGGGCGCAGGACTTCCATTTCCTTAGCTTTTAAGCCCATCATTGCAACTTTGTCCAACCTGCCCGGCCCCCGTCCATCCCGCCGTCCCACGCCGACACCCCACGTAGCTCCATCAGGGTCTGCCCTCCCATGCAATGCGACCCACGCATCTACCAGTTTGTTTTTTTCGACGAGCCCATCATCCTCGGGGCTGATGGCGTTAAAGTCGCCCGCAATGATCCCGCCACTGCATCCTGGCTCGCGCAGGACGTCGGCCAGTATCTCCATCTGCTGGGCGCGATAATGTAGCGTATCCCTGAGCGAGTCGAGGTGCACGTTGATGAGACGGAAGACTGTGCCCGGCGCGGTTGGGGGGATGATGTCTACACAAAGCGCATCCCTCCCGTACTTACTCGGGAGTGTCACGCGGGAGACGCGCCCAAGCATGGGCTTTCCACCTCCCTCGATCCCATTTCCTTCCTTCTCCTGCGAATCCAGGCCGGGGGCAAAACGCGCGCTGGACAGCAACGTCATGGTCGCAAAGGGCACTTTCTCAAACGACGTCTGGTCCTCGGCGTCAGTCACCAGGAATGCAGCGCGCACTCTCGCATTGTCCAGGAGAGAGGCGCGGACGTCGGGCGTGACTTCTTGGAGAAAGATGATATCAGGAGATTTTGGTCCCTCGAGGATATGATCGAGGATGAGTTTGGCACGTGAGATGGCCCGCGAGGAGAAGGCGTCGATGTTCCATGATGTGAGAGAAAGCCTCTGCGTGAGTTGGCTCTGTATGCTCCTCGAAGATACGGGTGCCCACATTCGGGTGGAGGGGTTGAAGACAGAAAGAGTACGCCAGAATCTTTTGATGGCCATGGTGGTGTGTCGGAAAGCGGGAAGCTTCTGGCTGGAATTTAAGTACCGCGGAGGTTTAAATAGGTGGCTATGCCTGACTCACTCTGCCTCTGCCCTGCTCTACCGCCTACCATATGTCTAAACCCGACGTGCCGATGAGTTCCCCTGGAAGGATCTTGGGAGTGTCTGAGGAGAGACAGCTGGTCAGACGGAAACTGTAAATGAATAAAGTCCTACCGCCGATAGTGAACGCCGTGGTGGCATCCCAGAGGTTTACAAGCTGAGGGGAGCTGATACCGGTTATGTTAGTTTAGACACCAGCGACGTCCCGGAGAGCCCACCGTGGAACGCGTATTTCTGGAAATACAGGGTTTGAGAACCTGCGTGCAGAAATCCGCTACTCAGGGCCAAGGCCAAACATAAGCCAATCTACTGTGATGGTCGACTCATGTAGAGGAGTCCATGGTTCTTGTGCAATTATGTGAATAATCCGACCAGTTAAATCATGCTGGGAGTAATTTCGGCAGATTTCAGTGCAACGGAATGAGACATACGTTTTCAGGTCCTCTCCTTGGCACACACTAGAGGCACTAGCAAGATTATATATATAGACTGATTTCAAGTTGCGGCCCGGCAGAAGTCCAATGGAGGGTTACGCCGTCATCATGTCATCCATCATGTAACACTCACCACTGGCAAGAAACTCCCGTTCAGACCGGTGTGTATTCTGACCTCTTCATATACAGGCTGCTACCCCCGGCTAACTTGTGCATGATAAGTAGCTTCTACTCTAGAAGCGCCTTGGTGTCGATCGTCTCCCGAGAGCTCTGCCCAGGGACTGCGTCGACCCCAGCCCCCGAATGTGTAAGTGTAGCGGCCTTCCTGCCGTTGAAGGGGACTGCAAATGTGGCCCACTTGCTCATGTGGACTACCTCGTTGCCTCTGATGCCCAGTGGTGCAGATCCCCCGTTCTTGTATATGGAGCCGATCTGATTGTGCGGTGTTTCATAGGCCTTTGAATGAGCTGTTTTCTCGCATCACCGCGGCAGGTGCTGCCCTCGGTAATTGGCCCTGTGGCATCATTCCCCGAGGCAGCCTAAAGAGTCTCCAAATTCTCATGTCCGAATCGTGAATCATAATATCGGAATAATCAAATGATAAGACCTTCGCTCCCCAAAGGGTTTCATCCGCCCTGGTTCGGGCAAGGCTTATCCTGTTCACGTTTCTGTGGGTCGCAGTTACGTCGCAACGCAATGCTCTAAGCTTAAAAGGGTATCAGTCTGAACACTACCGAATATATTGTGGTAACTACTAACTGGTCTCGCCCCGGGTCTATCATATCTATCAGGCAGACGTTCACTAGGCCAGTTATGGTACTATACTTTTTCGATACCGCTGACTCCTAGCCACAGAGTCCCGCGGATGTGAGCCCTCTCCAACACGGGGTACCTAGGACCCTGGAGAATGTTTGCTATTCCTGGCGACAGCACCAGATGGGAAACCCCCGTACATTCCGCAGCAACCTGCAACCACGGCCTGACGTTGACTTCGTGGCAGCGCAAATGTTGGTCATTCCATATAAATATTCACCATCGTGACCCATCGTTCCCAGCCATTCTGAATCCGGGACCCCAGTCCAATTCCCCATTGACAGGATGTACCTATCCACCACGCTCATCATCATCACCCTCTCCTTTCTCGTCGAGGCAGCTCCCCAGTCACCAAGTTCTGGATTCGCTATACCTATTTCAAAGCGCATGAAAGTACATGATGTCAACGGTTTTGTTGATATAGTCAAGCTTCAGCGTGGCGTCCGTCACAGCATTACGTTCGTATTCCTTACCATTTCCATGAAGCGAACCATTTCTCATAATCAGTCTGAATCTAGAAAATACCATCACGGGTTCCAGGCCTACCAGCAGAACACTGGCACCCATCACCCCTCTGCTCCCAAAGTGAAACGGTCTGAGGATTATAGCACTGGAAACGAAACAATTGTCGAACCGTACTGGTATGGCTCTATATCCGTTGGTACTCCTGCCACGACTTTCACTGGTGAGTTGTAGCTCCTCATGTCCTACTATTTAGAGCGAACTCAGAAATGCACAGTGAACTTCGATACGGGGAGCAGTGACATGTTTCTTCCTAGCTCTACTTGTGATAGTTCTTGCAACGGGCACATACTATATAATTCCTCGGAAAGCTCCACTTCATACAATCTCGAGGCGGCGCCATTTTTCCTGCAATACGGTGACGGTTCTGCAGTTCGTGGAACGCTTTACACAGACGACGTCTCTATTGCTGGCTATACGGTCGGCTTATGCAGTTCACCCACGTTTCCGGGTCATTAACCCATTCCTTCCCCAGGCTAAGAACCAGACACTCGGTGGGGCTAATAGTTATGCAGACCGCTTTACGTACCCCGGACGGCTTCCAGATGGTCTTCTCGGTCTGGGATTCCCAAGCCTCTCAGGTTATGGCGCTACTCCTCTCTTCCACACCCTTGTCGCTCAGGGTGTTTTACCTACTAATTCATTCGGTCTCTGCCCTTCAGAGTTGTTCATTGGTGGAAGTAACGACCAACTTCACAAGGGAGACTTCACTTATGTACCTGTTACCCAAGAGGTGCGGCTATGGAAAGAGGTCCCTCGAATTGATGTTAATGACCGCATACTTCAGGGCTACTGGCAGACCAATATTGATGGTATATATCTTGACGGGCAGCAAATCGCCAGTATGACCGATGCGATCATCGACAGTGGCACGGCCATGATCCTCGGTGACAACAAAACTGTGACAGCTTTTTACAATCAGATCCCTGGGTCTTATCTCATCGGAGACGGATACTTACAGTGGTACGGAAATAGGATGGTTTTATCTTCGTCACAATTGATTTTCTCTTTGCCAGTGCCATGCTCATTCGATTCGGAAATCTCGTTCCAGTTTGGATCAGGCAGCTTCACGCTTCAGCCTCGAACTTTTAATTTTGGTACCTACTCTGCAGACCCAAACGCCTGCGTAGGCGGTATTGTAGCAAACGACGACTTTGGTAAAGTACTATACTTCGCCGTGCTTCTATGTCTGATCAGCGATAGGTTTCTGGATTCTTGGCGACGTCTTCCTAGAAAACGTATATACAGAATTCGACGTAGGAAATACGCGGATCGGGTTCGCTACCCCTGCGTAGTCGTTGGTTCGATTGGTGCAGGTCCCCAAAGCAAGTTTGGTTGCATAGCGATGATATACCTAAGTCGCTATGCAGCTTAATATTCGCAATATATGTTGCCATGTTTCCATCCCCTCTCACATTCTCGAAGACCCCCATACTAGCTATTCCTTTGGTACGATATAGCTAGTACTCAATGTGCTCTTGGAGTGTTCCTTTGATGCGAGAGCCTGGATTCCGGCTTGGATTCCAGGAACCCCCGGATCGCGGATCGGGAGGCACTTATGTCTTTGCAATCGGTGGCTTGCACACCGTCCAATTACTGGGCGGTACTAGTAGTGAATGAACAAAGCGCGAGGATGACAATCCCTGGGTGTGCCAAGTCTACTGTACTTTCCCACCTTTCCCAACCAGACAACATAAGAGATGATAAGGTACTCGCTATAGACGAACTTGAGGGTTAACGGTGCATACATTGTACCCAGCGCAGGGCTAGGGAGCGATGCGGAAATATCAAGTAGAGCCCAACGAATGTGAATCGGACCTACCTGGCCCTTCCCAGGCCGGTTCTTCCAGATGTGCTGTCGTAGTTGAGCGGGAACACGCCTGCGCTCACGTTATAGGATGCTCAGTTGAGAACCCTCATTATAAGATTCGTGTGTAAGCCCTTGATCCGGGATCAATGGTCATAGCGGTCACAAATAAGTTCCAGCTTGAAACCACATCAGCTAAGACGATTTTAAAGGCATAAATCTCCTACTGGGCACGGCGACGCTTGGGTCTAAGTAGCGGCTATCGACTGGCTTGCCGAAATTACTGAAGGTCGAAGTCAATATGAGATTATCAATGAAACTTGAACTACATTGACCACCGTATACCTGGAAACTGATGAGTATCAGGAAAACACAGAAATAAGAAACCGACAGATGATTCGACTACACTGGTGCCTAACCATTTAGTAATGGAAAAAAGGTTATAGCGTCCATGGGTCCGTATGTCGCAGTAAGTGTTGATCGCCTGCCAGCACAAACGGAATACTTGTCACCATCGGCAGCCTGCTTGACAATTGAGCTCATTTTGGACATAGCGATGATAGCGACGACATCCTTGATTGCGAGATTAGATTGTTTGTTAGTTGACAGAACACCCGCTAAAGACCTTTGTCGATGGACATTCAAGTCGTTGGTATTCAGAATCACCGACGTATACAACGCACTGATCGTGGAATGGAACAACCGTGCCGAGTAACTTAATCACTTGGAGCAGTTTATTCACGGACCGGCTGCCGGTGGCTGTCTTTGGTTTCGGCCTTGCACCCGGTCTGTTTCCGAACTTGGATCATGGCCATGGCCTTGGTCATGGCGCTCGAGCTTGGATGTTCCTAGTATGTAGCTCCGGTGAGTTCACTTTTTTGGGATTTGAACCGAGTTATCCCGACAGTTATCCCGACAGCTGCACTGCAAGGGCAGTTCTGGAAGTGTCTAGTTCGTCCCATGTCCCCCATATCCTGTATGTTCGGTGTTCTCCCTCGGACTTTTCTTGCGAGCGGTATGTTTTAAATGCAGGTACAAGTGTTTCTGGGTTACGAGAGTCTGTGGCTCGAAACCTAGCCAGTATATGGTTATATATATTCAGGAACAGATTCAGTGTCGTAGTATACACTATTGAGTGTAGACTGGTAGACTGGAAGTACAGTAGTGCTTATAGGCCGAATTTATTGGCATAGACTATATAACGTAGCCTATTTTATCCGCAACACTTGTTAACAAGGAAAATTGACAGTCACATGCCCACACAAACATCCACGCCGATGCACACGTACATAACCTTAGCTGGTGATTACATCGATGGTTACACGATTCAAGAAATAAATGACAAAAAGAGGCCTGCGATGGCAGCTATGGCAGTGACGCCAAAGACAAAGCCGCCCGCGAAGGTGCCCTTGTACAACCGGTTCCCGGGAGAGGCAGACGAGGATGGGGTGCTTGGTGGGGTGCTTGGTGGGGTGCTTGGTGGGGAAGGCATCGACACGGGAGGGAAGGAACTTGTGGTAGTAGTTATGGTAGAGATGGCTGGAATGTTGATCAATTCCCCTGGAAAGGCCTCGGGAGTATCTAAGGAAACATAGTTGGTCAAATGAGAACCGTAAAGGAAGAAGGTTTAATTGCGTACCGCCGATAAGTCGCGCAGAGCTGGGATTCCAGCCGGAACGCTGTGGAAAGTTAAGTTGTGTTTTTGAGGACGGCCAGCGGAGGAACGAACCGAGGTATCCTGGAGAGCCCACAGTGGTACACGTGTTCCGGCAGGTACTGGGTTGGGGAATCTGTATGTGGAAATCCGGCACCGCCCAGGGTGAAGACCAAACCTAAGCCAACCACGCAAATGTCAACTCACGTAGAGGGTACCAGGGTTCTTGTACAATTTTGGTGATATGGGGTCCACCTGAATCGTGAAAGGGGAAATTAGTATTAGAAAGGTGGTGCATTGGAACTAAGACGTACAATAATGTCACCCCTCCTTGGCATTCGCTGCAGGCACTTATGAGATTGTATGACACGGTGTTGCACCAGCACGGGTTTGCTTCCAGATCATTTTCCCTACTAGGACCCCCATAGTGTGTAAATCCCACACCCAGTGGACCCACAGTAAACGCTGCCGCCGGTGAGGACAAGAGGGAGTGTACACAAGTAAAAAATATTACCGCCACCGTAACATGTTGACATCATGTACGCTGCGATTAAACACGGGTTTTGGACAAGGGAATTATATGACTATGTGTTTATCGTAAATCAGCCGGCATGAAGAATAGCTAGTAAAGCCGTACCCATCCCCACGACGTCACTGTGTCAGTGCAAATCGGGGCATCGATTTGAGCGACTACAAGGTCACCAGCGAAGAGGAGAAAGAAAGACGTGATCCTAGCAAGACTCGAAGATAACTTCCACTGCATGCTGCAAGTAGGGAAAAGGCTAGGGAAAGTATGCGATCCAGCGGGAAAAGAAAACTCAGGCTCTATAAATGACCCTAGAGGCCCGGGATCAGACCTCCAGGTCCGAGCATGTTCGAGCACCGATGTCTGCCAGTTGCTCATATACTGGCACATGAACACTTCTCTTGACCATTAGGGAATAAATGCAGTGCAAGGCTGACAATCGTGTGCGTTCAAAGTCTTCGTACTTTCCCATAATACCCCACGCCTACTGAAAAAGGAAAGTCGTCATATGGCTGGCTGTCACTGGATCCTGTGCCAAGTGTACTGGCGTCTACGTTGCGTTTCTCCTGGATCTACATGATAAAGCTTTCGTGGGTTCGACATGTGTGTATAGACTCAGTTCCCCGGCACAGTAGTCCGAAAAAGGCTGACAAGGCAGTCCCTACAACTACAACAGCTACCAGAGTCTTCGTGTGTCCGCGATTGAAATACCGATTTGAATCTTTCTTCCCAGATAAAATGCACAAATGTTCCCTAATGCTCTTTTCGTTGGTGGTCACAAAGTCGATATGACGGTGTCTGAGGATCGCAGAGCGGATGGGAAAGGGTCAGACCGTTGGCAGGCCGTGGTAACCTTGCACTGGCAGGCGCAAGGGCTGCATGTTGGTGGTGGGGTTGTTCCCGTTCAAATACTCATTGTACGATGCGACGGGAGCGTTCACGCTCGATGTGGAGGTCAGTACGCCTTGCTGATGGGAATTGATGATCGTGTCGTTCGCGCCCTGTTCGCACCGCAACCATCACCACCACCACCAAAAATATGAGCACACAGAGAACAAGACGCTGAGGGGACAACACACGTTGGACATTGTCTGTGATACCGACATGTGGCTGTATGAGGACGCAGGGTGAACCTGGCCCAAATGTGATGTCAATGGCGGAGGCGGCGCTCCCTCGACCACGGGCGTGGCGGACGGCTGCTCTGCGCGCCATCGCCTTCGCCTTCGCCAGAAAGCGAATACGAGGCCAACCACGGCAGCTATGGCTAAGGCGCCACCAGTGACGCCGCCTGCGATAGCGGCCGTGTTCGTCCCGCTCCCGGACCCAGATGAGGGTTCGATGGGTGCTCCTTGAAGGATCTCAGGAGTGTCTGAGAGGCGTTATATTAGACAAGGATCATAAAAGAATCGTAAAGGATAGTTTGATTGCCTACCGCCAACAATTTGCGCCGCGGTGGCATTCCAGAAATTTGCAAGCTAAGGGAAGGTGAAACTTTTAAGTCGGATGTTGGAAGGCGCAAACGGAAAACGAACCGTGATGTCGAGGAGGGCCCACCGTGGTACACGTGTTGCTACAGGTACAGGGTTGGGAAATCTGTGTGCCAAGATCCGTCGTTCAGGGTCAAGCACGAGCCAACCTGCTGTGATGGTCGACTCACGTGGAGATTTCTACAGTTCCTGTGCAATTTTGCGACCATTCGGTCCATCTGAATGGTGGAGGGGGAAATCAGACGAAAGGTGGTACAATAGAACTTAGACACACGATGTCGACAGCCCAAATTGGCATTCACCGCAGGCACTTAGAAGACTAAGTATTACGGTGCTGCACCAGCACGAGTTTGCTTGCTGGACTTTCTCTTTGGTAGGAGGCGAATATGAATCTCCCACAACCAAGAGGGGATCTACGGTAAACGCTGCTGGAGGTGAAGACATGGTGCAGTGTACACAAGTAAAATATCTTACTGCCACCGTAACATGTCGCCATCAAGTGCGCCAAAACTAGACACGGGTTTTGGCCAAGGGAGTTGAACGACTGGGTGCCGATCATAAATCAGCCCACATAAAGATTAGGTGATAGAGCTGTACCCATTCCCACGACGACTCGAGGTCAGTAGTACAAAGCGGGGCATCAATCTGAGCAA
This sequence comes from Lactarius indigo, assembly GCA_025766275.1. Taxonomy (NCBI): domain Eukaryota; kingdom Fungi; phylum Basidiomycota; class Agaricomycetes; order Russulales; family Russulaceae; genus Lactarius; species Lactarius indigo. The sequence continues at coordinate 356,933 of JAFKAC010000012.1, read as the reverse complement.
CTACGAGGTCACTGGGGAAGAGAAGAAAAAGAGACGCGATCGCAGAGAGCCTTAACGACGCACCCCACTGCATGACTGCAAGGGGGGACAAAGCTAGGGTAGATTGATGACTCTCAGGCCTTGTCGTAGTGACAGAAGAAAGTTTTATAAAGGCCTGAGAGATTAAGTCCCCTGGCCCTGACCCGATAGGTAGGTCACCGATACCTGTCAGCCATTACACTGGCACTTGTAACAAGCCTCTTTTGACATGGAACGGATCATTATACATGGACGACAAACCGTGTGTTTTCAAAGTCTTCTTGTGGCGTGCGCGTGCTGTAAAAGGAAAGTTGTCACACAGTCAGCCGGACCACTTTGCCAAATGCCAAAAAAGCTGTCCCTATCACTTATTACGATAGCTACCGAAGTCTTCGTGTGCTTGTGATTGAACCCCAACTTGCTAAAAGTGCCACATTTTTCTTGTCTTCCGTTCGTTGGTGATCACGAATAAAAATAAATAAGATCGTGTCCAGTGTTGACAGTGATCTCCCCTCAGATCGTAGAGTGGATGGGAGAGTATCGTATCAGCAGTAGGCGGGCCATTGCAGCCTTTGGTTTGAGCACCCATCGTACGACATGACGGGAACGTACACCTCTGGTGTGGAGGTCAGTACGCTTTCTTGCCGCGGGGGGACGTGCTCGGGTTGTTCGGGACCTGTTCGCACCGCAACCAGTATCACCGCCAGATAGGATATGAGCGCACAGGGAACGGGTAGAAAATGTATATATAATGTCATCAGCGACCTCTTCATGTGGTAGTAAGACGGCATGGGGCGAATCTGACTCGTCTGCGACGCCGCTGGCGATGTCGAGGCCTGCGCAGAAGATGAGGTGCTGGAGGTAGGGTCAACACTTGAGGAGGTCGACATGCCGATCAGTTCCCCAGGAAGGGTCTCGGGAATGCCTGAGGAGCGACAACCGGTCAGATGGGAACAGAGTAAAGATCATTTGATTGCATATTGCCGACAGTGAGCACCATGGTACAATAGCGTTCCTGAGATTCACACACCAAGGGAAGGACTCCGAAGGAGATAGCAGTTAAGTCGGATTTGGGGGGAAGAGGGAAGACGCTAGCAGAGGAACGAACTGTGATGGAGTGATGTCTCGGAGAGCCCACCGTGGTACACGTGTTCCTGTGGGTACCGGGTTAGGAAACCTATGTATGGAAATCCGTAGTTCACTGCCCGGAATCCGGCTCGCCTCCTCCCGATGTGCCACCTGAACCCGACTAGGTAAAGGTATCGCGTCTATTTATCTTTTCTTCTACTTTGACCACCCTGCCTCCTATGTTTCACGCCCCTACGGGGGTACCACCTAACCTTTTCTCCTGACTCGTTATTTACTTACGTCTCGGGCCACCCATACCACCATTTCTCATAACTGTAGTTCTACTGCGACCGGTCTGTATCTATGATGCGCACTCCGGAATACAAAAGGATCCAAAAAAAAAAAATCCGTAGTTCAAGGCCAGGCAAAGATCAAACAACCTGCTGCGATGGTTAAATCACGTGGCCAGGGAGGGATTCATGGTTCTTTTGCATTTTTGCGAATAATCCGAGATTATCCGACTGACTAAAAGGCCGCACGACCACGACCATCTACAGTGGCACTCAGGGATGAATCACATGTTCAGTGGTGAATGTGGATACTGACTAGTACTGACTAAGGACGTGTCATCAGAATATTGGGTCTTGTAGAACAATCTACGTTGCTGCCAGTGAGGAGCTCCAGATAAGTCCGTATGTTTGATGGGAAGATTGATGGCAGGGTCCCGCATTTCTCGGATAATACCGAGGTCACGCGATATGCCAAAAACTGACCATTTATCTAATGGAACGGAACCGTTGGGTTATCCAACACCCTTAAGCTGGAATAAATCAATGACAACCGTATTCCCAGCGATCTTGTATGTGATTTCACCACCCTATAAGACGATCTTTGTGGGTCGCTTACCTTGTCTTACTGAGGACGCATGCTCGCGCGGCACTGAACAAGAGAGCGAGGGGGCAAACGTGAAAAAACGTTCGACTAGCCGCGCGGTCACGGTATGGGGCACGAAGACAAAACATTGTGATTAAGGAACGAGCAGGTGTGCTAGAAGCAGACTAAGATCGAAAGGGAATGAGGGCCGGTAAACGATTAAGTGTGATAGTCCATGCGCTAGTAGAGACTGGGCGGAAGCACGAAGTGCTTCTATCAAATATTTGGTGGTTTGTGTCCGAGTCGAGGTCACGACGGGCGGGTGGGAAGCCTCCCGGAGTGTGCCGATGCGCGAGGGACAAAACCGCGTCTTCATCGATCCTTTTGGCGGTTTTACTTCTAGGGTGTGGCGGACGGGTGAAAACAAAAGAGTTACGGTTCTTTGAACCGGTTGAGGAAATGGATGGACAAGTGGCAGCACGGAAGAAAGGGATGGGCCACGTTCCGTCCTGTGCGCTCGCACAAAGACTATGCTCTAAGCCTGCGCTCATTCCTCACCCCGCCTCAGACCCGCTAACTATCTGATATGCCAAGGGAGAAACAAAAGCAAGATATGTGGATCATGGTGATGCTACCTTCTGGAATTTTTTTTTCATGCACACAAGGACTTTCTCAAGGACTTTCTGTTCACCCGGAAAATTGGCAGGTCTATGCCGGAGCGACGAAGGAGCGGCGGCATTGTAAGGGACACCCTTGCGTTAGGCTCGAAACCACTTATTCTCACCATACCCGCCATCCGACCACAACTACATATTCCGCACTCACCTCAACCTGTCAAGCTCGATGCAGCCTAGCGAGCCTCAAGGCGCATTATATTACTTTGGATACCGGAATGTTTTCATGTATATAAGGGTACAGCCCTCCTCTTGAGAAAGATAGCATCCCGCTCAATCCCCCTCTGCTGCTCCTGCTGAGTATTTGTGTTCCTGCACGCGTTTCTCATATCTCGCTCATATCTTGGCTCATATCCATCCTCCTCGTGTCCACCTGACACTTTCCTAAAAAGGGTTGCTGACATAATTGTTGAACTCGTACAGTACACAGCGTCTTTGACTCGGACTCGCTACAGCATAACATAGCCTTTATTTGAGTGAACAAACGATGCGGCACATGCCTGTTCCTCTTTTTCTTCCTGCCACCTGCCACCTGTCCACCCAAGCTCTTGACTGGATCAAGGAACCAGAACACTTATCTTGCCCGTCCCCCACGCTCAGTGATTGCCAGGATCGGTGATGAGACTATGTTTTCCGATCTCCATCAGCTCGCTCCTACCCACCCGTCGCGACCTCGCCTCGGAAACACAAACCTCTCATCCTCGATCGAGCAAGTACTTCGTGCTTTTGCCTAGTTTCCTTGCTAGTTTCTGTGCAGTCCGCCCGCTCAGATATTTTCTCACTACTGCCTATTACATGCACTATGCGCCTTTACCCTTGCCTCCCGGCGCTATCCTGAACTTAACGCGGTGACTCCCAAAGACGGAAGCCCACTCACTCACGGCCCGGTTGCCAGTGCCGGCTGGCTTCACACTGGCTCAGGATTTCGCCAATGCGCCGGGCCCAGCCTCCCATGATTTCGCGTTCTTCCGAACTTGAGTTTGGCCGGAGGACCTAAGAAAATATGGCGCAAGCAATACATAAGCGGAGGTCCAAGTCACTCACCACGCCGCTCCGCTTTCGCTGTTCCTGGGTTCCTGGAGTCTGTGCTTGGTCTGTGGCTCGAGGAGCGAAACTACTGCGAGTATTTCTAACGGCGGAGCATTGAAGTTACGCAAGAGATTTAGAGGAAATGAGTGAGGTTATGTTTGCAAAGGCAGAAAACTAAGGCTATGTATGGACACAGGGACAGTATCGTAACTGTGCGCCATTGGATGTAGAGTATGGCAGTGCCACAGACCGAGTTTATTAGTGTGGGATATACCACAGGGCCTATCTGATTCACTCGTGTGGATGAAGAACCAATAAGAGAGCTTGAGGCGGAGCCCGAGAATATCGATTGCGCGATAGCAAGGTGCACACATATGATAGTGTTGCCGCGCCGTAGTGGCATAGCCACCAATGGGCTACCATCCAATGAACGTCAGGACACTTCGCTTTCTTGATATGTTAAGGTGTAGCCCTCGCAAAGTAATAACGTCACAGCCAAGGATTGCGAACAAATGACAAGAAATGTGAATGTTCGATTATTGGATCCGCGTCACTTGTTAACAAGAAAACAGACACACAGACACATGCACACATGTACGCGCGCGCACGCAGCTTTAGCTGGCGATCACAGAAAGACGAGAAGAAGCGACAAAAAGATGGCAGCTATGGTTATGATTCCACGGGCGACGCTGCTGTCGTTGGCGCCCATGTTCAACCTGATCCCGGAAGAGAATGAGGGGGAAGTAGGTTCCGGCACGGTGGGAAAAGAGGTGCTGGAGGTATGGCTAATGGTAAAGGTAGGCGTGGGGATGGAGGTTGACCTTGTTGTAAATGTGGGCGAGGGGCTAGAGGTAGACTTTATAGTAAAGGTGGCTGGAGTGTCAATCCGTTGCCCTGGAAAGATCTCGGGGGTGTCTAAACAAAGATGGTCGGTCAAACGAGGACGGTAAGGAGAAAGGTTTTATTGCTTGCCGCCAACAAGTTGAGCCGTACTGGCACTCCAAAAGTTCACAAACTGTAGAGAGGGGTTAATTAGGTTTTTGGGGAGGAGCTTGTGGGGGACGAACTGTGATATCAATGAGAGCCCATTGTGGCACACGTGTTCCTGCTGGTACGGGGTTGGGGAATCTACGTGGGAAATTCAGCACTACCCCGGGCTGGGACCACATATTAGCCAATATACCGCAACGGTCGACTTACGTAGAGGGTTCCAGGGTTCTTGCACAATTTTGGCGATATTCGGACCAGCTGAATCACGAAATAGAATATTAGGCGAAAGGCAGTGCAATGGAACTCGACGTACAATAACGACTGGCCTCCTTGGCATTCACTGCAGGCACTTATGAGACTGAATGCCACAGTGTTGCACCAGCACAAGCCCGCTTCCTGGACTTCTTGTCTGCTAGGGCCCGCATATGCAGTATCTCCCAGACCCAGGGGATTCACGGCAAATGCTGCCAGAGGTGAGGACGTGATGCGAACCACACAAGGGTTTTAAAACACATTACCGCCACGGTAACATGTCGACATCATGTACGCTGTGATCTTACACGGGTTCTGGCCAAGAGAGTTGAATGACTGGGTGTCGATCATAAACCAGCCCGAATGAAGAATGGGCAATAAACCGTACCCATTTCCACGACGACACTACGTCAGTGCAGCTAGGAGCACTAATCTGAGCAACCACCAGGTCACTGGTGATGAGAAAAAAAAGCGATGCGACCACAGCGAGGCTTGGCGACGTCCTCCACTGCATAACTGCGAGGAGGGACAAAAGTAGGACCGATAATTGGGCCCCAGATATTGCTGTAGTGACATAAGTAGGTCTTATAAAGGACCCAGGAGAATCAGGTCTCTGGGCCCGTCAATTACCCATTCACTGGTACTGGCGCAAGCGATGCATCTTTGGACCATTAGGGACGACAATCATGTGTGTGCCAAGTCTTCGTGCTTTTGTGACACAACCCCACCCTTACTGTAAAAGGAAGGTCATCACATGGCTGGTTGTCACTGAAATCTTTTGCCAAGAGTACTGGCGCCTAAGTACTAGTAGCACCCCCAGATCAAGCCCCAATTCAACCCCATCCACTACGATAACTTCGTGTGACCGTGATTGAACTACCAACTTGTCCGTCACGATATGACTAATAGCTGTGGTTATCAGAGAGCACTTGGAAGAGCACGTTTTTTCTTGACCCTTGCCTTGAGGCCCTTGACCTTTTCGTTGGTGTCCCCAAGTCACAAAAAAACGATACGATCCTTGCTTATCAGTGCGGACTAGTAGTATATCACGTAGTCTACTTGGTCAAATTGATCCACACTCATTTGGGCGGAGGATCAAGTAAGAGAGAAGGCAGAAAACACGACGGAGTGCCCCGAGAATATCGATTGTGCGATAGCAAGATGACATGTAACGGGGTTATCGTAGAACAACCACCACTGGGTTCAGCCTCGCTTTCCTGGTGGTGTAGAGTGTTGGGCTCATAAGGAAATAATGCCGCAGTCAAGGACGACGAAAAAATAAGTGACAGGCAAACGTTCTGTTAATCCGTATCACCTGTCATTAAGAAATCAGACACAGTCCAAGCCACGCACGCACACACACACGACTTTAGCTGGCGTCACCAGGAGATCACACGAGCCCAGAAAAAAGTGATAAAAGGAGGCCTACGATGGCAGCTATGGCCGTGATGCGAAATAGAACGCCGCCCGCGAACGCGCCGTTGTACAACCCGCTCGCGGAAGAGGTGAACGAGGGTGAGGTGGGTGCGGGCACGAAGGTGGGAGAGGATGAACTTGTGGTAGAAATGGGTGGGGTGTTGATCAGTACGCCTGGAAAGATCTCCGGGACATCTAAGGAACGACAGTTGGTCAGATGAGAACTGTAAAGGGAGAAGGTTTAATTGCATACCGCCGATAAGTCGCGCAGAGCCGGAACTCCAGATGCTGTAACGCTGTGGAAGGGAGACGCCAATCAAGTTGGGTCTTTGAGAAGGGGGCCAGCGGGGAAACGAACCGAGGTGTCCTGGAGAGCCCATTGTGGTACGCGTGTTCCGGCAGGTACTGGGTTGGGAAATCTGTGTGGAAATCAGGCGGCGCCGGTCAGGGTGAAGACCAGACTTAAGCCAGTGACGCAATGGTCGACTCACGTAGAGGGGTTCAGGATGCTCGTACAATTTCGGTGATATTCGGACCACCTGAATGGGGAAAAGGGAAATTAGTAGGTGAAATGTCGCGTGACGGAACTAGATTGTACAATAACGACAGCCCTCCTTGACAATTGGCGCAGGCACTTATGAGATTGTATGCCACAGTGTTGCACCAGCACGGGTTTGCTTCTAGGTTCTCTTCCCTGCTAGGGCCCGCATATGAATGTCCTACACCGAGGATGGGGCCCACGATAAACGCTGTTGGAGGTGAGGACACGAGGCGGTGCACGCAGAGTTTGAAAATATATTACCGCCACCGTAACATGTTGACATCATATACGCTGTGACTAGACACGGATCTTGGTCAAGTGAGTTGAATGACTGGATGTTTATTGTAAACTAGTTCACATAGAGAGAATAGTCGGTAAAGCCGTACCCATCCCCACGACGACACTGTGTCAGTGCAAATCGGGGCATCGATTTGAGCAATTATGAGGTCACCGGCTAAGAGGAGAAAAAAAGACGTGATCCTAGCAAGACTCGAAGATAACTTCCACTGCATGACTGCAAGTAGGGACAAAGCTAGGGTCGATAAGTCACTCTAGTGGCAGGATGATACCTTATAAAAGACGCTAAAGGATCAGGCTTCCAGGTCCGGGCACAGTGAAGTTCAGTCATTGATATCTGTCAGTCGCCCGTATACAGGGACAAGAATGCTTCTCTTGACCATCAAGGAATAAATGGCGTACAAGGATGATAATCATGTGTGCCAAGACTTCGTGCTTTCCCGACAAGACGACCGAATGCCCCACGCTTACTGAACAAATGGAGGTTGTCATATGGTCAGCCGTCACCAGACCCTTTGCCAAGTGTTCTGGCGTCTATGTTGCGTTTCGCCCTGATTCACATGACAAAGAAAAACTTTGGTGAGTCCGATATATGTAGACGCGAATGTCGGTTTTCCAGCACAGTAGTCCGAAAGAGGCTAACAAGGCGGTCCCTACAACTACGACGGCTACTGGAGTCTTCGTGTGCCCCCGATTGATCCGAGTTTTTGTGTCCATACAACACGCACGCGTGGTTCCTAATGTCCTCTTTCGTTGGCGACCACAAAGTCAAAAAAAAGATACGATGGGTGTCTGGGGATCGCAGAGCGGATGGGAGAGGATCAGACCGTAGGCAGGCCATGGTATCCCTGCACTGGCATGCGCAAGGGTTGCATGTTATCGAGATTGTTCCCGTTCGGTGTTGAGGTTAGTACACCTTCTTGCTGCTGGGGGTACGTGGTCATGTTGTTCGCCCCCTATTCGCGCCGCAACCACCACCACGAAAAAAGGATGAGTACACAAAGAACAAGACGCCGAGGAGACAACGCACGTTCAACATCGCCTGCCAGTGCGGCACCTGCGTGTGGCCGTACGAGGGCACAGAGTGAACTTGGCCCAGCTGCAATGCAGATGGAGGCTGCGCGTCCTCGACCACGGTCGTGGCAGACGGCTTCTGCACGCGTCGTCGCCTTCGCCAGAAGGCGAACACAAGGCCGGCGACGGCGGCCATCACTATGATGCCACCAGCGACGCCGCCTGCGATAGCACCGGTATTTGGTCCGCCCCCAGATGAGGTACGGATAAGAGCACCTGGAAGGATCTCGGGAGTGTCTGAGAGTCGGCCGATTAGACAAGAATTGTAAAAGAATCGTAAAGGGGAGAGGTTTTGATTGCTTACCGCCTACATTTCGCGCCGCGGTGGCATTCCAGATATTCGTACGCTGAGGGAAGGTGAAACTTTTAAGTTAGGTTTTGGGAACGCGCGAACGAGGAACGAACCGTGATGTCGAGGAGAGCCCACTATGGTACGCGTGTTCCTACAGGTACCGGGTTAAGAAACCTGTGTGTCGAGATCCTCCACTCAGGGCCAAGCATGAGCCAACCTGCTGCGATGGCCGACTCACGTGGAGGGTTTTATTATTCCCGTGCAATTTTGCGAAAATTGGGTCCATCTCAATCGCGAAAGGGGCGTTAGGCGAAAAGCGATGCAATGGAACTTAGACGCACGATTTCGACAGCCCTCTTTGGCACTCTCCGCAGGCACTTATGAGACTGAGTATCACTGTGCTGCACCAGCACGAGTTTGCCTCCTGGACTTGTTTTACGGTAGGAGACGAATATGAATCTCCAACACCCAGGAGGGAGCCAACAATAAAAGCTGCTGGCGGTGAGGACACAAGGCGGCGTACACAAGCAAGATATCATTGCCGCCACCGTAACATGTTGCCATCAAGTGCGCCGAGACTAGACATGGATTTTGGTCAAGGGAGTTGAATGACTAGGTGTCGATCAATCAACCTACATAAAGATTAGGTGGTAAAGCCGTACCCATTCCCACGACGACTCGAAGTCAGTGCAGCTCGGGGCATCGACCTGAGCAACTACGAGGCCACCGGCGAATAAGAGAAAAAGAGACGTAATTGTAGCGAGACTCGATGATACCCTCCACTGCATGACTGCAAGTAGGGACAGAGCTAGGATGGATAGGCGACTCTACTAGTGACAGAAAAAAAAGACTTATAAAAGACCCTCGAGGATCAGGATTCCAGGAAGGGGGCCGTTCGGATGTCAGAACTTACAATGAACCAGTGTTTGTCTGACATCGCTGAAAGGAATGGGTCGATACAAGGTTCAAGGACGACAATCCATGTGTTTGCCAAGTCTTCGTGGAACGTGCGCCCACTGTAAAAAGGAAAGTCATCAGATTGCAAGCTGTCACGGTACCTTTCCCAAGAGCACGTTTAAGTAGCGTGACTCCATTCGTTGATGATCACAAAGTCAAAGTCAAAAGAAAAAAAAAAAAAAAAAAGATCGCCCATGGGGCTGACAATGAACCCCTACCCTCAGATCGCAGAGTGGATAGGAGAGGGCCAGAAAGCAGGTAAGCCATGGTAGCCCGCGAGCGCAAGGGCTGTACATTGATGGGATTGTTCCCGTTCAAATATTCATTGAACGACACGACGGGAACATTCGCCTCCGGTGTCATTCTTGCCACCGGAGGGGGTATGTGCCCGGGTTGTTCAGGTCCTGTTCAGACAGCAACCGCCCAACGAGAGATGAGCGTACAGAGAACAACTTGAAGACATTAAAGAGAGGAAGTGAACGACGTACATAACACCAGCGACCCTCACGTGTGTGTGATCGTACCACGGCGCGGGGTAAACCTGGCCCATCTGCACCGCAGATGGCGGAGGCGACGCGTCATTGACTACGGAGGCGGTGGACGGCTCCTGTGCAGGCAGTCACCTTCGTCAGAAAACGAACACGGGGCCAGCAGTGACAGTTATGGCCATGACACCCCAAGTGACGCGTGACGCCGCATGCGATGGAGCGCCCGGAAGAGGTGTGGTAGTGCTTTGTTCAGACAGTACTGCCAGTTTACGCAGTATAGTGCACTGGCACTGGCCGCAGTACTACGCAGTTTCACAGTGGTGCTGTACCAGTGGTTTGTCACGTCATTGTGACTTTGTGAAACCATAAAAGTTAGGCAAATTGTACAGACATGACGTCATCAACGACTGCGATGCGCCGACAATTTCCCGACAAAGGGTCCGATCGATCCAGACTCGACTCGTGATGTAGTGGTGCAAGATGCAGGAAATTAATCGAAACGGACCCCCTGTATTCACAACACCAAGCACATACCAGATCGAAAGAGAAGACACGGAGGGCATGAAAGCCAGAGAAAGCCCCATTTGTGCGAGAGCTCGGGAAACTGGCGGAGGGCAGTTATCTTATGCATGTGCAGCCCTTTCATTCCCAGGCTCCCGAGCTCGGACTCAAGATCCAAAGAGCTGACTCTGTATGGCATTCCACCGACCAACTACTATTGGGTGATCAGATTAATCAAACGACGCATACCCCGGTGTATGTATAGCACTCAGGGGCGTGCCAGTTGACCTTCATTGCGATGCGTTCGATTGTCCGGTGAGGGAGGTTTCGAGGAGACCATCATTGTGAAAGGCCGAACGGGGCTCTTTCAAGTTCGAGTCGCGGCCACTTCAAGTTGCCAGTGTAGGGGACACCTCAAAGATTTTCAAGACTTGAAGCTCGTGCACCTCACAAGACCAAATAGCGGTCATACCAAGGGATTGCCTATCGATTATTTTGAACATCTCCAGAGGGGATGCAACCATAGGACAGGGTGCACTATACAGACTCCTTCCTACATATGGAATACTACACTTGCCCTAATGCATCGTAGAATAGTATGTTATCAAATCTGAGGGGTAGACGTAGAAGACAAGATGTATAATAGAAAAACCGTACGGATATAAATGATTTCACTCATCCACTTCCAACAAGGCTACTATGCCGTACGCCGCAGCCGCAGCCGCACCGCCGACGGCCAAAGTACTCACTGCACCCCAGATGTATCCACTAGCACCTTTACCCGCCGCACCAGTGACTCTCGCCTTGACAGCACCGAAGACCAGTAGCACGATCCCGGTGAAGAGGGACGAGTACATGAGCGCGATATGTGCCTTTGGGATGAAGAAATAGGGAAGTAATGGAATCGCACCGCCCAACAGATAGCCCATGCCAATCGTGAAGGCGGACGCGTAGAGGCGCCGTGTGGGAACCTCCTCTACGAAACTCAAGTCAGTCCAATTACATAACATACAATTTTACATGCGTACCGAGGCCCGCGCCAAATTTGAGTAGAAACTCAGTGATGCCGACAGACTGGCTCCACCGCAGCCCATGCTCCTCGTCTGACAGGCCGCTACTGCGCTCGGCGGTAGACTCGACCTCGAGCAAGCTATGCGCGACCTCGCGCGAGACCTTCTCGTCGACGCCGACTGCGCCGAGCACGGCGTGCACTTCGCGCTCTATCTCGCCATCGCACGAGCGGAGCACGCGCGCCTTGGTCGTGCGCCGCAGGAAGCGGTAGTGGTCGCGCTCCGCCTGCGACGCGAGGAAGCCCCCGATGCCCATAGATATCGCGCCGGCGATGAGCTCGGCGATACCGCCGAGGACGACGAGCTTGGACTCTCCGAGGGAAGACAGGCCCGCTGTGAGCGCGAAGGGCACCGTGAGGCCGTCTGAGAGACCGATGACACTGCAGAGAGAGTTGAGCGCCTATTTCCTGATGAGGTGGGGTGGCATGGGAAGCGATGTCCCTGCAGTCGTTTGCGTCCCCGAAGAAGAAAAAAAACAGAAAAAGGTACGTACACGTCACGGATGACATCTGGGTCAATGAGCTGCCTCTCGTCGTCTCCTTTTAGCTCCTGGCAGCAGACCTCGCCTTCGCGCGAATGTCGCGAGCACTTTGCAGGGAGCGGAGTCTGCACTGAAGGGCTCGAGGCGTCGATGGCCCAGACGGGTGGCTTGTTTCGCGTGAGCGTGCCATTGGCGGTTGTGCGTGGGAGTCGAACTGAGGTGGGGGCGTCAGAGGACATTGAGAAGAGAACAACAAGAACACCAACAATCGCAAACGCAAGATGTCGATACTATTCATACCCTCCCGGATATGCCGGCCCGCCCTTCATGAGTAAAGGTGCTGACAGCGTATCACTTCTGTGTTTCCAAGTACAGTAGTATACTAATCTCGGAGAAGTTAAATTAAGGGTTTACTCGGATCCGAGTCCATTCCTTCCATTCTGATAACGTGAAACTTGTACCCCACGTCTCGCAGCACTGGATTATTGGTCTCGGTGACTGAGACTACCAACGAAAACAGAAACCGAAACGAGTCGGGCTACGGTACCTCTAACAGCCAGAGAGCCGGCGGATGGAAATGTCGTATGTCACAAGGGGAATGAGAATATCGAATGGTAGATGTGCGGTGTGGGGTGAGAAAATATACAAAATGGGACCGCAGCGGCCGCAGCGAAGCTTCCCGCTAGCACTAGAATGATGCTCCGAAAGGCTGGTAGATAGATAGCCCGGCCGCCAACACCCTTACGGAATATACAGGTGTCCTGTCTGCGATGCAGAGACGGCCGGCTTTGCAGTGGAACGAAAGCTGTCGATGACGTGACAACGGATCGGAAAGGACCAGATGAACTGGCAAAGGTTTCACCCAGGCTTTCCATCGTTGCAACGCCCCCACAATCGCAGCGGGGTATATATGGCCGGTTCAATCGTACATACGAGGATCAATGCATAACATAATGCGGGTCGAGGTCACCGAGGCATGGAAGCGTCGGAATGTACGCCCGAACATTGCGCCCGAACTCTGCGCAGATGAGGGTTAGCTAAAAATGGCTTCAGCACAGGTGATGAAAATAGACAGTCACCGTTTTCCCAGGGTATTTCTACGTCTGCGTCGTTCTGGTTCTATATATTACATGCGGTGCAAGCTCGAGGACGCACTACGACTGGGGCCTCTGCTCTGCTTTGCTACCCGGCCTGTGGGTAATGCGCGGGTTCAGTTTGTCTCAATAAAACCAAATTAGTAGCCACTTGCGCACCTCTCCACTTTCACGCTCACATTAGCGCCACGAACATGGGACGTGCCATTTGGACGGGGTATAATAGGACGCCTCGGTAACTGTGCAGGAGGGATGGGGCCTAGATTACAAATCACCAGTCGACGTGACTGATTGGCAGGCTCCAAGTGAGCCTGAGCGACACGGACCAACCAACGAAGACTAATACGGTAAAAAAAAATATCTACACCACCAAAGAACCAAAATATTTCCCGTCCAGACAAAAAAACCATTTACTAAGACGCAATGGGAGTGGAGAGTGTGTGAGTATGGGTAGGCATGTTTGCACGATGCTAGAGCAGAGGCGACGAGAAGCAGCCGCAGAGAAAACGAATCACGGTGAAAGCACTGTACATCAAAAGTCGCCCAAATCAATCTCGATCGTTTCAAGAACGCGTGCATGGAAATCGCCCTTCCCATTCGCACCCGCCTTGGATGGGCTCTGCGCCGGTGCGGCGCTCGACTGGGGAGAGTCCTTCGACGGCGTTGCGTGCGCGTCTGGCGCGGGCGACCCACCGGGGGGATTTGGCGTGGTGGACCTGGGGGCATGACAAGGAAAATAAAATAAAAACACGATCGTCAGTTCTCAGTGGGGGGGACCAAAGAGAGGGGAAAGCATACCTTGACGCAAACAAGCGCGGGACTGTACGCAGCCGCGCGCTGGGGTCAAGAGCGGTCGGCGTACCAAGTCGGCGCTCGCGGCGCTTCCGTTCCGCCTCCTGGAGCTCCGCGCGGCGAATTGCCTCGAGATTCGCCTTGCGATTGCGTTCGTTCACTTTCGCGAGCAATGCGCTAGCGTCCTCTGCCGAATCAGTCGACGCGGGGGGGTTCTCGACAGCCAGATCTGCAAGTTGCGCGTCGAGGACGGTAACTTCCGCCTTGTCGTTGCGTCGCATAGCGAGCGTACGCAGCTGTGTTAGCCGCGCACGCTCTAGCTTTGCCCAGTTGGCCGCCTGTGGCTTGCCGCTGTCGCCCTGCAATTGGCTTTTCGCCCGAAGCATGGCTGCAATGTCGCTCTGCAAGGTTTGTGGCTGAGTGTGGGGCAAGAGGCGATGACGGCTACGAAACCCACTTCGGTCATCGGTTGGCTGACGAGTTTTGCCATTTGGTTGGTCTTCTTTTCCAACTCACGCTTTGTTGGTAGCTTGATGCGGGAAGTCTCCCATGTGAGCTTAAAGCGACCAAGCTCCGCCTGTAGTGCATGTCGGCGCAGCTTCGGGGTCCGCCTTCCAATATCGACTGACCTCAGTAAAGTCCACGTTTGAAACTTTGTCCATAGGGAACACATCTATCGAAGAGCCGTACTTGAGTTCGAGGGCCAAATTACAAGTGATGTTATCATTGATTTTATAGTGTTTACTGTGTATTTGAATTTCTAGAAGGAGTTCAGGAGAAGTTACAAGGGTGCAAAGGGCGACGCACGATGAATTTCATAGATGCGATATTTATCTGGTCCCACGAGGTAACGCACATACGCTCCTAGGTGAACGGTCAGAAAAAAGGGGGGCCGAGTAGCGCATTAGGCAATACCTTTGACGAGGTCCTCGAACCAAGGGGCCAAAAAGTGTTTTGCAAGGGAATCTCGCGTCAACCGCGCCTTGTTCAGATCTTCCAGAGTCATAGGTTCGTCGTTCGGATGTGCCATGCCAAAGAGTTTACGTTCCTTTTCTTCCTCCTGCTCAAACTTGGTAATTTGTCCGTCTTCTTCATCGTCAGAAGTTTCCATCTCCATGGGAGACGACGACCGGTCGCGCTTCGGAGAGCCCCGAGACTTAAACAGGACTGAGAGAGAGCGATGGACCGTGAGGTTGAGGTACGTACTCGCTTTCTCTCATCCTTTGCTCTCCGTTTCGCCTTTAACTCATCAAGTTTCCGCGACTTTTCCTTAGTCGCGCCGCGAATGGTATGCTGACCTAGAAAGGCATTAGAATTATTTGAGAAGAGAATGTCATAGTAAACGCACGTTTTGCTGCTTTGACAATGCTGTCTCCGTCACCAGCTTTCTGGGCTTTCAGCATTTGGTCAAGGTTTCGCTTGTCTGTAATGCGCTGGAGCTCCTCCAGTCGCTGAGCAAGGACCTCCTCTCGCTCTATTTCGGGCATTTCCAAAAGCCTATAAAGCTCTTAGTTGTGTCCCGGACGCAGGGCGAGAGTGTGGCTATGTACCGCTGGCGGTCGTATTCGTCGATGTATTTGCCTTCGAGTGGGTAAGGGTTTTCTTCTTCACTCTCAGGCCCCTCGGCATCCGAAGTACTATCCATTTCGCTATTTGGAGAAGGTCTTAAGGCTAGGGGGGGACCATGAACTCATTCCAGCTCACCCTAGAGCTTTCCGCCGCTTTGCTTCGCTTTTCGACGAACCCTCGCGGCGCTTGCGCTTTTTCTCTGTTGCGCCTGCAAGCTCCAAAAGCTCGTCTGAGAAATCGCCATCAGAGTCAGACATGGTGGGTCGGTGACAAAGGGGAAAGGGCGATGTATGCGGTGTTGTAATTCCTCGGATCCAGCGGGCGGTGGCGAAACAGACAACAGGTCCCGCTGTTTGCCGACAGATCTATTATGTAATAGTTCCTGCAATCGCCGGTCCGAGTAAGTAAGCGCGCTGTGGGGAAATTCCTCCCCATCACCTCTCGTCCTCTTCTTTGCCCCACCACCATCACGGGGAGCTCATAACGTACTTCGCCATCTGTCTTCTGAATGCAATGGCCTCCAAATGTTTCCTTCTCGACCTTCCAGATGAGGTCCTCCTGTCCATAGCGGTCAAATTGACCCTAGCAGATCTCGCCTCCTGCTTCCTTTCGTGCCGACGCTTGTTCGCGTTAATCTCAGAGTCCCCTCTTATGCAATATCTAATCCGCACCATGCTTCACGGCTTGCGCGACCCTCTCGTCTCGGACATGTCCATCCCCGAAAGGGTAAAGGCGCTGGACGCCTGGGAAAAAGCTTGGCTCGAGCTCAGCGTGTCCAACGAGCCATTTCAACGCTACCCGCTATCAGCAGTTGGCTTAGATGCAAAGAAGTGCATCGTGCAAAGCGGTGTTATCATCAGCACCCAGTTCAACGGTATCCGTCTCGCCGGAGGCTACTGTTACCTTGACATCCTGCGCCTCCTCAACGAATCTAAATCCATCGGCCGATTCAGTATCCCTAACCTAGGCGGCGACATCCTTGTCCAATCTTACACATATGCCCCTGAAAACGACCTTATGGCGATAATATATCAGTACGTATTCCTGCCATTTCCGTCACATTAGATTGGCAGAGTGAGTATTGATGTAATTCACAGGTCCTTCGGGCGAAGAGGGGTTCCCGAGGTACAATTTCATCAATTCTCTACCTCCGATATGCACCCTAGCGCCGCAAAACACTGCCTGCAGTTCAGCCAGCTTGTGAATGTTCAAGGCACGGGTATGGAGTGTTGTGGTGACAACATGGTCGTCATCCTCGACGCGCAACAGATCAGAGACCCTGTGCCCGGAGTTTACGTATTCCTGGTCGAGTGGAAGATTGGCCGGATCACACAGGCACGTTCGCTCACAGTCCGACATCGTCACACAGAGCTTTCTTACAAACTCACACTGATAGCTTCGAAGAGGACGGCCTGGCACTTACAGCACTGCAGTCACATTCTTATCACGTGATACGCTCGCATTTGCCCTGCGCGATACCTTCGAGCTCGAACTATGCAAGCTCGTCTTGCCTGCCACAGGCCGTGTCGCCTTGCCTACCCTCCAGGCTGTTTCTCTGCTTATGCTCCCGAGCCTAATCAGAGGGCAACAAATATCCGACATCCGATTGTCCCAACCCGCTCCACTTTCCGGTACCCACCAATTATCAGGGAGATCCTCCCTCGCAGCGTTCCCATTCAGGAGAAACCCCGAGGACGACATCCTCGCATTTGACGTCTACTTCCACACTGATCATGGGAGGCGGATCGTCTTTATCACCCGCCGGCGCACGCTTCTTGCGCTCGCTGCCGAGCCGCCGACCGCAAGGAAGTGGGACGATTGGGGCCCGCGCGCGACGCACTGGCTGGAGCTCGATCCGCAGAACGACTCGCTCAGCCTCGCGGGCTCGCGGTGCGTGCTCGTCAAGTATTCGCACCTGCGCGACCACTACGTGCTGGACTTGCGTGACTTCAATCCGCATCGCGTGCGCGCGCTGCGCCCCGCGCCAGTGGTCACGGTACTGTCCGCGCAGGCGTGCTTCGAGGAGGACGTCAGGTGCGAATTGCCGTTCGTGTCTTTCAGGAAGGAGAATGTCGGGAGACGCGTGTTCCTCGATGACGAGTGGATGGCGGAGATACTGGTGCGTACATCCATTCTTATTTTATTTAAAAAAATACTTGCGTCGTGCTTGCTGACCATCACCACTACTATCGCCAGTGGGACCCGGACTTGGAATCAGAGTCCATCCATTTCCGTACTGTAGCGTCACCTGCGCAAGAGCTGTTGTCCTCTTCGGGATGACGCGCACCATAATACCCGGGTGCAATGATTGATTCCCCTCCCATGGGCGTGAGCCTTGTGAGATGGCCACACAGGCGCAGTAAAATTTCGATGTCATAGTATACCAGAGTCTGTAGAGGCAGAGAGGCAGATATAAAAGAATGGCATTACATCCCTCTGTTTTGTTGTACTTCACGAAGATCCTGTACTTACAGTGTCCCTTCATTTGCGAACTTTTCAATTGCATCATGGCGACGCATGAGGACGATCGATCGTTGGAAAGAGGTAAGTCCAGGATCGCGAGTCAGCGTCGCGCCGTCCTGACGCACGGGAACTACGGTTTCTGTCACAAGTAAATTTTATACAATAGGGGGTGTAAGGCTAAGAAAAACATAAAGAAAGTGCAACTGGGGGCATACAATACAGAGGGCTTCACATACTCAATACATGTACCTGAAGTCCGGCGCGCGGTCTCCGAGCTCGCGCAGCTGCCTCGCGGAGAGTTTTACCGCGTCCGGCCGCGCGGCCGCTTCGTCACGTGCGTGGTTGATGCGGCGGTACATGAGCACTATGATCGGGATAGTCACGAACCCGATGCCGACGAACATGAGCATGATGCCATCTGTGCAGCATAAATTAACGAGCGAGCGACAGGAACGACGGGGGGGAGGTAAGTTACGCACGACCGATTATGTAGCGCGGGGCGTCCTGCGTGCGGAATACGTTCGACGCGATAGCGCCCGCAAAGTTGCCGATGCCGATATGGAGCGCCATACCCACGCCCCGCTTGTACTGCCCCGCGAGGTTGTTCCCGAGCCTGGTGCCGGTGCGGTGCATGTCAGTCGGTACTTGGAATTCGGAGCGCGCCGAAGTTAAGGTCTCACCAGCTGACAACGCCGGGGAAGGCGGCGTACGACCCGGTGACGCAGAAGAATGTACCGAAGTACTTGACACCCGCGGAGGCGTTCGAGATGTTGATGGAGAATCCAATGAGGAGACAGCAGAGCCCCGCGAGGATGAAAGGCGAGCGGCGCTGGATGCGGTCAGACCACAATGCAAAGACATACACCATCACGGCTGGTACGAAAATAGCCGCGTTAGATGCATCGCCGGCACATGGCGCAGAAGCAGGACGTACTGGCAACAATGTACGGGGGGACAGTGAGCAGCTGAGAGACGGCCGTAGAGAAGCCGAACGTGTGGATGATGGAACTGCAGATTTAAAGAAGTGTCGATCAGGGTCTGCGAAGGCCTGTCAGGTACGCAAGAGGCAGAAGTACGCACGGCAAGAAAAGAGAAATTCCGTAGACTGTCGAAGCACACGCGTCAGCCTACACGCCTCGAGGAAGGAATTCTCTGAGTTAATACGCACGCGGTCCGACGATGGACATGTATACGAGAATGTGCAACCAGACCTGCCAGTCCGTGAGCGCAGCGAATATGTGGCGTACGCTAAAGTGTTCCTCTTCTCCAACGGATGAATTGTCATATTCTGTCACAGATCCCAGCTTTATGAGCAAGTCAACTGTGTAATGTCAACACGCACTCTTCTTCCAGATAACGTAGGCCCTCTCCTCCGGCGTGAGAAACTTCGCAGTATTTGGGAAGTCGACCATGACGAAGAAAGCAATGATGCCAACAACTACTGTCGCGATACCCTCGAGAATCTGTGTGCAAGCGAACCCTTTATACTCATTATTCGACAGGGGGGTAGAAGACTTACGAAGATCCATGACCAGCCAAGGAGGCCGTCAGTTCCGCCCATAAACGAGATGGCATAGGCAAGCAGGCCAGAGAAAGCGCCTGCCATCGAGGCGGCGCCGAAAAAGAGGCCGACGCGGAACTGGTACATAGAGCGCGGGTACCACATCGATAAGCTGCGGTGCAAGTACACATAAATGTTGCTCTGCGTATGTCCCCATTTGTTAGAGCACGCACAAGTACACCACTCCGGGGAAAAGACCGGCCTCGGCAAATCCGAGACAGATGCGGACGCCAACGAGTTGGGGGTACCTGCCACACGATTGGCGCTGGGAACGCACTAAGCAGGGGATACGACGTACGTTTTGACAAGACCCATAAGCGTTACAATAGTTCCCCAGAGGACCGTGATAAATGGCAGGAAACGAGACGGGCGCAAGCGTTTCAAGACCAAACTATGCGTTGATCAGGACAGACAAAATGAACACAAAAAAATATCATGCTAACTTTGCAGGGCATTCAAACAGGTTGTACGACTATGATTGATTTGTGAGAAATCGCACTCGTAGATAGATCAAGAAGATTGCAACTCACGATAAAATACATGGTCTGGTGTCGTGCGTCTAGATTAGGAAGTACATATAAGCGCCATCAAATCAGACGCACCAGGGCGATATTGTATTTGTTCCCAGTAAGATGCAACTGTGTTACAAGGCCTTGAAGCTTGGCGTTTCCGATGTTTCCTGGAAAGCACGTGGGACGTTAGACGGTTCAGTAGAGCGCACATAACAGGGTAGGGCCTAAACCTCGGTCTAAGAAACTCAGGAGGTACATGGATGCAAGAATGGGCATCAGGCGAAGATCGATCTTTCTGTAGAGCGCTTTCTCCTGCTCAGGTGTGAGCGTGGGTGGTGGTGGGAGCTGGGAGTCCCCGCCGAAATCGAGGACTGAAAGACGTTCTGAGTCTGAGTCTGACCCAACGGGGCGGTCACGATTCTTGTCGTCAATCTTCTCGGTGACAGTGACGCCCGCCTTTTCTTTTGATGAGTCCCATTCCACAGAAGGCGCCATGATCGATAAGGAGGTGCCAAAGGGAAGGCAGAGTTGACGCCCAAACTGGGAAGGTTTTATAGGTTAGTACGTGACGAGGCCCGGACCACAGGTGCCGCGAGAAGAAACAGGGTCGGTACATGTGCACAACACGAATGCGAGGGAGTGTGTCCGTACCTCCTCGTAAATGTGCCTGCGTTAGAGCTGGAAGGCTGTCAAACAAGGTTTTTGCCTGGGATCTGAGGTGGGAAAACATCCTCCAAGTAAGGGCATGGGCAGCTTCTTCGTGCGAAGTGTTGGTGTCGCGGACAAGTCAAGTCCGAGTCTATCCCATGTACCCACGATAATATCTAGTTGTGACGTTATCCTTGAGGGCGTCGAGCGACGCAAGCCCTAACTTGAGGCCCTCAAGGTATGCACATTTCGCGCACATTGGCTGCTGGCGCAGATTTACTCATGGGGGATTTCAGTTACAGAGATCGGCTTGGTGGCGGCCATTTGTGGCGGTATGCCGTGAACCCGGCACGGCTATCAAAAATTATGGTCTGGTTCCTGCAAGGTTCCTGCCAGTGTACTGTGCTGATACTGTAGAGAACAGTACAGTATGGGGTCAAATGTGAACGAGGCCGAGGGAACGGACCCTGACCGGTCTGACCCGGAACGATCACGCCGACACATGCTTCAGAACTGACAGTACAGTACGACACGCCACTTCGACAGTTTTCACATGCTCCAGACTTACAATTATATTCGCGTTTTCAGAACATGCAGCAGAAAAGGTCATGAGAATTTATTCTGGATTCATCTTACGACTCAGGCTCGGCCTCTGGGCTAATTCTAACCATCATCGATATGTCCAAGGATATGTCATCTATGGAGTTCTTGCACGCCTCTCAAGTGTCAACACTTGGTTTCCAGTCCGGACCTGACAGAATCTCACTGTATTTATCAGGGTATCTATTTCCAAATCATGTTCTCGAAGTTCAAGTTCACATGGAGATCTGCACGTCCAGTTGCTTAGTAGCCCAGACGATATATGAGTGCAGTCAAATCCCAACTCAACCCGTAGGATGAGGGACGGACCCATAGTGATTTGGAATTGATGGCAGGTGCGTGACGCCGACCTGCCAGTGGTTACCTACTGGAAACGATGTAGGCGTTTTCCGTATGACCATACTCAGGCTCCGGTTTCAGTCCCAATTTCCAAGTTTGGCATCAGTTGACGTCATCAAAGCATGAGGTAGCCCAGGTCATCGTCATCTCGGATCCGTGGCAGTCAGGTGCGCCTTCACACGTGTGCAGCCTTCGCCGTTATCTGGTCCCAGCGACACTCCCTTAGTCAGCGCATTATGTGCCGCTTCCGTTCTGTTTCAACACCACGACCTCTGGTTTTCTAAGGTTCGGCGTTGAGCGCTTCGAGCGCCTTTCTCCCTGTGACCTACTCCGATCCCCTTTCTCCCACACACTCCCTACGCCATCATGTGTCCGTGCAAAGCGACCAGATATTTTGAGATAGACGGGGCGGTGTCCAGCACAACTATCTTATCGTCCGACAATGGGTCACGCTCATCCAAATACTTATTGGAGTCGTAGATATGGCTAGCCAGAACTATCATGACCAATACTTGTCTACATGAAGATCAATAAGGGATGATAAGGGCCCCGGAGGCAGTGTTTGGTGGCCTTGTGATCAAGCAACATAAGCTTATACAGGAGCGCGATGTGATCACTTGGTAGATCGAAGACCTTCCCACCTTCAACGAGGCTTCAACGACATGGCATTAGCAACACCTTCACTCGACACACTGCGGTCTGCCACATTAGACGGGCCAATCGTCATCATAAACCATTGCGATTTGCGCTCGGATATTCTCATCACCTTGTATGGCTGCCCTCCTTTTATAATTCCCACGCCAGGAGGCTTCTATAAACGTAACTTACCAGCGAACTTAAGGATCGGTCATTGAACTATTAAAAACGCTCGAAAGAAATGCGGCCTCGATTCAGAGAAGTACAGTACGAACTCACACTTGCGTCAGTCCTCGGTGACCTCTACGAACTCGTTGGCCGACCAGCCGTCGAGAAACTCCGAGAGTTGAACATACCAAAGCAATCCCGAATTTGGCGGTGCTCAACATCCGCCTTTTGTTCTCTCCCTCTCCACGCGATGGGACCAGCTTCTTCCAATAACAAACGACGGAAAGTACTTCTCAGACCTATACATCTCTTCATACACGCCAACACTGTCGACGCTTATCGACTCTCGCGGGCCCAGTCCACAGGGTTCGGGTCGACCCTCAGTGCTTCTTGTGGTCCAACTAGATGGGTCCCTTCCGGAGGTGTGAGGAGAGATAGAGATCATCCAGGCGCTAACTACGCAGGTGATGGGTCTTCTATCGGAGGACGCAACACCCGCTGCCGTGCTTTCGAGTCTCCGGGATCACCGCTTCGTTCACTTTTCATATCATAGCACATCAGAAACCGGGAGGCCATTCGACCTCTCGTTTGAACTCTGCGGAGACCAATGCCTCACCCCACTTGACGTCGTACGCTCTCAACTTTCGGTTGCCGAATTCGCATTCTCGTTTGTTTGTCATACGGCGGAGCTGAACGGACGAAAGCATCTCCGATGAAATGTTGCACCTCGCGGTCGTGATGCAGTAATGTGAGTACCGGAGCGTGGTTGGGACCACGTGGGCGATGGCGGATATGGATGGACGGGACTTGGCCAAAAACTTTTACAAATCGATGTTCTCAAGTAGAAGGAACCTGAAAGAACGCCTTACTACGAGAGATCCGCAACTGCACAGCGGGATTCGGTACAAAAGTTGAGGAGAAAGAGTGGGATGACTCTAGAGGGATGGGTGAACTTCGTGCACTATGGCGCCCAGACCTGGCATGAAACTGCCAGGGTAGCGTTGTCCGTCGTTCGTCTTCGGGGCGGTTAAAGGAAAGGGTTCGGGTTTTTTCGTGCAATAAGATCAGACACTGCGAGTTCTTTGATATGACGCTTTATCCTCCCAAATATCGAGTTTCTCTTTCTTGTTTCTGGTCTATGACTATGACCACGGCCGTCTTTGTGATACTTGGAAGACTTCGACTAGGTAAGTGGATACAAAGGAACACACCCCCACATAATATACAGGAGAAGGTGGGGGTAGGAGCAGATGCTCGTAAGGATGTGCGCTTGTGTGGTGGATCGATTAACGGCATACCGGAGCTGAGGGTGGGTCCGCGTCGTGTCTTGGCCCTCAATGTGGGGCGAATTCAGCCAACAGTAGTCATCGATCCACGACTCGTAGTAACCAGGCGGGCGTTCAGGTAAATGGTGCCGTCGCGAAGTGACACCCGTTATTTCGAAAATGCCCCGTGGTTACTTCTCGTAATGGTAATGACGGGATTAGTTTGACCTGTTGCGTCATAACTGCTGAGTGATGTGCGCACAACAGCACCCTTTTGGGTCCTATAAATTGGTGAGGTGAGTAAGAACTTTCCTTCAAACCCTCGCTACAGTATCCTATATTCATTCTCGACTCGATAACAATATGGTGAGCAAGACGACGAAGCTAGGTGGTGCGGCGTCAGATGTCGTTATTGGAAAAACTGCAGTAAGTCCATCGATCACTTCTTTGTGTCTCGTCTCAACAGGTTCGTTTCTCTAGCATGGTCTGATGATGATGACGTTCGTCGTAGTCTCACGTCATTTTGGAAGAAAACTGAAGCTGTTTTCCAGGTGGAAACCAACACCCGTTCCCGATGAGGACTGCTTTGCGTCCATCAAGGCGGGCATCGATGCACTGCCTCCTGGCGCAAAGATGTTCCTAAACAGCGGTGCGCCATAGCACAGCACCTTATCATTCCCTCGAAATTTCTCACGTGACTATCGTTACGCAGGAGAGTTTTATGGCCAAGGAGAGACGACAGCCAACCTTGAGCTCGTTGCCCGTTTTTTCGAGAAATACCCGTCATACGCGGATAAGGTCTTCCTCTCTGTCAAAGGTGGCAACAAGCTCCACTCCCTCCAGCCAGACGGCTCCCCGGAAAACCTCCGCCGCAGCGTCGATTACATCCTTGAGAAGCTCCGTGGCACCAAGTCGCTCGATCTCTTTGAGTGCGCTCGCTACGATCCTACGTACTCTCTCGAGGACACCCTCAAGGTGCTCCAGGGACTTGTCCAGGAGGGGAAGTTCAAGTACATTGGACTGTCGGAGGTCGGTGCTGCCACGGTGCGCAGGGCCTACAAGGCTGCGCCAGAGGTGGCTGCGGTAGAGATCGAGGTTAGTCCGTGGTCGTACACGCAAGAGACAAAAGACGGTAAGTCACTTTTTAAGGTATCGGAGATAGCCGGGCAATGTTGATGTGGATTTACAGTCATCGCGACTTGCGCTGAACTCAGTATCGCCGTGGTCGCATATTCGTGAGTCTCTCGCGTATGGTGGCACACGCAGTGATTGATTCTCATGGGTGTTAACAGGCCTCTCGGACGTGGTTTCCTTACTGGCCAGATCAAGAAGCCTGAAGACTTCGAGGGTAATGTACCGGTGATCGTATGCAAATCATCTTGCTGACGAACGCGAATATCATCATACAGAGGGCGATTTCCGTCGGAACTTCTCCCGTTTTCAGGAGGACGTATGTCACCGAGGGTATTTCCTTCCATCGCGGAACTTGGTATGCTAATCCTGCCACGCGTTCAGAATCTTAAACACAACTTTGCAATTGTCGACGCGCTCACGGAGATCGCAAAGCGCAAGGGAATAACTTCGGCTCAGCTAAGCATTGCATGGGTCTCTGCGCTAGGACCACAAGTTGTTCCTCTTCCCGGTTCTTCGTGCGTCAATTATTTCACTGAAACCTTTACTCGTTACTCACGCATGCGGTAGAAATGCGAAGCGCACATTAGAGAACATCGCAGGGGGGAATGTAGAGCTCTCTAGTGAAGATATAAGTGAAATCGACCGCGTGCTCTCAACTCACGCAGTCAAAGGCGGGAGGTACATTGACGCGGTACCAGACGAGAAGCTGCATCTGTGGGGGTAACTTGCCACGCAAGATGAAATCAAATTGCGTGTGTGGAATAGGTTTCCGTGTAACAGCGTTGCTGTTCTGTTCTTAATCTTTAGTGGCTTCCGAGTCTGTGTAGCAGTATGTAATGTCGTCCTTCTGTGTGATGAAATTGCCATGTGACTGGGAGAGAGGACAAGCTTGCCTGTCGATCAGTGCCAGTGGCTTGGCCAGTGGGCAAGACTCAAGAGAACTTTGATTCTGTGTCGTACTAAATACGTTCTCTGAGATACTTGGCGCCGGCGCGCTGGCTCGAGCATTGCGCGTCCTAGCTGCTCCTATCGTACGACGAGGCCATATCTCCGCGGAGGATGCGACTATTGTACTACCAAGAGTAAGGCCCTTTGAGTCACATGGAGTCAGACAAATGCCACTTACAACAGATGTCAGATCTCGCCTCGCGCTGCTCTGGCCCTCAACACCCTCCCATGGCTCGCCATCTGATCGCCTTCGAAATAAGCCCCCTTGAGCCACCGATTCACCTCCTTTCCCGCATTCTCAGACCCTGGTCTGTCCTCGAATGCCGTGCGCCCATGCAACACGCGTCGATTGTCAAATAAAACCGCGTCGCCCTCGCTTAACTGGCGAGTGTACACCGCTGTGGGTGCCTCGACAAGTGCCGCGAAACGCCCTAGCGCATCGTAGAACGCAGATGGCGTATCGCGCGAGAGTGGCGCCTGAAATGGAGGGCTATAGCTCACCGAGGTGATATGCGGCTCTCCGTCAGAAGAGGCGGAGGCAGGGCCCAGCGAGATGGTTGGACGCGCGTGGTGTAAATGCCGTGCGTCGTTGATGTACTGGAACTGCACAGGGGTTTCCACGAGACGCGCGAAGTCGGCAGGGTGTGCGGCGTGCAAGGCAGAGGCTGCGGCGAAGGTGTCGGCGAAGAGTGAGGTGCCGCCTTGCACTCGATTGCGCAGGCAGTGCAGAACCTGGAAGCGAGGGGGTGCCTCAAAGTACCTGTGTGCGTGTGTGCGCGTAGTGCTCGCCGATCAGGGACACGGGGACGAGGACAGGGCTTGGAGAGCACACGCACTGCAGGTCCATGTGTAGCCCCAGGGAAAGGCTGGTATACGCGATGTTGCGGCTATCGACGACGTCCCTTACATCCCACACCCCGCCGTAGAACGTCTCGCGCAGCTCGGCGAAGCGCGCAATGAGCCGCCGCAGCTCGCACCCCGCATCGCTCGTCTCGGCGTAAGGGACACCGCGGACGAAAAGTATTCCCGTGCGCTGTAGCTGAGTGATGGCGCGCAGGAGCCCGCGCGGCGTCCCGAGGTCACTGTACGGTACATCGAGGTCGT
Source organism: Lactarius indigo (assembly GCA_025766275.1). Classification (NCBI taxonomy): domain Eukaryota; kingdom Fungi; phylum Basidiomycota; class Agaricomycetes; order Russulales; family Russulaceae; genus Lactarius; species Lactarius indigo. The sequence continues at coordinate 330,079 of JAFKAC010000012.1, read as the reverse complement.
TCTCGGAGTGTGCCAATAGCGCGGCCGCTGTCGGCCAGAGCGCCGCTGGGACATCTTGATGCAACGCCTGGAGCGCGGGGGGGTTCACATGAGCCGCCAGGAACGACAGCGGGAAGAATGAGCGATGTCGGTCCGCGCCTGACCAGGCGATATGTACGCCATCGGTGGTCGTCTCCACGATCTCAGGTGAGATGGACGCAGGCACGTCGGATGAGCGGTGAAATTTTTGTTGGGTGGATGGATGGATACAGGATGGGCAGGTGCACGCGTCACGTAGCCAGCGGTAGGAAAATGTAGCACTGAGAGGAGAAACCCGAAGTCCTTCGGGGGTTGCAGTGGCGGCTGGTGTCGAAATCACGGAAGAAAGGTAGCGACGGGAACGCCGATGCCAATCGAAGCCGCGACGATGGAAAGACCAGTATGGGCGCAGAACAGTTAGCATGTCAGACACGTCTCTAATGACCCGATGCCAGATCCAGGCCGCCTGGACTCGGAACAATAGCTGGGCGTTTAGATCACGTGATAAAATCATAAGTAGCAGAACTTAAGGCCACCGCAACATAGGCTCACCAGTCTAACCGCAATCGTTGAGATTACGGGCCTATGACATCTTTCCGTCAAAAGATGTGTAACTTACACGAACCATGATGTGAGCTCCAAAACTTTGTCGAAAAATCTTGCAAACCTAAGGCAAAACTATTCGTTTTCGCATACGCAGGTCGTGAAACTTGAACCATCGTCGTAATATCAAGGGTGTCCGTGCACTTACTTCATATTACCCCCCCACTCGTAGCCACATAAGCAAATCCATCGACCGACGAGAATGCGCCGCACTGCTAGATTAGAGAGCGCGAGTGATTGATAGAATGTGGGTCATTATGTGACATCCGGTTGTTTAGCAGGCAGCGGAGAAGTCGCTCGTGTTGTATGGCTGCGATGCCCCAACTGATCTGCACTGAAGCGAGATATGAACTATCTACACCGTCATGGGGCGTAACATCCCGGAAATAGAAGAACGTACAACAACGTTCGTCTTGTTTGGATAGCAAACTGCGACCCATGACCTGCTCGGAAAGCTTTCCTCCCTAAACTGGGTCTCCCTCTTGGGAAACCCACCAGTGTCTTGCTACGCCTGGTATCGCTTCAACTTCTCCTCGTACTTCAGTTATGTACTTACGTTTCGCTCGGGGACCACCGGCTTCGTTTCGGACGATCGCGCTGCATGAATCGTCTTTGTACTAGAGTAATTTACATGCATTTGGGGATACAAATTGATTTTTTTTCTAAAAATAAAAAAAAACATACCCTCCCAAGCCAAGGACCAAGCCAAGGACACTCAGCAAAGGCCCAAAAGTGGACAAATGGCTGTGAGCCAGCATCTCCTCGGGATGTCACATCCCGACCACACTAAGTCACGGCGATGTACTCGTAAAGCTAAAAAAATCCTGGAAATCTCGGATATCTAGTGAATTGAGAGTCCCCAATCCACAAGAGACACAGCCGGTGGACTATTGACGTTGCGAGAATGCCTTGTCACAGGTGCTTGTCTTGGAGCTCCGACAAGGCAGCAACACCGGGCCAACACCCAGAAGAGTCCTCGCCGCTGCCCGTTCCAGTCACACTGCCCTGCATAAGCTCCTGGGCCGCGCTTCTAACCCTGAATACAGTCGCAATCCCAACCTGGCGATTACGGCACTGGATTGAGCGGCCCGGGCCTATCACCGACGGCAGCACCCGCGGCGAACGGCTTATTCCAAGGCTGCACGAGCGTATCGGCGCTCCGTACGTACCGTACGTCACCGCGCTACCACCATCCAATCCCTATGATTATAGATCATGAGAGCGCCGCGGAGAGCCCACACCAACGCGAGCCACTTGGCAGCATGGAATTATATCCTGGCAACAGCTCGCGGTGACTCGGTGAGTACCCTCACGTAGACTCCGCAACCTGCGACCGCGGATTGACAATGACCTTGGCCCTGCGATGGAATAGGCATTCCCGTATAAATAGACATTCCCGTGTAAATACGCATCGTCATAGCTCATCCACCTCATCTACTCTGAGCTGGCGCCCCTTAGCCAGGTCCCCCACTTACAGGATGTACATCTCGGTCGCCCTCCAGAGCTTCATCGTCGCCACCCTCTCCTCCTTCGTTGTTGCAACCTCTACATCGCGTTCTGGGATCGCTATACCTATTTCAAAGCGCTCGCAAGTACGCGATACCGATGGTGTTGTCGATGTTGCGAGGCTTCAGAGTGGTCTCCGTCACAGCATTGCGTTCGTATTCTCTACCATTTCCATACAGTGAATGACCCCGAATAATTGATATGTGTCTAGGAAGTTTCATCGCGGCTTTCACACCTACCAGAAGAACACTGGTACCAGCCACCCGTCTGCTCCCAAAGTGAAGCGCAACTATCATAGCATAGGAAGCGAGCGAATCCACCCGTGGTACTCCGTATTGTGGTATGGGACTATCTCAGTCGGCACTCCTCCCCAGCCATTCACGGGTGGGTAATCATTCCTTAAGTTGTACCATTTGGACCAACTCGACATTTCACAGTGGACTTTGACACAGGGAGCAGCGACCTTGTGCTTCCCAGCACTACCTGCGATAGATCTTGCCATTGGCATACACTGTATAATACCTCGGGAAGCACCACAGCGCAAGATCTCGAGACGCCGTTTATCCTCGGATACGGTGACAATTCCACGGTCATAGGCATGCTATACAGAGACGATGTCAATGTTGCTGGTTATATGGTCAACTTGTGCAGCTCAGCCACGTTCTTGGGTCACTAATGTCTCTTAGGCTAAGGAACAGACACTCGGCGCGGCCACAAGTTACTCGGATGGCTTAACGCGCCAACATTTCCATCCAGACGGTCTTCTCGGTTTGGCATTCCCGAGTCTCTCGAGTTTCGGTGCTATTCCTATCTTCCAGACCCTTGCCGCACAGGGCTCTTTTACTTCCGACTCCTTTGGGGTCTACCTCGCCCGCACATACTCAGAGCTGTACCTTGGCGGAACTAACAACAACCTTTACAAGGGCGACTTCACTTATGTACAACTCACTAATGAGGTACGGTTGTCACGCCGGGTTGTGTACAGTGGTCCCTTGATTTGGTGTCAATAACAACACGTTGCAGGGATACTGGCAGACCAATATGGATGCTCTATATGTTAATAGGCAGAAAATTGCCGATGTCACGGATGTGATCATTGATACTGGCTCTTCCCTAATTGTCGGTGACAACAAAACTGTGCGGGCCCTTTACAATCACATCCCCGGCTCTGCTCCTGCTGACTTCGGTCCCGGATACTACACCAGTACGGAAAAAGAACAGCCTTCTCTAGTTTAGAGAAAGACAGATTGACTCGTTTTGTTCCAGTTCCTTGTTCATTCAACTCCACAATCTCGGTCCACTTTGGCGGTGCAAAGTTCGCGCTTGATCCTCAAACATTTAATATCGGTGCCGTGTCTGCAAACTCAACCGACTGCCTCGGCGGTATTGCGGCAAACAACGATTTTTGTGAGTACTTTGTTTCATACAGCTTCTGTGTCTCATCAGCAATAGCCTTCTGGATTCTCGGCGACGTCTTTCTACAAAACGTATATACGGAATTCGACGTCGGCAATAAGCGGATCGGCTTCGCTAACCTCGCATTCTAAATTCTTTGATTGGCGAACCTTCATAGCGACTTTGGTTGTTGTATATACCCACGCTCCTGTGCAGCTTAATATCTGTAATGGGTGTTATCACCCTCAAATCGTCGCCTCACACACTCTCCTGAAGACCTCTGCCAACCATTCCAATGGTACCATTCTGCGAATCCTTGTTGCGGTTCCTACCGTCTCCCGTCTCTTGTACGACTAGTGAGGGTCCAATAAGAATGCGAGTCTGGAGGTTCGCGACCACTAGTCTGCGTACCGTCCAAAGTGGTTGATGAATGAGTCACACCTGCACTTCCCGTCGTCACAAAGGCGCAAACCCCGCATGGGGTATCTGAGTCAGTGCTGGGGTGTAGTCTAGCGAATCGTGCTCCCGATTTTCTCTGTCGAGAGTTTCACTGTCGTCAGACCGTCTGGTGTTGTTTCTCGGGCTACTAGACGCGCAAATCTGCGGGGTGTGCGAGGTGTAGCTTCGGCTGAGGCGAAGGTATCTGTGAGGACCACCATTTTATCTTTCAAAGGTTTTTCACGATAGGTAGATATGACTGAATACAGCGATGACGTGAAGCACGGAGTTAACTACCGCTCATTGCAGACAGCCCCATCAATTGATTTACAATGATCGGATTTGGCCGGATTTGGCCAACAAAACACTAAGCGCCGTACGCGGCCCAGTTCCACTGAGGTAACCAATGGTGTGTGCAGCTGCGGCAGCATTCGATTCCTTCAGACTCGGAATCAACTGAGCCTATCATCTTGCGGATCCAAGTGGAATGTTGGTTTTCTCACGTGCTTGCCTAACTATGGTGGATCCTTGATATCCGGCTGGCAGACCTTCCCTCGCCAGTAATAGTACGTCACCGCATAACCACCTTTCTAATCATTCAATTATAGAGTATGGGGGCGCTGCAGAGGTGAGCCCACGCCGATGCAACCGCTTGGCAGCACGAACTTGAGCATGAATCAAATGGTATTGGCTTCTGGCTAGAGTACGATGGGTAGTTCTACCACGTACACTTGGCGGCTGAGACGCGGTCTAGCAGAGGTCGGCCGTACCCGTATAAAATACTCATCGCCGAGCCCATCGTCGTTTCTCATCTGCTTATCCACCTCGGCCTCTCTGAATCCGCGCTCCTAGCTGAGTTCCTTACTAAAATAATCATGTACCTATCCACTACGCTCATTATCGCCACACTCTCCTTTTTCGCTGAGGTAACACTGACATCACGTTCCGGGGTTGCCATACCCATCACGAAGCGCAAGTAAGTGCGCGATGCCGAAGGTGTTGTCGATGTTGCAAGGCTTCAAAATGGTGTTCGTCGCAACCTCGCGTTCGTATTATCTACCGTTTCAATAGAGAACTACATCTAACAATCGGTGTGTGTCTAGAAAAATTAATCACGGTTTCCAAGCCTACGAGTCGGAACAGAACACCGGAATTAGCCACCCTTCTGCTCCCAAATTAAAACGTGCCGACTTGGAGAAGCGTGGAGGCTAATAGCATTGGGAGCGAGCCAATCACCTATTCTGGGGAAGGAAACTGGTTTGGCTCCATATCTGTCGGCACTCCTGCCCAGAATTTCACGGGTGAGTTGTCATTCCTCTCGTTGTATCATTCGGTGTGAACTGGATAATACAGTGGAATTTGACACGGGGAGCTGTGGCTTTTTTCCTTCCAGGCTCTGATTGCGGCGACAGCTCTTACAAGAGCATGTGCTGTATGACCCCTCGGAAAGTTCCATAGCACCCTGTACACAGACGGGGTCACTGTTGCTGGTATACAGTCGCTTGTGCACTTCACCTAAGTTTTCAGGTCATTACTCCTTTGGCACGACACTGCGAGTTCTCATTGCGGTTCCTTGGGCCGCGATAGATGCTGATGGAGGGCACAGCATTTCTAGAATCGGGAAGCTCTTATAAGTGATTAGTGGGCTAAATGCCGGCCAAAGCAGCTATTGAGTGATTGGCCATACCAAATTACTACATGCGGTGGTACTTGTACTTCCCGTTGTCACAGAGGCGGCGGTCCTGCATGGGCCATGCTGGACACGACATGCTGGAGTGGAGCCGAGCGAGTCATTCTTCCAATTCCGAGAGAATTCCGAGAGTTTCACCGTTGTCGGACCATGTTTGGTGCCATCTCTCAAGCTACTGTAGGGCTAGATGCGTAAAATGTGGCCTTGCCTGTGACGAAGGTATTTATGAGGTCTATCGTCTTGTCCTCCACGGTTTAATTTTTTTTTGCTTTTCCTCAAGAATGATATATTTTTTGCAATGAGTGGTCATCAGTGTGCTCGATCTAATCACTGATTTGACCAATTTAACCCAAAACGCCAAGCCAACAGTGGTCGAGGCCGGCCCCCGCGGCCGAAGCGTCGTACACGGCTCCGGGGTCCGGACCCCCAACTTCAACTGAACTTGTACTGGGCCAGTTGCTGTACCGCTGTATCCGACTGTCTGCACTGCCTCAGTTCCACTCACTGGCAGGCAACCGATGGTACATGCAGCATTTATTCCCCAAAGAATCAAACGAGCCTAGAGGATGCCCAGGCTAGCGGAATCTTTCTCGCATGCTTGTCTGCCTGTGGTCTTGTGGGTCTTCGGTACCCGACAAGCAGCCTGGTGAGATCTTTCCTCCCCCAATACAGTACGTCCGAGTCACTCGCACCACTAATACCTTTCTATCTTCCGATTCTAGAACGTGAGGACGCCGCTGAGGTGAGCCCACACCGATGCAGCACCTGGCAGAATAAATTGAATGATATTAGTTTCTGGCGAGATTACGCAAAGGTTAATTAAACAACAATTAGCAGCTGAGACCCGCGGCCTAGCAGAGGTTGGCCACTCTTATATAAAAATATCATCGTTTCTCGACTACTCACCCACAGTGACCCCAGCCTCATTGAACCCGGGCTCTTAGCTGAGTTCACCACTAATAAGATGTATCTATCCACTACGCTCGTTATCGCCACACTCTCCTTTTTCGCTGAGGCGACGCTGACCCCACGTTCTGGAGTCGCTATACCCATCACCAAGCGTATGCAAGTACGCGATGCCGACGGTGTTGCCAATGTTCCGAGGCTTCGAGGCAGCGCCCGTCACAGCCTCGCGTTCGTATTCTGTACCGTTTCTGTATAACGGACCACTTCTAATAATCGCTCTGTGTCTAGAAAAATTAGTCACGGGTTCCAGGCCTATGAGAGGAACTTCGGCGCCAGTCATCCCTCTGCTCCCAATTTGAAACGTGCCGAGTTGGAGAAGCGTGCTAGTAGTATTGGAAGCGAATTGCTGACTGCTTACGAGAGCAGCTACTGGTATGGCACTATATCTGTCGGCACTCCTCCCAAGAATTTCACGGGTGAGTCGTCACTCCTTACGTTGTATCTTTCAATTTTGGGTGAACTGAACATTGCACAGTGGACTTCGACACGGGGAGCGCCCCCATGTTTATTCCCGGCATAAATTGCGACAGTTCTTGCAAAGGGCATGCACTGTATGATCCCGCGAAAAGTTCCACAGCACAGAATCTTAAGAAGACATTTGAAATGCAATACGGTAACGGTACCGACGTCGTCGACGGCTCGCTATATACAGACGATGTCACTATTGCTGGTTATACGGTCAGCTTGTAGACTTTAGCCACGTTATCGGGCCATTAACCTGTTCCTTGCTTAGGCCAATAGCCAGACACTCGGCGTTGCCACTCATTATGCGGGCAACTTCCAATCCGATGAATTCCTTCCAGACGGTCTTATCGGCTTAGCATTCCCGAGCATCTCGTCTTACAACGCCACTCCTGTCTTCCTGACCCTTGCCGCTCAGGGTTCCTTACCTACCAATACCTTTGGGTTCTACCTCGCCACTGAAGGCTCAGAGCTGTTCCTTGGCGGAACTAACGACAAACTTCACGACGGCGACTTCACTTATGTTCCTGTCACCAGAGAGGTATGGTTGTGTATAATCCCCCCCTCAATTCGATGTTAATAACCATACTTTCAGGCCTACTGGGAAACCAATGTAGATGCTCTATACGTCAATGGGCGGAAGATTGCTGGTGTCAGAGATTCGATTATTGACACTGGTACTACCATGGTCCTCGGTGACAACAAAACTGTGACCGCAATTTACGACCATATCCCCGGCTCCAAGCCTGCTCCTGCTGACGTCGGTACCGGATTCTTCATCGGTATGGAAACAGACAGCTCTCCTTGGTCTGCAGAAAGACTAGATTGACTCGCTTTGTCCCAGTTCCCTGTTCATTCAACGCCACAATCACACTCCAGTTTGGTGGTGCCAAGTTCGTGATTGAGCCCAAAACTTTTAATCTTGGTTCCGTGTCTCAAGACTCAACCGATTGCGTTGGCGGTTTCGGAATAATCGACGATAGTTTTCGTGAGCACTTTGTTTGATCTCTGTTCTTTGTCTCATAGACGATAGCGTTCTGGGTTATCGGGGACGTTTTCCTACAAAACGTATACACGGAGTTCGACGTCGGCAATAAGCGGATTGGCTTCGCTAACTTGAATATTGAGAACTAGTGAAAGCTTCTATTGGCCAAACCCACATAGCAATTGTGGTTGTGGTATATACCCAAGTCCCTGTGCAGTGTAGTAAATGTTATCGCCCTCTCACGCTCTCTCTTAAAGTCCTCCGTAACTACTACTCATTGGTCTTGCTTTTGATACAACACTGCGAGTCGGGAAACTGATATGCTTCCAGTGGCCTCCGTACCGTCCAAAGTGGGTATTGTTAGGTCACACTAACCCATGAAGCAGCGACTGCACAAGGACTAGCGCTAGAAGCAAAGTATTTTCCTGTAGTAAATCCAAGCAAGTCTTCCGATTCTGAGAGTTTCACTGCCGTTGGAGCGTTTTCGTCTTCGTGTCTCAGACTACTAGGTGGGCAACGTCTGCCGGGTGTGCGACCCACAGAGCCGTGGCTTCGGCGAAGACGTTGCCGGGTAAGGTTTTTGAAGATTGCAGTGCAGTCGAACGCACGGTAGCTCAGAAAAGCGCAGAATCTGGAGGCGCAGTGATGATTCCGAGCACTACCTGACATGTACTATGTACGTGCGAATGAGTCCGTTGCAAGCTCACTACCTCACTTGCGACATGACAACGTCACCTTACTTACTTGCTTACTTATCCTTACTTATCAGTCACTCACATTCCAAACCCCCTCATAACTGGTATGAGATGCCTCAGGATGCTCGTGTCTATCATCACTTTCTTTCCCTTTATCTACCACCTTCCCCTTCACTGCATACCAGAGATCTCTTTCCATCCTTCAACAAATATACTTGGTTCTCGTTCTGTCATAGTCTGATTCAGTATTATCCGACTCACATCGTGTTTCCATCCGTCAAAGTGCTGGTAAGAATCAGTCTAGTTCTTCCCCGAGGCGTCGCCCTGTAAATATTAGACAGTAAATAGCAGTGGTCGGCCTTTGCAGGCGCCGATGGGACCCAGGGGCCAAGAACCCATTATGACATCCTAAACCCTGCTCGGTTTTTCGAAAACCGCCACCTCACTTTAATTTTTCTCTCTTATGGAAGTCATAGAGGCCTTTAGCTCAGACGCGTTACAAACGAATTTAGATACTGCGGACGAGCTCTGAGCATCGTTGCAATCACAGAACGTGTAATGCACGGCAATTTAAAAGCACACAACTGCCTAGTACCTACCGCGTAGTCACGACCTGCCATCTCATCTCGATTCTTGCACTTTGATGAACGCTCTGAGGTTGACAATGCCGCGCGAACCACACGTGAGCTTGCACAATGAAGGCCTCATCCAACTTGAAGCTTGAAGGCTCATCGAAGGTCATGATGTCGGGTGAATGTCGCAGATGAGGTCCTTAAAAGACCTGTTGACGAACCTTCTCGGCTCATCGATGCTGCGGTCTGCAGGTGTTGCGTCGGTGAATGCTGCTGCGCTACCTTCGCTCAGGTTTTTGGTGTTCTAAACATATAGATTTCTATGTGCCGCAGGGAAAATAACCCACTACGCCCGCCTTCGCTTTTCATTCCCGCTCTGGGTATCGAGGGAACCAAAACCGAAATGATGACATATAAAATATTATTAGCTAAATATTCTAGGCCTACATAAAAGGCATCAACGACGAGACCATTACAGGCTTAGTGACGCTCTAAGTCACAGGATTCGGAGAGCTAGTCACCGCGGGCAGAGACTTCCCCGTCACGGCCGAATAACTTGTTGGCGAAACGCTTGCGGGGAGGGAGAGAGTGGTCAGGACTGGAAGGGAAACCATAACTATACTCGTCACGGGTGTTCAGCTCGTAAGGGGGTTCTATGGTAACCCTGTCACGGTTGTTCAGCTGGGAAGGGGGCACACCAGTAACGTCGTCACGGTTGTTCAGCTGGGAAGGGGGTACACCGGTAACGTCGTCGCGATTGTTCAGCTGGGAAGGGGGTACACCAGTAACATCGTCGCGATTGTTCAGCTGGGAAGGGGGTACACCAGTAACATCGTCACGGTTGTTCAGCTGGGAAGGGGGTACACCGGTAACGTTGTCACGGTTGTTCAGCTGGGAAGGGGGCACACCAGTAACGTCGTCGCGGTTGTTCAACTGGGAAGGGGGTACACCGGTAACGTCGTCACGGTTGTTCAACTGGGAAGGGGGTACACCGGTAACGTCGTCGCGATTGTTCAGCTGGGAAGGGGGTACACCAGTAATATCGTCACGGTTGTTCAGCTGGGAAGGGGGTACACCAGTAACATCGTCACGGTTGTTCAGCTGGGAAGGGGGTACACCGGTAACGTTGTCACGGTTGTTCAGCTGGGAAGGGGGCACACCAGTAACGTCGTCGCGGTTGTTCAACTGGGAAGGGGGTACACCGGTAACGTCGTCGCGGTTGTTCAACTGGGAAGGGGGTACACCGGTAACGTCGTCGCGGTTGTTCAACTGGGAAGGGGGTACACCAGTAACGTCGTCGCGGTTGTTCAGCTGGGAAGGGGGTACACCAGTAACGTCGTCGCGGTTGTTCAACTGGGAAGGGGGTACACCGGTAACGTCGTCGCGGTTGTTCAGCTGGGAAGGGGGTACACCAGTAACGTCGTCACGCTTGCGGGGATAGCGGACAGGGTCGTGTTCCCAAGAGAGTGCACCAGTATCACCACCATTACGGCCTATTAGCTTGCCGGCGCCGAGGTCGGGGCCGAGACCGCGTCTGTAAAGTGCGGTATTAGCGAGGGAAGCGTCACGAGCAATGTCATGGGAGGTATAGCATGCGTAGATTTAAGAGAGGCAACAACGTACACAACGGGGGCAGAGAGGGCATGGGCGGTAGTAGCGGCGAGGACAACGATGGCAATGCAGGAAGCGCGCATTTTGTTATAATTTGGTGTGCGGTTCTGCGTGAACGGAAGCTTTCGGAGAGGGATCAAAGTCGGCTGGGAGTTGAATAAAGAGGATTCTGGATGCATGCACATTAGCACGTTCACGATGGGACACGTCATGGATGTGCTCACCAAATAGTAAGAATACGAGAGTGAACAAGAGCTAATGCAAGAGTTAAAGAATCCTGCATCGAAAGGACGCTGCTTAAATAGCCACAACGGTCGCTGAGTTGAGACACCTACTCACGTTTTTTGGCACGATGCGCGACGCTTCAAACAGCATATTGAATACCGGTCAAACCCTACAACAAAAGCCGCGGATCGCGATACACTGTAGTTTGCTCTCACAACGCCTGAGTCCGGCTGGGCTTAGTACGTGAACTCGAGACTGACGGGTCAGTTACTGACCAAATTTTCTCACGTCCTAGTGATATCGGCACTAGGAAAGTCTGCTTGCCAGTGGGTAGGGCTAGTTCGATACCATTTTGATGGCACAGAACCCTAGCACTGTTCCTTGAACTTCCTTCGAATGATCCGAATCTACCTCTTCGTATTCTATTTATCTCCAACTGAGATAACTTGGGTCCACATCTATCCGAACATTAAGCATTGCAGACACCACACCCATAATCCGCGGAGTCAGGTCGGGAAGAGGAGACCTAATGGCTAAAGGAAGGGCTAGAGTGACATGCACGGCTGTTCAACTCCAGCAAACGGGGACGTGATCCTCCCGGGATCGAGTCGAGGCTCTGGTTGCGAGGTTCATCCATCGACCCTAGTGTGCCTTGAGTCGCCAAAAATAGGTCATAGGATGGATCACTGTACTATAGGTGCGACTTCAGTTGGTGGTTTGTTGTGCTCAGGGATGAATTACAAGGCGAAAATCGCTATCTCTGGCCCGGGCCCAAATATGGCAATTGCAACTACGCAAGAGGAAGGACAGTAATTGAGTTAAAATATACATAATACGTAATAATCCTCGCTCTTCGTTCCTCCTGCTATCATTGCATAGTACTGTGTAACTCTCGGTGTGATCTTGCCGTTGCATATCATGTACAAACGTTGACTATCTTACATTCAGCTGGTCTCACATCATCAGAGTTCTCGTTCTGTTCTGAACCGTAAACGGAATTCCAAGAATAGTCCATATATTTTCAGGAGTATATTTTGTACTTCCGAATGCTTCATAGCCTAATGAATAGGTGAATATTGCTGACTCGTTGCTAGTGACCGGTGACCGGTGACCAATAGTGTTGCGACATGTTCTGCAGCCCGTTTCGTCAGGATCCGAGTCTCTAAGCGACAGCGCATCGGTACGCGATACGATAGCGCAGCCAAACCTCGCAGCAGATGACTTATTCGGTGGTAATACAAGTGTTGTGCATACTCGAACCATCTAGATACGCTCGAGCAAATAGTGCAGTAGTACGCGATGAACGGTCAACACGACGCCGACAGCCAACAGTTAGCAGACCCTGCAAAGTCGCTCCAGAAGACATTCGGCGATCCCCCATTCGCGTGCGAGTCAAATTTCACACGAATCATCCATGTCTCTCCGCGTCGGCGCACGCACAGGGCCCACCCTCGCCGCTGTGCCGCGGGTAAAAGGAACAGGGTTTGCGGGTCGCATCGTACGCATGCGTATCACTGCAGTGACCGTGACCGTCGGCAGGCACACACCCGGTATCTCTGAATCCTCCTCGCCAGTGCCCGTGCTACCTGCCCTCGGGGGCCGGCACCGTCCACGAGTAAGTTATGCGAACGCGCCGGTCTCCATCTCGTACCCGAAGCCCAGCGGCACGCCTACCGTTTTTTTTTGGTTGCATACGGCAGAACGACAGTGCCGAATATGAGCGGTCTGCCAAGCTCGTCTGCTGTCTACTTCTTGCACAAGTGCGGGTCCGAGCCCGCGGGGATCTCCGTTCCAGCCATCGCGCAAAGTGTTGTGCCAGTCGACGGTGGTAGTCGATAGTCGGGTCGCGACTTTACTCGACTAAGACGGCGACTGTTGCTACAGTAAATCGAGAATGTTAGGCGACGACTAATGTCACGTGTACAGCAATTGTAAGTTTAGTCGTTTTTCTTCTTTCACTGTAAAAACAAAAAGGAAGTTACATTCATGAACCGAGGGATATTAAGGTGCCAAGCGAACGAATGTGTGGAAGGGCCGACACGTTGTAGCGATTCCCCAGAAAAGGGTTGGATGGTGAGCAGCATCAGTGGCAACGGTCTACGGGCCATGAGGCGACAGCTTATGCCCCGAAATTAGTAGGCTGGACGGCTGAGAGTGGGTGTCTTGGTGAACAATTTACTGTAATCATCCCAAATATATTTGTTACGACGACTCGGAGTCCAACTCGGGGTATCCGGGAAGCTAGGGCAGGCAGGTTTGTGCACGGCACATCTGAGCCGGTCCTCTTTAAAGCGTCAGGTATAGCCAGCACCGAAGGATGTGTGGCTCGCTATATGGCGGTGCAGTTTGACACGTTGACGACAGAGAGGTTAAGCCGGTTGAGTCACGTCGCCAATTCAAGTTCCAAACATGGTGGTGATGATTCTCACGAGGACAGCAAACTCGAATTCACAGAACACGTAACGTACAGTTACACATAACATGTTGTATCAATTCTCTCACCTACTCGGCGAATGCTCTCCGGTCGGCGATGCTGCGGAGCGCAATATTTGGGTCGTCGAGGAAACCATTGTCGACAGCATCTGAAAAGAAGGACCCCAAATCGTCGAAGAAGCCACGGGCATGAATGTCATCGATGAGGTTATCGCGCTCGAGAGAGCGAACGAGCTTGGACAACAGGTCGTCACCACGGCTGAGCTTCCGGCCAGAGTCGTCGCGCCGGGAGGTAGTAGTCTGTACGCCATCGCGGCTAGAAATCTTGGAGAGGACCTTGATAAACTTGTTGGCGGACGCTCTACGGTCTGCGATGCTGCGAAGTGCGATATTCGGATCGTCGAGGAAACCATTGTCGACAGCGCCTGAAAAGAATGACCCCAAATCATCGAAGAAGCTGCGGGCCTGAATGTCGTCGACAGGGCCGTCGCGCTTCAAGGAGCCAAGAGGTTCAGAATAATCTCGGGCGGAGACCGTGTCGCGGCCGAACACCTTGCCGGTGGACCGCTTGCCGTCCGTGTTGATGGGGCCGCGCAGGGTGGAGGCGCCATCGGGGTCGTCATTGCCGTCGCGCTTCAAGGAGTCAAGGGGTTCAGAGTAGTCCCGGGCGGAGACCGTGTCGCGGCCGAACACCTTGCCGGTGGACCGCTTGTCGGTCGTGTGGATGGGGCCGTGCAGGGTGGAGGGGTCGTTCTCAGTGTCACGGCCGAAGGGCTTGACGATCCTCGAGCGGGGGAGGATCGAGTCGGCGATCCCGCCATCGCGTTTGTACAGTGCGGCAATAACGTCCTCAGAGCGGAGGTTGAGGCTGTCCAGGAGATCCCGGATGTTGTTAACAGAGAGCTCGGGGTCGCGTGCACCAAGTGGGAAGGCGTCGCGGGCAACAACATCAGAGGTGCTGCGTGTGCTGAAATTACCGACAAAAATCAGCCGGTATTATAGGTTTCAAGAGGAGAAAAACGACGTACGCGAGGGGGGCAGAGAGGATAGGGACAACAGCGGAGGCGGCGAGGACAAGGGTGGCAGCGTGGAACGCGTACATTGCGTGAGAGAATTTCGAAGTGCACGGGTTTGCGTGAACAGAAAGAGAGCGATCGGTTGAAAGCTGAAAAAATGAGGTTTATTTGGGCTGCATTACACGTTAGCAAGTTCTACCAGGGAGTAGATGGGTCATGAATGTACTCACCAACCAGTGCCGGAGCAATAACACAAAAAGGGAGCAAGGGCTGGAGATTCTCGCATCACAATCGTGGCACTTAAATAAGCCCGTGCCCTACAGTTCGGACAGTCGTTGAGGTGAGGTCTCTCTCCCCTGTCTCCATTAACACAATGTACAACGTCTCCGACTGAATCTCTACGTGCAACAAAAGCCGCGGACTGAGACGCACGGCAGTTCACACTCACAATTCCCGAGCCGTCGGCCTGAAAATACTACTTCAAGATATAAACTCTGGCCCGGGTACAACTTGAAAGGGGACTCACTATAATTTCCGCACGTTCTGGCGTTATTTGGCACCAGAGAAGACCAGTTGAGAGGGTAGAGCCCTTACGTTCGCCTCGGAGGTAGCACCGGCTAGATAGCAATCACCCATCTGCGGGATAATCTTTTCGGGGATTAGCTATAATAACGATCCGTCTTCGGAATGGCTTGGCAAGTGGATCCTTGTTCTGTTTTGAGACGTCCCATCTGTGTTCTCGACGTCCTGACTCCTGAGGCTTGAGTAGCAATCTCGTCGCCAAAATGGTAACACTGAAATTTACCAAGGGGAACTCCCCAAACCCATAGGGCATAAGCACAATTTCAAGAACGGTACCTGGACCGGACAGAGCCTGAGCTATTAGCGCAGTCTGCGCGATTTTTTGTACGTGGTGCTGTGCTGTACTTCTGTAGAAAAGGTTCCGCAGTTAGCGTTCCTGGATAATTTGCGCAGGGATGAACCCCATACTTCGTAGACACGCGAGTGGTTGATAGTGAGTAGAACTTAGAGATTATCTAATATTTTGGATCTAATCAGGAGCCGAGTCTCCAAGCTACAGCGCCGCTTCACCATACTACACATGAGCGCAACCCATAGCATTCCGGTATCATCCACGTCCAATACGGTATAACCCATCCCCCCAGCTAAATACGCCCGATCAAATAGTACGCAACGAGCGCCAGAAAGACGACCGACACGGCACCGACCGGCCTTGCAAAGTCGCTCCAAAAGTCGTTCGGCAATTCCCCGCCTACAGGCGGGTCGAACCGCACGCTTACCGACCGCGTCTGCGCACGTGACGCGCTGGCGCCAACGCTTCCGTCTTCGCTCGACAGCGCCGCGGGCAGGATGAACAGCGTCTGGCGCGCCGCGTCGTACGTATACGCATCGCCGTCCGCGAGGCCCTCTACGATGAGCCTACGGCCACGCGAGAGCCGCGCCGGCACGAATATCTCCGTTTCGCGCGCGAGGAGCGGCGGGTGGCCCGTGAGCGGCGGCGCGTGCACGCTTGATAGGCTCTCGCGGTCCTCCTCGCCAGGGCCCGTGGAAGGTACAGCCCACGAGTACGTAAAAGCGCCGGTCGCAGGCTCGTACTCGAAGCGCAGGGGGATGCCGGCGGTCTTGGCAGCGTACGGCCGCACGACGGCGTCAAGTATGCGCGCGCCTGCGTCGAGCTCGTCCGCGTCCTGCGCGAGCGCGGATCCGAGCGCGCGGGAGTTGCTGAACCACGAGAAGTTCTCGCCGTTCCAGTCGTCGCCGCGCTTGTCGTCGTTGTCTGGGTTGTAGTTCCACAGGCTGTAGAGAAAGGAACAGATCAGAGAGAACTTTCTGGACTGGACTCGAGTAAGAACGCACGTGAAACCGACGTTGGCCCGCTCTAGGCCGGTGATCATCCCATCCATCATGCGCCACTGCCACGTCCAGTCGTCGCTCTTGAACGCAACACGCTTATTCATATCCATAGGCACTCCGCACTCCCCAATGACCACGGGTCTCTCGCCCAGTGAGCGGTATCCAGCTTCCACGAGGGAGCGTATCTGTGTGGCGAAGTTGTCCCGCGCGCCCTTTTGCCCCCAGTGGAACGTCTTGATCGGGTTCGCGCCCTGTCGACATCTCAACATATTGTGGCGAAAATGGAATAGAAAGGGCGTACGCGTGCAAGTGCTTGGACATTTACAGAAAACTCGCCATGCGCCTTGTCAAATAGCACGCGAAGGTCGTACCTGAATAGTTCTCAAGTAAGAAATAGGACCAGGGGAAAGGAAGCGTTACCGACCAGTGGGGAGCAAATACCATATTTGGTACTTGATGTTCTGATGTCCACGAGGGCGGGCAAAACTGGTGGTGGTCGGTCGTGAGCAAGCGGCGAAAAGGGAGACATAAGAGACCACCGCCGCACCTCGTTAGGTATTGGCTCTACGAAGAACACTTTTTCGTGACCTCGTCCGTTGGCTACTGCGCCACGCACCCGTGCGGTCCACCGCTTTAAGAACGGATAATAGAAATCCGTATACCAATCGACCTGCGCCACCATCAGTTGCCTCTACCATCAGCCGATAAGGATAAATGCGTACCTTGCGGCCCGTCACGGGGTCATTCACGAAGTAGCTCTCGACGAGCACCGCACCGGCCTTTTTCTCGCCGTCCCACTCCCACACGCCATGCATCTCCCACAGGTCCCGGCCGCCCGTCGGTCCGTCCTCACGCCAGGCCTTGCGACCATGAGGGTTGAGGAGCGTTCGGCCAGTGCGCCTTGTGGGCATCGGGAAGGATCGCGTCCAGCGGTCTACATTGGTCGGATGGCCCGCGCCCAGGAGGAAAGACTGGAATGCGGAGGCTGAGACGAGTGGGTCGGGTAAGTGTGGGCCTAGGTTGACTAGGTCGCAGGATGGGTGTACGCACGGACGTTACCCAAGTGGAGATCAGTGTTGTAGTCGAAGGCGTGTAATGAGGGAAGGTCGACATATCCGCGATGGGGTTCGTTCATCATCTATGCGCATATAGTAACCCATGAAATTGGCGTGAGGAAAGTGGGGCAAATCATCGGGGAGGCGAGAGGGGGCGACGCACCTCGAAACCGAGCACTCCATCAAGATCGCCGACGGCGCGGGCGACCGCCTCCCACATGTTCAAAAACGCGTCTTGCAAGAAGTGCTGTACCGGCACACCATCGCGCACGCGGAGCTTCGGCGCGAACGTGTCGCCGGCCCAGAAACACGTCCTGCAGGAGAGCGAGCGGGCCCGGCATCGGCGACAATTTAACCGACAAGCGAAGAGGAGGAAAAACTCACGCCATCGTCGCGGCTGCGAGCTTCTGGTATCCGCACGGCCACAACCCGCGCTCGGCTTCTGTGTGGCCACCTCCACACACGCCGCGCAGCCATGCCGCGCCACTCTCCTCGAGCGCACGGAGATCGAAGCCCACGTGCTCAAGCGTCCACGCGGGTGCGCCGGACCCGCCGGCGTAGCGCGACCAGACGTCTTGGTGTAGAGCGACGAAAGCCGTGAGGCCGTACTGGGGTAATAACGAGAGAACCGAACGGAGGTATGAAAGGTAGGATGTATCGTATATGCCACTATATGCGTCGATTTAGCGCACGCGTTAGCGAGCAAGCAGGTAAACAAGACATACGGGCCTTCGTGTTCGACGGCCTCCCAGGTGACGAGAAAACGGACTTCATTAATGAAGGTCGAATAGGGATTAAATATGGATAGAGAGTGTGGCATGAAGAGATAAACGACGCACCAAATGTGAGACCCCAGCGCCGAAGCCGCGCAAGGTGTTGCGGGGCCTCTTCAAGCGGGAACGGGCGGCCAACAAACGTTACTGTCTCAGCACCTGCAGGAAACGCGGTGTGGTCACCGTTGACAGGGCTGTGGGTAGTAACCGAACGTCAGACGCGTGTGCAAAAGGGTACAACGAACAACGCACGTCTTGCAGTTCCCTGAGAGGTTTACCCCTCGGAGGTTACACACGCGGCCATATCCATCGATAAAATGCCTGCCGTGAGTGCGGATTCCACCGGTTGTATCCCGGGACCAGTCATGAGCGTAGGACGAGCTAGAGCCCACGGTATATGCAGGGTCTGCGGAAGGGTGGTTGACAACCTGGAGGTTGACTGTCAGACACGAACGAAAGGTGGAGTGGTATGGTTACGAACCTCGGGGGTGCCGACCGATGATGCATTAGAGTCTATAGGAGAAGTTGGTGTCGAAATGCTCGACGGAAAGGTCGCATCCGAAGTTGCTGTCTGCGGTCTTGATGGTGGTAAAACTTGAGATTGTTCCGAGCCGACGAAAATAAAAGATGAATCGATGGACAAGCTTGACATTGTGCTAGGGAATCTGAGACGTCTAGCTATCGAGTTTGATGTGATGTGAGGAAAGAAAGAAAGACGCGGAAACGTTGGGCGCTCCTTGTAAAGTGCCGTGGCCCTGCATGATCGCGTCCCTTTTTGTACAACAGTACTGCATCGATATCATCGTCTCACTCCCGTCCGGAAAAAAGACATGCAAGTAGTTGCTTTCAACCTCTAGGGTCCATTGGTCCCGCACACACTCTCAAGAGTCGACCTCTCACCCGACTGCTGCTCGTTGTGCGACTATTATCTCATAAGAGTATCTTCCAACCGTGCGAAAGTAGACACAGAACTGCGCAGCATCTGACGAAGAGGTTGGCACAACCCGGAATGTGGGCGCGGCCGTGACCTCGACTGACTCGGACGTCGCGGGAAAACAGATGGCCAGCGCTTCAGCCCCCTACGTAAAGTACGCCCATCGTGACGGTGACGAGCACTTGGCTCGTTTTCTTTCACCGTGGGCGAATGGTACAGTGAGGGAGTTAGTTTCCCTGCAGCATCACAAGACAATCATTTACTGGTCAATTGTCACGATAGCTTGAGTTAAGGGAGGGATGGTACTACTACTCAGGCTTTAGGGGACATCCAAATTGTCCCTGGATGCCAGCGCTTGGGCACCTCATGCATCATGCATCATAGGTCGAGTCATGACTTGCCTCGTGGCCTCACATATGTGATGGATCAAGACTGGCAACACTCAGCAGATGTCGTAATTTATTGTCCCTCTCTCTCCCACTGCCCACTTGTCCGCGTATCCCATACCACCTAGTATTCATTCAGACGTGCCCTACATGATACCCAGCGGCCCCCCAACTGAAAAAGAGATATTGACCATCGCGAAGCGCACAACTGACATCATCGAAAACCATATCACGTCGAATGTCTGCCTCTTTGGCAGCGCCGCCTCTTATCTCTGGGCTGACATTGGCCGTATTCCCAAAGTGCGTGCTCTTTCGTCAGTCCTATCCCTATTTCACGACCCAAACGTCCCACATAGGATGTCGACATCGTCCTGTGGGATGAATACGAACATCTCGACCCCGAGGACGTCAAACAATGGATTATCGAAGCGGACGATCGATACTATCTCGAACCTTCCAAACGACCTGGGGCGACTTACGAGATTCTCTACTGCCGCCTCCCCGGCTGGATGACCGACCCGGACAAGCGCCGCGTCAAGGTCGACATACTCGTGCCGCCCGGTGGCGACCTTGGGCTCCCCGAGTCGTATGAGCACGTCCCGATCCGTGGCATCCCCGTTATGCCACTCTTTGAGTTGCTCGTCATGAAGACGCAGGGCTGGTGGGACCATCACACTTCGTATCGCAATGACTTCCGCGCCAAAGTGCCGGCAGATGTAACTGACATAGACGCTCTCCTTGATTGCGCCATGGAGGAGGAGGTCTCCTATCAAGACGAGAGCGAATCGTTCAGACACTCAGACGAGTTCATGGACTACGCGCTCTTCCTCGCGCGCATGTTTGCGAATAAGCACGGTCGGCGTTGGAAATGGAGGCGCCTTGGATTTGCGTTGTGAACCATGAAGGAGAACCAAGTTCGCCTTACTGTAAGATAGGTTCGTTTTTCTACGCACGGCCTCGCTCAGACCCTCTTCTTATCTTCTATGTCGACTCAGGCATACTTCACCAACGATTTTTCTTGTATAAAGACTGAGATCAGGAATCTCTCTCCTACTGTGTCGTTCGTCTTCTCCGTGGTCAACCGCAGCTGTACTTTATACAACTTGTATTAGACACCTCGTAGGCTACGATCTGTTGTTACTCTTGAAAATCACTTCGTGCCTTTGCAATAGGCTGGACCGGAAAGATGGTGGGTTCCCGTGAACGACGCACGTATATAAAGAAACACCAGTGAACTAAGTCCAGACCCCACTAAACTTTACCCCTTCAGTTCGTCCGCGGAATGCGAAACCTGAGACCACCACCGAATAACGATATGCATCAGCGCCAGGGTCTCATCTGTGGTACAAGCGAAGATTCCGGTGGTGCTGTACTCGCCGTGGAGCGGCGGATCGCACCTTGACTGAGGACGATGCTCACGTTGTACATGCCCGTGCGGCGCTCGGCGTGGAGGCTATTGCCACCGAGAGCTATCACCGGCACGCCGAGGAGGCCCACCGCCGCGCGCAGGGCCGCAGGCTAGCGCGATCGCATCAAGCGTCCCTGTATTGCGTGGGTGCGGTCATACGGTACTACGGGAGACCACTTTACGAAAAATTCCGTAACTGGCCACTCTAGATTTACGGACTACAGGCAAGCGATTGTACCAAGAAGGATTGTACAGCATCAAGAGTGCGTAGGGGTCGCCGATCGAGGGCTCGTGCTAGGGACGCGAAAGTGCACGGGATACCTAACGACTACCAGAGACAACATGGGACCAGACTATCTTCTGCTTGGCACTGTAGAACGTTCAAGAGAACGCATCAAGGAACGCAAGGTAGAACGAGATAAGTTATCGTGTGACTCCGAGTGAATGAGTTGGATCTGGAGATGCTAGTTACAGATTCAGTATTGTATAACGGGACGCCGAGTCAACGCCAAGCCACCCAGAAATGTATTGAGCTTGGTGTTGGTTGTTACAAGGCCCAATCAGAACACCCCATATTTTCTCATCACATGACCTCACATACTCACGCGAGTCACGAATTAATATTATTACATAATCCCGGACTGGCGGGACGGGCAAAAGTTGAACTCAGTTGCTCGATCTCGACTTTGGGACAGTTTTAAATAGTTTGTAGCCTTCGTGACGACCCCAGCTTTCTTCTCCCAGAACAGCTGAGGTTTGTAGTACATTCGTCCCATGCCTCTTCATACCGCACTGATAGTGTGTGTGTTTAGTTTCGTTCTACAGCGCTTGTAACAACATCTCCTGTTCCATCCCCGAAATCCATTACGAGACATGTGGCCCAGAGGTCCCCCAAATGAAAAGGAGATATTGAAAATAGCCCGCCGCACCACCGACATCATCCGGCTCCATGTCACTTCGAATGTCTGCCTCTTTGGCAGTGCGGCTGTCTATCTCTGGACTGACACTGACCGAGTCCCTAACGTTGCGTCCGCCCGCCTTCTTGTCCCTACCAAATACCTTTAACTGCCCACGCAGGATGTCGACATCGTTGTTCGCTACGACGGAGACGCGACTTCCGCTCCGGAAATGATCAAAAAAGCCATTGTCAACGCGGATGGCCGATACTTCCTCAAGCCTTCCAAACAGCGCAATGCGACGTACGAGATCCTCTTCTGCCGCCTCCCCGGATGGCGTTCCCATCGCCGCTGCGTCAAGGTCGACATCCTCGTGCCGCCGAAGCTCAATATTCCCAAGATCGACTCGTCAGAGACGCCGACAATCAATCGTATCCCCGTCATGCCGCTCTTCGACCTCCTCGTCATGAAGACGCAGGGCTGGTGGGACCACCGCACTTCGCCCCGCAAGGACTTCCAAGCAAAGGAGGAGGGAGACGTGGAGGACGTATTTGCTCTCCTCGATCGCGCTGTACAGGAAGAGGTTTCGTATCAGGACGAGAGCGGAGCGTTCAGACACTCGTACGAGTTCATGGACTACGCCCTCGTCCTTGCGCGCAGGTTTGTGCGTAAGAACGGTCGGCGCGGGAAATGGAGGGCCATTGGGTTCCCGTTGTGAGCCATGAAGAATGTCTGGCTACACACGAGCCAGTATGCTAGTTGGGGTACCAACTTCGCTTTTCGACGCACGGCCTCGTCTGGACGACACCTCTTCTCACTCATGTTCTAAGTTACGTGTATCTGCTCCACCAGTGGCGTCTCCTGTATGGAGACAGAGATCATCAGCCATGTACTTTACCGTTCATTTCCATGATAATCATCTGCGATAATCAACCATGGCTGTACCTCCGTAGTAGGCAATCCGCCAGCTGACAAATGTCTGTGTACTGTATTGGGTTCACTTGAATCACTCAGAGTGTCCACAGTCTTCATAGTTAACCGCACGACTCAAGATAAATCATACCGTATCCACCCGTAGGGCCGTAACAACAGGCCTTCTCAATCAATTTCCTCCGATCAAAATCTCTCATCCAGCAAGGTCGGGGGCGATGAAATCGAACCCTAACTATATGATTAGCGTGTGAAAGTCGTTTAAATTACTGTACTCCTGTGTCACGGTAACCACGACCGTACCTTCCATTCACACATGACCGCATTATGAAGGGTGCGGTCTTGGTAGACCGGTGTTCACTTCCTCTATGTAGTGCTGGCGTTGCTACGACCTCGAAGGTTCTACATCACTTACGACGACCTCAACCTCATTCAGGGACTACGGTCTTGGATCACCTCGAATGAGTAAAGGCAGGCTGGGTGCCGGAAGCTTCTCACGTTGAAAAACTAGCACAAGCACCTAGGTATGTGGTCGCCGGTCGATTGACACATCCACGGCAGGACTCGGAGATCACCACTCCCACAGCCCCTTGTATGGACTGAAAACAGTAAAGTCGTCCTGTATTTTGGGAACACTGACACAAATGCCGCTAGTGCGTCTTCGTTATCTCTCTGCGTAGCATTATAGGATAGTCAAACCAACCCAGACTCGCTGTGCAAGTTCGAGCAATCTCGAAAGTGCAAGCACAAAGACTCGGATACGATACCAAAAACACGCGGAAGAAACGCCGAAACTTCTGGGAACTCCTCGCTCCCTAGAGGGCGGTGCTTCTACATCATCAACATCATGATACCAACAATCTGAGAACTCATCATCCTCGAGGGTGCGACGCTTCTACATCACCGGCATGCTAAATCTAGTCAATGGATGGCAGCTAATAACTCCTTATGCCATCTTCCGCAATTTGAACCGCTCTTGATCCCGTCAAACCTTTTTTCAGGCCCTGTATTATTGCGGGGAAGGACCAAATCCTTGAATACCTAAAGCCACCAAGGCCCACGATTAGCTGTGGCTCACTTGGTTTGCCAGTTCCCTCTTCCGCCTTGCGTTACTTCGTCAATCATGAGCCAAACCGTGACGGCGTCTTCCACCCCCTTCTCCACGACCACATCCAGTAGTACAGTGCAGACGAGCAGCTCGGCTGGTCCGGCTTTTCAATTTTCAAGCATAAGTGAAATGTGTACGTGCACAATCGCCGAGGTTCGGTGGACATACACTGGTCCTTCAGCACCGATGTCTTTCAATATCACGAATGTGAACGTCTTCCAGCAGGCCCCGTTGGCCAGCTCGGTCACGAGCACCGTACAGTCGACCACGAGTGGACTCAACGTCTACGGACTTCCAAGAGGCGTAAGCAGGCGTCAATACTCTGGCTACGGTGGCTCCTATTTCCCCCCAATCAATGAACAGCTCGCAACGCAGATGGACCCTCTTGTAGGCGTCTGGAGGTGGTCCTCTACTAATGTTCCCCAGGGCTGGTACAAAATACTAGCTACCGTCCAGGGTGTTCTTGAAGTCCCGTCTTCCCCGTTCTTCATTCGAAACGACACGAATGTCGACTGCGTCCGTCAATTTCTCCCCGTCTCTGCAAGTGCTTCCACCACGTCCGTAGTCCAAACACCAGCGACAACCGAAGCTACTACGACGGCGAAACCACTGGAATCAAACGCTACCTCGCACACCGGCGCCGTTGTCGGGGGTATTGTAGGCGGGGTTGCCGCCATGGTCCTCGCGATTGGTGCTATCGCCTTTGTTTGGCGTCACCGGAGACAACACCGTATGCGCAAAACCGGTATTTCTCCCTTCTCGAATGCGCTTATGAGGGCGAGCGCGGAAGAGGCAGTGACGCCATCCAACCCGACACATACGGACGCAACACCACTGGATCCACGGTCTCAGCAGCAACGGCCTTTCGATCCCGTCAGCATGCCGACCAGTCCTCTGGACCCTAGACTGTCTTCGTCGGGGCCACAGCTCCTCCAGTCCTCGCCATGTACGTTGCCCATCCCCGTCGGCCTGTCCAGCAAAGAGCTCGCGCGGCTGCGCTCAAGGGCAGTAGACGCCCAACTCACCTCCACCCCCGTGGAGTCAGCCTTGGGTAACCCTCGGCCCACTCCACTATCAATTGTCACCACCGGACAGGGTGAGGCGACACCACTGCCCGAAGATAGGACCCTTCAATTTGAAGTCGAGTACCTGCGGAGCGAGGTGCAACGACTTCATGCTCAAGAAACCCATGATGTGATGTCCGAAGCGCCTCCAAGTTATGGCCAGGCTAGGACTCAGAGTTCGTAGTCTCAAGTTCTCGGTTCTTGTCCCTGGACTTCCGCACTGCGTGTTGATCATATTCCATTTCTTTCGCTTACCTGACTGACTTGACCCATATCACCCTCTTGTTCTTGCGTACCTGTGGACTATCAGTGGTAATACATTCCTAGCACTGGTACTACCAGCTGTATCGAAACCTCTCCCTATCTCTTTACTGTCCTGTCTTACTCTTGTTCCTACTTGTCTCTTTCATCTCATCTCTAAACCTTTCACATTTTATGTCCATTGCACGGTGTGCACCCAGAGACATCCCGAGCGTGACAAGAGGGTGATATCATCTCAGCCTTTTCCAGTCATGGTCATAGCTTCGACAATTTGAGTATTCAATATTCAAGCTTTAATTTAGCACCGGATTCAAGTTCAGTTGCTGTGCCGATACTCCTCTGAACGACGGCTACTCCCACCGACACGTGAATGCGCTCCACGAGCCTTTTTTTGTAAAAAAAAAAAAAATCACCAACCAACCTTGAACAACACACGATCTCTTTATCATCTCCTAGATACTAACATCGGAACAGAATCTTCCGTCTTCCCTAAAGGAAGACACATCAAGCACGAAATTCTGCGGTATTCCCCGCCGCTTAACCTTTCAACGTTTAAGATTTGCGCCCCTTCGTGATGTTTAGATTCCTAAGTCGGCCCGTCTCGAGCTCATACACAAGCCCGTGCACCCACAAGTCCTTCTTTCCCTCCCACACCTTGCGGACTGGCTCCGAATTGGCAACATTTTTGACCTGAACGTGCACGTTCTCCTCGATTAGCCTCGTGAGAGGGTCAGAGGAGGCCTCCGAGCTGAGATTTCTGGCGAGCGAGATGAGTGGGGTAAGCCAGCGCTCGATCACCGGTTCGGCCTCCCCCGCCCCGGCGATGGTCTTGAGAGCCGCATCTGCACCACCACAGCGAGTGTGACCGACAACGAAGACTGCGTGAGACACGCAAGCGGCAAAGCGGGCCTGTCAGCCTAAACAGAGAGGGAGGGAGAGGAGAGGACGTACTGTGCTCGACATGGACATGCGCGACGGCATATGTGATCACCGCAAAGGCGTTGTCGTCATCGGGGTGAATCTGGCTGTACGTAAATCGCATGAGCGTCAATAGGGAAGTAGATGAAGGAAGGAATGCGTAACTTACTTGGCGATGTTGCGATGGACAAAGATGTCACCCGGACGCGAAGCAGTGATAACACTTTCAGGGACACGCGAGTCGGAACACCCGATCCAGAGCACCTGCGCGCGTGGGCACATAAATGGGGATACGACGACGATGAGCACGAGTTGGGATCGAGAAGCCAGAACGGCACCTTAGGGGTCTGGGGACCCTTGGCAGACTTCTTGAAAAACGTTGGGTCGGCAACTTTCACGGACTTCGCCCACCGGGAATGAGCAGAGAAGATTTTCGCGAGGGTAGCATCAGGTTCTTCGAGTTTTGGTACGGAAGCAACGACGGAAGCGAGGACGAAAGCAAGGGCAAAAGCAAGGGCAAAAGCCCAAGCAAAAGCCCGTTGGATTAGTTTCGCCAGGATAGGCAGAGCAGCAACGCGAAAACAGTGGTGAGTGTGTGGAAACCCAACGTCGAGCAGCACACTTAAGTCGGGCTTAAGGTACGGAAATAAGAACCCAATGTGGTTGGAAGGGAAATAGAAGAGATCAAAAGAGTCTATAGAATAGAAGCAGGACTCCGACTCCGAAGAAATAGTAAGTAGTAACAGCAGACTTCTTAAGTACGGCTGGGGACTCTCCTTGGAATGAAGAGTGAAGTTGCAGGTGATTGCTTGTAACTCGCAAGTGATTCTTGTGAGCCTTTCGTTGACTGACTTGCCTATTAAAATTCTTGCTGTCCGTCCAATATGATGGGGTCGGGTGCTTGGTCGGGTGGATGAAATGCTTGCTGTAGGAAAATCATTCACTTTCTTTAAAAGCGAGTAACTTACCTCCGAAGTATGGAATACAGGGAAAAAAATTGATTTCTCGGGCATTTCCAGTGTGACCATGGAGAATGTATCGTCAGGGGCAGTAACCGAACTGAGGCATAAACTTTGAGTTAGCTGCTCTCGGTCGCATCCCCGGTATTGTACTCTCGGTGCGTATGTTGCGTTGGCCCGGAAATAACCGTGAGAATGACATGGTTACCCATGCAGAATAGGGAGACGAGACGAGGATCCTTGTTCGCTTCACGGGCTTGCTTGACTTTCACGGTGAGGAGGTCCGGTTGTCTTTTTTTTTTTGGATCAATTTTTATTCCGGGATACATAACAGAGTTACAGACAGGTTGTAGAGAATTGGAGAGAAGTTATAGAATAGGAGAAACCGCTTGGGTGCCCAGCATACAGTCGCAAACGAGGCAGAAGTCAATATAGGCGGTGTTTAGCCGCATATTAGACAGTCACACGGAAATGAGACCATGAGGAAACCAAACCTCAGTGTGCACCTACCTAGTCGGATTCAGGGGGCACGGGTATAGGGGGAGGTCCGGTCGTCCTGAGTGAGCCTCTAGTCCGAGGCCCTGCATATCATTGATTATGTCGCGAGCTGTTGGCTCGCCGTCCACATTTTCCGTTTCACAATTCACCGTTGCACAGCCGGGAACAGTGGGAGCAGTGGGGGCAGACGTGGCGGATTTCTAAACGTAGTTGGAAGGGCGCGTAGCCTGTGGAGGCATTTACCGTACCATTTTGGGATATAGCCCGAAGTACAATCAGAGGCTAGACCCGTTATATATATTACCACGCATATTACCAGGATTCTCTCTGAACAATACCGAATACAGTAAAGTACTCCGAATTCTCAACCACTCGTATCCCCAATGTAAGAAGAGCTCACCGCTGCATCATGTCTTGACGTCGAGCATTGGCAGAAATTTGCAATACCCGAGCTTCCGGTTCAAAGCTGCGGTCCAGAGCTCGGACCCGGGACCCGGAGCACGTGCACGCACATATTAGTAAGTTCCCTCCTCGTCATCATCGCATTGTTTAACTATGAATGGTGATCTAGGTTTGGATCTAAACCTTACAGCTGGTGAGGAAACGATAGTTCTGTTTACTTTTGGAGCCGCTTTTGGAGCAGGACAAACAAGGAAATGATGGGGCCTTCTATCATGTGAGTGCTCATGAACCCGTCGCTCACCATGCTGCATGCTCCCACTCAATATAATCGAATTTTCAATCTTTTTATCCGAATTATGGAGCGACGTTCTGACTAGCAGCAGGCAGCATATATTGATTGGGACTTAGGGCCTTTCTGTATGCTATGGCTGACAACGACAACAACCCAAACTTCGACACAGCCTGATGACCACAAGCTGCTCTTTAGCAGCTTTATGGATGTGTCGGCGTGTCATTTTGTAAGGGAGATGTGCACCGGCAGACACTGGTAGTGACTCAGGCTCAAGACTTGCCAACTCGTCGGTGAGAGAATCACAGTAACAGCAATATGATATGCGTGACAGACTAGGCTCGGTCTCAGCTCGGCCCGTTATTTGCCCTGCTCCAAAAGTAAACAGATCAAGTTGTGGAGCATGAGTGCGTTTGGGTCTATCGCTTCCTCGCCGGCTGTAAGAATTTGACACTTGCCTACATCCATTGCAGCCGAAGAGAGCATTCACCTTTGAAGCTTCAGTACTTTACTACTGGAGTCACGTTCAGTCTGTATTAATACCTCTGAACAGAACAACTACCACGGCATCAGGGAAAACCTCCCATGCGAATGGGCGATACTGTGGCGGTAAATAAGCGAGATGCCCTCCTCCCACTGTTTTCCTCAAGCCTGTTTCGTGCCAGTGCCGATTTGAGAGCGCTTCGAGTCGCAAGTCAAGTCATGTTGCCTGTGTTACCCCCTTTCTTCTTGCGTGAATGTCAGGACCAACCGAAGGCACTTGCAATTAACCTCGTCAATTCGCAACTTCGGACAGCGTCGCTTCTTGTCTCGTCTCTGCTCTCACTTGTAATTCTCTTCTCACACCACTCCGGTGGACCAGACTTCCCCGCGCTTTGGCCAATTTTACACTTCAGTTCTGCATTCCCTCTGGTTTTGCAACCTCGCCTGGTCGCTCTCTGGACTCTACTGATCGGTTTCTCTTCTTACCAATATAAATGCTCCCTGTATCTATCCCTCGTTCTCTGCATCTTCCATCATTCCGCACCATCGTGTGCCCTTAGCGAGTTTAGAGCGACGCATCTCCGATCAAAGCGAACCCCTATGCAAAGTTACACACCGTGCGGTGGCCTGTACGACCAGTAGCGCGGCTTCACACATTCCTGCATTCCATACACCAAGGCAGCCCAGGACGTGAGCCGTCTTTCCTTGCCACTGTCGTCCTTGGTTTGATTAACCTCGCTGCAGGCTTAGCTCCTGGACCAGTGGAACAGGAATACTATCAGATACTGAAGCTCTTGAAGGTACAGTCTTCTTCCTCCCTTCTCGTTTCGCGGCACTTACGCCCAATTGAAGATGACGTGGCCGAGGAGATAATCGATGACTGGGCGTCCCCACCGTCCCCGCCTCCAGAAGACTGCTTCCTGAAGCACTCAAAGCTAGATGACCTCGTCGGGTTGGAGTTCACACTCGTCGCATACACGGCCCCACGGCCAAGTACCTACTACCGTGGACATAACAAGAGTGTGATCCAGCAGATCGAGATGATGGACCAAGCGTACCTCGAGCGCAAAAAGGCCGAGATGGCTGTAGTCATCGCCGTCGACGCCGCAGCGCAGAAGGCCGAGGAGCAGCGCATCTTCTTGGAAGCTGCTGCTGCGGCAGAGGCGCGGAATAAAGAGGAGAAGCAGAAGGCCGAGCATATCCGGTTGTTTACTGTTGTTTCTTTGCTTCAATAAAATTGATACTGGTGTGATAGTACCCCGATGATATCCGAAACATTATCTCTACAGTGTTATTGCACAATGTCAATACAGTATTGTACAATATCGCTACAATAGTTGTGGCAAAATATTTTTAATAATCTTGCTACTAGAACTGTCAAATTATCGCCAATTACCTCGAAAGGTTTTCCCTGATGGCCACCACCGAGACGTGAACACGCTCCAACTAGCTTTTTTTTTGAAAAAAAAATCTAGTCTTGTACAACACACGATCTCTTTACTTATCTTCTGGACATTAAAATCTAAACAGAACCTCTCCACCGCTTAACCTTTCCCCATTCAAGATTTGCGTCCCTTCGTGACGTTTAGATTCCTAAGTCGGCCCGTCTCGAGCTCATACACGAGCCCATGCACCCACAGGTCCTTTTGGCCCTCCCACACCTTGCGGACTGGCTCCGAATTGGCAACGTTTTCGACTTGAACGCGCACGCTCTCCTCGATTAGCCTCGTGAGAGGGTCAGAGGAGGCCTCCGAGCTGAGATTTCTGGCGAGCGAGATGAGTGGGGTAAGCCAGCGCTCGATCACCGGTTCGGTCTCCCCCTCCCCGGCGACGGCCTTGAGAGCCGCATCTGCACCACCGCAGCGAGTATGGCCGACGACGAGGACTGTGTGGGACACGCAAGCGGCAGAGCGGGGCTGTCAGTCTAAACAGAGAGGGAGGGAGAGGAGAGGACGCACTGTGCTCGACATGGACATGCGCGACGGCATATGTGATCACCGCAAGCGCGTTGTCGTCATCGGGGTGAATCTGGCTGTACGTAAATCGCATGAGCGTCAATAGGGAAGTAGATGAAGGAAGGAATGCGTAACTTACTTGGCGATGTTGCGATGGACAAAGATGTCACCTGGGCGCGAGGCAGTGATAACACTTTCGGGGACACGCGAGTCAGAACACCCGATCCAGAGAACCTGCGCGCGTGGGCACATAAAATGAGGATACGATGACGATGAGCACGAGTTGGGATCGAGAAGCCAGAACGGCACCTTAGGGGTCTGGGGGCCCTTGGCAGACTTCTTGAAAAAGGTTGGGTCGGAAACGTTCACGGACTTCGCCCACCGGGAATTAGCAGAGATGATTTTCGCGAGGGTAGCGTCAGGTTCTTTGAGGTTTGATTTAGAGACGAAGGCAATGATGGTAGCAAGGATTTCAGCAAGGGCGAAAGCAGGGGCAAGAGCCCAAGCAAAAGCCCGTCGGATTAGGTTCGCCAGGATAGGCAGAGTAGCAACGCGAAAACCGTGGTGAGTGTGTGGAGACCCAACGTCGAGCAACACACTTAAGTCGGGCTTAGACACGGAAATATATAAACCGAGTGTGATTGGAAGAAGGGAAGTAGAAGAGATCAAGAGAGTCTATGGAATGGAAGCGGGACTCCGAAGAAATAGTAAGTCGTAACAGCAGACGTCTTAAGTACGGCTGGGGACTCTCCATGGAATGACGAGTGAAGTCGCAGGTGATTGATTGTAAGTCGCAGGTGATTCTTGTGCGCCTTTCGTTGACTGACTTGCCTATTAAAATTCTTGCTGTCCGTCCAATATGATGGGGTCGGGTGCTTGGTCGGGTGGATGAACTTCATCCGATGAAGTGTTCGCTGTGGGAAAAGGTCATTCACTTTCCTTAAAAGCGAGTCCCTCCGAAGTATGGAACACAAGGAAAGGATTCGATTTCTCGGGCATTTCCAATGTGACCATGGAGAGTGTATCGTCAGTGGTAGTAATCGAACTATGGCATAAACTTCAAGTTAGCTGCTCTTGGTCGCATCACCGGTTTTGTTCTCTCGGCGCCTGTGTAGCGTTGGCTCGGAAATAACCGTGAGAATGACAAGGTCACCTAAGTCATACAGAATGGGGAGACGAAGCGACGATCCTTGTTCGCTTCATGGGCTTGCTCGACTTCCAGGTGAGGTCCGCTTGTCCTGAGCCTCTAGTTCGAGGCCCTGCATATCGTTGATCATGTGATTCATGTCGCGAGCTGTTGGTTCGCCGTCTACATTTTCCGCCCCACGTCAGGCAACCACCCAGAGGCCAGAGCCGCTTCCCGACTCACCATCGCCGCGTGACCCCATCTTCCAAACCCATTGCGTAGCTGTGGGAACAGTAGGTGCAGCGGGGGTAGGCGTGGCGAAATTCTAAAACGTAGTTGGAAGGTGTGTAACCTACTATGGAGGCATTTACCGTACCATTTTGGGATACAGCTCGGAAGTACAATCAGAGGCTAGACCCGTTATATCATTACAATTCTCTTTGAACAATGCCGAATACAGTAAAGGAGTCTACTATTCCGAGCACCCACCCACCCGCACCTCCAATGTAAAAGCCCACCGCTGCATCATATCTTGACGTCGAGCCATTGGCTGCAATCTGCATTGCACCCGAGCTTCCGGTCCAGAGCTGCGGTCTGTGAGCTCGGGCCCGGGACACGTGCACGCACATATTAGTAAGTTCCCTCCTCGTCATCATCGCACTGTTTAACTATGAATGATCTAGGCTGCGTCCATTGCAGCCGAAGAGAGCATTCAATTTTGAAGCTTCAGTACTTCAGTACGAGAGTCAAGTTCGGTCTGTACTGATACCTCTGAACAGAACGACTACCACCACCGAGACGTGAACGCGCTCCAACTAGCTTTTTTTTTTGAAAAAAAAAAACTAGCCTTGTACAACACACGATCTCTTTACTTATCTTCTGGACATCGAAACAGAACCGTCGATCATTCCCAAAGAGAAACACATCGAAGCCGACATTTTGCGGTGCTGCCCACCGCCTAACGTTTCCGCATTTAAGATTGGCGTCCCTTCGTGACATTGAGATCCCTAAGTGTGCCCGTCTCAAGCTCGTACACGAGCCCGTGCACCCACAGGTTCTTCTGGCCCTCCCACACCTTGCGGACGGGCTCCGAATTGGCAACGTTTTCGACCGAAACGCGCACGCTCTCTTCGACGAGCCTCGTGAGAGGGTCAGAGCAGGCCTCAGAGTTGAGCTTGCTGGCGAGCGAGATGAGCGGGGTAAGCCAGCGCTCGAGCACTGGTTCGACTGGTCCCAGCGTCCCGGCGACGGCCTTGAGAGCTGCATCGGCGCCACCGCAGCGAGTATGGCCGACGACGAGGACTGTGTGAGACACGCAAGCGGCGGTCAGCGTAAACAGGAAGAAAGCGGAGAGGAAAAAAAGGGCGCACTGTGCTCGACACCGACATGCGCGACGGCATACGTGATCGCCGCGAGCGCGCTGGCCTCATCGGGGTGAATCTGGCTGTACGTAAACCGTACGAGCGTCAGTAGGGACATCCAGAATGGCGATCGGGTGGTTAGATGAAAAGAAAGGAATGCGTGACTTACTTGGCGATGTTGCGATGGACGAAGATATCACCCGGGCGCGAGGCAGTGAGAACACTTTCGGGGACGCGCGAGTCGGAGCATCCGAGCCAAAGCACCTGTTCGTGGACACAGACACGAATGGGGATACGATGACGATGAGCACGAGTATGGACCAGAAAGTCAGAACGGCACCTTAGGGGTCTGGCCCTTGGCCGACTGCTTGAAAAAGTCTGGGTCGGCGGCATTCACGGCTTCCGCCCACTGGGCATTAGCAGAAAAGATTTTCGCGAGGGTAGCGTCCATGGGTGGGTTCGATTTGTGGTGATGGTGACGACGTGTGCTGAGGAAAGGTCCGTCGAGAATTGATAAAGGAGGGGCGGAAGCCCGTCGGATCGGGTTCGCCAAAAGAGGCAGAACGGCAACATGGAAACCGTGAGATACAACGGTCCTTGGCCGTGATCCCGTCCCTGACCGGTCTGACAATCTGGGTCTGCTGCTACTACTAGTAGTAGTGGCGCAGAGGACGGCCTTGACTGAGAGCGCTCGCGAGGGCATGTCGTGTTGATTCCTCCGACTTTTCGCAGTTCGACTCATCCTTCTCGATGCGGTACTGTACGGGCGGAAGATCGCGACAATGCGTGTTCGGCAAAAGTCTTCAATTCAAATGAAATTGACGACCCGCAATTCGGCGAACGCAAGTGCCGCACCAAACCTGTATCTGAGTTGCCCTGTAGAGGTCGGCACAGTAAACAAATAAACAAAGCTTACTGTAAGGAACTTAAAAGCAAGAGTTCTTGTTTGAGATTTTTCTTGGCCTGCCTGCCAAGGGTGTACAGTAGGTGTGGGAAGAAACTGTTTTTATTTACTGTAAGGTTTTCTGGAAGATAATAAATACTCCACAGTACAGCAACCAAATCGACGCATATCTTGTCGCATAGCCTATACACCTTTTCTTCTCTTGGTTCTGAACCTTGGTGTGCTGTACTGTACTTCTAAGAATAAGAACACAACGCGCTGACAGGAAAATGGGCTTGACATCAAGCTTGACATTGGCAGTTTTGTAATTGCGCTCGAGCTTGCGGTCCAGAGCTGCGGCCTCGGGCTCGGGCCCGGGACACGTGGACACACATATTAGTCACCCTTCGCTTGGTTCCTTGTCGTCTTCGCACGTTGGTCGTGCCAGTGATGGTTGCTCGGAAGCTTGGAAATACAAACCATGTTTCAGCATGCGGAGAAGACCAGCAACGGAGAAGCGCTATATTATTATTGCCGGTAAAGGCCTTGGAGGTACGTCAATCGACCTAACCTTCACATTTTACGGATGCCCAAATTGGTTGAATCCGACAACTCTAGCAGGCAAACTCTTGGCCAGAATAAAGTGTAACTCATAGGCATGCGGGCAAGTAACCGGGCTGTAGTACGCTGTACAAATCAGCGTTGCTACGAGGATTTAGACTGCAAGGACGATCAAACTGACAGACAGGTCGCTTTCCGGAGCGCCGAGTAATAGTTTTTCCAATAACTTGCGTCAGTTCGGACTCCTAGATAGTCTAAGGTTCTCTAATAGAATCCGACGCTCCCAGGTGGATCATTTGAAACACATTACCGGTCTAATTTTCCATGTGGCGAACATCTGTTCCTGACGCTCGTCTCTTTTTTTTATTGCTACGATATTCTTTTGTGTTGCAGAACACTCAAAAAGCAGTGCCGCCAAGCATGCCGCGGTGATATCGCCCCGGTCAGCGGCACCTTAATGAGGCAAGCCGCAACTGTCAACCCGATGTGCCTCTTGTTCATTTTTCATTTTTCATGGCGATCCCGACTCAGACATGACGCTCCCCATCAGATCCCCGCACTTTGTTCTTGGTCTTTACAAAGACTACCGCGACCTTGGGTGTGTTCACCCCTCACCACCCTTTCTTTTGCTATGGCACCGCAAAATCTTGACTCTGTATTGCACGCAGGTATGCTGTTCTTAGCAGCTTTCTTGCCGCATCCCCGATGATACTCTTACATGAACAGGGGTCAGGCTATTGGCAATCCTTTGTAGGTATTTTTATGTGCATGCCCATTTCTGCGCCGCTAATTCGTTCCATAGTCAACACCTTTCTTTTCGGGGTCATAAGCCAGCAGCTGTACGCGTACTCTTTGAGTGGTGAGTCCATATTCAGAGAAATGACGCCAAAAAAGCCTTACACTGCAGTAGGATTCAAGGACTCGATGCGCATTAAGTGGGTGTCACAATTATCCCCTTTAAAAGTTTAAATTCTCACTTTCCCAGGGTTTTTGTTGGCGTGCAGTACACCATAATTGCTTTCCAGGGTATAATGTAAGTTCTTGTTGCCATCTCCTAGCTCAGCACTCAATGTCTCGGGCTCTACATCTTGCTTTTATGGATGGTAGGCTTTGGCAGTTGGCATGGTGGCACTTGTAAGCTCGGAATCATTCCGGTGACGAAAACACGCTCAATGGCGGAATTTATAGCGTCGCCGACTACGGTGTCCCTAGAAATTTTAAAGGTCTGTGCCCCATCCTGCCTGTATACGTATGAGCCGTTATATCCCAGTCAAAGCTCGTACATGGCAGGTGCCCGTCGTCATTGGGTGCCAATGCGTCCTTGTTCTGTCAGCGAACATATTCCTCGCCGATCGGTCAGTTTCCAGTTGGTTGCTAAATAGTTCACTGATTGGTTCTTGGTTCACTTTCTTTTCCAGTGTCCATGCTTTGACAGGGTGCCGCATCAAGAGCAGTGTAATCATCGCGTTATCCATTGGTGCCTTTGGATTCGGCGTGGCTCTCACCATGCTCGCTTGGTTTGGTGGTTTGTCGTACGTGACTATCATACTTAGCTTCAGCGTCTGCTGACATCGGCCGAAGGCCCAATGGTACCTACACCCATCCAGAAATAATTATAGCGGCTTTTTGGCATGGGTTACAAGCCATCACTGGGTGCCTTATCGCTTGTACGCCACTTGCTTATTTGTGCTGTGAGGGAAACTTACACATCATTCACTAGACTTTCTTCTGCGGGCACTTATAAACTCCCGTAAAAAATCGGACGGTATCGTGTACTACCTCATCCGCAGGGTTTTCCAAATCGGATTCTTTGCCATGCTGTGGGCCGCCTTAGGACTAGTGGCATTCATCTTCTTCCCGAGGGTCTGCTCGCTTTTTGACATGACGTTGGGCTCTATATACACCCATGTGTGTGGTTTTTCTTTCCGCGAATTGTCCCTCTTTACAAGGGTTACCTGCAGGTCATATTCGATACGCTCCAGTCCGAGTCACGCATCGGATTGCGCGAGAACATAGCCGAACGCAGCCAGTGTGGCATGGCACTAACCGCACAGGTGCAGTATTTAGCTTGCTAGTACACTTCATTCCCCGCTAAAGCGCCACGACTCGCAGTCGCCCTCGCGTACCTTTGATACTAGTAGAAAAGGAGCATCAGTTTCTCCTGGAACTACCCACAGCAATGCTTCTGTCCTGTCGATGGCGAACCCGTGCCCAGGTTTGGAAACAACCCACCACTCAACTTACCGCACCTCCAAAGACAATGTCTCGGAGGTCGAGTGCGCACCAGTCGGACAACCGGGAGTCCACTATGAGTTCTCGTATGCACACTTTCTAGGCGAGGTCTGAGCTAGACTAGTGCCGGCCCTGAACGTTGGAGTAGACCCACAGGTTCTAACATCCATCGACGTCGCAACCTCCAGGGCACTCTTCGATGTCTACCTCCCATCAGCGGAACTTTCCGGTGCCAGTGAGGCCACGTCATATCCGGTTACGAGCACTTGTCCCTTTGTCATTTTATCCCCTCCCCATACTCGTGACGAGGCCCTCTACAGCCACCACCTCGTGTGAGGGGGGGAGTGTGTCGAAGAGACTAGATCCCGGTGATACGCTATAGCTCACTCATCGGAGAGGACGATATATAACGACACATTTGCGAGGACTTCGTTTTACGTTATTACAGTACCTATATCCTACAGTATGACCTATTACTTTTTGAGAGTTGAAGCGCAACGGAAACTTTTAGTGGACAGAACCATACTGTACCTCCAGTACTATACACGTCACAATTATAGCCTGTTCGATTTGATCATCCAGACTCTGCATCGTGCCGTGTTCGGGCTCGAGGACAAATAGTCGCCTCATCTCTGGACTCATGACGACACTTGTTCCGCAATATAGTATGACCGATAAAACCCGTGAATACTATTGGTAGAACACTTTATTGTCCACTGCTCGATCATCCTGGCTTTCGTTTGGACAATGGATTGGCGATTTCGACTTCATGTTGTGGGAAGAAACAACTGAATCTCAAGATCTCGTTAGGTTTACAAATACCAGGTCAAATGTGATACGAGAGAAGGTGAGATACAGGCTCGGTTGAACGCATGGTCCGGGAAAAAAAAAATATGGGCGTGTATTACAGGACGATCACAGCGGAAAGAAGGGTAGAAAGGTATACGCGTACTCTGTACCCTTGATTGCACGTCTAGACGCCCTATTTCACCGGGTTCACAGACAGCTTCGTTCGGGTTGTCGGTCCTCACGGTCCATATAGGAAACTTGGGGGCGATCCTCGTGATGTCCGATCGCGCACCGGGCGAGCGGAGTGAGGGAATACTCTAGCCATCCGTGGAAGCATCCGATTGCCGTCGGAGAAAATTTGAAGCCGAGGGTGATTCAGTATCTCCACGGTGGATAGAGATCGATCAAGTGTAGATCACCTATTGTTCTGAACGGACTCAGATAGGCCCAGGCCACACCGTTGAGGATCCTGAGGAGCCTTTGTAAAAATAGATCATTTCAAGCCACAGGTACGGATCAGTTCACACCTTCGCAGACAAGAGCAAGTCACCTCCACTTACGCTGGCAGGGATATGATATGATTGGACCAGGGATGACTACAATCTTTCCCAGGCCATGGAGTGATGGCTTCTATTGGCCGCGGCAGCAGTCTCTTTTGGAAATCTGGTAAGTTACATCAAACTAGTCCACCATCTTGTTAAAATATCTGCCTTCTTTGAGCGCTTTGCATTCGGCCTGGGTCTGTTTCGAATCAGACTGGAAGCCCGTCAGGTGGGCTTCTTTTTTTTTTTTAGAATAAAAAACATTATATTCTGGGGTAAGTCAGAGACTAAGAAGGACAAAGGATCAAGACCGGTCGTAGCCTCGGGACTCGTTGAGTGATTGGCGAGGAAAACCCGGGGAGAATGGGATATTCCTCGCGCTCGTCGTCAACAGCCATCATGCTATTTTGTAGTCAGTCGAAAGCGCACTGACGATGACGCAATGTTAAGATGGAGAAAGTCCAAGACAGTGTTCTGGACAAGTGCCGTTGACCACGTCGCGCGCGGTGAGTTTCGCGCGTGGTACGAAGGCTCCACATCTAGTGCGCCATACCTTCGCACGCATCCCAAGTTGAAGTGCGACGGAAAATCACCCAAGGGACGCCGTGACGCGGGAAAACGACGTAAGGTAAGAGGTGCGGTGTCGTGTTGTAGATGCGACTACCTTACAATAGCATGTACACTCTGTCCATCTATGCCTATGCACGTCGTGTGAGGACAGTACATGCAACGTCACAGAACGCGCAGAAAACGAGTTAGTCCATATCAGGAAAGGCATTGCTACATACCGGATCCCTCCCAACTGCGAGAGAATCAGCCTGCCAACCAAAGTAGTTCAATGGAACAAGGCTATTCCCTGAACAAATTAGATTATAAATTCGTGCCAGAAGCTGGTAACTCAACTGAAGCAATAGCATAAGTTCAAACGAACGGGGATCGCGTGCTCTTCCATAAACGCGCTAGATATGGCAGCCCAGACTTAACTCTGGTCCGGGTTCCAACAAAGAAGCCGTAAGAGCTTGCAGATCTTCTGCGGGGATCTGGAACCGTGCAGCCTACAAGGAATCCCCGGGCCTGTCAGTCTTTGACCGGGCCAAGAGGATGATCCTCACCGGAATAAAGCCAAGTGCTATGATAGAGCCTGCCAGTGAGACTGGGCAGGAACTCAGACCGTGACTCCGTTTCTCATTGTCACATGTCATGTGACGCGTGACGCGTGACTGAGGACTATATTGGATATAACTGACCCAAATTGAAGGTCGCAGTGGTTTCTTCGCACTCTGTGGGACTCAGGTTGTTGCCGCCCCAATCTACCTTGTCATGGTCCCTGCTCCTGCTCCCTTGCTCCATCACTGATCAGGAGGGGTACCCGAGCTGTTCCCCCGTTTCACGATGCGGCGTGGTGTTAGAAGCCCATGATGGGCCGCCCATCGTAGGTCAGACTGAGTTATCGTCGCGCATCTTCTGCTAGTGAGCTCCATGCAGTTTCCGCTCAGACAGCAGTGGAAATAATAATTGCTGTATCTCCATTTCCTTGATGACTGTACAGTATGTATGCTGTACTCTGGAAACGGCGCCGCTCGCCGCTCGTCAATGCCCGCGTTTCATGGCCAGACCTCATATGAGTCATGTATGCTCATCCAAAATTTTGTGCTCGCTCAGTCATCGAGGTGCATCAAGGATGACTACAAAGCATACTGTACTGTACGTAATAGGAAAGCATGAAACAATTCATGCCCAGCTCCATGCGGCCAAGCTGTCCTCCGGCTTGATCACTGCTCGATCGCATGCAGGTAGTGTTTGGTATGGAATGGACTTTTGAGTCTTTATAGCTGACACCGCAGCAGCAGCCGAGCATCTGTTGGCCGCATTGCCCAAGCGTGTCGCCTTCTGTTGATGATACAAAGGTGAAAGAATGGACGGGAGAACGAAAACCGGCTCCCACCAATCGACGTGACTGGGTCATGAGTACGGCATCAGCTTGGTCATAAGGCAGTGATATCGTTCCAATCCTCACGTAAGGATCCACCCATCCATTGCCATCATTTCAATTGGATGGGTTTCTCGTAAGGTCGTGCAAGTTGCCGGATATACTTTCTGGATCATGTTATCGTTGTACGCTCCCAAGGCTTAGATATTTATCGCCATCAAGAAAGAAGATCTATGGTGCTTCGAAATGCTCATCTCCGCTCGCTTCGGAGAGTATTACGACCTCCATTAGGCCCATTCGATATGATATGGAGGCCGTGGATCACCAGCAGCGCAGTCTGACACCGGCTGTCGAGTTGACATCCCGTAGACATTAATACACTCCGGATCACGGCTCCTAGCTTACGTCGGCGTGAAAGGACGAATAAAAGGGTAAGACTGTGCTGTGAACCAATGGTCAGTCTCGATAACCTCTTTTCTCTCAACAGTATGCTCTCGACAACTTTCTTAGTTGTCGCCTTCTCTCTGGCGTCCTTCTCGCATGCTTCTATTCTCACAGCAACACCCTCAGGGAGGTACCAAAGCGCCTGTCGCAGAATCGCGTCATCCATTTCCAATTCCTCTCAGTTGTTCTACCCCAGTGCGTGGCTCACATGTTCGTCTTCGTTTGGTACCGGACTGACGTGGAATTGAAGACTCGACCCAGTATAACGCCGACGTCGAGCATGCTATCGTCTCGTCCAGCCAGGTGTCTGCCTGCTCCGTCGAGCCAGGCTCAGCAGCAGATGTCGGGGTTATTGTACGTACCTCTGGTTCCCTCTAACCATGGTCGCCACTTACAGCATGTCGTGGTAGTTGCGCATCTTGGGATCCACTCGCACGCCTTTTGCGGTGAAGGGCGGAGGTCATGCGCTTAATCCTGGATTCTCTTCCACGAGCGGGGTCCAGATTTCCTTGACCCGATTCAGCGACATCAGGCTTAATAATGCTACGGGTACCGTTGACGCTGGACCTGGGGTTACTTGGGACCAAGTATACGCAGCTCTCGACTCAACCGGAGTCAACGTCGTTGGAGGGCGAATACCAACAGTCGGCGTTTCTGGTTTGACATTGGGCGGCGGTCGGTGATCATACCTTCATTCTACAACACTGACCACTGACTGTGATTCCGTGTCGCAGGTTATTCCTTCTTGAGCAACCAGTACGGATTGAGCATCGACAATATGGAGGGATACGAGCTCGTCCTACCAAACGGGACCGTTACAAATGTGACACAAAGCAATAAAGATTTATGGTTCGCGCTTCGGGTAAGTGGACTTGGACCTCAGAGGGAGATGCTTCACTGAGGCGCTTTATTCTCAGGGTGGAGGGAATAACTTTGTGCGGCACTTCCTTGCAAAGCGATAGAAAAGGATGTTTGATTGACATTGACAACAGGGTATCGTGACAAAGTTCACTTACAAGACGGTTCCCCAGGGCCAAGTCTGGGTCAGTAACACCGATTGACGTAACTCCCATACTTGAAAGCTGACTCAGTTTGATAGGGCGGTACTCTTAACTACAATATAGACCAATTGGATTTAGTGAAGGAAGCTCTCCTGAAGTTCCAGCAGAAGAATGACCCCAAGGCCGCATTGAATGTCGGCGGGGTGATTTACACTCCAGCGGGGGTACGTCCTCACGTTTCAATATTATACTTTACAAACGAAGAAATATCATCCATCCAGGCCACATCTTCTGCTCTCATTTTCTATGATGCACCTACACCCGCACCTGGGATTTTCGATGACTTCTTGGCGATTCCGACTACTCAGTCCGATGTCAAGACGAGATCATTCGTTGACATATTTAACAGCTTCTCCTTCATAAATCCTCCCAAAACATCTCGGTCGGTCATTTGTCGACTCTGGGGATAAAATATGGCTGATTAAAAGGTATAGAGGTCGCGCCAATGGTATCTCAGTCACGCAGTACTCTCCGTCTGTTATCGACGCATTCGTGAATCAGACTCTGGTGGGCACTATCTTGTCGCATGTGTCTATTTTTTGCTGAAAGACCATGGGTCTGTAGTTCTGGGGAGCAAAAATCGGAGCACTAGATCCAAATGTCACCGTCGCGCTCACCTTCGAGCCATTTCTCAAGGATCTGTTCTCTCACGGTCCCGCCTCTGCGTACCCACCCGACCGTTCTCACGCTCTCTTCCCCACGGCGCTCACTTTCGCATACAGCAATGCTTCCTTGGACGACACTGTAAGTAAGGCGGTGCGGAGTTTCTCCGATACAGCCACCGCAGCAGCGGTTGCAGATGGGCAAAATGTTTCGCACGCGGCAGTGTACCCGAATTACGCATTGTTTGACACGCCGCTGGAAGACATTTATGGGGCGAACCTACCTAGGCTGCATGCGATCAAGAAGGCGGTTGACCCGAAGAATGTGATGGGCCTTGCTGGCGGTTTTAAGCTATGAAGAATGACTCGGAAGGAAAGTCCTTAATACTGAATCACAATCCCCCTTTTCCGGCAGTTGTGGGCCCTGTGAATGGGTCATTTAATAGATACTGTATATGACTTACTAATCGATCCCCCATTATGATCCCCTTTCTCGTCCTTGAGGCCCAGACGAGACGTTAGTGGGACGAAACTTTAGAAGTGTCTTCATTCTCAACATGCTTGTCGCTGTTCATGTGGCATCCGATTGCGTAATCACTGGCAGGGAGGTCGTAGATATGATTCGAATGCGGAGTTGATTCGGCCAAGACCGTCACAGGCGTCCGAAAGTTGCCCGAGTCCCTGAGCAGCTCGGCCCGGGCGTGCGCCTCACCTGATCTCAGTGTTCAGGTTTGCGAGTACCGTGTCTATCATAGCCCACTTGTCCACCACCCGCACCACCATTCCAAGTTCTCATCCTTTGCAGTTCACTCCGCAGGGTACCAAATCTCAGGTCCCATGTTTCTATCAATTTCACAGGCTTACGGCACAGTGATGTCTGAGGCTGGTTCAGCTCGATCGGTTAGATCGCACTGGCAGGCGAGAACAGGTAGAACTGTATCACTCCGTGTTTGTCAGTTTGATCGCAAAGGAGAGGGGGAGAATCTATTCTTTGTCTACCCGGAACATGTAAACAAGTATATTCCTTTTATACACAAGAATATCTTTTCTCCATGACGTCCACCAGCTGAGTCTTTGGTATCGCCTCGGGGAAGGCCAGCCTCTTCAACCGGGTATGGGTCGCTTGTTCATACGCAAATGCGTATCCAACTAACTTGAACTCGCTGAATGCAGTCCCGACGAACGAAAGCCCAAACGGTAACCCTGGTGCCCTGTTGATCGTTGGCCGAGCAGGCGTCGCCACAACGGTATCAGGCTGGAACCCAAGCGGAACAGTAACAACCGGATAGCCTGCCACCGCAGCAGGTCTTGAGGCGAACCCTACAGAAACCGTCTCTAGGCGGGGCGAGACAGAGTGAAGAGGGAGGTAAGCGTACCATCGGTAGGAAGGATGATCGCGTCTAGCTTGAACTTGGCGAGCGTGGCATCAATCCCACGAGTC
Organism: Lactarius indigo; assembly: GCA_025766275.1. Classification (NCBI taxonomy): domain Eukaryota; kingdom Fungi; phylum Basidiomycota; class Agaricomycetes; order Russulales; family Russulaceae; genus Lactarius; species Lactarius indigo. The sequence goes on along the minus strand of JAFKAC010000012.1, from coordinate 286,298 downwards.
CGCCCGAGATCATGGTCAGCTGCCAACGCTGCAAAGTAGGCCGCGTCTCGAGTAGTGTTCTCTGCCGCAATGAACCTGCCATTTGTGTTGGCGGAGTTGTCTCGAAACGACACGAGTGCACACGTACTGAGACTGATCCTTCCAGAAAGGTGGAATTAGCTCTTGAGACGCATGAGCGATATTGAACGCAATCAGGTCTGCCAGTGTTTTCACCCCCGTGGGAACTTTAATGAGCCCGGAGATGTACTTCTCCACGTCCACCTGACCAAATTCTTTTCGATGAGAGATGTCGTGGGTCAGGCTATGGTCCACACTACCTTGAAGTCCGTATTGAGAACAATGGTTTCGTCATTGGATGCAAGTAGTTCATTTGCGTCCGGGAATTCTGCAGGGTCGACGATGGTGGCACCGAGTTTCGCGAGTGTGAGCAGTGATGCATCGAAAGCATTGTCGATGTTGGGATCGCCACTCAGAAAGAGCCGAGGAACTCCTAAACGTACACCTTTGAGAGCGTCCTTCCTCAGGGCCTTGGAGAAATCTGGAACGCGGGCGGGGGCCGCGAGAGTAAAGTTGTCGAGCAGATCGCGTCCCGCAATAGTAGTGAGGATGATGGCGGCATCGGCAACGCTCCGCGCCATTGGGCCAACGGTGTCCTGGTTCTCCGAGATCGGTATAACTGTGAACCATCAATGGAGGACAGCTGCGTGTATTATACACGGACGCGTACCGCCTGCACGAGAGGTCAATCCCACCGTTGGCTTGATGCCTACCAGATTCTGACGACTACTCGGAGAAATGATTGAACCGTCGGTCTCAGATCCTAGCGCTGCGGCCGCGAGTCCAATCGCGCTAGCAATCCCCGAGCCGGAAGATGATCCCGAGGGGTCGGCGAGCGGGAAATACGGACTGGTCGCTTGTCCACCTCGGCCCGAGAAGCCCGATGGAACATTACCACGGAAGTTCGCCCATTCGGAGAGATTGGCCTTTCCCAGCAGTACAGCGCCAGCTGCGCGCAGTTTGGCAGCAACTGTCGCATCGCGTGGTGGGATCGAGCCGAGGAGCGCAAATGAACCTGCGGTGGTATTCATGCCTACACGGGGTGACAGTGAATTTTGTGTGTCCTCGGGCACGTCGGAGAAGGGTGCGTACCGTCACTTGCGCGAGTGGCAATGTTGTCCTTGAGCAAGATTGGGATCCCATGGAGCGGACCACGCGGACCCAGTGTCCTGCGTTCATGATCAAGCTTTGCTGCCTGCTCGAGCGCGCTTGGGTTGAGCTCGATGACAGCGCGGAGGGTGGGTCCTTGCAGGTTTACCTCCTCGATGCGGGCGAAGTAAGCCTGTAAGAGGAAACGAGTGAGCGCCCACAGGAGGAACGCTGGATGGGGGAGGCACCTTGACGAGGTCAACGCTCGTGAACTGCCCATTCTCCAGTCCGTGCTGCAGCTCAGCGATTGATGCCTCATAAAGGTCAGGCAGTTGAACATGGTGAGGCGTAACGGTACCTCCACTCGACCCACCACAGAGCAGGAGTTGAAAGGTCAGGAATACGAAGACGGTCCATAAGACCGACACCCTGCGTCTACTGGTATCTGGTTGCATGTGGGCTCAATATCCGTCGGCCTGATTGTCTCCCTCTTGTAGGACAATGAGTCTGGGCGTCAAATAATACTTTCACACGACTGACTCGGGTGTTTGCTCTTTGACCATGAGTGCGTGAGTAGATAAACATGCACGGAACTCGTCGATGTTGCTGGCTGACACGTGACTCAATTTTGGTCGCATCAGAGAATCACCGGGGCCACTGGCACAGGTCTTCAGGATAGGTACAGTCGTCACCGCAACCAATAGCAGTATCGTTGTTCGTTCGAAAAAATGTTCCGCATGCGGCAGTGTACCCCAATTACGCATTGTTTGACGCGCCGCTGGAAGACATTTATGGAGCGAATCTACCTAGGCTGCATGCTATCAAGAAGGCGGTTGACCCGAAGAATGTGATGGGCCTTGCTGGCGGGTTCAAAATATGAAGAACGACTCGGATGGAGTCCTTAATACTGGATCCCGGTCCTCCTTTTCCGGTTGTTGTGGGTCGTGTGAATGGAACATTGCATAATTACTGTATATGGTTTACTAGTTGACTCCCAAGTGTGGTTCTTTGTCTACTTCTTGAGATCCAGGCGAGACCAGGCTCGGCTAGTGGGACGAAGCTTCTAGAAGTGTCTTCATCTTCAACGTGCTTTGCTCACATTTAGTCTTGCACCCGAACAACGAAAATGTACTGTTCCTGTCTCATCTGATTGGGTTCTCACTCAAGAATAATAGGATGAGTCGACATCGGTGCCAAGGTCTCAGTCGCAGGCCTGAGCTCCCGAACCTACTGAATCGCGTGAAAGATAGCCGCCGAAACACCCCTGCATTCGAATCGTTTCTCCGACTTCCCTGCTAGTGAGAACAAGGCTATTATTGGCACGGTATTCATCTCTGGAGTTTCACATCTTCATCGAGCTTCATCGTTCAATGACATCAACGGAGGTGTCGTTGGTTAGCCGAAGTTTCTATCCTATATTTGGCCCCGGGCCGTCTGCAAGGTCCGAGTTGGGTTCCGCAAGTGCTTCGCACCGTGACCGTCTGACAGTCGTAGCAACTGGTCGTAATGGCATATGAATGTACTGTATCGTAAAACAAAAGAACATAGAATACGGTACGGTAGTACGATACGACAACCTACGCAATTAGTAATTACCCGTCCGTGAACGATCCACGAACAGTCACAATGATGCCTTATCCAACTTGAGCAATAATTCAATGATGTTGTCCATTCCTTGATTCATTCTGCCTCCCGGTGGTGCATCGATGACGCATGCCATCAGGATGCCGAGATGGTCCAAGCGAGAACGCGAAGATGAAGAGGGCGAACAACATGTTGCGAGCGCAAGCGTGAATCGGCGAGGAGGGAAGCGAGAGATGAGTGAGTCAAGGAGAAATGAGGGTTGTCACCTGCGAGATCGAGTGACCTGACCTTATTTACAAAAGGCGAACGGTGAGAAACGGGGTAACATGGTGCTGGTATATTCAACAACAAGGAGAGGGAGATGGTGGCATAGGTCCGAAGACAGGGAGACGCAGGGACAAAGGGAGCCCAGTACGAGATATGGAGATATTACGAACCGAGGCTAGCATCATGACAAAATATGGTGCGTGATTATTATTAGAACATTTCACGCCCTTGCCAGAGACAAAGGGACCGTGTCGAGGCGTTTTATAGGCGAAGCGAGGTGACAGATGAAAGGTCGATGATGATGGTGAGAGGACGATACGACGAGAACAGAGGGCCTAGCGAAAAAAGGCGAGGCACGAGGAGACGTGGCCAATCTTCAGGTGATATAGGTGCCAGTTTTCAGGGAATCCGCGTTGTCGTTGTCCATTTACGGGGATGAAAGGGGTGATGGATAGAGAGGGGGCATGTGGATGCGAAGAGCGACGAAGAGCATGGAGATCGATGACGAGGTAGTGAAGAGGTGTGCGGTAGGACTCGGTGGGACTAGAAACGCGAGACCAATATGGGAACTTGCCCGCGCTGCGCGTCGGCAATTTTCGACTTGTGCACGACGAGACACAATAAGACACAACAAGACAAGTATCATACTGGAGGAATCAAAGGGGAAACGCTGTCATGGGGGCGAAATCCCCAGAACACAGGGGAATCCCTGTGGAGCCTCAAGAAGTTACAGTGGAGCATGGCGGTAAAAGCAGGGGTGCGGAAGTACAGTGGGTCAGGGAAGAAGCAGGAATTAGACGAAACAGGACAGAAAGGCGTTGGCGTGACAACATCACGTGATCGTGACACGGCGTTCCTCCCGGCTACTATACGAGCCTGAGGTTATGGAGCTCCGTCGTCGCGCCAATCGTACAGAGGGTGTAAGCAACTGCCAGTGTAAGAGACCTTTACTTCTGATGACCCCCCAATAATAGGCCCAGGCCAATTTCTACATCAGATACTCTTACCTTCTGCTTGAATGGCTCCTCGTCAGGTCATTGCCAGTGCCTGCCAGTGATGCCTTCTGGATCAAGTTCTGGATGTTATTACCGTGGTACACTCCTTACATCGCTTTACCAGTCCTCTGCTTAGATATTTGTCACGTCAAGAAAGAAGATCCATGGTGCTCCAAAATGCTTATTTCCGCTCGCCTCGGAGGGTATCACGACCCCCATTAGGCCCACCCGGTGTGAGATGGAGGCCGTGGATCAGTGGAAACGCAGTCCGCTAGTCACTCCAGTTTTCAGTTGACACCCCATAGGCACGTCAATCTACTCTAGATGCCGGTTCCTAGCTTACGCCAGCGTGAAAGGACGGGATAAAAGGATAAGACTGTGCTGCGAACCAATGGTCAGCCTCGATAACCTTTCTCACAACAGTATGCTCTCGACAATCTTTTTAGTTGTCGTCTTCTTTCTGGCACCTTTCTCGAATGCTTCTTTTTTAGCAGCGACCCCGTCCGGGGGGTACCAAAATACCTGTCGCAAAATCGCGAGCGCCATTTCCAATTCCTCTCAGTTGTTCTACCCCAGTGCGTGGCTCTCATGTTCGTCTTCGTTTGGCACCAGACTGACGTAGAAGTGAAGACTCGACCCAGTATAACGCTGACATTGAGCATGCTATCGTCTCGTCTACCCAGGTGTCTGCGTGCTCTGTCGAGCCAGGCTCAGCAGCAGATGTCAGCGTTATTGTACGTACCTCCGGGCCCCTTTGATAACGGTCGCCGCTCACACCATATCGCGGTAGTTGCGCATCCTGGGATCCACCCGTACACCTTTCGCGGTGAAAGGTGGAGGTCATGCATATAATCTTGGGTTCTCTTCTACGAGCGGGGTCCAGATTTCCATGACCCGATTCACCAGCATCGAACTCAATAATTCCACGGGTACCGTTGACGCGGGATCTGGTGTTACTTGGGACCAAGTATACACAGCTCTCGATTCAACCGGAGTCAACGTCGTTGGAGGACGCATACCTACAGTCGGTGTTTCCGGTTTGACGTTGGGCGGCGGTTGGTCATACCTCCCTGTTACGACTCAGACGCTGACCGCTGACCGTGATTTTATGCCACAGGTTACGCCTACATGAGTAACCAGTACGGATTGAGCATCGACAATATGGCGAGATTTGAGCTCGTCCTACCAAACGGGACCATTACAAATGTGACACAAAGCAATAAAGATTTATGGTTCGCACTTCGGGTAAGTGGACTTGAACCTCAGAAGGAGATGCCTCACTGAGGCGCTTTATTCTCAGGGTGGAGGGAATAACTTTGTGCGACACTTCCTTGCAAGGTGATAGAAAAGGATGTTTGATTGACATTTGATGACAGGGTATCGTGACTAAGTTCACTTACAAGACGGTTCCCCAGGGCCAAGTCTGGGTCAGTAACACCGATTGACGCAACAATCATACTCTCGAGCTCACTTGATTTCACAGGGTGGTACTCTTCACTACAATGTAGACCAACTGCATTTAGTGAAGGACGCCGTCGTGAAGTTCCAGCAGATAAATGACACCAAGGCCGCATTGAATGTCTACCTGATTTACACTCCGGCGGGGGTACGTCCTTACGTTTCAATATAATCCTTTATGAACCAGGAAATAACATTCATCCAGGCCATATCCATTGCTCTCGTTTTCTACAATGCACCCATACCCGCACCTGGGATTTTCGATGAGTTCTTGGCGATTCCGAATAATAAGTCCGATGTCAAGACGAGATCAGTCGTTGACTTGTTCACCAGCCTTTCCTTCATAAATTCCCCCAAGACAGTTCGGTCAGTCATCATTGCTAGACTCTAGTGATGAAACATAGCTGATGAAAAGATATAGAAGTCGCGTTAACGCTGTCTCAGTCACGCAATACTCTCCGTCTGTTTTCGACGCACTCGTGAATCAGACTTTGGTCAGCTCCATCTTACCTCACGCGTCAAAATCTTACTCATCAAACGCATGTCTTTAGTTCTGGGGAGGAAAGTTCGGGGCCCTAGATCCAAATTTCACCCTCTCACTCATCCTCGAGCCATTTCTCAAGGATCTGTTCTCTCACGGTCCCGACTCTGCATACCCACCCGATCGTTCTCACGCTCTCTTCCCTACGGGTGTCTCTTTCAAATACGCTAATGCTTCCCTGGACGACACTGTAAGTAAGGGGCTCCGCAGTTTCTCCGATACTGTCACCGCGGCAGCGGTTGCGGATGGGCAAAATGTTTCGCACGCGTCTGTGTACCCGAATTACGCGTTGTTTGATACGCCACTGGAAGACATTTATGGGGCGAATCTACCTCGCCTGCATGCGATCAGGAAGGCGGTTGACCCTAAGAACGTGATGGGCCTTACTGGCGGGTTTAAGCTATGAAGAAAGACTCGGATGGAGCCCTTAATACTGAATCGAAGCCATCTTTTCCTAGTCCTTGTAGACCCGTGAATAGAACATTTAATAGATACTGTATATGACTTACTAATCCATCCCTCATTATGATTCCCTCTCTCGTCTTTGACGCACAGACGAGACATTGGCTAGGTGGGATGAAGAAAGTGCCATCATCCTCAACATGCTTTTAGTTTTGCATCCGAAAAAGGAAAAAGTACTGTTCATGTCTCGATTGCTGCATTCTCACTAGCAGGGAGGTCGGAGAAACGATTCGAATGCAGGGTGATTCGTCAGCCATCTTTGAGACGATCCAGAAGACTCGGGAACTTAGGACTCCGGACCAGTTCTGCATCGTAACTGTCTGACGATCGCAGCAGCTGGTCGTAATGACATGCGCATGTATCGCAAAATAGGCTGGAGAACGCCGAACACTGTACGGAACGATACGAAAACCTACCGCAATTACCCGTCTATGAATGGTTTACGAACGGTCATTACGATGCCTTATCTATCTTAAGCAATATTTCAGTGATGTTGTCCACTCCTTGGTTCATTCTGCCTCAAGCAGGTGGAGTATCGACGACGCATGTTATTGAATCGAGGCGCCGAGATGGTCCAAGCGAGGGCAGCGCAGGTCGGCCCGAGTCGTTGTGTTTGTTTGTTCCTGACTTTTGATAAAAATACTAAGCTATGAAGTTCCGGCGACGCGCACTCCGGCATGTATCCCAGAATGAACATGGATCAAAGAAAAGGTTCCGTCGGCGCGCCAATACAGATAGAATGTAGGCAACAAGACTGGTGTTTCTGATGCTCCCCACCCCAGAAAGGGCCCCGGGCCGAATCATTGATCTCTACACCGAACATCCTTAACTGTGGTACACTCCTGCCATCGCTCTGCCTCTCCGCTGCGTTGATATTTGTCACCACCAAGCACAAAGAACCATGGCAAGAACCACGGCGTTTTAGAATGCTTATGTCCGCTCGCCACGGAGGGCAACACTACCTCCATTAGGCCCAGTCGGTGTGAGATGGAGGCTGTGGATTAGTGAAAGCGCAGTCTGCTAGACACGCGGCCTCCGTGCCAATGGCCAGTCGACATTAGTCTACTCTGGACCGCATCTCCTAGCTTACGCCGGCATGAAAGGACGGGATAAAAGGATAAGACTGCGCCGCGAACTAATGGCCAGTCTTGATAGCCTCCTTTCTCATATCACTATGCTCTTGACAACATTCTTAGTTGTCGCTTTCTCTCTGGCACCCTTCTCGCATGCTTCTGCTCTCACAGCGACGCCGTCAGGAGGGTACCAAAGTACCTGTCGCACAATCGCCTCCGCCATTTCCAATTCCTCTCAGGTGTTCTACCCTAGTGCGTAACTCTCATTTCCCCCTCCGTTTAGCACCAGGCTGACGTAGAAGTGAAGACTCGACCCAATATAACGCTGACATCGAGCACGTTGGCGTTTCGTCCAGTCAGGCGTCTGCGTGTTCCGTCGAGCCAGGCTCGTCAGCAGACGTTAGCGTGATTGTACGTAGCCCCGATTCCCTTTAATAATATAATAGCCGCCACTCACGGCATGTTACAATAGTTGCGCATCCTGGGATCCACCCGTACACCCTTCGCAGTGAAAGGTGGGGGTCATGCATTTAATCCTGGCTTCTCCTCTACGCCCGGGGTCCAGATTTCCATGACCCGATTCAACAGTATTGAGCTCAACAATGCCACGGGTACCGTTGACGCGGGGTCGGGCACTACTTGGGACCAAGCATACGCAGCTCTAGACTCATCTGGGCTGAACGTCATCGGAGGACGCACACCTACTGTCGGCGTTTCCGGTTTGACTCTGGGCGGTGGTGGGTGGATTTGGATAACCTTTGCCATGATAATGACCAAAGATACGATTACGTGTCGCAGGTTATGCTTTCGCAAGCAATCAGTATGGACTAACTATCGACAATATGGCGGGATTTGAACTCGTCCTACCAAATGGGACCATTACAAATGTGACACAAAGGAATGAAGACTTATGGTTCGCACTTCGGGCAAGTGGGTTGAAACTTCATACGGAGACGTTTCACTAAGACTACACATTCTCAGGGTGGAGGGAATAATTTCGTACGCTGCTTCCCTTGCAAGGTGATAGAAAAGGATATTTGGTTGACATTGATAACAGGGTATCGTGACCAAGTTCACTTACAAGACGGTTCCCCAGGGCCAAGTCTGGGTCAGTAACACCGATTGACGTGATCATACCCTCGAGCTGACTCGATTTGATAGGGAGGTATTCTTAACTACAATGTAGACCAACTACATTTAGTGAAGGAAGCTCTCCTGAAGTTCCAGCAGAAGAACGACACCAAGGCTGCATTGAGTGTCTCTGTTGTCTACACTCCAGCAGGGGTACGTCCTTTTGTTTCAATATTATTGTCTACAAACCGGGAAATATCATCCATCCAGGCCATATCCGGTGCCCTCGTTTTCTACAATGCGCCCACACCCGCGCCAGGTATTTTCGATGATTTCTTGGCGATTCCGACAAATCAGTCCGATGTCAAGACGAGATCATTCGTTAACTTGTTTAACACCAACATCCTCTCCTTCCCCAATACAGTTCGGTCCGTCATTTCTAGGCTCTGTCGATAAAACATGGCTGATAAAAGGTTATAGAGGTCGCGTCAACGGTGTCTCTGTCACTCAGTACTCTCCGTCTGTTTTCGACGCATTCGTGAATCAGACTTTGGTAAGCTCCATTCTACATCACATGTCCAAATCCCACTCAACTACAGCGCGTCTGTAGTTCTGGGGAGGAAAGATCGGGGCCCTGGATCCAAATGTCACCGTCGCACTCACCCTCGAGCCATTTCTGAAGGATCTGTTCACTCACGGTTCCGACTCTGCGTACCCACCCGATCGCTCTCACGGTCTCTTCCCTACGGTTGTCGCTTTCACATACAGCAATGCTTCCCTGGACGACATTGTAACTAAGGCAGTACGGAGTTTCTCCGATACTGTCACCACAGCGGCGGTTGCGGATGGGCAAAATGTGTCACATGCGGCTGTGTACCCGAATTACGCGTTGTTTGACACGCCGCTGGAAGACATTTATGGGGCGAACCTACCTAGGCTGCATGCTATAAAGAAGGCGATTGACCCGAAGGATGTGATGGGCCTTGCTGGCGGGTTTAAGCTATGAATAAAGACTCGGAAGGAGAGTCCTTAATACTGAATCACAATCCTCCTTTTCCCGTAGTTGTGGGTCCTGTGAATGGAACGCTTAATAGATACTGTATATACTGTATATGACTTATTAATCGAACCCATCATGATTCCCTTTCTCGTCCTTGAGGCCCAGACGAGACATTGGTTAGTAGAACGAAGCTTCTTGAAGACAGCATCTTCATCCTCAACATGCTTGTCGCTGTTCATGTGGCATTTTACTACGTACTCGCTGGCAGGGAGGTCATAGAAACGATCCGAATGCGGAGGTGATTCGGCCAAGACCGCCACAGGCGTCCCGAGAGTCGCCCGAGTCGTAAGTTCGCAAGTTCCCTGAGCAGCCCGGCCCGGGCGTGCGCCTCACGTGATCTCACTCCGCAGGGTGCCGAAGCTCAGGCCCCCAGGCTTCTGTCAATCTCACGGACCTACGGCATAGTCATATCTGAGGCTGGTTCAGCTTAATCGGTTTGATCGCACTGGCAGGCGAGAGCGGGTAGGGCTGTATCATTCCGTGTTTGTCAGTTTGATCGCAAAGACGAGGAAGCGAATCCGTGCTTTGTCTACCCGGAACATGTACACGAGTATATTCATTTTGTATACAAGAATATCCTTTTCTCACTTCTCCATGACGTCCGCCAGCTGAGTCTTTGGTATCGCCTCGGGGAAGGCCAGCCTCTTCAATCGAGTGTGTGTCGCTTGTTCATACGCAAATGCGTATCCAACTAAATTGAACTCGCTGAATGCAGTCCCGACAAACGAAAGCCCAAACGGTAACCCTGGTGCCCTGTTGATCGTTGGCCGAGCAGGCGTCGGCACAACGGTATCAGGCTGGAACCCAAGAGGAACAGTAACAACCGGATAGCCTGCCACCGCAGCAGGTCCTGAGGCGAACCCTACAGAAACCGTCTCTAGGCGGGGCGAGACAGATTGAAGAGGGAGGTAAGCGTACCATCGGTAGGAAGGATGATCGCGTCTAGCTTGAACTTGGCGAGCGTGGCATCAATCCCACGAGTCCGTCCGAGATCATGGTCGGCTGCCAATGCTGCAAAGTAGGCCGCGTCTCGAGTAGTGTTCTCTGCCTCAATGAACCTGCCATTCGTGTTGGTGGTGATATCGAAACGACACAAGTACGCACGTACTGAGACTGGTCCGCCCAGAAAGGTGGAATTAGCTCTTGAGACGCATGAGCGATATTGAACGCAATCAGGTCTGCCAGTGTTTTCACCCCCGTGGGAACTTTGATGAGCCCGGAGATGTACTCCTCCACGTTCACCTGACCAAATTCTTTTCGATGAGAGATGTTGTGGGTCAGGCTATGGTCCACACTACCTTGAAGTCCGTATTGAGAACAGTGGTTTCGTTATCGGATGCAAGCAGTTCATTTGCGTCCGGGAATTCTGCAGGGTCGACGATGGTAGCACCGAGTTTCGCGAGTGTGAGCAGTGATGCATTGAAAGCATTGTCGATATTGGAATTTCCACTCAGAAATAGCCGAGGAACTCCTAAACGTACACCTTTGAGAGCGTTCTTCTTCAGGGCCTTGGAGAAATCTGGAACACGGGCGGGGGCGGCGAGAGTAAAGTTGTCGAGCGGATCGCGTCCCGCAATAGCAGTGAGGATGATGGCGGCATCGGTAACGCTCCGCGCCATTGGGCCAACGGTGTCCTGGTTCTCCGAGATCGGTATAACTGTGAACCATCAATGGAGGACAGCTGTATGTATAATATACGGACGCGTACCGCCTGCACGAGAGGTCAATCCCACCGTTGGCTTGATGCCTACCAGATTCTGACGACTACTCGGAGAAATAATTGAACCGTCGGTCTCAGATCCTAGCGCTGCGGCCGCGAGTCCAATCGCGCTAGCAATCCCCGAGCCGGAAGATGATCCCGAGGGGTCGGCGAGCGGGAAATACGGACTGGTCGCTTGTCCACCTCGGCCCGAGAAGCCCGATGGAACATTACCACGGAAGTTCGCCCATTCGGAGAGATTGGCCTTTCCCAGCAGTACAGCGCCAGCTGCGCGCAGTTTGGCAGCAACTGTCGCATCGCGTGGTGGGATCGAGCCGAGGAGCGCAAATGAACCTGCGGTGGTATTCATGCCTACACGGGGTGGCAGTGAATTTGTGCGTCCTCGGGCACGTCGGAGAAGGGTACGTACCGTCACTTGCGCGGGTGGCGATGTTGTCCTTGAGCAAGATTGGGATCCCATGGAGCGGACCACGCGGGCCCAGTGTCCTGCGTTCATGATCAAGCTCTGCTGCCTGCTCGAGCGCGCTTGGGTTGAGCTCGATGACAGCGCGGAGGGTGGGTCCTTGCAGGTTTACCTCCTCGATGCGGGCAAAGTAAGCCTGTAAGAGGCAACGAGTGAGCACCCACAGGAGGAACGCGGGATGGGGGAGGCACCTTGACGAGGTCAACGCTCGTGAACTGCCCATTCTCCAGTCCGTGCTGCAGCTCAGCGATTGATGCCTCATAAAGGTCAGGTAACTGAGCATGGTGAGGCGTAACAGTACCTCCACTCGACCCACCACAGAGCAGGAGTTGAAAGGTCAGGAATACGAAGATGGTCCATAAGACCGACACCCTGCGTCTACTGGTATCTGGTTGCATGTGGGCTCAATATGCGTCGGCCTGATTGTCTCCCTCTTGTAGGACAATGTGGGCGTCAAATAATACATTCACACGACTGACTCGGGTGTTTTCTCTTTGACCATGAGTGCGTGAGTAGATTGACATGCACGGAACTCGTCTATGTTGATGTTGCCGGCTGACACGTGACTCAATTTGGTCGCGTCAGGGAATCGCCGGGGCTACAGGTCTTCAGGATAGAGGTCCAGCTGTCACCGCAACCAATGACAGTATCGATGTTCGTACTCGAATGACGATAATCGTAGTACTTGATGGGACCAAGAATACCGCGTGGTGGGAACTCAAAGTTGCGCTATCACATCCTACTGAAACACTCACGCACGTGAGAATTGGGGTGAAGGTTATTCCAAGGACCCAATGGTGTTACGGCAAGTTAGTGTATTGTGGAGCTAATCAACGTTCATCACTTACAGTTTAATTCACTCCCACTTCTCAAAGCGCGCATGGCCAACACAGTTCACAATCTACGTACGATCAGCGCAAGTGAATTGGGAGAGGTGCACACTTTACCAGTCATTGTAATTCTTTGTTTTTTTTTTTTGGACGATATTTATTTCGGGACCAGTTATTGTATTTTTTGACTTCGAAAGCGACTTCCCTTACCCCATCGGGTGCTGTATCGACACTCCACGCGCTCGTCTCGAGTCCATTTCCTGGGGCTGTGAACTTCACATTGATGTAGCGCAGTGACGAGAATCCTCCGTAACCAAGGGCGAAACCAAGCATCGAAAGGCTATGTAAAATCACGCCGCTGGCTGAACCCAGATCGTTTTGGTCATCAGCTCTTTCTAAAAGGAGGTAGTGGGTGAAAGGGGCGTGTTTTACCGACGTGCAAGAAGTTATAGTCGCCTGAGAGATGGTAGATTAGATAGAAGCCTGGCCGTCTGTTCCTCCGTTACCCGATTGGGTGCATGACCTTGTGGGATAGGTCTTGCCGCGCGGGGGTACTGAAGAGACACTGCGGGTGTAACGCTAGCCAGTGATCTTACCCGTAAGGTTAAACGGGACGTCAGTCAGATAGCACAGGGCGTGGTGAAAAGGCAATGGCATACAGTGAGACAAGTGTACGGGGTTCCGGAGGTCTATTAAGAGGGTAAACTCGGTTTCTAGGCCTACATCAGACTCTGTGTGAGGCGATAAACTATTGGTAGGGGTGTGGAACTGCGGCAAACGTACTGTTCCTGCCGCTCGCGAATGGAAATCAAACGCTTCTTCAAGAGATATCCTAGCCCATGGCCTACTAATGAAAGGTGGTGACCTAAGGGCCCCTATGGACTGTGTTGCGTATGGTAAACGACTTGGATTAAAGTAGAGCACGAATTTCCATTCTCGTTGCTTGATGACGTCAGCCAGCTGCGCCAGTCTCTTCAACCGGGTCTTATGCCTGCGACTGGCACCAGTGTCGACTCGCCATATTAGCACGGTATTCTTTTCTGGAGTTTCATACCCTTGTCGTTCGATGACATCAACTGGGGTGTAGTAGTTTACTAGTTGGTCGGCGGGTGCTTGGCCCGGAGCGAGTGTTTTTGTCCCGTATTTGGCCGGCCCCGGGCCGTGACTGCCAGGTCGGGTCGGTGTGTTTGTTTGTTCCTGACTCTTTGACGAAGTTCCTTCATCACACCAATAGCACAGAGGGTGTAGCCAACTGTGAGGGACTAATGCTTCTGATACCTCCCCCAGAAAGGGCCCTGGCCGAGTCATCGATTTCTATGCCAGATATCCTTAACTCCTGCTTGAGTAGTTTCTCGACGGGTCATTCCCTGGTATGCTTCCTGGAATATATTATCGTTGTACGCTCCTGCCATCGCTTTACCTCCTCTGCTTAGGTATTGTCGCCGCCAAGAACGAGGACACATGGTATTTCACAATGCTTACGTCCGCTCACATCGGAGGGTATCACGACCTCCATTAGGCACGCTCCATTTGAGATGGAGGCTGTGGATCAGTGACAGCGCAGTTTGCTAAGATGCGCCGGTTGTCGAGCTGACACCTCATAGGCACATTAATCCCCCTCCACATCACGAGTCCTAGCTTACGTCGGCGTGAAAGGACGGAGATAAAATGAGAAGGCTGCGCTGGGAACCAATGGTCGGTCTCGACAACCTCCTTTCTCACAACAGCATGCTCAAACATTCAACAACTTCCTTAGTTGTCGCCTTCTCTATCGCATTCTCTTTGTGGGCTTCTACTCCCACAGCAACATCGTCCGATCGGTACCAAAGTACCTGTCGCAGAATCGCCTCCGCCATTTCCAATTCCTCTCAACTATTCTACCCTAGTGCGTGGCTCTCATGTTCCCGTCGTTTAGCACAGGCTGACGTAGAGGTGAAGACTCGACCCAGTATAACAGTGACATTGAGCATGCTCTCGTCTCATCCAGTCAGGTATCTGCGTGCTCTGTCGAGCCAGGCTCAGCAGAAGATGTCAGTGTGATTGTACGTGCTTCTGACCACTTTAATAATAGTCGTCACTCACAGTGTATTGTGATAGTTGCGCATCTTGGGGTCCACTCGTACACCTTTCGCGGTCAAAGGCGGAGGTCATGCGTTTCATCCTCGATTCTCTTCTACGACAGGGGTCCAGATTTCCATGGCCCGATTCAACAATATCGAGTTCAATAATGCCACTGGTACCGTCGACGCTGGACCTGGTGTTATTTGGGACCAAATATACACAGCTCTTGACTCAACAGGGCTCAAGTCGTTGGAGGACGTGTACCTTCAGTCGGCATTTCCGGATTGACTTTGGGTGGCGGTCGGTGACACTTCCATGTCACGACGCTGACCGCTGACCGAGATTTCGACAGGTTTTTGCTTTCATGAGCAACCAGTACGGATTAACCATCGACAATATGGCAGGATATGAACTTGTCCTACCAAACGGGACCATAAAAAATGTGACACAGAGTGATGACGATTTATGGTTCGCACTTCGGGTAAGTAGACTTGCACTTCCGAGGGAGACACTTCACTGAGGCCACATATTCTCAGGGTGAAGGAAACAACTATGTGCGACACTTCCTTGCAAAGCGATAGAAAAGAAAGCTTGATTGACATTGATGACAGGGTATCGTAACAAAGTTCACTTACAAGACGGTTCCCCAGAGCCAAGTCTGGGTCAGTAACACCGATTGACGTGATCATACTCGAGAGCTGACTCGATTCGATAGAGTGGTGTTCTTAACTACAACGTAGACCAATTGGATTTAGTGAAGGAAGCCCTCCTGAAGTTCCAGCAGAAGAATGACCCCAAGGCTGCATTGAGTGTCCCCGTAATTTATAGCCCAGCCGGGGTAAGTCCTCAGGTTTCAATGTTATCCTTTACAAACCGAGAAATATCATCCATCCAGGCCTTATCCGGTGCCCTCGTTTTCTACAATGCGCCCACACCCGCGCCGGGAATTTTCGATGACTTGTTGGCGATTCCGACAAATCAGTCCGATGTCAAGACGAGATCATTCGTTGACTTTTTCAACACCTTCTCCTTCATAATTTCTCCCAAATCAGCTCGGTCGGTCATCGCTGGACTCTGGGGATAAAACATGGCTGATTAAAAGGTATAGAGGTCTCCTCAACAGTGTCTCAGTCACGCAGTACTCTCCATCTGTTTTCGACGCATTCGTGAATCAGACTTTGGTGAGCACCATCTTATCGCATGCATCTAAATCTTATCCAACGACCGTGCGCCTGTAGTTCTGGGGAGGAAAGATCGGATCACTAGATCCAAATTTCACCATCGCAGTCACCCTCGAGGTATTTCTCGAGGATCTGTTCTCTCACGGTTCTGACTCTGCGTACCCACCCGACCGTTCTCACGCTCTCTTCCCTACGGCGGTTAGTTTCACATACAGCAATGCTTCCCTGGACGATACGGTAAGTAAGGGGTTGCGGAATTTCTCCGATACGGTCACTGCAGCAGCGGTGGCGGATGGGCAAGATGTGTCGCACGCGGCTGTGTACCCGAATTACGCGTTGTTTGACACGCCGGTGGAAGACATTTATGGGGAGAATCTACCTCGGCTGCGTGCGATCAAGAAGGCGGTTGACCCGAAGAATGTGATGGGCCTTGCTAGCGGGTTCAAGATATGATCCTACGAAGAATGACTCGGGTGGAGTCCTTAATACTGAGTACCAGCCCTCCTTTTCCGGTCCTTTTGGGCCCTGTAAATGGAACATTTAATAGATGTATATAGATAACTAATTGATCTCCCAATGTAATTCCTTTTCTCATCCTTGGGAACAGGCGAGACCTTGGCTAGCGGGACGAAGCTTTTAGAAGTGTTTTCATCTTCAACACGCTCTTCGCACTTTTGATCTTGTATCTGATAAAGGAAAAAGGACCGTTCGTGTCTCATCCAATTGAGTTCTCACTAGCAGGGACGCCGGAGAAATGATTCGAGCTGGTGCAGGGGTGATTTGGCGGCCATCTTTCTGCTACATAGAGGCTGTACCCATGGTTCTCTACAAGATCGGTTAGGCGTTAAGGATCACCTTTCGTCCTGAACGGATGGTACTACACAAAGGTCTTGAAGGGAGCTCTTGTAAAAGAGATCATTTCCCGGGTCAAGCCTGGCTCAGTTCACACCTTGGTAGGCAAGGACAAGAGCGCTCGCCGCCTCTACTTCCAGAGAATATGATATGAATGAATCAGGGATGACCGCAATCTTTCCTAGGCTGCAACAGTACAAGTCATCTTCTATCACAGCAGCCACAGCAGTAGTCTCCTTTGGAAATCTGGTAAACTACACCAAACAAGTCTGCCATCTCGTAAAACATCAGCCTTCTTTGGAGTGCCCTGGAACATTGAGCCAAGGTCTATTTCGAATCACCGGATGCCTGTCAGATAGGTTTTTTTGATCAAATTATATGGTGGGATGCAAAGTTTAATAGAGGCTAACTTATACTCAAGCTTATACTTGTCAGATGGGGCTCGTTGAGGAGTGAGTGGCGAGGAAGAATGGTGAAGAATGGGATATTCCTACGAGTCGCTCTGGTCTCCAACATTCATACTGTTTCGTAGTCAGTGGAAAGCACATTTGCGATTACACGCCAGGAATGTTAAGGCAGAGCCCCCAAAGGCAACTGAGCAACTGCCGTTGACCGCTGTCACGCGCGGCAAGTCTCGGGCCCGGGTCTGGTGCAAGAACCATACATTTAGTACACCTTATCTTGGCACGCATCCCTAGTCGAAGCGCAACGACACTTCGCCCACGAGGCGCCGTAATGCAGAAAAACAATGTCGTGCAAGAAGAGGCGCGGTGTCTGTCGTCAACGCGACCAACTTATGACCGGGTGTACTTAGCCCACCATATGCCTACGCCACACATTTGTCGCCTGAGGACAGCACACGCAGCGTCACGGGAGGCGCAGAGACAAAGCCAGTACATTTTAGGAAGGCGTGGGGTCTCTTGGTGCTACCAAATCCTCCAACTGTGAACGCATTAACGGAACAAGATTACTCCATGAACAAATTGGATTCCAAATTTATGTCAGAAGCTGATAACAATAGCAACAGGATAAGACAAATGAGAATTGCATCCTCTTCCGGGACCGTGCGCGCTGGAGATATATATAAATGGCAGTGTCCAGGCTCCGGGCTTGGGTTCAAACAAAGAAGCTTGCAAATCTTCTGCGGAGATCAGGAACTGTGCAACCTACAATACAAGGACAGCAGTACCTGCCTTGTTATTCATCGACTGGGCCAAGGGGATGATCCTCACCGGAAAGAAGCCAATGGAGAGGCTTGCCTGAGAAAGACTATGACCCGGTCTCAGGCTACTCCTCACTGGCATCGCGTTTGAGTTGCCCTTGAGACGTTGAGGCGTGAGCTCACGTGTGCGTGTATTTTTTTCCCACATCGAACTTCCTTTTATATCCAAATTTGCGCCTCATATGCCGTGTGCACCGCCTCTTGCGAGTGATGCAAACCCCATCATGCAAACCTGGGAAGGTACGATTCTGAAAGAATTGGGGTATTCGGTCTATATTTACTGCCTGGAGTACATATTCCTTGAACGGTCTAATTACATTTGCTACTATTATTACCGTCGTGCGCCCTAGGGACGCGAAGTGTCGGGTAATTAACCCTTCGAGGGCAGCCCTTGCACCCGAATACATACGATACACAGCGCGTAACAGTCTACCTGACCCTTTCCTGCCTCGTGGCTGAGGACTGCATTGACTAAAACTGATTCAAAGTCAGTTTCTTCGTACTCTGTGTCAATGGGACTATTGCCGCCCCGCCCCCCCCCCCCCCAACTTACCTTGTCATAGTCCCTGCTCTTGATCGTTTACTCCATCATTGATAGGGAAGGGGACACAAGTTGTGCCCCAGTGTTACCATGTGGTATGGTGTTGGAAGTCCATCGTGGGTCAGGCTCAGTTATTGCCTCACTTGTCTTAGTTGCCTCACTTATCTTAGCAGGTCTTCTGCTGAGCTCTGTGCAGTTTCCGCTCACTGGCAGACAGTAATGGAAATGTTCCCCATAGTTTCGCGATCTTATAATAGTGTTTATAAAGCCGTGATTTGAAAGATTAGTTTGCAGCATCTCCATTTCCCTGATGGCTGTACAGTAGGCTGTACCCTAGAAACAGCACCGCCCCAGATCCGGTCCGCGATTTTGTGCTTTCTCGAGAATCAAGGCTGACTATGTGACAGAGTATGTAACAGGAAAGGATGAAACAATTCACGCCGGGCTCCAAACCCCGGTCTGTCCTCCGGCTTGATCACGGCTTACCCCCCATGATGCAGAAAAGGGTTGTCCTTCCGTTCTTCCAGCTCTCTGACGCACTCCATCGGAACCATGAGTGCCAGCGTAGGGCCCTGGGTAAACGCTAAGCGCCAAACTAAGCTCTGAAGCGCTGAAGGGTTGAAACCCCTTCGACGGGGCATCTCTTGGGGCATCTAGTAGACTCGGGAGCTTAGGACTCCCGCTAGTCCGTTTCTATTGTTGAAACGGTGTTCCTCGCCGCTAGTAATACAGAAGTGACGACATGCATACCCGGCTGCCTGGGTCGCCGACCGACTGCCGGTGTTTGGCACGAAATGGACCTTTCGCGTTTCCATAGCCGAGTTGGCCGCAGGCGCCAGAGCGTCAGTTCGCCACATAGCCCACTGGCATGCGTGTCGCCTTCTGTTAATGATGTAAAGGTGAGAGAATGAATGGGAGAATGAAAATCAGGTCCCACCGATTGATAGGTCATCAGGTGGTGATACCCGCCGTTCTCATTCTCAATTTCTCACATCATTCATCGCAGTCAACTGGTTATTGGCCGTCCTTTTGGCGCGGTATTCCTCTCTGGATATTCAGATCTTCGTCATTCATGACATCAACGGGGGTGTGTTTGGTTGGTGGCAATTCTGTGCTATATTTAGCCCGGGCCGTGACTACCAGGTCGGGTCAGTTGGTTGTTTGTTCCTGACTCTTTGACAGACTCGGTGGATATGGAACTAGTATATGAAGTTCAGTCACGGTTGTCGCACCAAGTCGTACAGAGGGTGTAGGCAGCTGCCAGCGCAAGGGACTGATGCCTTTGATCCCTCAGAAAGGGCTCAAGCTTAGTCACTGATTTCTATACCGGATATTTTTAACTCCTGCTTGGATGGTTTCTCGTCGAGCCACTATCTGATATGCCTTCTGGATCCTATTATCGTGGTACACTCCTGCCGTCGCTTTACCTCTTCGCTGCTTGGATATCTGCCGTCATCAAGAACAAAGGAAGACTCATGGAGTTACAAGATGCTCATGTCCGCTCGCGTCGGGGGGTATCACGACCTCCATTAGGCGCACGCGGTGTGAGATGGAGGCTGTGGATCTGTGGCAGCGCCGTCTTCCTGACACTCCGGTCGTCGAGTTTGTATGTCATAGGCACATTCTACTCCGGATCAGCTCCTAGCTTACGCCGGCATGAAAGGACGGAGATAAAAGGATAAGACTGCGCTGCGAACCAATGGTCAGTCCCGATAACCTCCTTTCTCACAACAGTATGCTCTCAGCAACTTTCTTAGTTGTCGCCTTCTCTCTCGCATCTCTCTCGCATGCTTCTGTTCTCACAGCAACACCGTCCGATCGGTACCAAAATACCTGTCGTAGAATCGCCTCCGCCATTTCCAATTCCTCTCAAGTGTTCTACCCCAGTGCGTGGCTCTCATGTTCGCCTTCGCTTAGCGCCAGGCTGACGTAGAGGTGAAGACTCGACCCAGTATAACGCTGACATTGAGCACGCTATTGTCTCGTCTACCCAGGTATCTGCGTGCTCCGTCGAGCCAGGCTCAGCAGCAGATGTTAGCGCTATTGTACGTATGTCCGAGTTGCGTTGATAACAGCTACCACTTACAACGTATCGTGGTAGTTGCGTATCTTGGGATCCACACGAACGCCTTTTGCGGTGAAAGGCGGGGGTCATGCATTCAATCCTGGCTTCTCTTCCACGACCGGGGTCCAGATTTCCTTGACCCGATTCAGCAACATAGTGCTCAATAACGCCACTGGTACCGTCGACGCTGGACCTGGCGTCACTTGGGACCAAGTATACGCAGCTCTCGATTCAACCGGAGTCAACATTGTTGGGGGACGCATACCTACCGTCGGCGTTTCTGGTTTGACGTTGGGCGGCGGTTGGTGATAGCTCCATTTCACGACGATGACTACTGACCGTGTGACAGGTTTTGCCTTCATGAGCAACCAGTACGGATTGGGAATCGACAATATGGAGAAATATGAGCTCGTGCTACCAAACGGGACCATTACGAATGTGACACAAAGCAATAAAGATTTATGGTTTGCACTTCGGGTAAGTAATTTGGACCACTGAGCCAAGGGGATACGCTTCACTGAAACCGCATATTCTCAGGGTGGAGGAAACAACTTTGTGCGATAATTCTGTGCAAAGCGATAGAAAAGGAAGTTTGATTGACATTTGATGACAGGGTATCGTGACCAAGTTCACTCACAAGACAGTTCCTCAGGGCCAAGTCTGGGTCAGTATTTCTAATTGACGTGACCCTCATTTTTCGGGCTGACTCGATTTGATAGGGTGGTACTCTTAACTACAATGTAGACCAATTGGATTTAGTGAAGGATGCCGTCGTGAAGTTCCAGCAGAAGAATGACACCAAGGCCGCATTGAATGTCCCCATTATCTATACTCCGGCGGGGGTACGTCCTTACATTTCAATGTTATCGTTTACAAACCAGGAGATATCATCCATCCAGGCCGTATCCGCTGCTGTGCTTTTCTACAATGCACCTACACCCGCGCCGGGAATTTTCGATGACTTTTTGGCGATTCCGACTAATCAATCCGATGTCAAGACGAGATCATTCGCCGACATGTTCAACAGCCTCGCCTTTATAAATCCTCCCAACACAGTTCGGTTTGTCGTCTCTCGATTTTGGCGACGAAACATGACTGATAAAAAGATATAGAGGTCGCGTCAATGGTGTCTCAGTCACGCAGTACTCTCCAGCTGTTTTCGACGCATTCGTGAATCAGACTTTGGTGAGCGCCACCTCCTGTACGCGTCCAAATCTCTCTCAATGGTGTGTCTGTAGTTCTGGGGAGGAAAGATCGGAGCACTAGATTCAAATGTCACCCTCGCAATCACCCTCGAGCCATTCCTCAAGGATATGTTCTCTCACGGTTCCGCCTCTGCGTACCCACCCGACCGTTCTCATGCTCTCTTCCCTACGGCTGTCACTTTCGCATACGGAAATGCTTCCCTAGATGACACGGTAAGTAAGGGTTTGCGGAGTTACTCCGATGCGGTCACCGCGGTGGCAGTTGCGGATGGGCAGAATGTGTCGCACGCGTCTGTGTACCCAAATTACGCGTTGTTTGACACACCGCTGGAAGACATTTATGGGGCGAATCTACCTCGCCTGCATGCGATCAGAAAGGTGATCGACCCGGAGAATGTGATGGGTCTTGCTGGGGGGTTTAAGCTGTGAAGAATGATTCGGATGGGTTCGTTCGAACTGGCCATACTCCTCTTCCTCCTTGTGGGTCCTGTGATTGGGACATTTAATGATATTGTATATGTTTACTAATTGGTCCCTAATGTTATATTTTCTCATCCTTGAGGCCAAGGCGGGATCTCGGCTAGTGGGAGTCGCTCCTCAGTATGCTTTTCGCGCTTTTAATCTTGCGTCCGAAAAAGGAAACAGTGCTGTTCGAGTCTAAATCTCATCTGATTGTGTCCTCACAGGGAGGACAAAGGAGTTGAATACAGGGGTAATTCGGCAACCATCTTCTGAACTAAAAAGAGGTCGTACCCGTGGATATCCCCAGGATCGGTCAAGCGTTAAAGATCGCTTTCGTTCTAGACGGATAGGGCCACACTCAGGATCTCGAGGGGAGTCTCTGTCAAACAGATCAGTTCCCGCCACAGGCACAGCTCAGCTCACACCTTCGCGGACAAGAACAAGGAGAGCACTCGCCACCTCCACTCCAGAGAATGTGATCGGATTGAACTCGGGATGTCCGCAATCTTTCCTAGATCTTGGCAAAATGGGTCATCTTCTATCAGCCGCAGCGAAAGCCTTTTTTAGGAAACCTAGTAGCAAGTTGAGCCACATCAAACCAGTCTACCCCATCGTAAAGTGTCTTCGAGCGCCCTGTAACATTCACCACTTCGAGTCACCGGGCGCCCATCAAATAGTGTTCTTCTTTTTTTTTTATAAAAAGTAGATTCAATTTATATCCTGGGATGTGAGTCACAGAATAAGACCAATTGTCCTGGGCCTAAATTTACTTGCATTTGTTGGATAGGGCTCGTTGTGGAGTGATCAGCGAGGAAGAACGGGATATTCCTCACGCTCGTAATCAACATTCAGATAGTTTTGTGATAAATCGAAAGCGTGTTTACCCACTTGACGACCATGCACTGGAAATGTTAAGTCGCAGTTCCAAGACAACTACCTGAACCACTGCCATTGACCGCTGTCACGCGCGGCAAGTTTCAGACTTGGTACGAGAACTGCAAGTTTGATATATCTTGACACACGTCCCAAGCCGAAGCGCGACGAGACTTTGCCTACTGGACGCCGTGACATAAAAAAAAACGATATAGGGCAAGAGGTGTGGCGTCTGTCGTTAACGCGACTAACTCAGAACTGCGTGTTCTCCCCACTGGCAGCCCACATCTACATCACAGAAGGCTATGAGGGACGGCATGGGTCCCTTGGAGTCAGTTTGAGGGCGATTCATAGAGATTGCGCAGTCCTCCCTTGGCTTCGGGCCTTATAATTTGGTAGGGTGATAGATCCATGGGGGCGACAGGGCCCGTGTTTGGTCGGGTCTTATGGCAGTGTCCTTGTCGATCGGGTGTTTTGGGGGGATAGTGGAAGCTCTTGGTGGCGTAAAGTGGTCCAAGGTATTGTTGCGGTGGCGTCGGGCATGGTTTCCCAGGGTTCGTAAGGGGTGTATGGGAAGTAAGCGGCGGTGTTTGTCACAGTAGGTTCTTCACTGATCTTCGGTCATTTACACGTGACTCAGGGGCACCTTACAGACGAGATCGTGTTTCATTAATGTAGTGGGTCTCGCTACGACCGGTCTGTAACTCTGTTATATATCCTGGAATAAACGTAGATCCAAAAAAAAAAAAGAAGCGGCGGTTCGCTTAGTTGAGGTAGAACCGGTTGATGTTCTTACCTTCCATCAGTTGGGTTCGTTTGGATGTGTATAGACTTTTTGTTTTTTTTTCTTTGGGGGGGGGGGGGGGGGGGGGGCAGCACTGGCTTCAGGGTGGCTGCTCGTTTGCTCGTTTTAGCGTTCCTGGGGGGCATGAGCTGGCTATATCACAGTTGATCGATGATCTATTGCACGGAGTAGGGGCTGGGAGGGTACAATATACTATATTCGCAAGGTCAACTAGTACTTCAGTACTTGCTTCAGTACGCACGCTTTGTACCAAGTTTGGTACAGTACTAATCTCTGTGGGGGGTTCCAAGTCCCTAGCCTCCACTATAGTGGTTTTTAGGGTATGTCTATGTGTCCGGTGTTTAGTTCTCGTGAGTCGTTGGTGTCTGAGTCACGGAGGCGGGTCGCCTGGTGGTCGGGATCGACCGTGGGAAACCTGACTTTGGGCCCGAGTAGCACCGTTCATCACGGTCATTTGTGGCTGCAACAGCGACCCGCCTTAGTGGCATGGTATTCTCTAAAGTTTAATTTCACATAACCATCGTTCAGGTATGTGGTTGATGGAAGCCTAAGCCTCAGCCTCGGCCTGAGAATGAGCGGTGGTTTTTGTTTTATATTTAGCTTGGATCGTGACTGCCAGATTGGCCCAGGTAGTATCATGAAGCTACTGTTTATCAAACTCCGTCGTCACCCCCCCCCCCCCCCCCCCCCCCCCCCAAGTCGTATGGGAGGTGCAGGTAACTAAGGGACTGACGTTTCGACTTAAGGGCCCAAGTCGAGTCATCGATTTCTACACCGGTAAGTAACTTCTGCTTGAATTGTTTCTCGTCGGGTCCCTGCCCAATGCGCTACCTTCTGGGTTCTATTATCGTACGCTCCTGCCGTTACTTTACGCCTCGCCGCTGCCGTCAAGAAAGAAGGTCAATGGTACAGTAATCCAAGATCCTTATGTATGCTCACCTTGGGGGTATCACGACCTCCATTCAGTTAGGTGCACATGGTGTCACGATGAGTCGGACTCCGACTCGGTTCAGTTGGCACATTAATGTACTCCGGACCTCTCACCTATCTTACGTTGGTCTGCCAGTGAAAGGACAGAGATAAAAGGATAATACCAAGTTGCGAACCAACGGTTGAATGGTCAGTCTCAATAATCTCCTTTCTCACATCAGTATGCTCTCGACAACCTTTTTAGTGGTCGCTTTCTCTCTGGCGCCCTTCTCGCATGCTTCTGTTCTCACAGCGACACCGTCCGGGAGGTACCAGAATACCTGCCGCAGAATCGCTAACGCCATTTCCGATTGCTCTCAAGTGTTCTACCCCAGTGCGTGGCTCTCGTGTTCGTCTTCATTTAGCACCAGGCTGACGTAGAAGTGAAGACTCGACCCAGTATAACTCTGACATTGCGCATGCTATCGTCTCGTCCAGCCAGGCGTCTGCGTGCTCCGTCGAGCCAGGCTCAGCGGCAGATGTTAGCGTGATTGTACGGTACCTCCCTTTCATAATAACCGCCACTCATAGCATGTTGTGGTAGTTGCGCATCCTGGGATCCACCCGTACACCTTTCGCAGTGAAAGGCGGGGGTCATACTTTTAATCCCGGCTTCTCTTCCACGAACGGGGTCCAGATTTCCATGACCCGATTTAGCTGCATCGAGCTCAATAATGCCATGGGGACCGTTGACGTTGGACCTGGCGTTACTTGGGACCAAGTATACGCCGCTCTCGACTCAACCGGAGTCAACGTCGTTGGAGGACGCATACCCACAGTCGGTGTTTCCGGGTTGACTTTGGGTGGCGGTTGGTGATACCTCCATGTCACGACTCGGACGCTGACCGCTGACTGATTTCGTGTCACAGGTTATGCCTTCATGAGCAACCAGTACGGATTAACCATCGACAACATGGCGAGATATGAGCTCGTCCTACCAAATGGGACCATTACAGATGTGACGCAAAACAATAAAGATTTATGGTTCGCACTTCGGGTAAGTGACTCGAAATTTCATATGGAGACGCATCACTGAGACTACATATTCTCAGGGTGGAGGGAATAACTTTGTGCGCCACTTCCTTGAAAGGCGATAGAAAAGAAAGTTTAACTGACATTGATGACAGGGTATCGTGACCAAGTTCACTTACAAGACAGTCCCCCAGGGCCAAGTCTGGGTCAGTACCATTGATTGACGTGACACCGATGCTCTTAAGCCGACTCAATTTGATAGGGTGGTACCATTAACTACAATGTAGACCAACTGCATTTAGTGAAGAAAGCCCTCCTGAAGTTCCAGCAGAAGAATGACACCAAGGCCGCATTGAATGTCCCCGTGATTTACACTCCAGCCGGGGTACGTCTTTGCGATTCGATGCGATATGTTTCAGACCTGGAAATAGCATTTATCCAGGCAATAACCGCTGCTGTACTTTTCTACAATGCGCCCACACCCGCGCCGGGTATTTTTGATGACTTCTTGGCGATTCCGACTAATCAGTCCGATGTCAAGACGAGATCATTCGCTGACATGTTCAAAACGCTCTCCTTCATAAATCCCCCCAACACAGCTCGGTCGGTTATTGCCAGACTCTGGCGATAGAAACATGGCTAATGAAAAGATATAGAGGTCGCCTCAACAGTGTCTCTGTCACGCAGTACTCTTCGTCTGTTTTCGACGCATTTGTGAATCAGACTTTGGTGAGCGTCGTCTTGCTCCATAAATCCGAATATTACTCAATAAACGCACGCCTGTAGTTCTGGGGAGGAAAAATCGGGGCCCTGGACCCGAATGTCACTGTCACATTCACCCTCGAGCCATTTTCCAGGGATGTATTCTCTCATGGTCCCGCCTCTGCGTATCCACCCAACCGTTCTCATGCTCTCTTCCCTACGGCTGTCATTTTCGTATACAACAACGCTTCCCTGGACGACACGGCAAGTAAGGGGTTACGGAGTTTCTCCGATGCGGTCACCGCGGTTGCGGTTGCGGATGGGCAAGATGTGTCGCACGCGGCTGTGTACCCGAATTACGCGTCGTTTGACACACCACTGGAAGAAGTTTATGGGGCGAATCTACCTAGGCTGCATGGGATAAAGAAGGCGATTGACCCGAAGAATGTGATGGGCCTTGCTGGTGGGTTTAAGCTATAGGAATGACTCGGATGTAGTCCTTCGTAGTACTGAATCCTAATCCTCCTTTTCCAATGGCATATCTGGCCTACCTCCAGTGTGATGGAGGAGAAATAAAAGGATATGACTACACTGCGGATCAAAGCTCAGTCTTGACTCAGTACTCTCCGTCTGTTATCGATACAATCGTGAATCAGATCTCGGTGAGCACCATCTTGCAGCACGTGTCACGGTCCAAATATGACTCAACGACAACGCATCTGCAGTTCTGGGGGAGGGAGCTTGGAGGTCTGGATCCAGAAGTTGCCGTCACATTCACTTTCGAACAGTTTCTCAGCGATATGTTCTCTCACGGTTCCGACTTTGCATACCCACCAGACCGTTCTCGTGTTCTCTTCCCTTCGGCTCTCATTGTCTCTTTCAGCAATCCTTCCCTGGATGGCACGGTAGCAAAGGCGGTGCGCAATTATTTGATGCGGTCACTACCGCGGGGGTTGCAGATGGACAAGTTGTCACGGTATCGCACGCGTCTGTGCACCCCAGCTACGCATTTTTTGACACGCCACTGGAAGACCTCTATGGGGTTAATCTTCCTGGGCTGCGTGCGCTACAAGATGCGCTTGACCTGGAGAATGTGATGGGCCTTGCTGGATGGTTTATGCTACGAAAGTAACTGAGATGGAGCCCTTAGTAGTGAATTCCATGGTGGCTCCCCAAGAGTCCAGAAAGGGATTTTGTGGTTCTTGGGCGGAGCACTGGGAGAACGGTCGCGGTATATATCGGACTGGTTGTGAAGTAGAGTGGAAAAGATAGCCGGCGAAGCATGAAGTGCTTTCGTGAGTGCTTGATCGGGGAGGAGTGGTTCCCAGAAGCGAAGTAGCGAGCGGGTAGGCTGGAGTGGGCCGGAGGTTCATCTGTGGGTGGCCAAAGAAACATGGAAACTATTTTGGAAACTAGGCGCGGAGGGCAGGTGGAAAAGAAACGGTTCCGTCCAGACGAGCTGTCGTGCACCGATGCATCAGCAAATAAAAATTAAATTTTTATGTGCTTACCAAAATCGAAAGAGCTTACATAGATTATAAGCAGATTTGAGCTGACCATGAAATAGCAATCGCTCATAATTGGGCTGTGATTCCGACTGGACTGTTATATGCGGCATATAAGTGATTACAATTCTTATGGTCACACGCAACCCAGCTGTAAGCGCATGTAAGCACTTATGACTTCTGTGAAAGTCTCATGGCCAAGTTGTAAGTTTGGACGAGTCTTGCAGCTGAATGATATGTGCATATAATTTCTGGCTAACTCTCATGTCCAAGTTATAATCACACACAATTTCTGGATGGCTCATGGCTGGGTTATATGCGCAAGTATATATTCCATGAGCCGGTGAAACCCGCACTCCTGACTGTAGCACAGGTACCTAGATTCTAAGTCAAGTCGTCACCGCTTAGTAATTTCAATCTCAGCCTCTCCACTTTCCTTCCCCCTCGTGCTTTCATCTCCTCTCATATGCTAATACCCAGCTCTAATCCATCTTCTTTGCCTCGTTGTCTCTACCTTGTTACTCTCTGATTCGTCCTCTGCCATGCCATCGTCTCCTTTCCGTATCACCCACATCAACTCCAGGCACCAGCTCAAAAAGCCACCCAATGGCCTCGCCTAATCAGCTGTCCGTCCCCTGCTCTGGCTGTCATCGCATTGCTTGTCCTAACATCGATCACCATGAAACCTTTTTATCCTTTCAGCACTCCTTGTTTCACCTTACCAGCCCTTGTCTCACACCAAACCACATTGTCAGCTCCCTTAGCCACCTTCAAGACACTATTGGAGAATGCGCAGATCATCGTGCCCATTGTTGGACTAGGAGGGGGTGGTATTGTTGTGCGTCATCGTATCTCATTTCCTTTTTTCGTATGGCCTCTTTCCATCGCTTCCTTTACTTAGACATTTGCTGTTCACCTGACTCGTATTCGTGCCCATATCCCTTTTCTCACCTACGTCCATCCATTACTCTCTTACTCAGTGTACCCCACTTGGACCACCTTGTACTTTCCCTTCACCCTCACCATACGTTGACTTAGTCTTGGAATGCGTCGATTACAGGTTCGCATGTATTTGAACCGTCCGTCTTAACTCGTAAATCCACTGTTGTTCTCCCTCTCCAATCTCAGGCTTGTGACTGCCCTTAAGCCTTTGCTCTCCTGCTCGCATCATCAGCCCAGCCCTCCGAACTTGCCTACCTTCAAGTGCTTCCATCCTTACCTTCAACATCCGAGCTGCTGACCTCGGACCTCGCCGCCTTGCCCGCCTGCTGATACCCCAAACTGCTGCTAGACGGTTCATAGTGCAGTCCGAGACAGTTGGGTTCAGGAGGCATGAAGCCGTGCTGCCGGTCGTGCAGGCCTTCACGGGTATTGCAACTTCGCACAGGGAATCGCCTTGGTCGGGGACGCGTCGCACAACGATTGTTAAGGGTGCGCAAGAGTGCGGGGTGCTCGAGAAAGCGCAGAAGGTAACTAGATAGACTAAGAAGACTGTCTGCACTACCGGGTGTGCAGGTCACTGCGGAACTTGTGACTTCGTATAGTGGTCGGCCGATCCGGGGGAAATGTCGCTCAAAAGTGCCGAAGGGTGCGCGAGGATGTGGCACTCGGGAGAGCGCGGCGAGTGAAGAGTACTGGAACCCTCAGTGCTCTAAGCTCTGAGGGAAAGCGGACTAAGATTGGCTTTTTGAAAGGGGTAGTTACCAGATGTTTATATACATGGAAACAGAGATATAGATCTAAATGTAGAGTAGACTCTAGGGAGCAACCAAGTGAGGTCGCAAAGCGAAAGGAAAGGAATGGGCCGATGCCCGAGCTCGGCTGAAGCGCAGGAAAGTCGGTCCACCAAGTGGGCCAATGCCTGAGATTGGCCAAAGCATGGGAAAGTACTGAAATGCACAAAATAAGTAATTTACCTGGCCAGCCACGTGCTGGGCGTATCACCACCGTTTCATCTCTTGGATCGCCGACATCTCCATCACAATTGCCACCCAATCTTCCTCGCCCTGCTATTTAAGTATCATATTGTTCTGTACAGTTCTAGTGACCTTTTGGTGTAGCAGTAATATTTGTCACGATCTCAAATTGTTATGTCAGCACTCATGTTGAGACCGCAAGTTCAAATCCGTCTAAATCCAGTTTATCATGTATTCTTAGTAGTATTGTGAAATATGAGATGAGACGTTAGACGACCTTGACAAGCAAGGTCATTAAACAGTAATTAAGATAGAGCAAGAACAAAAAGATAAAAGTCTGGCACAGTACATTGTAATTTTTCTAAATATCCACCCTCTGAATTATAATCAATTATAAGCATGCACAACCCAAGTGAAGAGTTTTCGTTTATGAAAGGCAATACAATCTGCAAAAGCGAATATAAATGATTACCATTCATGGGCATAATTGCCAAACAATTTCAAAACCATCGAACGATCACAATCGCTTTCGGCGATTTGTAATCCCAGACCTGCTCACACCGCTTACGGCGATTATAAGCGGTTATAACCACTTGTCAACCTTTTTTTATTTGCTGATGTGATGGGCACATGGCTGCGTACATGAACGGCCGAGCGAGCAAGGAAAAGCGGCCCGGGGCCGCGACATCGTTACTGCCGTTTGTTCGCCGAAAGCTTTCGCTTGTTACTCACTCCGCCACTAGTTCTTTCCCATTTGAGGACCCTCAGGAAAGTGAGGGTCACTAGTCGTCGATAATCGGTCACCTTCAATGACTGAACATAATCATGGGGTTAATCTTTTCCGAGAACGCTCATGTGAGTCACCACAGTACCATATTTGTCGAGTTGACTGACGCACACGGTGCACCTACAGTAAGGCCGAGTTACCTCCATTCAATGACGGTTGTTGATTCTTGTATAGATGCAATACCGCCCACGATCCGAGAATGTTCGCACCTTTTGTGTCGTCAACGACCGAAGGACGAGCTTGGTCCGTCTGTTCAAGATATTTGGCTTATTCAAAGTTGTTCTACTACGCTACCGCCACTCCAACATTAAAGTCTTGGACCACATACTCCTGAACGGTTCCTTTTCTCTCCGCAGTTTGGAGATCGGCATCCGCCAGTACTCTTACAGCCGCTCGCATGTGCATCCGACCCCATTTAGCGCTCATTGTGAGATGGAGCCCGTGGATCAACGTCATCGCTGCCGTAGTCTGCCTGACGCTCCGGCTCTTGGAATAGTCGTGGCGGATCTGGCTTACCTCCGGTGTGAAAGAACAGAGATAAAAGGATATGACTGCGTCACTGCGCTACGAGCCGACTCAGATGCTCAGCCTCGATCACCTCACTCGCAACGGTATGGTCTCGACAGCCTTTTTAGTCGTTGCCTTCTCTCTGGCATCCTTCTCGCATGTTTCTGCTCTCACGGCGACACCACCCTCTCGGTTCCAAAGTACTTGTCGCAGAATCGCGTCTACCATTTCCAATTCCTCTCAGGTGTTCTACCCTAGTGTGTAGCTCCTGTTTTAGTCTTCATCTAGCACCGAGCTAACGTACAGATGAAGATTCGACCCAGTATGTCGTCGACAACGAACACGCTCTTATCTCGTCCACTCAGGCGTCTGCGTGCTCCGTTGAGCCTGGCTCAGTAGACGACGTCAGCGAGATTGTATGGTCCTTCCTTTGACAAGAAATTACACTCACCGCGCGTTGTATAGCTGCGCATTTTGGGATCCACCCGCACGCCTTTTGCAGTGAAAGGCGGCGGTCACATAGTTAATCCTGGGTTCTCTTCTACGAGCGGGGTCCAAATTTCAATGACCCGATTCAACAGTGTCGAGCTCAATAATGCCACGGGGATCGTTGACGCTGGATCTGGCGTTACTTGGACCCAGGCATACGCGGCTCTGGACTCAACTGGGTTTAATGTCATCGGAGGACGAAGCCCCACTGTCGGTGTTTCTGGTCTGACGCTAGGAGGTGGTCGGTGATGAACGAGCCCCCTTGTTACGATATTGGCCGCTGATTGCAATTTTGTGTCACAGGTTATGCCTTCATGAGCAACCAGTACGGATTAACTATCGACAATATGGCGGGATATGAGCTCGTCTTACCAAACGGGACTATGATAAATGTAACATCAAGCAATAAAGACTTATGGTTCGCACTTCGGGTAAGTGACGCGAAACCAAATGGAGACGCTTCATTGAGACTACATATTCTTAGGGCGGGGGGAATAACTTTGTGCGGCACTTCCCTGCAATGTCGACAGAAAGAAAGCTGATTAATATTGATTGATATCAGGGTATCGTGACTAAGTTCACTTACAAGACAATACCCCAGGGTCAAGTTTGGGTTCGAAACCTGATTTACGTAAGGCTTCTCTCGAGCTCACTCAGCTTGACAGGGTGGCGTCCGAAATTACACCGTAGACCAACTAAGTTTAGTGAAAAAAGCCCTCGTGAAGTTCCAGCAGAAGAATGACACGAGGGCTGCTTTGAATGTTGCCACGAGTTACACTCCAGGAGGGGTACGCTTCCATGCTCTCAATGTTCTTCTTTACCAGCTTGGAAATATCATTTTCAAGGTCATACCCATCGCTGTCGTCTTCTACAACGCGCCCACACCTGCACCAGGGATTTTCGATGACTTTTTGGCGATTCCGACCAATCAGTCTGACGTCAAGACGAGATCATTGGTCGACTTAGTCAACAGCCTCGCCTTTCTATATCCCCCACCCACAGCTCGGTAGGTCATTACCGTGATCCAACTCTATAAAACGGGGCTGATGACGAATCACAGTGCTTACCTCAATGGAATCTCCGTCACGCAGTACTCTCCGTCTGTTTTCGACACAATCGTGAACCAGACCTTGGTGAGTGTTATCTCCCCACATGCATCCAAGTACGGCTCAACAACTGCACCCCTGCAGTTCTGGGGAGGGGAACTCGGGGGTCTAGACCCGAATGTCGCTATTGCAACTACCATGGAGCCTTTCGACAGCAGCGTGTTCTCTCATGGTTCCGACTCTGCGTACCCGCCTGACCGTTCTCACGCTCTCTTCCCCACGGTTGTCTCTTTCGCGTTCAGCAACGCCTCCCTGGATGAGACCATGGTCAAGGCATTGCGTAATTACTCCAATACGGTCACCGCGGCGGCGGTTGCAGATGGCCAAAATGTGTCGCACGCGTCTGTGTACCCCAACTACGCATTGTTTGACACGCCGCTAGAAGACATCTATGGGGCCAATCTCCCTAGGCTGCATGCGATAAAACAGGCCGTTGACCCGAAGAATGTGATGGGCCTCGCTGGTGGATTCAAGTTATGAAGAGTGACTCAGATGAGCTTCCTCATCCCGATTCCAGATGTTCCATTTTAGGGTCCTCGTTTACTAAGTATCCCGGGAAGTGAATAGAACGTTTAGTAGATAACTTACAAACCATAGTTGACTCCTTTACAAACCATAATTGACTCCCTTACGCAATTATCTTTGAGGGTCGGGTGAGTCCGAGCCAAAACGGGACTGTGACTCCAGAACCAGAGATGACTTAGCCTTTATATAGCTTTATAGGTCAGGGTCTCAGGATGGACGCCTGATTCTGACGTGCTGTAGGAGATTCTTGGAAGAGGTTACAGTTCCCAAAACCGACACATTAACTGCTCACGGAGATAGCACTGGGCATATGTCATTAAGGACTAGTTACGCAAAGCCAAGGCCGAAACCGACAACCGAGGACGCTCGGCCTCACATGTAGTCCGATCCGTTACGCTTGCGCACCCTATCAATCTAAACACTGATCCTGAAGTGATGAGACCCTAGATCGAAAATGCAGGATAATCGAGGTCATACAATCTACCAGAATAACCTCATAGGTAGTGTGAAGGCGCACTTTAATCGATTGAACTTGAATAGAGTAATATCTATGATAGCAAGTCATGAAGGCCACGACACGGTCCAAACACGTTCTGTCCACGTCAATACGTCTACACAAAAGCTCAATGCTCTCGGGTCGTCCCTCGGGGGTCTCTAGATTTGAAGCACTGGCTACAAGTCAGCCTAGGAGATATCTAGGCTCGAGTGGCCCGGGGGAGGGCTAGCCTGACGTCATAGATCTGCCGATTGATATTCCTCCAGTGCAACACGCAACGACGCATGTCTGGAGCTGTCCATTTCAGTAAGGTTCCCGACTGAGGAGGACCCTAAATCAAGTATGTACTGCAGGTTGTAGAAGCCAAGTGTCCCGAGACCCGTATACCCACGGGGCCCACAGTTAGTCATCGTCGAAAATAAAGAGGCACAAGATTGGTGGGACCCATCCCATAGTAGCAAAGAATCCATCAAGGTCACAGCCCCGGGTTCGAGCCTGTCGTGATGTCGTAAACGACCTTGGAGGCCATTGCCGTACGACCAGGGGTTAAGGAAGCCGAGAGGGGCCTTGCCTCGGGAAGACCTGGTGTTCATTAAGCAGTGCGATTATCGAGCCGCTTGCGCCGTCTACGTATTCCTTGACGCCGTTGACGAAGACCGGGAATCTCATAGCCTGAACGGCGATATCGGGAATTCCCCGGCCCGAAACGCTGTACCAATCACGAAGTAAGGAGGCAAGTGCACTTGTAAAGGCCTTGATACGTGTCGCCGAGGCGCTGGACGAAGGTGGGCACGGCCTGCTGCTGGTAGTTCAGGCATTGAAAGTAGCTACTAGAGAAGCCGTCCCCGGAAAACTTTCCCCCTTCCTCCGGAAAGAATCCCGTCGTTCCACCGACAGTGGTGACCCGGGGACCTGCGAAAGTATGGCGGCGTTGTCAGCCGAGAACAGGCGCCACACGTACGGGTTGTGAGGAAGGACGGAAGGAAATGGACGGAGCCGTCGTCGGTCACGTAGTTCCCTAACCTAACGCCATCGTCCCCACTCGGGAAGATCACGCTGACGACGCCGCGCGCCGATAATAGCAAACCTGAAGCACAAGTACGTTGCATATCCCTTCGGGAAGGTCCGCTCATTGGCGGCGTACGACGTGCTAATCGTCCGCGGGATGTTCGTCTGTTTGGGGATGTAGCCTATCCAGGAGATGAACCAATCGGCCCTGCCCGACGGCCCGCGGTCGTTGCTGTAGAAGATGACCGGGGTCGGGTATACCATGGCCCCATTATACTGGGTGTCGAGGGTGGGGTAGCTCGGGTCGTATCCCCCACCAATGACTCGCACGACGGTGAATGTCGGAAAGGTATGTGCAGATGAACGGCGCCAGATCCGCCGGGCTCGGGTAACCGTTTTCGAATTCTTACAATTCCAAGCGCATTACGGTCTGTCGCTACGGGCGTATAGGAGGACGTGCCATATATCTAGCGCAGTAGCGATGGCGTAGTTCTACCATCGGCGCAGCTCGATAGCACCGTCACAGGCTTTCTCGATACCAGCTCCGTTGGTGCGTCACCGCGGCCCTTGCGCGGTGAGTGCCTCTGCGTGCGTGGGGAGGCAAAGCACGTCATCGGGCACCACAGTCCGAACAAGCCCGTGCAGTGCAGCGGGAAGCGCGTAGCCAATTGTGCGGACGATGGCCTCATTTGTCTTGACATGTCTGTAGAGCCGATATGACGGGCTGAAGAAGGCGTTGGCTTGAATTGCCGACAGGCCATTTAGAGTCAGCGTGGTGCCACCGTGTGTCATCGAGACGGACGAGGAACGCCGTGGTGCTCGAACCAGGAGTTGACGAGTTTGAGGGTTCCTGGGCGGGGAGCGACAAGCTCTGCAACCTTCTCCTTGGATGAGTATGCAACATATCTGCGTTGGAGTGGCGGCGCTCGTGAGTAGATGTATGAGGGAAGAGGCAGCAGATGAGACGTGCCTCGAGTAGTTGGGGTCGCTGATATGGTATAGCGTGTCAATCAAGGTGTTCTCACAGTAGGGTTCGAGCGCAACATATAGATCGATCATGGCGCCGACAAAGTGGGAAGCCTAGGCTCCGGGACGGCATTACAAGAGTGCTTGATTACGCATGTCGTCCCAATAAAGTGAGAGGGGTTTTGATTGACTGCCAGGGCGAATAGTAGCAAGGACGGAGAGAACGGAGATCAGATGGTAGCGCATTCTTACAGGAGGTCGCAGAGTGTGTCTCAGTGGTACAGGGCCGCAGTTCGTGGAGTTAAGAAGGATGCCGGAAATTCAGAGATCGGGAGGTTTTGAGAGCTCTTATAGTACTTTTTTACGTGGGAAATGGACTCAGGTGCTGAGGCAAAACGCAAGCACGACCGAGGATTACTGTGAGTTCGATACAAATACAAAAAGTGCATTGTCGAAACATACAGCGCGCCGGGTCTTCCATTCCCACGGTCATGGTTGTGCAGGCTTCTTCGCAGCGCAAAATATCGTATACAGGGGTACCCTGGTAGTAGACGTGTTCAGTCATGAATCGCTAATAAGGCCGCGTGAAATGCAATGAGCTTTGGAACCAAAAACAGTGGGGTTGCAGAGAGCCGAGTAACCGAAGGAAAGCGGTCGCACGAGCCTCCGCACAGCGCGCAACTTCACAGAGGAGTCCACCTCTGTCCAGGACGCGTTAATTTTGAGTTTCTAAGGCCGCGCATGAGTGCGGCGGGCTCGGGAATGCAAGCTATGAGCTGCGCCGAGTCTCTGTTGACTGTGCAGTTATAGTTCAGGAGCACAGCAAAACGTGGAACAGCAGCACGTAGGGAGTGTGGAAAGTAGAGCACACATACTAGGAAGTGTGAATAAGCGCGGGAAGGCATGAGCAAGCGTGGGCAATCATGCGATTAATCCGAGTTGTGCTAGTGGGTGGGTGCCAGTGTTGTGCCAGTGGACAGTAACTGCTCAGGCAAAGCGGACCGGGCCGTAGGAAGAACCGTGAGTCATTGCTCTGGGACCCGTACTATGTACAGTATGAGCGCTGTCCGAGGCGCTGCCAGCTACAGTAGTCCCTGGTACATGACTCAACTCCGGTCTCTCCGTGAGTTACCATATTGTTCTGTTGGTTTTTCCAAGGGGCGGTGTGCGTTTGCCATTCTATCCCCGGATAATAGTGTTGTTCTAGTCATTGTTGTCGTACTCGTTTTTCTTTTGTCCATCCCGATTCGACAGCATTATGCCGAAAAAATCGATATATCGGAACAACTGACCCTGGATCGCAAGTGCGCCGCAGTCCTGTCAAAAACACGCCCCACATTTCTTCCCATCACGTCGGCGTCGGAACCTCAAATTCGTCTCCCGGATCCCGAGTCCTCCCCCACGCAATGTGTTATTTATTACATCCCATGCCCCCGTAACAAGGCGCTTTTTAAAGCTTCGTGGCTGCTGTACTCGCGCCAAGACCATCGGTCCCTTGCGCCATGATGTGTTCGAGCAATATGTATCACATAAAAAGCCCCTCCGGTGAATCAATCGCCGCCCGACACGCCGGCTCGGCTCGGCTGGTGCACCGCACCAACAAAACACGGATCTCAGCTGCGACCTCCCTCCACTTTACTAGTACCGGCCACCCACCCCCCCTACCGCACATGGCTCACTGAGCTCCGAGCACCCCGTTCGCTGTTTATTTTGATCGGTTCCAAAGCAGTCTGCTAACGTTTTCCACGCTCCCTTTGGTAAAAACGTTGACAGGTCGGAGTCGCAAAAGCAGATGACGTGTGTGTTCTACACGAGTATTGTGTGGGTTCCATGCCATTCCGGAGAACTTCTCTCCCCGTACTTGGGTCTCCTATCCGATATTGTGATGGGGGCCGATGGGCGCTGGCGACCAAAAAACTCCGCAGTGGTGCGCCAGTTCGCCAGTCGCCCTGGGTACTTGCTCCCCATATATCATAATTCGCTGAACTCGCGTCGCTGCAGGGAACCGGTGTCGAGGACGGACGACGAATGTTACTTGACACGGAAGCTGTCCAATAACGCCCCGAAGCCCCCCCCCCCCCCCTGTTCGGTACAATAAAGGCCTGCTTCTGATTCCCCCCCCCCCCCCTTTCTTGCTAGCCGCCAAGTACGTTACGCCACGCCACTTCTGGACCATTGGTTGGACGCATTCGCATGCACTTTTGCACCCGGACATGGACTCTCCGAAACCCACAGTAACACCGCGCAACTTTTTAAGGCACATGAGTGCCAATCGCGAAGAATTTCCGATGTTTTGATTATTATTATTATTATGGGCCGCTGCCGTCGGGCTAGTCATCAGTGCTAGTGCTGCGGCGATTTGGGGCGTGGCAGGTATTGTACGTGCGAGCGATGCGGTGCGGCGCAAATGCAGTGCAGATCAACCAACCTGCCATTTTAGGAGAGTGTCGAACGCGTACTGTGCCGACGGCGCAGAGGCGCAGACAGACACGTTGCGCTGTCAACAGCTGTCAGCGCTCGATCTGCCCCCTTATGCACATGAGTGTGGGTACTTGGGTGGATCCTACTGTAGGAGCCCCAGGGTCAACGTCATTCCTACTAGGAAGGTGAGCTTCACTCGTGCTTCGGGTGCTCTTATCATTACGTAGAAGCCTTTCTCCATGTTATCGACGGGTGGGCGTAGCCGCGCCGACTCACCACGATGTCCTTGACTCAGCTTGATATGTTTAGAGACGCGCGTGGGTATAAAAGGCACGCTCATCGAGTCAAAGCGTTCCGCTCATAATAGCTTATTACGGATTTAGGCCAAATATACGCCTCTGAGTTGCGTGGCGCCTAATCGGTACCATCTGAGAAGGCGAAGCGCCACCTGATGATGGAGAGCCTTTGAGCTCAATTTTAAGTTATGCGCCAGCGCGACATGTACCTGGACCCGTTCCTGTTTTCCGTTTCCGTTTCATTTCCATTCCTAATGCCCTATCAATCTCGCTGTAGACTGAACACTACAGTCCAGTGCAGTAGGCCCGGAGAGTTCAATGAGAAGGATCTTGAATGTTGGTGATCCGAGGCCTTCTAACCGGCTCCGATCGACGCATCGATCATGATCTACTGTACGCGACAGAAGCTATCATCAATTGAACCGTATCACAATCGATATTCGCATGACAGCAACAGTTCTCACAGCCCTAGAAAGAAAAATTACTTCGTGCCAACCACCGAAGTACAAACCGCTAATGGACGCATCACCACAATATATGCGGCGAGAGACAAACGCTCGTCCTCAATACCAAATAGGACCCGCGTCCTATAATTGTATGGCCCAGCGCCGAGGCAATATGCCGTAGTAGATTGAGCGCGAAAATGAAACGACGGGCTCTTTCCCTTTTATATTTACGTTCATTTTTCATGTGAGCCCCACAGCAGCCACAGCTACTGCCGGTAGACTCTGACGGCGTCGCGTCGCGTTACGCAAGCGTATAAGGGGGACTGTCTTTCGGGGCTGGTGGCGTGGAAAGTTGGAACGTTCGTTACTGTAGGCCGCCATGGACGCCTCGGATTCGTATCTGTGACTCGTAGTAGACGCTACGATCATCATTGTGGGCGGTATTTGTTTTTTTTGGGGGGGAAATTCGGATTTGACTGACGGCAAGCGTGCTGATTCGACAATTGTGTGTTTCCAGGAGGTGTCGGACCGTCGAGAGAGAGACAGATAAGCGTTGCGTGGGATGGGAAGTAAGGGTGCGTCCATTTGCTCACATACGGATATGAGTCACACGCCATCACCAACCCTCATGAATCAATTGTTCCACCAATGCGCAGCAGTTCTAAAAAGAACCTTGCTCTCCATGGTCCTAAGGACTTTGCTTGAACTTTGACGATGCGCAATTACGGCCCGCCCCATTCGCCCGTCATGGGGGGAGGGAGATCTCTCGAGCGTAGTGACTGTGTGTGGCGGCCTGATTCTGGTCCCTAAACCACCAAACAGAGAAAAGAGTTCATCATATACCATATCCGTTGACCTCGGACGGATTTTATGGATGATACGAAACATGGATCTGGAACGGCAAGCAATTGATAGGAGAAATAATCCAAGTCCGGGAAGTCAGAGAGAGAGAGAGAGCCAGAGCTCCTCCGGGGTGAGCGCTGAGCGGATGAGGTCGGAGCTAAAGGGAGATGTAAGCGCAGTCCCAGGCCTGCCGCGGTAGTTGGCCCACTAGCAACGCCTTTGGGCGTGCACGGTCAAGACCACGCAACTCTTGGACAGGGTACCACGACCAGTAAGGGACGGAAGAGGAAGGGGGGAAAGCGATCAGTGTGTGTGACTTGGTTCTGTTTCGATTCGGCCAAGTGGTTTTTTTTTCTTTTTTAAGAAAAACGGCCCGGCGGAGATACCCAAACTTGAAGCGGCGCCAGAGAGGTGATGATGACAATAAAGTAAAGTTACCTATTGTACCCCTCGGCTGATCCATTTGCGCGTGAGCTTGGGAGGGCTATCCGATCCCACGTTTACATCCGAGGGGGGTTTTTGAGTTTCAGTACAATCTTTAGGCAGTGCATGGGTGGAACCAGCAGCGCCACAATGAAACAAAAAAAAAAAAACGTCCAATGATGGTTTGTGTATGAAATTACGATCAAAAAGTCAAAAGTGCTACAGTATACGTAAGAGCAATACAGACCCGGACAACTAAATGCCCCGAGCGACCAAACCCGGACGCCGGGTGGCGTGTGAGTAGCACAACAGTGACAACGATAACGATAACAACAAAAAGGAAAGGAACAGACAAGTGCCGCGACCGAGCCAAACAAGTAAATGAAGGTGCGCGAGCGAGTATCCGAAGCCTAAGGCAAGGCAAAGGCGGCGGTCCATCTCGCTGCAAGTGGCTCGCCAGCGGCACAATGCGGCGCGCACACACGTATCCTGTCCCCGATTCGGGAGGACGCATTGGGCACATCTCTTCGCAAAAACCACGGAACAACCGGCCAGGAGAGTCTCCATAATGTTTCACGCCCCCCCCCCCGCCCCCCCTGGCGTTGCCTCTCATGCGGTGTCTGTGCGCGCCGCCAATTCATAGCAAAAGACGTGTAGTCACTGTACTGGGGTCTAGGAGCAGCGTTGCCACCGACCCCAGCAAATAGGCGGGCCGCGCGCCGGCCCGGCACGACCCACGGGGAGTCGTTAATCGTCGTACCCGCTTCCCTCGTCGTCGCCGCGCCGCTTGTCGTTGCGCGCGCCACCAGACGAGGCACCGCCAGCGCTGCCCGCAGAGGCGCTCTGCGACGGGTCGTCGACCTTTCTGCGGCGCTTGCGCTCTGTCTCCCGTAGATTCAGGCGCACTCCAAAGTACGACAGGTGCTGTGTGGGCGCAGGTGTCAGGAGGCGCTGAATGCTGTGCGGTGGTTGCGATGATGTCGCACCTTTGTAAGGTCGGTCGACGCCCGCAGGCCGGGAAACTCCTTCGTCGAGTAGACGCGGAATGGCCCGCCGTAGCACTCGGCCCAAACGGGCGTCTGACCATCGGTCGCAGCGACGCGGGAGAAGAGGTCGAAGCAGCGATAGCGGAGTATAAAGTTCCCCTCTGCCTTTACCGCGAGGTCCTATCATATCGGGGGGAACGCGCGTCAGTACGTTCGCGCCAACACGTGTATCATACAAGAGAGGAGTTGGGAGGACAGAGAGAGAAGACACGGACTGAGAAAACGAACATCAACACTTTGTTGCCCTTGTAGTCGAGGTTGGCCGCCTGCACAAAGGTGGTGCCCGCCAGGGCCTCGGTCTGCCTGGAGCCCTCGTTGATGGGATAGGTCCCCTTGAAATAGTGCACGATCTCTTCCGGGCGCGTCGCGTGCGATGGAATCTGATTGGGAACAAACTGCTGCGGATCTTGCACCTGCTGTTGTTGTGGTAGATGATTGGCGTGGACAGCTGACATAGCCGCAAGTGGCGCGCCACCTTGCTGCGGTTGTGGTGGTTGCTGCTGGACAGCAGTGGGGTAGGGACCGGGAGGCTGTGGTGCGGGGTACGTATACGGGTACTGCTGCGCACCGGGAGAGTAGGGCGTTGGGGACAATGTGGATGAAGACGCGCGGCCAGGTGACGCCTGAGCCTGATCTGGGCGTCGTTTGGGGTCAGCGGGGGTATCAGGCGAGTCGCTGGAGGGAACGGGAAAGAGGTCGACGTGACAGATGAGGCCCATGTTATTGATTTCACTGTGAAGACATCTCTGTCATTGGAAATCAGGGAACGAAAGAGGAATAGACGCAACTCGTAGTTTTCGACTTCCCTATCGGGTGTGTCGGTGCCTGGGAAGGCATAGAAGAACTTGAGTTGGACGACGGGAGGGGGATCGAGAGGTCTGCGGTCTTTACGGGCGTACCTGATGACGATATAGGACAACCTGATTACAAAGGGGATTCGGGACTTACTTGCGCCCAAGATCGGCTTTTTGCAGCTCTATGAGCTCAGCCCGCACGTGTTTTCCAGCGAACTGGCCAGTTGAAAAATTGAGAGGGGCGCCAATGACACGAGGAGGCGTCGAATGAGATGCATCACGAGATTGATCACGGTCTCTGGCCTGCTGGGAGGAAGACGGAGGTTGTGGCGGCTGTTGCTGCTGGGAAGAATAGGAGGAATCCTGGTGTGCATAGGGTGGATGTGACTGGGAGGAGTAAGGATACATGGTCAGCGCAGAGACAGAAAGACGGAGGGGCCTGGGAAGGAGGAGGAGGACGAGGAGGGATGAGGAAACGGGGAGTCGAGTCGGATTAAATAGGCCGGAAGTTGGCGCGAGGATGATGAATTTGTCCAAGGGGATCCGTGGCTTTATTAATCCCGGGAAAAAGGCGAAATTCTGGGTCCAGTTCTTCGGCGCTCATTCCCAACCCAGTGACAGGGCGCTCCGTCAACCGGCAATCCCCGTGCAGGGAAGCCAGATCACAAATCAGATCGCAATTTATCCAACCTGGGCGCCGAAATTCGGCTCAGTTCGATGTCCCCTACTCTTCCTATTCCTCGCCAACTTTCAGGTGTCCCTCCCTCTCCTGATCACCGTCGACGGCCCACGCCCCGGTGTCGACAGCCCCCGCCGACGACCCGCAACCATGTCCCGACTGCGACTCGCAACCTGGAACCTCCGCTACGACGTCCAGCCCGACAACATCCCCCTCTCGGCCTCTCTTGCCGCTCTCCCAGACCCCCTTCTCCCTCCCCGCGCGCAGCTCGTCGGCGAGCAGCCATGGAGCGCGAGGCGCGTACCCGTTGCGCGGACGCTCTTCGCATCCCGGTTTGACTTGGCCGGTATGTACGCGCATCCCTTAGGCTTCACGCGATGCTTGATCCGTTTGCGCAATAGGGTTCCAGGAAGCACTCGTCAGGCAGGTGCGCGATCTCGCGGATCTCCTGGGCAGTGATTATGCCTGGGTACGTTGTTCACGTGCACGTCTTTACATCCAACCCATCGACGCTAATGCTCTACTAATAGGTCGGCGTCGGAAGAGACGACGGCGTCTCGGCGGGCGAGTTTAGTCCGATCTTCTACCGGCGGTGAAGCCCCCTTTCCCACATCTCACACATTCATTTCTCCTCATGGCCCTTTTTTTTTTTTTTGGTTTTGTTTTGCGCCCAGCTCGGCGTTCACCCTCCTCGTGACCGACACGTTCTGGCTTTCCCAGGCGCCATTCACGCCCGGCTCTTTCTTCCCAGGCGCCGGCACCCCGCGTCTCGCTACATTCGCGCACTTCCGCCTCGTCGCTGCGCCTCCAACGAGCACGGGCGAGCTGATCGTGCTCAACACGCACCTGGACAACGTCAGCGATGCGCAGCGACGCCTCGGCGCCGCCATGCTGCTCCATCGCGTGCGATACGAGGCGCACGCGAAGCCCGGCGTGCCCATCTTCGTCACTGGGGATTTCAACAGGTGCGCTAAAATTTTATTGCCGCGCGCGCGCATGCTGGCTGACAGGATGAGGTAGCCCGGCGACTGGCGACGATGATGGTGCGTATGTCGTGCTGACGGGCAAGCAGCCTGGCCCACCCGTACCGGACGACTTTGCGCGGCGCTTCCCGTTACCCACGCGTGGAAGTGGAGGACCGGGTAACTCGGAGCTGGTGATGGTGGATATGCGCGTGGCCGCGCCGCGCCTGCACGTTGGTGGGGAATGGGCGACGTTCACTGGGTTTGAGCGGCGCATGTCGGACAACGAATGTATTGATTTTGTGTTTGGGCGCAGCGATGGCGGATGGTGCGTGCTGATTCATACTTCTTCGGTGCTTTGTGCTTGGCGACTGATGGCGTTTGCTGGGAATAGGGAGGCAAAGGGCGTCTTTGTCCATGATAACATGACCGACGAAGGAATGATCGCGAGCGATCATCGGCTTGTCGTTGCGGATGTCGCCCTTCCTTGATGGTGGAGTGGGGAAGCGACTATAGGAAGGCAGGCAGTTTAGTTTTTCTGGGTTATTATGCGTGTATGGGCCATTTAGGGAGAGGAACGGAATACAACCTATACAGAGAGTGTACGATCATGACATAAAGAAGATCTATTTTTGATACAACAGCAGAGAACAACAGCAATGATGCGACAACATTAGCATACCACATATAGAACAATGACGAAGAT
Source organism: Lactarius indigo (assembly GCA_025766275.1). Classification (NCBI taxonomy): domain Eukaryota; kingdom Fungi; phylum Basidiomycota; class Agaricomycetes; order Russulales; family Russulaceae; genus Lactarius; species Lactarius indigo. Next base: position 241,797 of record JAFKAC010000012.1, on the reverse strand, counting down.
AGCGTGTGTGATGGTAGTAGACAACGACGAGCCTAGTGCCACAGGACCCATCCCGCCACACACGTCACAAAAACGAAGACCCACGACGTCCCAGCGACGTCCGCACGGCGTGCGCTAGACGGCGTCGTGAAGTTTGGATTGTCGCTCGAGTCAGGTGTGCTGGCAGTGCTGGCGGAAGAGGCATCCGTACTCGTGGCGCCGGCACCTAGTAACAATACAGTAATAGAAACACAGAGGGTAGTGCGCACGTACCGGAGACGGCGAGCGGGGTGGGAGTCCCAGTCGGGATCAGCGAAGACGGGACGGCGGAGATCGGCGCGGGCGCAGGGCTACCAGCTGCAGGTCTATATGCGGAATGCGGATGAGGGCGGAAGAGAACGCAGGGAGGAGAGTAAGGATCCGCACGGGCAGAAGGTGAGGGTATAGTCGCTATTGAGCGACGAGTCGCACGTCCACAACGCCGTGCCGGAGCTCTCGTCGTACGCGTACGCGTACGAATTGGGGCAATTACCCTCTGTGATAGCTGCGTCAGTAATCGGTCGTTTGGGGTGCCAGGGCAGCAGACACGCACTGAAATAGGAATAGAACGACACGCCCGAGGGCGGGCACGTCGCCGCGGTGTTATGCGTGCCGGTGCAGCAGTTGGACGAGTCCGCTGCGGGTCATCAGCGTAAGGAGAGCAGTGATACACGGCGCGCACACGCGCGCACGTACGCTACGCACAGGAATTGTCCAAATTGGCTACGCAGGCGCTCTTGCACCCGACTGGGAAGCCGGTCGTGTCGAGCGGGCCAACGAGCGGCGCGGGACATGCGGGGCCGAGGTCGACGGGGCACGAGGCGACGGAGCAGTTGGGTGCGGAGGGGATGATCGCCATCGGGAGGTTATATCCGTCCACGAGAGAGACTGCGGGAGTCAGTCGGTCGATCTGTCGCGATATGAGACTGTGACCAAAGTCACACGCACCGTCGTAAAAGTCACGATTTCCGTCGCCCTGCAACGTCCATTCTGCCACCGTCGCGGGCGGCACGCCCTGTGACACGGGTATAGTATGCGAGCGCTTCGGCGGAGGAGAACGGGAGAGCGTACGGTGCCGCCTTGGGAGTCACATTGGAGCCCGCCATTGCACCCGCCGTCTAGGCAGGCGCTCGGACCGATGTTCGTGGAAAAGTTACAATCACGACGGCCCTAAATAAAATAAAATAAAAGGTCGCATGAAAGTATACGAGGTTTCAAGTTGAGGAAAGGCGCAGACCCAGATGCGCCCAGCCTTCCAGTTGTCCGGAACGCCGAATTGGACGGAGGTCGTGGGAGGCGATTCCCAGCTACACACGGGATGCAAAAAAAAAAGTCATGAGTTACGAGTGCGCAGCGTGAGAAGGACATGCGCAGCTGGACGTGCCCTGTGGGGAAAGGCGGCACATTTGGGGCAACGGTGAGGTCGGTGTACATCTAATAGGGGAAGAATTTTGGTTCATGCGTGTATTGAAATTGGGCAGTGACACATACGGCGGGCCTACAATGAACACCACACCTCCTGTCAGGACTCCTCGGACATGAGATAGGTTCCAGATACGTGCCAGATAGTGAAGGGGCATGCATTGACAATTGTGAAGAGGCGTCCACTTGCACTCGGAAGCTGCGCAAGAGCCAGAAAGATGAAGAAGCCAATCATCTCGTGTGAAGGAACAGTTTGTCGTCAACGAGTCAGTTGGGGCGCAGAAAGCTAAAAAGTGAACCGACACGACCAACACGAGGCCCCCACGACCATGCCAGGCAACACCTTGAGGCAGCACCAACTTCTACGAAGAACCCGTGGATGTGGTACCCCGGGCCGGGACTACGGCAGCGCGATGCCGAGAAACCGGAAGTCGCACGCGAATCCGGGCTTGTCCCCTCCAGCCTTACAATTGAACTAGCCGCTGAATCCCAGATCCCTCAAGGACGTTTTTTTCTGGACTTCACGAAGCTTAGATAAGAGGCGATAACGAGGATCTCGAAGATCCAACTGTATAGTATATGATGTACGATCAGCCGTGGACCGAACTGTCGCACCCACGCCCTAACCCCGTCTCCTAGCTTACCCCCGGTAGCGCAGTACTCCAATAGAGCCTTGATAGCGACTACCCCAATCGTTTGCATCCGCAGCGCTTTTTTTTTTCGAATCCATTTGAGTGCTCTTGACCTTATGTGGCACTCTAACATCACGCCTAATCCCTGCACTATTTTCCTTCCACTTCCCATAATATACCACTGCACATTAAAACAATCCGCGGTGCTTCTTCCGCGGTCGCCACCCAAACTTACGCAAGTAGAAGCGCGTTAAGTCACGGTCCGATCTTGAGACCTTTCTGTCGTCGTGCTGTCACCAAATATGGTCGGGAAGTGTTTGACGATGTTCACGGGGACTTGATCACAGGTTGCGCAGGCCGTCTTGTTCCACGGCGCAAGAGGCCGCATTGCACCATGCCATGATCTTGTGACCAGATGGTCTATCTTCCTCGGAAGACGATGCAATCTTCTTAATGATAGTCCCATATGTATCCTGAAGTAGGTAGACCCACGAATCGTAATCGGGAAATACTACATAGGGTTCTTTACTCCAAGGCGCAAAAAAAAAAACGGATAACAAGGAAAAGGTATCCTCCAGTCTCACACTTTTCACGTTTGCTATCGCCGTCCCTGGACCAGGCGCTCTGGCAACACCTCCGTTAGTGAAACGGCGGAACAATTCCCGGTCCAGACCACAAAAGTAACAGAGAGGTCTCCAACCGTGATCAGGAAGGAAGGATCCACGGCAAGCATGTGGGTTCCGTCCTTCAGGTAATACACAAGTCCAGAGTTCCCAAGTCGACACGTGTCAGTGCACATCCAGATCTCCTGAGTGGTAGTTCATCTGAGGTCTAACACGAGCCTCACGCCGGCATCCTCAGCTGCCTACAAGACTTGTTAGAACGATGCGCATGGAAGAAAAATAAGGTATCTACCAAAAAAAAAAAAGGACCTACGAGAGATACTGACAAAGGTCACTTTCGCAGAAGACTCGGAATTAGGGTCGTTCACGACTGCAGGATTGTCGTAGCCGGTATCTCATAGAGCGAACATTCATCATTTCACTATCGAGGATACAGTACAGTACAATACAATACCAGATCGAAGAAGAAAAAAAAAGGTTACAGGTCGAAACGCATCGCTGCGCCACCCTGCACGGACTCTCCTCCTTCTGCTGCTTCTCAGCGATCATCTCCTCAAACGTGCGCACCTTCCTAAGCCCCGCCTTAGCGCCTTCCTTCGCCTTCCCAACGACGTCCTTAGCAGCGCCTTTAACGCGCTCCCTGCCGATATCCGCGCTGACGCCTGCCTCACGCGCACGCTCGCTGATCGGCTGCGCCAGCGTGCCCTTCGGCCCGTGCTTCTCAGGTCCTAGGACCTGCGGCTCCGCGCCGATCGCGATCTCCGCCTTTCCGCCAGCATCACGGACGACGCCGGTGCCCGTCGCGCGCCACCCTGCAGAGAGTCCCGCCGTGCAGTGCGTCGCAGGCGGCCGAGCTCGCTCCACCACGCCGCCGCGAGCGCCTGTCCGCGCGCGAGCCCGGCGTCCTCGAACACCTCTGCGCGCACGGTGGTATCCCAGACGACCTGCGTCGAGGCCCTCGAGCGCGCTGCGGATGTGCGCGCTCAGTGCAGTTCTGCAGCGCGCTGCGCAGGCGCGCCGTCAGGAGTGGGCGGAACATGGTGAGTACGACTGGGTGGTTCGACTCCGTCACGCGTACGTCGGCGTCGTCTGATAGATTGATGCCTGACGTGATCGACGCGCGTGAAGCGCTTTTGCTCGGCACGCTTCTGCGAGCCCGGCAGGCGTGTTCGGGATCAGTCGTACTTTGATGTCAAGGTCCACTGCCTTCGGGCGGAAGAGTGATCTCTGCCAGTCCGGTGAACTGCCGCAGGCCCGACAGTGGAGGTCAGGTCACGATAGTAGAAGGAGAGTTGGCTGAGTTGGAGCTGGACCCCTTTGATGTGGACGTGTGTAAGAGCTCCGACCGCCGTGCTCGACGTGCCTTCGCTAGGTGCAGAGATTTCGACGTCGGTGATGTTTCGAATGAAGACGTGTCCCGGCAGGAGACTCGATGGAAGAGATGTCGAGGTCTTCGAGTACAAATTCCATCTTATTGTCGACGTACTCGGTGCTATCGTGAACATCAGCGACTAGGATACTAGACGTGGGTTGGAGCACGTACCGGGGGATCGGAATGCTCTTCAGTAGGGAAGCAAAGCGCGGGAGATAGACGTTGAACAGGTCCGTCCAAAGCCACGAAGCGCCGCTTGATCGCAGATTGCAAGCCGACAGCCGACGCGTCGATAAGAGTTTCTTCGAGATCGCGTCCGAGGCGAACGTGTGCCTTGCGTACGGCCTGAAGATCTGCAGTCTTTCTCCATACGGTCTTGGAACTCCCGAACTTCATTGCGCAAGCAAATTAAAGTCGACTATCCACGGGCGACCCTTCTGGGACTTCCGGGTTTGTGAGCTCCTTCCAGCGCTGGCGAAGATCCTGGCGAGTGTCCCTGAGCTCCTGCGGATCGTCCTCGCCAACTTGCTCAAACGTGCGCTTCGCGTAGGCTATGAAGTCATCCACCCACTGCTGTAGACTCTTGTCGTTGCGAATGTCGATGACGCATTTGTTCAGGGCAGAATAGAGGTCTTCCAGGCTCTTGCCGCCCGCCATGTTCTCTGCGAGCTTGCCGATACAGCGCATGGCATGTAACGAGATGCTTCTCAGGAGTCGGGTCGTTAATGAAAGACTCCAGGGAAGTTGATTGTGCAGCATCGGCGGCCACGTCTCCCGTTGCCTTCAACCACTTTTGGACGAGATTGAACAGTGTGTCGAGCGACTGGCGGTACTGCGGATCCTCCCGTGCCTTTTTAGTGATCTAGTCGGAATGAGTTACAACGCAGCAGGCTCAATTGGATTCCAGAATAACTCACGCTCGAAATAGCAGCCTTCAAACGTGTCTGGGAGCGATCTTTCAACTCGGTTGTCTTGTCACCGACAGATTGAGCAGCTCCAATAGTCTCAGAGCCAGCAACCTTCGCCGTATCCATGCTCTTCTCGAATACTTCGCGGGTATCGGTACGTCTTCCATTCCGCTTTGGTTTTCTCCTTGATGCCGACGGTGTCCCGCTCGCCCGCTTGTACTTCGCCTTCGAACCTTGCGCAGGCCTTTCAGCCGCTTGAGTAGCCTTCTCGCCGACGAGTTCGGCAGCGTCAGCGAGCGACAGACGGGTAAAGGACGCAAAGTCCGAGAATGACGCCAGAGCCCTCTGTTGTCGCAGTTGTCCCAAAAGATCTGGAGGAAAGTACGAAGGGATGAGGCGGCGGCTTGGTAATCATTCGAAGCCTCTCCTGAATCCATTAGGACAGTCGACGTCGAGTGAAGTGGCGGAGATGTCTGCCTGGCTTCAGGTGAAAGAGGGCCTCCTGAACTAGATTTTCTCCTGAGAGGGGCTTTAGACAAATAGTCACGGAGAACGACTGGGGAGCATACGGTTTTTGTGTGCGCCATAAGTTTTGTACGCTTCGAGGACTGCCACGAAGGTCTCGAGCTAGCTTCCTGCCGTTCTGGCTGAGTTCGCCCCCGCCGGAGGTTTGCTCTACCTGGAGAAGCTCAGATAGAAGAAGTTTATCAATCAAGGTGTTTGTCTGAGACTGAGAGGGCTGTTTGCCCGCTCTGAGTGCAGCGATGACAGATGTAGTCTTGTCCATGGTATGGGTGTATAGTGAAGTGGAGATCCATTAGGAGAGAGCGTTCTTATATACCAGAGCGAGTGGAGATTGCATTCCAAAAATGACGTCCTTGTCGAAAATGCGTATGAAGCACGTGATAAACGCGACGCCACCTCTGACGCTAAGAGTGAGAATGGCGCGTCATCGGTACGCGGAACCACTTTTTGTCAGCGCCGCTATGCGGAAGTCCATAACAGACGATTATCATTTTAGGTGCGGGTTATGTAAGGGAGAAATACAACGCATTGGTGTCGAATGCAAGAGGAAGACAATGTGAATGAAACAGAATAATACGGCTCCAAAAATCAGTCGAAGAGACCAAAGCCCTAACATTTTGATAAGTATCTTGCGCAATACACACAAGGGGAAATACTCGCCATGTCGTCATCCGATTCTTCCTTCTCTTCCTCTTTCTTCTCCTCCACTGGTGCATCGGCAGCAGCAGGGGCACCAGCCGCCACCACCGGCAGCAGGTGCACCGACCGCAGGTCCGCCACCACCGGCTCCAACATTGGAAAGGAGGTCCTTCACATTCTTCCCTTCGAGAGCTTTTGCAAGAAGGGTGGCCCAGATAGGCTCAAGTTCAACGCCCGCCGCCTCAGCTATTGTGATGATCTTGTCAGGCTATGCACTAGCAATTAGATATTTCCCATCGCTTTGTGCTAGCGGTGCCTACGTACCGTGATATCCACCCCGTCATCTGCAAGGATGAGAGCTGCGTATGTTGCTATAAGTTCGGTGCTGGCCTAGAGAGGTTGTGACCGAGTCAGTAGATTGCCCAATGTCATCCGTCCCAAGCATTGTCCATCCACCGTGAATTTTGTTTCCAACCCCCCAAACCTATATTACCCATGGACAAAAAATGTACAGAAGTCCGTACTCACCATTAGGCGGTCGATCGGGCGGGTGTGAGCGTCGGGGAACGGGTAGTTAGAAACGAGTCGGTAGGTGCAATAAGGTTTCCCAAGCACATAAAATCACGTGATCAGTCCTCCAGATCAGGTGATTATCGCATCCCACTCGTACCACACACATATACGCATATGCATTATGCATGCGGCCCAAGGCGTACCATACTGTTTCTTTGGGCTGTTAGAGCCAGTGTTGACAGAGAAATATGAGGCAGTTCACTCAAAGAGATTCAGTCATCCGAAGAGTCACGAGGGTGACAGCTTCTGTTTGCATCTATTTGTAGTGCCACGTCTCTCGGTGTGGGATTCGGTAACCCGCTGTGAGTTGCGCTACGCCCACATCACCAAGGTTCCTATCCTATTTCCATCCTCCCATCCTTGCCGCTCTTTGACCTTGACTTTTTCTACAGTCATGAGCGGGTGTAAGTTCAATATCTTCTTTACTTTGCTATGACTGAGACACCGTTCAGTCCGGTTCCTTAATCTCGTCCGACCTTTCCTCCCAATTCTCCCGGAAGTCTCGTCACCCGATCGCAAAGTACTTCTACCATCTTCCTGTCAACACCTGAAGCACCTAATACTTCTTTCACAGGTTCCTTTCAATCAAAAAGTACTATGGACAGCTGTCACCCTCCTCATTTTCCTTGTCTGTTCACAAGTCCCCCTATATGGTATCATGTCCTCCGACTCGTCTGACCCATTCTACTGGATGCGTGTCATCCTCGCTTCCAACCGTGGAACGCTCATGGAACTTGGAATAAGTCCTATCGTCACTTCGGGAATGATCATGCAGCTTCTGGCAGGCGCTAACCTCATCGACGTCGACTTTTCCCTCAAGGAGGATCGCGGTTTGTTCTCCGGGGCTCAAAAGCGTCAGTATATGCGCATATATGTGACCCAGATTTGCTGACCCATTCATGGTGATAGTGTTTGCGCTCCTCATCTCCCTCGGTCAGGCCACCGTTTACGTGCTCACCGGTCTCTATGGCCAACCTTCGGATCTCGGTGCTGGAGTCTGCCTTTTACTTATTATTCAACTAGTCGCCGCAGCTCTCATCGTGATTCTCCTCGATGAGCTCCTTCAAAAAGGTTACGGTCTTGGTTCTGGTATCTCCCTCTTCATCGCCACCAACATCTGTGAGTCCATTGTCTGGAAGGCATTCTCCCCTACCACCGTCAACACCGGCCGCGGTCCCTGAATTCGAGGGTGCCATCACTTCCCTCTTCCATCTTCTTTTCACATGGAACGACAAAGGTCGTGCCCTCCGCGAAGCTTTCTGGCGTGAGCGTCTGCCTAACGTGATGAATCTCATCGCTACCCTTGCCGTATTTGCCGTTGTCATCTACCTCCAGGGCTTCCGTATCGAGATTCCGGTCAAGAGCAATCGCTTCCGTGGACAGCGTGGCTCCTACCCTGTCAAGCTCTTTTACACTTCGAACATGCCCATAATGCTCGAGTCAGCGCTTACCTCGAATGTCTACATTGTCAGCCAGATGCTCTTCTCCCGTTTCCCCGATAATTTCTTTGTTAAACTCTTCGGCGTTTGGGAGGTACGTCAAATGACCTTGTTCCTCCCTTTTTCTGTTCTAATTTTCTTTTTTGCCTCTAGCCTATGGAAGAATCAGCGCAGCTTGCTGCCACCTCCGGCTTCGCTTATTACATCTCTCCTCCGCGAACCCTTCATGCGGCGCTCGTTGACCCTATCCACACTGTTCTATACATTTTGTTCATGACTTCTGTATGCGCCATCTTCTCCAAAACCTGGATCGAAGTCTCGGGCTCTGGCCCTCGTGATATTGCGAAGCAACTCAAGGATCAGCAACTCGTACGCACACCTTCGTATCTGCTTTTCAGTGTACTCACATGCCCCAGGTTATGGCTGGTCATCGCGAGGGTTCGATGTACAAAGAACTTAAGCGTGTTATCCCGACTGCAGCTGCATTAGGCGGCGCAGTCCTCGGCCTACTCTCCGTCGCCGCCGATCTGATGGGTGCTATTGGCTCTGGTACTGGTATCCTCATGGCCGTTACTATCATCTACTCCTGTGTGTATTCCAACTTGCTAAACTCCGTCTCCGTGCTAATCAACCCCGACTTATTCTGTAGACTGGGAAATCGGACAGCGGGTACGTGTATAAAAAAAATTTTGAGTTCAATTTCTGACAGCCATGTTCACAGGAGGCCGGTGGTCCCGAAATGGCTGCATTGGGCGAGTTCCTGTGAGCATCCGCCTCTGGTGAAAGTGGCGCGTTGGTCTTCGGACCGTACAAGGGGGAATTAGGTTAACTCGGGTGGTAATACGTTAAAATCTTGTTATGCATGTCTATCGTATGATACCTTTGCGCGTATTGCAGAGTGTGCGCTGTGCCCGAATGCAATGACCCCTCTTCCGAATCATATCGAAGCCATAACAGGCCCTAACACCGAAGTTGTGAAGCACATGGAACTACTGATTCGTGCATTGGGTCCTCGCGAGATTTTCAACCACGTCCCTTGCTGCCCCGGACGTTCAGCCCCCTGAGCGAGTCTAGGCCTGCAACTACCCGACGCAAGCGCGCATGCAACGAAAGGCGTGTGACCCAAATTCAAGCGCGATCCATACTTCACCTGGTGCATGATGGTGCTCCAGCACCAACACCTGACGTACCGCAATGCCACACCTGGGGTGATGATGCCATGGTTGGAAGGTAAGAGAATTGTTCAAGTGCTTAAACCTCACGACAAGCAGTATCATACGTAGTGACGTGTTACTATACTCACTCCACATCATTGATCTCAAAAAGAAAGGCGATCACCGTGACCCGACTTGAATAGATACACAAACCAAAAAGAGCAGAGCCGACACGACTGTGCGTTCGTCTGTTCGTTCACGTCAACACCAGCACCACAGACCAGCACCTCCGATATACTTCGCGTGATGGCCGATGGCGGGCGCTAATTCAACCTGGAAGAATTGTTCTCAATATTTCCCAAGTTTCCGTTCATACTTGCCGAACCAGTATAATCCGATTGCGGGTCGCGGTGAGCGCTTCTGAACGATCATGGGAGGGAATCACCTCACCCAACTCCAAACTGCACTGTAATTATATCGACTATCGTCGTTACGACAGCTGGGGCTCTTGTACTAGGACAAGTCTAACGCGATCTGTAACTCCCCATAGAGTCATGATCGTGAGAACAAGCAGTTCTGTAGCAAGTGAGTTCGACTCCAAATGGAGGCAGCGAATCCCCCGAGGGACCGTTGCGGGAAGCTCCTCGGTCGCTCATTGGATCTACCACTGGCGGGGGTGATCGGCGGTTAAAGCTGTCCCAGTGGAAAATGCAGGGCCACAGCTACATGGGCAGCAGAAAAGCTATGTGGCACTCACTCCGCAGCTACTACATCCGCGCTACCTGGCTCAGTGATGACACTCCCTGGGTGGCCGGGTCCAAGAAACCAGGGCCATTCAAGGGGCCATTGCGATTCTTTTTCACGAGCATCTGAGATCTAATTTGAAGTGTGTAGGCTGGCACGGTTAGGAGTTATTGGGATGTCGTGCATGTCCAGGTCTGATGATAGTTGGACCATTTTTGGAAATCGGGCAGTCTGCTGAGTAAAAAAATATGTGAGCAGTGTGCCTGGTCGGCACCTCAGTTATCACACGATCTAACGTCTGATCTGGTCTATGCCAGCTACTGTAGTCAAAGAGGTCAAGGTTACCCAGATCCACCTGGACCCTGCACCGGCACCGTGTGGCGGCGGTCGTGCGGTTGAAAAGTCAAGTGAAGAGTCAAGTGACTCGAGAACCGAGGCTCCATTCCAAGTTCCATTCCGCCGACACAGCTTGCACTAAATATCGATCATGAAACATCGTGCATCTTGACGTGTTCTCATTCCCCATTCTCGCCAGGCTGCCGTCGCACTGCTCTCATTCCTCATTCTCGCCAGGCCGCTGTCGCACGGCACCCACGTTTTCGGACCCTGACTGCGGCCCCAGGGTTCTCTGTTCGGTTCTGGATCGCGGAGCACACTTGCCCAATTTCTGCGCATTTCCCCCTAAAAATGGCCTAACGCCTCTGAGGACAAACTACACGTTCTGCCGCGATGGTGTTTACAGAGTCAGTTAGTTAGCAAAGCATGGGGTCGACAGGCGGCTTTCTTCCGGCAAGCACAAAGAAAGTAATGTGCTCCGAAGTCCGCTCACTCCGATATTTGATATTCACGAGTGGCGTCAAGTCGAGTTGTGGTAATGATAACAGCTTGAGTTCTCTGTGATAATGTTAGCGTTGCACTCGATCACAGTCACAACAGCTTCGTTGTGATATTTAACGACGCTCGTTGGTCATGTATTCACTACCAAAACCCCCTTTCCCTCATTGTTCATATGGACTCTGGTGACTTGGACGTGCCTCCAATCGCCCTAGTTGGTGAACGTCTCACTCCAGGCGCTTCATCTGCCACATCCCCTCCCAACTCTTTCCCACCCCTTCCCGTCGGCCGCACCAGCTCCCATTTTGAGGTCCACGACTTCCTCTCTCTCCCAACACCAATCCCGAGAAATTCACGAAACGCTCTGGACGTCCCCACCTCTCCAACCTCTGACCCATCATTACACCAACCGCCTTCCCTTACTCTATATGCCCACTCATCGAGCTCGAATAGTTGGGTTACTTCTCCAGTATTACGTGACGACAATCCAGAACAGAATGACGGCCTATCCTCTCTGGGTCTTCTTACCCCACCGTCACAAGTACATCGTCGAAAAATCAGCGCGGGCACAGTCTCAAGTATTGGCAGTAGCTTCACCGACCGCGATAACCGTTTGTCGAGTCTTGGGCGCTCCGGTATATCCGACGTGCCGAACATACTCCCCTCCCCTACCAATACTCATGTAGATGCTGGACCAGACACCTCACACCCTTCGTTAGCGGCCGGCTTCCTCAAGAGGACTGTACAGCGCATCCGTCAACCATCGTCATCTCCCAGTAGCGAGACCGAGATAGGTTCTGGCACAACACTAGATGCTAGCTTGAACGTCGAGCCTTTTGCATTCAAGCCACTTCAGCTCGCGAATCTCGTTGACCCCAAGAGCATAGAGAACCTCGAGAGGTTGGGTGGAGTAGAGGGTCTACTTTGTGGTCTTGGGACGAATCGTCGTTGCGGTCTGAGTACCAAGCTCACTCAACCTACATCACGTGATCCAGAAAACCTTACTGCTGTGCACTCAGATGGCGAGCAGACGACTCGGCCGAAGCCGGATAACATGATCGCAACACCTATAGGTGTTCCATGAAGGGCTTCCAGCGTATGGCGGGCCTCGGAGGTGGTTCTAGTGTCGACTCATCCTGTTTCCCTCAGTTTCAGCACGCGCCTACGAAGCGACTATAAAGGATCGGACAACGCACATATGGACAGAATATCCTTCCCCAACGTCCAACCAAGAGCCTCCTCCTCTTGATGTGGCTAGCGCTCCAGGATAAAGTCATAGTAGGCCTAAATATTACCCGACTCATTCATTTCCTTGCGTCTGATGTTTGCGTCTCGCAGGTCTTGTTATCGATCGCCGCCGTAATATCGTTTGCCCTTGGCCTTTTTCAAGACTTCGGCACACACCACCCTCAAGGGGAACCCACCGTGGGTTGGGTTGAAGGCGTTGCCATAATCGCGGCCATCCTTGTTGTCGTCACTGTTGGTTCGCTGAACGACTGGCAACAGGAGAAGCAGCTTAAGACGCTCGATGAGAAGAACGAAGAACGTCTCGTCAAGGTCATTCGTGACGGTGGAGAACAGCAAATCGACGTGCACCAGGTTGTTGTAGGTGATGTGGTGCTGCTCGAACCGGGCGAAGTTATTCCTTGTGACTGGCATCTTCCTTTCTGGTCACAACGTGTGGTGCGACGAGTCCAGTGCGACGGGAGAGTTCGGATGCGATCAAGAAGCTCTCTTACGAAGAATGCATCGCGCTCAGAGACAAACGCGTCATGGGGTTTGGCCCTGGTGGACCCTCTGGCGGCGGCGGGAGTGCCAGCGCCTCTCAAAGGAAGTCAGGCCCCTCTGACTTGGACTCTCTTGGACACGCAGACTGCTTTATTGTTAGCGGAAGTAAGGTTCTTGAAGGGGTTGGCTCTTTCCTCGTTATTTCTGTTGGGACCAAGAGCTTCAACGGCCGTATCATGATGGGTTCGTCTCTCTCTTGTTCGCATCTACACATTCTGATGAGTCTCTGACTTTCAGCTCTGCGACGCGACGGGGAGAACACGCCGTTGCGGGTCAAGTTGAATGACCTCTCGGAGATAATTGCGAAGATCGGCAGTATTGCGGGTGGACTCCTTTTCGCTGCGCTTCTCGTTCGTTACTTCGTTCAACTCGCAACAAATAATCCCCAGAGGTATGTGGTTCTACGTGTATCTGAACGGATATTGAGCTTCTTCATGCAGGACGTCGAGTGAAAAGGGAATAGCCTTCGTGAACATTCTTATCATCGCCCTGACTCTCGTGATCGTCGCCATTCCTAAAGGTAATCCACCCGCTCGTGCTAATACTCCTAGGGGTAATACTTAAAACTCCCAACAGGCCTACCCCTTACCGTCACTCACACCTTGGCCTTCGTGACGAAACAGGATGACCAAAGAGAACCTCTCGGTGCGGGTGCTCGGATCATGTGAGACCCTGGCGAACGCATCGATCATCTGCGCCGATATGACCAGCACCCTGACACAAAATGAGATGACAATCGTTTCTGTCTCCGTCGGCGTCCACGCCAAGTTCGTGCGAAGGCTTGAAGGAAATCGCGTATGGACAGGCAGAGATGCGCGGAGCGATCCAAACGCAAAAGACATCGGCATCGATTTGGTCAACCTAAACACCGCCCTCTCGGACCCACTGAAGGACCTCTTCAATGCAGTTATTGCTATCACCTCGACTGTGTTTGAAGACGTGGACCCCGAAAGCGGATCGCCCGTGCTCATAGGAAGCAAGACCGAAACGGCGTTGCTGGGATTCGCAAAGGAGCTCGGCTGGCCGAGCTACAAGCACACTTGCGACTCGGCCACCATCGTTCACATAATCCCCTTTTCTAGTCGCCGCAAGTCCACGGGTTGCGTCGTGCGACTTGCTGATGGAAGTCACCGTCTATACATCAAGGGTGCGAGCGAGGTATTGGCACGGAAATGCGCTCGTCACGTGGTCGTGTATCGTGACCCTGCGGCAAACGACGCTCCGAGTAGCAGCGAAGTTGAGACGGTGCCGATCGGGGAAATGGAAGACGACAACATCTCACACACTATCTCATTCTATTCATCTCAAGCGTTACTCACAATTGCCCTGTGTTACCGCGACTTTCCCTGCTGGCCTCTTCAGGGAGCGCGGTTGTTGGGCAAGGACGAGGCGAGTAGTCCTTCCCTGTTCAAGTATTTGACAACTGACTCGGTGAGACAGGTTGATTACGATGACCTGATGACTAATCTGACCCTCATTTGCATCACTGCCATCGAGAATCCTCTCCGTGCAGGTGTCCGAGAAGCTGTGGCCGATTGTGGCAAGGCAGGAGTACATGTGAAAATGTGCACGGAAGACAACGTGCTGACGGCCCGATCGATCGCTCAACAATGCGGCATCTACACCCCCGGAGGCATTGTTATGGAAGGATCACATTTTCGGACACTCTCGCCGGGCGTCATGAAAGCGATCGTCCCGCGACTTCAGGTCCTCGCACAGTCCTCTCCTGAGGACAAACGTATGTTGGTCAAGACACTCAAAGAACTAGGGGAGGTCGTTGGCGCGACTGGTGCCGGCACTAATGACGAGCCAGCACTCAAAACCACTCACGTCGGTTTCTCTATGGGAGTTGCTGGCACTGAGGTGGCCAAAGAAGCATCCGATATCATTTTGATGGACGACAACTTCTCTTCGATCGTTAACGGTATTATGTGGGGACGCTGCGCCAACGGTTCAGTGCGCAAATTTCTTCAATTCCTGATCCCAGCCCACTTCACGACCGTCGTGATCATGATTGTCTGGGCACTGGCGTCGTCGTCGAATAAACCAATATTGGGCGCAGTTCAGTTGCTTTGGATCAACGTTATCATAGGTACCTTTGCCACGCTTGCGCTTACCACAGATTCGACGCCCCCAGTCCTTCTTGATCGAAATCCTGATAAGATGGCGGATCCGTTGTTCACGGTTAACATGACCAAACAGATTCTAGGACAGGCAGTCTATCAGATCATCGTCACCCTCTTCCTCCATTTCCTTGGCTCGCGAATCCTTGGGTTCCGTCATACCGACGATCCTACACTACGGAATCATCACTACGACATTGTGCAGACACTTGTTTTCAATACGTTCGTGTTCGCGCAGATCTTCAATTCATTCAACTGCCGACGGCTGGACAGAAAGTTGAATGTTTATGAGGGAGTGTCGAAGAATTGGTATTTCATGGCCGTCATCACCACTGGTGTGTCCTCTCCTCTGGGTTTGTGTGGCATGGCTAAAATGTTTCTCATCAGAGGTTGCCGTACAGGTCTTAATCTGTTTCGTTGGTGGCGCCGCTTTCGACGTCACGCGCATAGGCGCTAGAGAATGGTTCATCTCAGTTGGGCTTGGCTGTGTTTCTCTTCCTCTTGGCGCTATTATCCGTCTCACCCCCAACGAGCCTTGTGAGCGCGGCTTCAAGAAGTTCAAGCTGCTGCCGGAGTCAGAACTACTTCCCACGACTCGTCCGGACGCGGAACCAGGTTTTATGTTTGCCGCAGATCACGTGCGTGCCAATTTAGGCACGTTTGCTGGGCTTCGCAGCGGCCGCATGCGTGGATCGTCATTTGTGCGTGAGAGCCGCTCTGCGTTCCCTGATCCCAATGGCCCACGTCCCTTGTAAGTGATCTGGCATCGTGTCAAGCGGTATTGATATACTTAATTTCAGGCCTAGGTCGTTGGCGATGGTCCCGTCGCCAGACACCTCTCATTCTGCGGCTCCCGGATGGCAGCCACGTACCAGTTGGTCACACTCTGATGCTGTTGGCTTTGGTCGATCGGGATCATTTGCTGATCTCTGTGAGAATGGGTTCGAAGTACATCCAGGCACACCTCGGGATGATCCTGTGAATGGATTATTGGGCGTGACGCAGCGGCCGGTCATTTCACAGTGATGCATACCACGTGTGCGGCCGTTCGTCTTATCTTGCCGAAGGGACTCGAGGTGTGCTTCTCTCGTGCAAACATCCTTTTTCTTGTGTTACTTGTACGTCATCACACCTGAACAACTTCCACCGCTTGCATGTGGGTACCTAGCAATGACGAGTGCTATTTTGGGCTTGGAACTCATATAAATAATATGTACGTATATCTAGGTCGAATAGACTACGAGAACAAGTTCATCTAGAACCATCCCTTCCCCAGCGTTCAGAACCATAACTATACTGTATTCATCCATCCTTTTGCCGAATCGAGCGTTATACCTTTATTTCGCATATCCTCATGGCATTTGGATCAAGAATTCAACAGAAAGCAAAGTTCACCTCTGACGAAACGCTCCACGGATTAGCCAGATATTGGTGCCCAGTTAGCTTAGAGGAATCAAATCCATCCAGGTCTCAGCTCGAACAGGCCGACCAGAATAACCTTACTCCCATCGGATCGTGGTGAACGCTTCTGAATGGCCATGAGAGAAAGCACCGCCTCACCCGAGCGCAGACGGCCCCAAAAGTAAATCTACTGTCGCTGGTCCAATCGTTAGGTTCTTGTAGGCCAGGAGAGCCGTTAGAGCAGCAAAAATGATTTCAGTTGTCGCGTTGAGCGGTCTGTAGCAAGTGAGTTTGACTCCGAGCGGAGGCGATGGATCCCCCATCCCCACGAGCATCCCTTTGGTCATTGTTTGGATGTATCGAAGGTAAACGATGGTTCAAGCTTCAAGTCGGAAAGCAGGTCAATTACGTGGGCAGAAAAAATGCCATGTAGACTCACTTTGCAGCTAAACTCGCCCCCTGGCTCGGCGATGACGTCCCCCAGGAGGCTGAGTCCGAGAGGCCGGAGTGTCGCGATCCTCGTTCACTGCCAGTGACTCAGGCATCTAAATCTAACTTGAGTGAGCTGGCGCGGTCAAGGATGTCTTGGGGAACAAGGTGATTGTTCTAACCCTGCTGACTTCATTTAATACTACTTTTATGCGTAGCCCGGCGATACACGCCGCAGACTTGAGGCGTACACGAGTTTTCGTCGATGCACGTGTCTGTGTCATGCCGGTGCTGGTGGCTGTCGCATTGGGTTACTTTGACGCTTACGCCCTACCACAGCGGGATAATGGGTTTCCGGCGGAAGGCATCCAAGAGATACACACGTTGTGCTGTCCCCGCTATGATAGTGTACGTGTCTTATAATGGCTCTAGCGCGAATGTTATCTCTGGATTTCCTGAGCGCGACATCGAGGGTATCTGAAAGAATAGGGATGTTCTGACGGGGTCAACCTGCTGACGACGCTAACATCACAAAGACGGTCAGACCTTTTTGGGGGGAAAGTAACGTAAGTTGGTCCGAGTAACGGACCTATGAACGTGTCCTCAGTGAGCGCCAGTGAGCCAGATGACCGCCAGTCTAGACGCATTGGATGGGCGTTCTCTCCACGTGTAGAGTCTACTCATCGCGTCTTCATGGCTTTTACAATAGTCAGCTAGCTACCTCTGGTACATGACACGGCCCTATAACAATAGACAATTTTACACCGACAGTCTCTTTTTCTTCCATTCGTTGCCTGCACGACGGAATCATACGGCACTTGGTTTGAGGCACCGTTTGCCTTCGCGGAGGCGTTTCAACGTTCGTCAGTTATTCACGCACTCAATAGTGCGCGTCGTCATCACAGCGACGCCATGTCTCGACTCTGTTCTTCTCGCGCAGTGGCCGTCGCCTCGTCCCAGTACGTGTCCTCGACCTCCACCACGTTGAGCACTTCGCGCGGCTGTTGGCGGATTTGTTCCGCCGGAGGTCCGAGCGGCGGTAGCGTTCGCGCGTACCACGCTCGGCCTCGGGCACTTTCCGTTCAACCATGCCCGAATTTTTGGACCCGCCCCATAGGGGCTTGTACGTTTCCGGTCTCCGTATATTCTCGCGTGTTCTATCAGTTTCACTACGATACGTTTTGCAGATTCGGAAAGCTGCTTCAAGCAGCTATGATGTGTATGTGTTCTACTATGACTTCATACTCTCGAAGTTTCCCGCGCGTTTTCCCCTCCCGTCTGAAGGACGGTTTGCAGCCTCGAATGGGAAGCAAGCGCGACTTAAACTAGTGATTCGGTATCATGCCCGATGGCCCGTGCGTCTGCCCGAACTACTATACGACTCCCCGAGCGTTCTTACTCATATGCCGACTCGTTTTTGAAAAAAGCGTTTGATATTATTGTACTTGTACTTATAAAAACGGCTCAGAAAAGAGCCCAACAATGTAACGCAGCCTCGTCTTGACTCGTCTACTCCCCGTCTGCCTCCAACGCGAAAAACTTGACTCGCGCTCGTACCCACTTCTTGACTCACTACTCTCGCGGTCACTCGCACGTGACCGCCCCCTTACTCCGGCGTCGTCCTTAACCTTACCAGCTGTACATCCCGCCGCCGCCGTAAGGGCCCTGTACTATACGACGTGAGCGCACTGCCGCTGTGGGTGTCCTTGAACGTGTCCGGCAACAGATCCGCACACTGGTCGTGCCGTACGGGATGAACGCGCCGCTATCGCCGCCTCGGTCCGGTCCGGTGTGACCAATACCTCGGCGTGCTCGGATGAGGGCGCGAACACAAGTCGGATCACCGGAACGGCTCAGCAGCGTCGTTGTCATGATTGCCTCGCTCAGAACCAGAAAAAAAGGTCGGCGTCACACCGCTCCATCAGGTCGAACAGCACTTCGTCGATGCTGCGTCTGAAGTGTTCGTGGCTCTTTAATAAGGACGGCGATTGGGGGGGGGGGCGAGAGCTTCTGCTTCTGCGTGCAAATTGGAGGGCGAGATCGATCTTGCGTAGATAGCTGACGCATATTATCATCGCGTCGCGTGTGGTGGATTTCCACATATGCTCGATGATGCGGCATGGGCTTTGATCACGTGGTTGAACCACATGTACTGTACAGTTGTGGCTGACGGTCAATTCGGTATTTGCTTGGTTGAGGTAAAATGGAGAGAGTGTCCCAACAAACGTTTTCAACGTTCAGCGAGTGGGCCACTTTCCCCACACCTGGGAAAGGATGTTCAACACATCCTAGCCCCACACAATGCATAATGGTCCATCCACTGAACATCCAGGCCATAACGGCCTATTACCTATGGAACACCCAGTAAAAACAGTTCATAGTGGTGATTACAGTTCCAGGGGCACATCGCAACCATACTTGACTGAGACATCAAGCCTTAGGGTGAGCGCGTGGAGAGACAGGCCAGAGAGTCTGGTCCTTGTACGTCAGTGGGCGAGGGGCCGCTGGGCAGTCTCGCTTAGCCATGAACACAAGGTCTTTTATATCACGATCCTTGTCACGATCTTTCTTCCCATCGTTCACCGTAATGAGAGCCGAACAAGCCGATAATTAGACTCGTAACCAGTCGTTCGAATGAGGATTTTTGAGGGGTGGAGGATCCTCCGATAATGAGTTGCTGTTCAAATGGATAAGCGGAGCGGATGGACGTACAGTGGGCGGCCGAGGTGAGTGACCCACTGGTCCACTATCGCTCGGTCAAATGTGACGGTATCCTCAATTGCAGTGAATGCGAGGTCATCATGACTGGTCTTAGAGATGAGGTACACGGCTGGGAGGTCGAGGGTCACTACCTGGCTGGAAGTGTCGGATCGAACTTCCTGGTTGAACACACGGAACTCCTCGTTCGTCGGAATATCATTGAGCATATGAGCCTCGTCACATATGAGTATGACGGGGGGCCGCTCTGGACTGAAGTTACCGTCCCGAAGTTCAGCGGGGTCTACGAACCCAACGAGCTCCTTGTTGGCACCGTATATGCCTCAGGCTTTCGGGAGGCCCTTCTCGTCCGTGGCTCCTCACCAACTTGAAACCTATCAGTGATTTTCACAAACATCGCCGACTTCAGAAACTCGCCTTGCTGGCAACGTCAACTACCCTAATTCACAGCGATAGTCGTTTTGAATATTAGACGGTTGTCTTTCAGTCATACGGTGACGTAAGCCTGCGCCGGCATCCCTTGACGCCCGCTTGACGAGTGCGACTTGTTCGTCTTGCTCGGCACCGGGAATCTCGTGGATATGCTCTAAGGAAAAGTTCGGAAGCTTTGATTAATGAATGGGAGTCAAAGTATTACAGCGGACTTACAGTCATCGCAGCGTGGTTGTACAGCTCGTCACACTGGCTGAATGCCTGGGAAGAGTGATGTGGAACAACCCTTCCGCATCGCTCTCCCGAACGAAAGAGGCGATGTATGGTTGCAGATGAACCAAGTTACAAGTTTAGGTATACTCGCAGGCAGTATTTTCTTCAAGCAGTTTGGGACGGGGTCAGTACCACAATGGGCAGTCAGTAAGACGCGCATGGCGGACGAAGTCGGGTGAGAAAGGCCACGTAGCCAAAGCTGGGAGAGGACTTTTGTCCAACTTGAAGAGCTTAGTCTTGTTCAGTCTATCGGGACCTTTCGTTATTCACACGGTCGGCGTTGACGACATTGTTTTGTCTTCGTTATGTATAATTTATGCATCTCGCCCTTGAATGGCCAACGCCTTCGACTAAACCCAGAAATTACACGTTCTGTCGCAGTGGTGTTCAACATGATGTCCATGTGATGTAGTGGGCGTATTGGTACAGTGCATCATGCTGTCATGAGGCGAGTTCAGGGCTGGTGATTCCTGAGATCTGAGGCCTGAGGGCTCCGCCAAGTGCCACGAAAGTACTAATCTCTCAATAACAACGTCAGGAGCCATTACGATTGCTTCACAGCCTTCCCAAAAGGCGCTCGCCGAAGCGGAACATCGTTTGGCCCTTCACATGCAACAGGCGTTTCGTTCTCGCTCGCCCGACCCAGGGCCAAACTTGAACACCTCAGCGGTTCTATGTGCAGGGAGGCCCCGACAATGTTAGAGGTGGAACCGGTATAGACTGTGTCCTCCCCCATCATGCATCACGAGAGGGGTGAGCCATTTTGATGTGTGAGGCGTGTGACAAGTAGAGAGGATTCTGGTGGGACTCCGAGAATGTCTATTGGCTCCGGCGAGAAGGTAATTCAGCGACCTCGATGACGGATGGAAGGATAGCCGACTGCCAAAATTGGGAACGGGAGCATTGGGGCAGTGTGCTCGCTTGAACCCCTGGCTACATAGTACATAGCCGAATGCCTAAATTGGGAACGGGAGACATTGGGCAGTGCTGTCCTCGCTTGAACCTCTAGATGAAGGGTCTCCGCTGCCTTGTAGACATGAGGACCAGTGTAGATCTACGCCGAATCTGGAAACTGTAACCGTGCCTGCCCCACGATCTCAGATTCCTCTGTTTTGACTAGTAAGTCCACTTGTGCAAACAACGTAACGAGTGCGTTTTAGTTTTATAGCTCTTCTTCTCATCTGACCATGTCTGCGCTGCCAGAACTTCCACCCTCGCTCAAATGGCCTCTGATGATTTGGACATCCCTCAGCTCGCCCTAGTTGAATGTCCCACTCCAGGCGCTTCATCTGCCACATCCCCTGCCAACTCTTTCCTACTCCTTCCTGTCGGCCGCATGAGCTCCCACTTTGTCCACGACACACCCTCTCTCCCAACACCAATCCTGAGAAATTCTCCAAATTGTCTGGACGCCCCCACCTCTCCAACCCTACATATCTCTGACCCTTCCTTGCACCCACCCCCTTTCCTTACTCTATCTGCCCACTCGTTGGGCTCGATCATTCCGAGTCGTTGGGACACTCCTACAGCATTACACGACGGCAACCCAGAGCAGAATGACAGCATATCGTCTTTGGATATTACCCATCCCTCACGAGGACATCGTCGAAAAATCAGCGCAGGCACAGTCTCAAGCATTGGCAGTAGCTTCACCGACCGGGGTAGCCGTGCTTCGAGTCTTGGGCGCTCCGATATCTCCGGCGTGCCGAGCATACACCCCTCCCCCACCAACACTCACGTGGATGTTGGGTCAGCCATCTCACGCCCTTTGTTAACGGACAACTTCTTCAAGAGGGTTTTACAGCGCATCCGTCGTCCATCGTCATCTCCTAGTGCCGAGACCGACATAGGTTCTGACACAACACAAGATGCTGGCTTGAACGTCGAGCCCTTTGCATTCAAGCCACTTCAGCTCACGAATCTCGTTTACCCCAAGAGCTTGGAGAACCTCGAGAGGTTGGGTGGAGTAGAGGGTCTACTTTGTGGTCTTGGGACGAATCGCTGTCGTGGTCTGAGTACCAAGCTCGTGCAACCCGCGTCGCGTGATCCTGAAATCATCAACGCTCTACACTTAGATGGCGAGGAGACGACGCCGCCGAAACCGGATACCATGATCTCATCTCCGATAGGTATGCATGAAGAGCTCCAGCGTACGGCGGGCCTTAGAGGTGGTTCTAGTGCCGACCATCTCGCTTCCCTCAAGTTTTCAGTACGCAGCTACGAAACGACTATAAAAGATCGACAACGGATATATGGACAGAATATCCTTCCCCGACGTCCAACCAAGAGCCTCCTCCTCTTGATGTGGCTGGCGCTTCAGGACAGAGTCTTAGTAAGCTCAAAGATCACCCAGTCATTCAGTTTCTTACATCTGATGTTCGCCTGTCGCAGGTTTTGTTATCGATCGCCGCCGTAGTATCGCTTGCCCTTGATTTTTTCCAAGACTTCGGCATAACCCGCCCTCAAGGCGAACCCGCCGTGGATTGGGTTGAAGGCATTTCCATAATCGCGGCCATCCTTGTTGTCGTCGCTGTTGGTTCGCTGAACGACTGGCAAAAGGAGAAGCGGCCTAAGACGCTCGATGAGAAGAACGAAGAACGTTTCGTCAAGGTCATTCGTGACGGTAGAGAACGGCAAATCGACGCACACCAGGTTGTTGTTGGTGACGTAATGCTGCTCGAACGCGGCGAAGTTATTCCTTGTGATGGTATCTTCCTTTCTGGTCACAACGTGTGGTGCGACGAGTCCAGTGTAACGGGAGAGTCGGATGCGATCAAGAAGCTCTCTTACGAAGAATGCATCGCGCTCAGAGACAAACGCGTCATGGAGTTTGGCCCTGGTGGACCCTCTGGCGGCGGCGGCAGTGCCACCGCCTCTCAAAGGAAGTCAGACCCCTTTGACCTGGACTCTCTCGGACACACAGACTGCTTTATTGTTAGCGGAAGTAAGGTTCTTGAAGGGGTTGGCTCTTTCCTCGTTATTTCTGTTGGGACCAGGAGCTTCAATGGCCGTATCATGATGGGTTCGTTTCTCTCTCCTGTTCGCATATACAGATTCTGATGAGCCCCTGACCTGCAGCGACGCGACGCGACTCGGAGAACACGCCGTTGCAGCTCAAGCTGAATGACCTTTCGGAGATGATTGCCAAGATCGGCAATATTGCAGGTGGACTCCTTTTTGCTGTGCTTCTCGTTCGTTACTTCGTTCAACTCGCAACAAATAACCCCCAGAGGTATTTTGATGGTTCTACGTGCATCTGGATGAATACTGAGCCTTTTTATGCAGGACATCGAGTGAAAAGGGAATAGCTTTCGTGAACATTCTTATCATCGCCCTGACTCTCGTGATCGTCGCCGTTCCTAAAGGTAACTCACCCGCTCGTACTAATATTCCTGAGGTAATACTTAAAACTCCCAACAGGCCTACCCCTTGCCGTCGTTTACACCTCGGTCTTCGCGATGAAACAGATGACCAAAGAGAACCTCTTGGTGCGGGTGCTCGGATCATGTGAGACCCTGGCGAACGCATCGGTCATCTGCACTGACAAGACCGGGACCCTGACACAACACGGGATGACCGTCGTCGGTGTCTCCTTCGGCGTCCACGCCGAGTTCGTGCGAAGACTCGAAGAAAATCGTGAACGGACAGGTAGTGAAGCGCGGAGTGATCCAAATGCGATATACTTCGACAATGATTTAGCTAACCTAAACACGGTTCTCCCGGACCCATTGAAGGATCTCTTAAATGCAGCCATTGCTATCAACTCGACCGCGTTTGAAGTCATGGACCCCGAAAGTGGTGCTCCCGTGTTCATCGGAAGCAAGACCGAAGCGGCGTTGGTGGGATTTGTGAAGGAGCTCGGCTGGCCGAGCTACAAGGACACTCGTGACTCGGCCAGCATCGTTCAGATGATCCCCTTTTCTAGTTACCGCAAATCCATGGGCTGCGTCGTGCGACTTGCCGACGGAAGTTACCGTCTATACATCAAGGGTGCGAGCGAAGCATTGGCACGGAAATGCACGCGTCACGTGGTCGCGTATCATGACGCTGCAAACGAGCCTCCGAGTGGAAACGAAGTCGAGACAGTGCCAATCGGGGAAATGGAAGAGGACAATATCTCTCACGCCATCGCATCCTACTCATCCCAAGCGCTACTCACCATCGCCCTGTGTTACCGCGACTTTTCCTGCTGGCCTCCTCAGGGAGCGCAGCTCTTGGATAAGGATGAGGTGAGTAGTCCTTCCCTGTTCAAGTGTTTGACACCTGACTCGGAATAGGTCAATTACGATAACATGACGACCGATCTAACACTCATTTGCATCACCGCCATCAAGAATCCTCTCTGTACAGGTGTCCGAGAGGCTGTAGCCAATTGTTGCAAGGCAGGGGTTCGCGTGAAGATGTGCACGGGAGACAACGTGCTGACCGCTCGATCAATTGCTCAACAATGCGGCATCTACACCCCCGGAGGCATTGTTATGGAAGGATCGCATTTTCGGACACTCTCACCGGGCGTCATGAAAGCGATCGTGCCGCGACTGCAGGTCCTCGCGCAGTCCTCTCCTGAGGATAAGCGTATTTTGGTCAAGACACTCAAGGAACTAGGGGAGGTCATTAGCCTCACTGGTGATGGTACTAACGATGGACCAGCACTCAAGACTGCTCACGTCGGTTTCTCTATTGGTATCGCAGGCGTAGAGGTAGCCAAAGAAGCATCTGACATGATTCAAGTTCTGATGGGCGACAACCTCTCCTCGATCGTCAAGGCTATCATGTGGGGACGCTGCGTCAACGATTCAGTGCGCAAATTTCTTCAATTCCAGATCTCGACCCACTTCACGACTGTCGTCGTCATGACCGTCTGGGCACTGGCGTCGTCGTCGGATAAACCAATATTGGGCGCGGTTCAGTTGCTTTGGATCAACATTATCGTGGGTACCTTTGCCACGCTTGCGCTTACGACAGACTTGGCATCCCCGGTCCTACTCAATCGAAATCCCGACAAGAAGACAGATCCGTTGTTCACGATTAACATGATCAAGCAGATTCTGGGACAGGCAGTCTATCAGATCATCATCACCCTCTTCCTCCATTTCCTTGGCTCGCGAATCCTTGGGTTCCATCGTACCAACGATTTCACACTACAGAAGCATCACGACGAGATTGTGCAGACGCTCGTTTTCAATGCGTTCGTGTTCGCGCAGATCTTCAATTCATTCAACTGCCGACGGCTGGACATAAAGTTGAACGTTTTTGAGGGTGCGTCAAAGAACCGGTACTTCATGGCTATCACCACGATTGGTGCGTCCCCTCGCGTGTGTTTTTGTCGCGTGGCTAAAATGCCCCATCAGAGGTTGCCGTACAAGTCCTAATCTGTTTCGTTGGTGGCGCCGCTTTCGGCGTCACGCGCATAGGCGCTAGAGAATGGTTCATCTCAGTTGGGCTTGGCTGTGTTTCTCTTCCTCTTGGCGCTCTTATTCGCCTCGCCCCCAACGAGCTTTGTGAGCGTGCATTCAAGAAGTTAAGGCTGCTACCGGAGCCAGAACTGCTCCCCACAACTCGTCCAGATGCGGAGCCGGGTTTTTCGTTCGTCGTTGATCAGGTGCGAGACAATTCAGGCACGTTTACCCAGCTTCGCGACGGCAGCATGCATGGATCGTCATTTGTACATGAGAGCCGCTCTGCGTTCCCTGATCCTGGCCGCCCGCGTCCTGTGTAAGTGATCTGGCGTCATGTCAAGGAGTGTTGATTCATTTTATTTCAGGCCTGACCTGCTGGCTAAGGTCCCGTCGCCAGACACTTCTTATGTCACTGCTCCCGAATGGCAGCCGCGTACCAGTGAGCCACTCTCTGATCCTATTGGCTTTGATCTATCGGGATCGTCTGCTGCTCTCTGGGAGAATGGGTTCGAAGTCCATCCAGACACACCTTGGGACGACCCTGTGTATGGATTATTGGGCGTCATACAGCGACCTGTCACAACACGGTAGTGGGAACTTCGAGGTGTGCTTCGCAAACATTTTTGTTTCTATACGACGTCCTCACATCTGAATAGCTTCCACCAAGTATATCCTGCATGACCAAATTTTTTCTACCGAACCAAACTTTGTCTCTTACTTCGATATCCTCATGGCATGTGGACATGGAATCTCATGTAGTTCTTATCTATGATAGAAATGGAATGTAGACATACTGATGTAATTTAACAACGACGAAACGATACACGTGCTACTTCAGTACTTCAATGGCCATTTAGTTCTGGTCAGATCCGAACGACGGGAAGCTGCGACAAATCATTGATCCGACACCTGCAGGACCCTACGGCAGAAAACGCAAGAGAGTACGGGAGTGAGAATGATTGCCATCTGAAGTGTCAAGAGAAGGAGACGATGACGGGCAACCACATTAGGAGGGCCTGACTCCAACCAGAATCACACGACAACCTAAGGGGGAGAACGGCGACATAGTGCTGTGTATTCAACACAACACAGAAGGGTGGGGTCTAAATACAAAGGGACCTGCACCTGCGAATGAGCCTGTAAGGTAGAAGAGGAAAAGGGAGAGTTCAGTAGATTACAGGGCAGCATAGATGGAGGCGGTAATGTACGAGTGGCCGAGACAGGAGGAAGGACAAAGGACGACAAACAGAGATAACGGGAGCGACTATGCGCGTGTACTGACTCGGAGGTGAGGAAAATTAAATAATGAGCCCATTCGAGCCGATGTAATTGCGCCTATGCCAAAGACAATGCGTGACGTGGCCGAAGTGACCAACGGGTGTAAAGCGTCTTGACAGCTTCGAATAGATAGGAAATGAGGGCGAGACCATGGGCGATGTAACGTGGACGGAGTGGCGATAAGACATACATGGCACGAGGCGCGGGGACACGCGGCTTGTCTGCAAGTGCTCTAAGAGGCGTTTTCGTGGCGAATATCAGTGGCGGCGATCCATGGCGATGTAACGTGACGGGCGAGATGATGAGCGACGGTGTGTGTGTCTGTATAGATGATAGGAGATGGGGGAATGCGATGTGGTCGATGGCACTAAGTGCGGGGTTGGGGTATCGTTCATGTCGTAATAAGAGAGTTAACGTTAACAGCCAGGTGACGAGGCACCAGCTATTGTGACATGCAAATAGACTGAGTACGACACCCACCCGTTCTTTCGTTCCCATGGACAGTCGGGTTGTTCCCCAGATGTTTCGCATGAAGTCCCATACCCAAGTTCCACTACTTGCGTCTCGAGGTGGCTCCAACAACCAAACCCATCAAGATGACCACGAGGGGTATTGCGAGGCCGATACTGAGGATGGCCGCTCCCCAATCTGGTAAAAAGCGGGCCAGCGGGAAGCAGGCACAAAGCATGAAGAGGGAGATAAGTGGGTGAAGGACGAACATGTCGCAGAGGAAGGACAGAGTCCACACGACTGCCCACATGACTGTGCGTTTGTTCATTTGTATAATCACCAGCACCATATAGAAAGTAAGACTCACCTCCTCTAACGAATATTGGCACCAAATCAGTTGGGAAGAACCAAGCCTCGGTGCAATGCGGCCAACCCGTGTGACCTTAACCCCATTGAACCGTCTCAAGACTCACTCAACTCCAAACAGCCTAATATGGAAAAACGAACGCTCTCCTCGTTTTTACAACTTAGCCGGCTCCAGAAGTTCACCTCGTTGACAGCGTCTACCCCCCAAAATAATTCTCGGGAACAATCGTTCTGGACGTTAAACCGTTGTCCTCCAGTCATGCAGCGATGGAAAGCCTGCGCCAACATCCCTTGACGCCGCCTGGCAAGTGCGACACGCCTATCTTGCTCGGCACCAAGATATGTTCCGGAGATAAGTCCAAATGTCGGCTTATTTCTGTTGCGAAGCTGGGGGTACTGTAGTAGCAATACTTTTGGATGCGACATGTGCCATTCCTACGACTTGGTGGTGGTGCTCATGAACCCATACTGACATTCTTTTGTCCCGCGTGTCTACTGACCCACAGCGTATGGGAGCTGAACGAGAGGCTTTTCTCGACCTATTAAGTTAATACAGTTGTAACCAATGCGATGGTGCTTGAGCCCAGAATTACGGACGACGAATACGTTTGGGTCGAGTTGGAAATGGCCTCGGTGTCGGTCGTTTTGTATTGTCGGGGGTGAGATCATCACCGTAAACGATTGTTTGGACTACTTGAACGCCGTTCAGGTGCGGTCCCATCTCCATGGAGCTGTGGAAGAGACGCCTGTCCAGTTGGAAATTGCAAGTGTGACGACGTGTGACGACGTCTGGTGCAGACTATGTCAGATGGCGATCATCGTTGGAGGTTCAGAACACTTGTGTGACCTACTGGACGGGCTTCGTCGATCGCTTTCCGGACCTGGACGGCACTGAGGGAGACACTATGGGCCACCGCTGGGTGCAACAACACGGTGGCCAGCTCAATGCACTGCCTCAGGCCTGGGCCTTCTGTACCTGGGTTCACCGTGACACCATCATGAAAATCAGCTGACCACGAGCGAGAACTGCTGTATCGACTAAACATGGTGCAGTAACCCTATGACCAGAGTTGCCGTGTAGGTGTACTTACGAACCCGATGTTGGGCCGATCGACCCCGATAACTACCAACATCTATTTTAGGAGGAAGGTCGATCGCTGAGCCAGGTCGCTACACATGTTGAAAGTCGTCCCTCCCCTTTCGTCTGGATTCAAGAACATGTCTTTTCCCGCTCTCGCCGCGCGCTGGTAATACCGAGTCCCGTCGCGTATTTGCACCTCACGTTCAAAACGGTAAAGATGGCGTTGGGCACGTTTATCCTGAAATCAGATGACTTTGATTGAACATCCTCCAATATGCTGTTGAGCCGAGCCAGTGACAGATGATATCCCACGGCCAGTAGCTTTGACGACCGTTTGTCTTCATTACGTGGTAATGTATGCGCATTAACGCCTTCGACTACACGTTCTGCGGAGGTGGATTCAACGTGGCGTCAAGGTGCTGTAGTAGGCATGTTGATGCCGCGCAGTGACTCCTAAGGCCTGAGGGCTCAGTCAAGTGTCACGAAAGTTAATCTTTTCAGGAACAATAGCCAGTAGCCATTACAATTTGCCGCACAGCCCTTTCAAGAAGGCACTCACCGAGGTGGAACATCTTTTGGCTCTTCACATGTATCAGGTGTTCCTTCAAGTTGGTTGCTCGTCAGATGAGGGCAAGGTTTGAACGTTGAACACCTTAGCCATTCTATATGCGGGGAGGATCCGAGAAATGTCGAGTGGCCCGGTATAGACTGTATCCTCCACCCGTCATGAAAGGAGTACAATAATGTGCCATTTTTTGAGGTGTGATGTATGTGACAAGACATAGGGACTCGGACGTCTGACGGAGCAGCCTCTCCGAGAAAGTCCGGCGACCGAGAGGACGGTCCTATCAATGTTTTACGTATCCTACATACGGTCACGGTTACACAGTTTACGTATGTGAGGCAGAGACGAGGTGAGGCAGAGACGAGGTGAGGCAGAGACAAGGTGAGGCAGAGACAAGGTGAGGCAGAGACAAGGTGAGGCAGTGGCATGATGGGGCAAATACGATGCGATGAGGTAGATTTCATTGGGAAGCACAGCTTTGCAAGCAGCAGTCTTATAGTTGTTCTGCACATCCAGCCATGTCTACGCTGCTGAAACCTTTTCCACCCTCATTGCTCACATGGCCTCTGATAACTTGGATGTTCATGAAGTCGCCTTAGCTGGTGAACAGGACCGTGGTCCCCCTCAAGGCGCTTCATCTGCCACATCCCCTGCCAACTCTTTCCCACCCCTTCCCATCGGTCCCACGACCTCTCAGTTGGCCTTCGTTCTCTCTTACCCAACACCAACTCTGGGAAATCCTCGAATTTTTCTGGATACCCCCGCCTCTCCAGTCCCACATACCTCTGACCAATCCTTCTCGCACCCACCACCTTCTCTCACTCCATCTGCCCTCTCGGTGGGCACGATTCATTGGGACACTTCTACAGTATTACGCGACAACAACATAGAGAGGAATGTTGGCCTGGCCTCTTTGAATCTCCTTACCCCTCTGTCGCAAGGACATTATCGAAAAGCCAGCGCTGGCACAGTCTCAAGCATTGGCAGTAGGTCTGTCAACCCCGATAATGTTTCTTTGAGTCTTGGGGGCTTCAGTGACTCCGATTTGAGGAACACGCACCCTCCACCTACCAATATTCACGTGGATGCCAGATCAGACACCTCATGCCCTTCATTAGCGGCTGGCTTCTTCAAGAAGACTATACAACACGGCCGTCATCCATCACCATCTCCTAGTGGAGAGACCGACATGCGTTCAGGTGCAACAGAAGAAGCCGACTTGAATGTTGAACCTTTTGCATTCAAGCCATGTCAGCTCGCACATCTCGTTGACCATAAGAGCTTGGAGAACCTCGAGAGCTTGGGTGGCATGGACGGTCTACTTCGTGGTCTTGGGACCGATCCCGTTCGCGGTCTGAATACGACTGGCAAACTCACGCAACCCGTGTCACGTGACCATGTGGCTTATCAATGCCATGGCCCCAGATGGCGTAGAGATGACTTTGCTCACGACTACATCTCCTGCAGGTGTACCCGAATGGGGCCATCCCGCTTCCCTCAAGTTTTCCGCACGCGCCTACGAAGCGACTATAGAGGATCGACGTCGCATATACGGACAGAATATCCTTCCCCAACGTCTAAATAAGAGCCTTCCTCCTCTTGACGTGGCTGGCGCTCCAGGACAGAGTCTTGGTAAGCCCAAAGATAATACGCTTATGCATTTCCTTACTATCTGATGTTCGTGTGTCGCAGGTTCTGTTATCGATCGCCGCCGTAGTATCGCTTGCGCTTGGTCTTTTCCGAGACTTCGGCACACACCGCCCTCAGGGGAACCTCCCGTGGATTGGGTTGAAGGGGTTGCTATCATCATGGCCAGTCCTTATCGTCGTCGCTGTTGGCTCACTCAACTGACTGGCAAAAGGAGAAGCAATTTCAAGGCGCTCTGATGAGAAGAAAGAAGATCGTCTTGTCAAGGTCATTCGCGACGGTGGAAGAACGGAAAATCGACTGTACACCAGGTTGTTTCTGGTGACGTAGTGCTGCTCGAGCCAGGCGAAGTTGCTCCTTGCGATGGTGTCTTCCTTTCTGGTCACAACGTGTGGTGCGACGAGTCCAGCGCGACGGGAGAGTCTGATCCGATCAAGAAGCTCTCCTATGAAGAATGCATCACGCTCAGGAGAACAGCAGCTCATGCAGCTTTGACCTCGATAGGTCCCTCTAGTGAGGGCGAGAGTGTCAGCGTCTCTCAAAGGAAGCCAAGCCCCTCTGGCTTGGATTTACTCGGAGACGCAGACTGCTTTGTTGTTGGCGGAAGTAAGGTTCTCGAGGGGGTTGGATCCTACGTCGTCACTTCTGTCGGGACCAAGAGTTTCAATAGCCGGATCACGATGGGTTCGTTTCTCTCTCTTCCTCGCATTTACACACTCTGACGAGACTCCGACTTGCAGCTCTGCGACGCGACTGTGAGAACACGCCATTGCGGCTCAAGTTGAATGACCTTTCGGAGATAACTGCCAAGATCGGCAGTATCGCGGGTGGACTCCTTTTCGCTGCGCTCCTCGTTCGTTACTTTGTTCAACTCGGAACAAATAATTCCCAGAGGTATTTTCATGTGTTTTCACTTGCATCTGAGCAGATACTGAGCTTGTAAATGCAGGACGTCGAGTGAAAAGGGAATGGCCTTCATGAATATTCTTATCATCGTCCTGACTCTCGTGGTCGTCGCCGTTCCTGAAGGTAATTCACCCGCTCATGATGATATTTTAGAGGTAACGTTATAATAAACAGGGCTACCCCTTACCGTCGCTCACGCCCTGGCCTTTGCGACGAAACGAATGTCTAAAGAGAATCTTTCGGTGCGGGTGCCCAGATCATGTGAGACCATGGCGAACGCATCAGTCATCTGCACCGACAAGACCGGGACCCTGACGCAAAACGAGATGACCACCGTTGCTGTCTCCGTTGGCGCCCACGCCGAGTTCGTGCTGGACGACAACTTCTCCTCGATCGTCAAGGCTATTATGTGGGGACGCCGCGTCAACGATCCAGTGCGCAAATTTCTTCAATTTCATAATCTCAGCCCACTTTGCGACCGTCGTTATCATGATTGTCTGGGCACTGGCGTCATCGTCGGATAAACCAATATTGGGCGCGGTTCAGTTACTTTGGATCGACATCATCATGGGTACCTTTGCCACGCTTGCGCTTGCGACGGACCCGGGATCCCCGGTCCTGCTCGGTCGAAATCCCGATAAGGAGACGGATCCGTTGTTCACAGTTAACATGACCAAACAGATCCTTGGACAGGCAGCCTATCAGATCATCATCACCCTCTTCCTTCACTTCCTTGGCTCGCGAATCCTTGGGTTACATCGTACCGACGATCCCATACTACAGAAGCATCACGACGAGATTGTGCAGACGCTCGTTTTCAATGCGTTCGTGTTCGCGCAGATCTTCAATTCATTCAACTGCCGACGGCTGGACATAAAGTTGAATGTTTTTGAGGGTGTGTCGAAGAATCGGTATTTCATGGCTATCACCACGATTGGTGCGTCCCCTCGCGTGTGTTTTTGTCGCGTGGCTAAAATGCTCCATCAGAGGTTGCCGTACAAGTCCTAATCTGTTTCGTTGGTGGCGCCGCTTTCGGCGTCACGCGCATAGGCGCTAGAGAATGGTTCATCTCAGTTGGGCTTGGCTGTGTTTCTCTTCCTCTTGGCGCTCTTATCCGCCTCGCCCCCAACGAGCCTTGTGAGCGTGCCTTCAAGAAGTTAAGACTGCTACCCGAGCCAGAACTGCTCCCTATGACTCGTCCAGATGCAGAATCAGGTTCTTCGTTCGTCGTTGATCAGGTGCGCGACAATTTAGGCACGTTTGCCCAGCTCCGCGGCGGCCGCATGCGTGGCTCGTCATTTGTGTGCGAGAGCCATTCTGCGTTCCATGATCCTAGCGGCCCACGTCCTGTGTAAGTGATCCGTCATCACGTCATGGAGTATTGATTTACTTTATTTCAGACCCGGACGGTTGGCGATCGTCCCGTCGCCGGAGGTCTCTCATTTTGCGACTCCTGGATGGCAACCATGTACCAGTGGGTCACACTCTCATCCTGTTGGCTTTGGTCAATCGGGGTCATCGGCTGCACTCTGAGAGAATGGGTTTGAAGTACATCCAGACTCACCTCTGGATGATCCTGTGTATGGGTTATTGGGCGTGACACTGTCACCGGTCACAACGCGGTAAGTGCCTCGTGTGCGCTTGTCTTTTTTTTTTTTTTTTTTTGGAAAGTGCTCCAACCCGGAACTACATATTACCTAAAGTGTGCGCTTGTCTTGTCTTTGCGAACATCAAGGTGTACTTCGCAAGCATCCTTGTTTTTATACGTCCTTCTCACATCCGAATAGCTTTCAACACGTACTCCCCACATAACCACGACGCTTCTGTCCTTTTACCAAACCAAACTTTGTCTCGTATTATTTCGATATCATCGTGGCACGCGGACATGACATCTCACGCAAGATCTCACGTAGTTCTTACTAGTGCCTAGAAATGGAGTGTAGACATACTGATGCAATTTACTGTGACAATGATGCGAACGATATATGTGCAACTTCAATACTTCAGGGTGGTCATTTAGTTCTGGTCAGGTCGTTGTCGGGGAAGACAAAGACCGGTCGTAGCTAACAGGTACACTCTTTCAAGTCACATTACCTGTCACAAGATACATGTATTTAAGTTTCGCCGTTTCTTTCTAATTTCTTTGATCCGATACCCGCAGGACTCTACCTGACGAGTGGCCACGTCAACCTGTCGCGAACCTCATCGCACGCTTTAAATAACAATAGAAGCGCTGACCTGCCCTACTGGGGTTACCTCGCGAGTTACCGGTGCCGCCAATAACGCTAAAGATTCCTCTCAAGAAGAACATTACATCGCATGTGAAGGTTCCTCGGTCACTTAGCAAGAGAACGGTAGCGCAGGCCTAGTGGCACAATGCCAGTGGCATGGCAATCCACTTCCGAAGTCGACCGTCTGTATCTGGCGCCATTCGCAACGATGGACAGTACTCCGTAGTTATATTCTCGTCGGAGACTTCTCCTACCCCAACGAACCCCTCCTTGCCGCCGGGACTGAAGATGAGCCTGCCCATACATGTCGGCCCGTACTCACGCTTCATTATCGCTTAGTAGCAGAATGAAGGCCTGACTCCAACCAGGATCACACGAGAATCTAAGAGGGAGAATAGTAACACGGTGCCGTGTGTTCGACACAGAAGGGTGGCGTTTAAATACAAAGGGACCTGCGCCTACGAATAAGCCTGTAAGGTAGAGGAGGAAGGTAGGATTGGAGGGCGACATAGATGGAGGCGTAAGGTACGAGTGTCCAAGACAAGAGGAAGGACAAAAAACGACAAACAGAGATAACCGAAGCCGGTAGTGACCACGTGTGTGTACTGAGGTGAGTAAAATTAAACAGTGAGTCATTCAGACAAATGTAATTGCGGCTTTGTCAAAGGCAAGGCGAGGCGAGGCGAGGCCGAAGTGACCGACGGGTACGAAGCGCCTTGACAATTTCAAAGAGATAGGAAATGAATGCGAGACATGGGCGATGCAACGTGGACGGAGTGGCGATAAGACATACATGGCACGAGGCGCGGGGACACGTGGCTCGTCCACAAGTGCTCTAAGAGGCGTTTTCGTGGCGAATATCAGTGGCGGCGCTCCAGGGCGATGTGATATGACGAGTGAGAGTGACGACGGTGTGTGTGTGCGTGTATAGTGGCTAGGAGATGGGGGAATGCGACCCGCCCCGTATTCTTCATGTTGTATAGGGAGTGCGTAAACGTCCAGACGGTGATCCACCAACTGTCACGACATGCAAATAGACTGCGTGCGACGTCCACCCGTTTGTTCGTTCCCATGGACAGTCGGATTGTTCCCTTGAAGTCCGATCTCCAGTTCCAATATATAGCTACTTGCGCCTTGAGGTGACCCCAGCAACCAAACTCATAAGGATGACCACGAGGGGCATTGCGAGACCGATACTGAGGATGGCCGCACCCCAATCTGGTAGAAAGCGGGCCAACGGGAGGCAGGCACAAATCACAAAGAGGGAGATGAGTGGATGAAGAACGAGCATGTCGCAGAGGAAGGACAGAGTCCACACGACTGCCTGCATGACTGTGCGTTTGTTCGTTTGTATAATTACTGGCACCATGTAGAAGTAAGACTCACCTCCTCTAACGATTCTTGACACCAAATCAACGAAATCTTACCAGGTCTCGTTTCAAACCTTGGTTCAAGCAGACAAACCCAAGCCCATTGTGTCGTGGCGAGCGGAGCCCAACAGTCACATGCCATCACGTGACAATCAACTGAGCTGCAAATTCAGTCTCCGCTTAGATATGCCGTTTCTTTTGTTTCGTTTCGTTCATTGCTCATCACCGTACTATCACGAGTTGGGAGTTTCAAAAAGTTTACCAAATCGTGAATAAAAAGACATCGACAAAATATTTTTCCAATCATATTTTTGGAGTCGATATGATAATAGATGAACTATCTCTTTAAAGTGTTATCCTGGCAAATGGTGGGTGGGTCGTTGTGTCAGAAGAAAGCCGGGCGTGCAGGTGCCAAAAGTTGGGAGTTTCAAAACTTTCGTCACGAATTGTCACGCTGACTCATACAATCGATCGTGTCTTTGCTTACTCGAATGGTGTGTTAGCTAAGCAGCGGATTTTGAAACTGATGAGGGTGAGCACCAATTGTCACGCAAATTCACACTTTCTTCTGTATCTCCCCTCCCGTTGCTCTAAATGCCCTAGAATTTTGTATTTGAATGTAATGGTATGAATATATGATATATTGAAAGTTTTGTAGTGTCACATTCAGTAATACATGGATCCGAGACTGTTTTAGTCAGATTTTGGGTCTTACCCTGTAATACTGGCAATATCGTGACACAAGCACAAAAGGGACTTCTTTATTTTCTCTGTGATCTGCAATTGAGTGGTATATGGGAAATGTATTTAAGTAAAGATCAGCTGTTTTTCTGAAGCGATCCCTTTAAAAGCTGCAATTTGAAACTCTCAACAGTTTTGAAACCCCTAACACATGATAGTAGCTTTTTCACGTCCAAATAGCTTCCACCGTGTGGACACATAAGCTTCGTTCCTTTGCCGGACCAGACCTTATTTCGCAGATGTGATGTCGCCCACCTCCGTGTGACTTCGGATGACTAATGATTTGTAATGGCAGGGAAAATGGGCGAGAGAATTCTGTGATTCCAGTCGCAAACTCGCTGTTTAAATACATGAGCTACTACGCTTGCGCATTGTGCTGACGCGGCCCTCTCCTATTCCTACAGGAGCATATCTGAGACATGAGAAGGGAAACAATCTCGGAATACCTATAATACACAGGCTTGCGTGTCGTCTTAATAATATCCACGAGTCACAGGTTAACGGATGAGTCATGTTACGATTCTCTTGGACTCGTTTCTTTCTTCACCATTATTTCCTTCCCATACTATATGAGCCCTGTATGACCACGCGGACTTTACAATTACCCGGTTTCTATCACGCGCCTTGCTTATCGACGTTCTCTTCTGATAAAGCTTGACATGTGCCAGTTTCCGACTTGTTTCCTCTCATGCGCGTCCCCGCGTGATTCTCCTTTGTTCTCGATATGACCTTGCGTTGTTCCCTCTATGTTCATCCCTTTCTTCCTCGGTTTGGCGATGGCGCCATCTGTTTGTCATGGCCATACAGAACGATCTCTATTTAACTCTAGTCATACCTAGCTTGTACGGTAGACTAGACTTCTTGTGTAATACTACACTCGTCTACGCAGAGTCTCCTTGTTCCCCGACCCTTGTCTTCGCTAGGCCTTCGAGTCTTAGCCCTCCTCTATAGTCCAAGTGACGTACGTCCTTGTGACTCTTGTGCATCATCTCTACTGAAGTCAAGCCTTTGAGCTTTGACTACCGAGCAATAGACTGACTTAGTACAGGTTGTACTCAACGCCCCTGTAGTGGCGTTACATTAAGTCTAGTCTCCACAGTGGCTCTCACCAGCCGAAGCCGAACACAGTTCGTCAAAGAGTACCTGGAGCGGCATCCTTACGACGACCTAAGACCTTCTATCAAAGGAACCGCTCTCTGGAGGAACACTCCACACGACGAAGGGTACTACGTCTACGACCCCGACAAACTCACATACGAACCAATCGAGTACATTGAAGATCAACACATCTGGGCCTACGTTGCCTACTCCGACTTAAAGCACTCCTGGTACTCCTATAAACCCGTCCCTGCACACCTAGGCCTAGGACCAGGAAAAGGACAAATCAGCGCTATCGAGGCCGATTCCGATATCGAAGAACCATCTTCCGAACCCGACTTAGACAACCCAACACTTACGCCTACCATCCAATGACCTGTGGACTTCGCATCGTATGCCAACATGTCCACCACCCAACTCTCCACCACCCTCACCTCCTCGCAACCAGCTGCAGGGTCCTCAACAGCGAATCCTGCAAGTAGTGGAGGACATCTTGTGGGAGGAAGTATGTCGGCAAGCGGAGGAAGCACTGCGGGAGGCGCAGGAAGCCATCATGGAGGCGGTGCGCCTGGAGGTGGAGGCGGTGTGCCTGGAGGTGGAGGCGGTGCGCCTGGAGGCGGAGGCGGCGCGCCTGGAGGTGGAGGCGGCGGAGCGGCAGCAGGCCCCGCTGCCGGAGGACCCCCCCCACCAAACGGACGACTCGGAGGGAATCCCCCACCAGAATTCACTGGGGATCGAGAAGCCAGCAGAGCTTTCCTAAACGCCTTCGCACTCTACCGAGGGATGAACCCGAATGTCCAACAATTGACCCTCCCCTATTCACGTGCTATGACCCTCCTCTCGTATATCCGAGGGCCATTAGTAGACGACTGGGTCGAAGAACAGATACAGTGGCTAGCCGACCAATTGGCGGGAGGAGTAGCCATGAACGCCGAAAACCTATGGAACACTATCGAAACAAGGTTCATCCAGGCATACACCGACACTACCCAACAACAAAAGGCCCGCCACGCCATTCAAAACTTACGAATGGACAAAGAAGACATCGACACCTACATAGCCAAGTTCTCTAACTTGGCCAATAAAGCAGGATACAACAAGGATGAGGCTACTACCCTGGAAATTTTCCAGAAAGGCCTCCCAAATGCACTAGTCATAAACGCAATCAAGTTCCACCACCCCGTAGACTGGGACGATTGGAAAACGGCAGTTACGCTTCAGCAAGCGGAATATCTCCTCCTCAAAGATAGACTCACTAAAGGAAGAACAGACAAGAAAGGGGGAGCTTCCCGTGACCAATGGCTGAACACTCTCAACAAAACTAGGGACCCAAATGCAATGGACGTCAGCCGAACTCGCGCCAGGGCAGCAATGACGGAGGACGAAAAGAAGCTACTCCAGAAAGAAGGAAGATGCTTCCGATGCCGAGGACAAGGGCACATCTCCAGATTCTGTCCTCAAAAAACCACCACTACCGTCAAAGCAGCAGGAACGAATGACCCTACTCCAACCACCGCCACTATCTCAATGACCGCATCGCGCCCCCTTTCCAACGAGGAACAAGCCGACGCACAGGTAGCGGCCTTGTTCGCCCAAACCCCTGAAGTACGAGAATTAATGGTAGACAAACTCTTCGGACAAAAAAAGGATTTTCTGAACGCTTGAACCCGGCGGCCTGGGCTAGAGCATTAAAACTTAGCGTGTACAATAGCAGATTCCGATCTATGCGAATTCCAGTACTTTTCAAATCTGCTCACACGACGGCCGAACGAAATGTTTTGGTAGACTCGGGCGCAACAGACAATTTCATAAGCGCAAATCTCCTGAAACGACTCAAAATAGCCTGGCTACCTACCGAACGCTCCATCAAAATATGGAACGTAGATGGAACCCACAACCAAGGAGGAGAGATCACATCTTTCACCGACCTCACCGTCAAAACCGGAGGAAAGACCCAAAATCTTCGATTCCTCATCACGGATTTAGGAAACGACGAAGTCATACTGGGATACCCCTGGTTTACGGCCTTTGAACCCAAGTTCCACTGGCGAGACGCCACACTCGATGAAGAGTTCCAACCAGTGGTTATCACCAGTCTGCATCTGTCCGACGAAGCCATGCCTCTTGAAGCAACTATCAAGGCATTGGAGACGTATCAACTGGACGAAGCAGCCTGGGAACAGCTACAAGAAGAAGACGAACCTTGTATCCGGCTGCGAAAAACAACAACAGCATCAGAATTAGCGCAACAAGAAGCGGCCAAAAAACCCCAGAAAACCTTTGAAGAGATGGTCCCGGAAGAATACCGGAGGCATCGGAAAGTTTTCAGTGAGGAAGCGTCCCAGCGCTTTCCCCCTTCACGCCCGTGGGACCACGCCATCGACCTGGTCCCAACCGCCCCTGAAACAATGGATTGCAAAGTATACCCACTCACAATCCTGGAAAACGAAAAATTAACAGAATTCGTAACTGAACACCTGGAGAAGAAATACATCCAACCGTCCAAATCCCCTTACGCATCTCCCTTCTTTTTCATCAAAAAGAAGGACGGGAAACTACGCCCGGTACAGGACTATCGCCGCCTCAACGAACTAACCGTAAAAAATCATTACCCACTCCCCCTAATCCCCGAACTTATCGACAAGATCCGAGAAGCAAGGCTCTACTCGAAGCTTGATATCCGATGGGGATACAACAACGTTCGAATCAAACAGGGGGACGAATGGAAGG
This sequence comes from Lactarius indigo, assembly GCA_025766275.1. Lineage (NCBI taxonomy): Eukaryota > Fungi > Basidiomycota > Agaricomycetes > Russulales > Russulaceae > Lactarius > Lactarius indigo. The sequence goes on along the minus strand of JAFKAC010000012.1, from coordinate 201,888 downwards.
CGGCATTCAAGACAAATCAGGGGTTGTTCGAACCACGAGTCATGTTCTTTGGCCTCACAAATTCCCCTAGCACCTTCTGTAACGAACGCGCCTCGACCATGTGACTTACCAGCATCACGTGTTGGACCCCTGTGGGACTATCGCGAGTCCGGCTGGGCAAACGCCGACTCTCCTGAAGAAGAAGACGAAGAAGATGGGCTGCTTACGCAGCTGCAACATCGAGAGGAGTATACCCGAGCCGCGTATACGCGGTGTGGACGTGTGATGTTTGCGTAATACAAACATCACCCTGAACCAGTGTTATGGTCCGCTTGCCTTATCAAGCTTAGAGGTTACTGGGTTCCTTTGTACGGACTTTGCAGGCCTACGTGCCTATCTATTGATTACTACGTACGCTCTGACTGGCTGATATGTTTGTGCTGACTGATACAATACCGAGGGCCTTATGCCATTGGTTGTACTTATCTATGACTCGGTACGATACTAGGGTTTCTGTGTTTGGATCTGACTGCGAACTTTACTGTGTACTAGTATATAGGTAGTACGCTGGGACGGAGTGTTCCCCAGCTTGAGTTCTTGTATCACTCCTACCGTTCAATAGGACTTCAGGCTTTCCCCTCCTTTTGTGATCTGTCTTTGCCTCCCATCTCTCTTTTGGTTGACGGCTGTTCAACTCTTCTCTTATTCCCTGATTGTCTCATCAGGAGGTAACCTTGTCTTGACTACTGAAGGGACGCTCAGCAGTTCGGCTCGTTCCACGGGTAGTAGTCACGTGCCAACACCCGTTCTCGGTCCAAGTCGGACAATACGTTCGTAGGAACGTAACACCTTCCAAACCATGATGGACACTATCTTTTGGGAGCTGGTGCTGACAGGGGAAGTAATTGTCTACATGGACGATATCCTAATCGCGACCTCAGACGACTGCACCCACCACAGAATGATACTACACCAAGTCCTCGACCTTTGCGACAAACACGACCTATACATCAAACCGGAAAAATGCGTGTTTGAAGTCCACAAGGTGGAATACCTGGGGCTAATCATCGGGTACGGACAACTGCGAATGGACCCAGTCAAAGTACAAGGGGTCCGAGAATGGAAGGCGCCGACATCACTCAAAGAAGTACGAGCCTTCCTAGGATTCTGCAATTTCTACCAGCGATTTATACGAGGGTTCTCCACAATTGCAAGACCCCTCCACGACCTCACAAAGAAAGACGTTCCCTGGGAATGGACGGAAGCCAGACAAAAAGCTTTCAACACCATCAAGGAACGAATCAGTTCGGAACCGGTCCTACTGTTCCCGAAACTAGATCAACCCTTCAAAATCGAAGTCGATGCTTCGAGTTACGCCCTAGGGGCTGTCCTAAACCAGAAGGGAGAGGACGACAAAATGCATCCGGTCGCATTCTATTCCGAATCCCTATCAGAAGCCGAACGCAATTACGACATCTACGATAGGGAACTACTAGCGATCGTAAAAGCGCTACGCACTTGGCGAACATACCTCATGGGATCCCCCCATCTAATAACGATCCATACAGACCACGCCAACCTGCAATACTGGAAAGAACCCAGAAAAATCAGTCGACGAGTAGCACGGGAGTTCCAAGAACTGTCGGAGTACAACTTCATCCTCAAACATATCCCTGGTACCAAGAATACGCAAGCAGACTCCCTATCAAGGAGACCTGATTATGATGACGGCACCAGCGACAATGATCACGTCACTGTACTCCCAGATGACGTATTTCTCAAAGTCACCCAAACGTCCATGCACGACATGGATATATGGACTCAAATTGCACAAAACATGGATGAAGTGGCACTCCTCCCGTGGATAGAACCCCACAACCTAAAGAAACACAACGGGCTGTGGTGGAAGGGCGATGCTCTCGTTGTTGTGGGAAACAACGAACTTAAACGGGGGGTAATTACCTTTTTCCACGATACTCCAAGTGCAGGACACCCGGGAATCGCAAACACTCTAGAGCTATTACGACGCGACTTCTGGTGGCCCAATATGCGCAAAGATGTAGAAGCCTACGTCAAAGGGTGTGCAACATGCCAAAGCAACAAAATCAACCATCACCGACAGAAGCCCCACTTATTCCCCATCACCACCGAACCGTCGGCCGAACCGTTCGAAGTAGTAGCCATGGACTTCATAGTCAAACTCCCGATATCAAAAGGGTTTGACTCAATCCTCACTGTCACGGACCATGACTGCTCAAAAGCGGCAATATTCATACCGTGTAACGAAGCCATAACGTCGGAAGGGGTGGCAAAACTTTATCTCCGACATGTCTATCCCCATTACGGCCTACCCCGAAGGATCATATCCGATCGGGATCCAAGATTCGCGTCCATGTTTATGCGACAACTGTGTAAAACGCTGGGAATACAGCAAAACGTATCATCAGCGTACCATCCACAAACAGATGGTCAATCAGAACGAACAAACCAATGGTTGGAACAATACTTGCGACATTGGTGTAACGTGCAACAGAACAACTGGGTGGAGCTTCTACCCATGGCGCAATTCGCTCACAACTCTTGGAGAAACGCCACCACCAAGCACTCCCCCTTCTCTCTCATTATGGGGTGGGAACCACGGACTGTGTGGACACCAAAACCATCACATAGCCCCGCGGTGGATCAAAGATTGGAAGAATTGCAGATACTCCGGCAACATGCGCAAGATAGTATCAAACATGTACAGCACCTCATGGCCCAACGAGGAAAAACAGGGTTCACACCTTATCAGCAAGGGGATCAAGTATGGTTAGAAGGGACCAATCTTCGTACCTTCTACCCCACAAGCAAACTAGCCCCGAAGCGATACGGACCCTTTAAAATCGTCAAGGTTCTATCAGACGTTTCGTACGAATTGGAACTTCCGGCATCATGGAAGATACACCCAGTATTCCACGCAAACCTTCTGACACCATACAAGGAAACGGAGATGCACGGCGCAAACTATACCCGACCTCCACCGGACCTTATCGATGGAGAAGAGGAGTATGAAGTGGAGCAGATCGAAGACGCCCAGGAACGAGGAAGAGGGCGCAAACTCCACTACCTAGTAAAATGGAAGGGGTTCCCACCAAGCGATAACACATGGGAACCTGCGACAAATATGACTCATGCTACAGACGTCATCAAAGACTTCTACCAACGATACCCGACCGCCAAAGGGGCTGGACGAACAATATAAAGACACCCCCTTTCACATCCCTCCACACCTCAAACTGTAACGCCACTACAGGGGCGTTGAGTACGACCTGTACTAAGTCAGTCTATCGCTCGGTAGTCGAAGCTCAAAGGCTCGACTTCAGTAGAGATGATGCACAAGAGTCACAAGGACGTACGTCACTTGGACTATAGAGGAGGGCTAAGACTCGAAGGCCTAGCGAAGACAAGGGTCGGGGAACAAGGAGACTCTGCGTAGACGAGTGTAGTATTACACAAGAAGTCTAGTCTACCGTACAAGCTAGGTATGACTAGAGTTAAATAGAGATCGTTCTGTATGGCCATGACAAACAGATGGCGCCATCGCCAAACCGAGGAAGAAAGGGATGAACATAGAGGGAACAACGCAAGGTCATATCGAGAACAAAGGAGAATCACGCGGGGACGCGCGTGAGAGGAAACAAGTCGGAAACTGGCACATGTCAAGCTTTATCAGAAGAGAACGTCGATAAGCAAGGCGTGTGATAGAAACCGGGTAATTGTAAAGTCCGCGTGGTCATACAGGGCTCGTATAGTATGGGAAGGAAATAATGGTGAAGAAAGAAACGAGTCCAAGAGAATCGTAACACAAACCAACGATGACCGACACTCCAGTATCCGACACCACCCTCGTCAACATCCTCAGCAACCCCCAACTCGAAGCTGCCCTCGAACGAGGGATCGTCACCATTAATCTCACCGACATCCCTCGTCTGTCACCACCACCGTCCCCCCAACGTATCACAATCGCCACCCCCATTCCCATCGAACGAGAACCCGGGGAACTTACCCCGTCAACACCAGAGGAAGGGCAATACTCTCCAACACCACCTCCGCAGCAACGGTCGACCCCTCCACCGGAACCACGACCTCAATCACCACCATCTTCCCCATCATCCACACCACCCCCACCTCTAGAACCGTTTACCCCGGTTCGCGTTCACACCCCCATCGACTACGACCGACCTGACTCCCCTCCCAACGACGCAGACGACCCCGGCGCCCCATTCTTTCCAAATACTCCTGGCACCCCCAAGTACTACCCATTACAGATCCCGCTACCGGACGGTGGATCTAACCCAGCGAAGTACATCTACTATCGCAAGGGATTCACCGAAGTAGTGGGGACAATGGGTGCAGGACAACCCCACTACGGAGAGGAAGTCTACCTCTCGTCACTTAGGCCGAATGTCTCGGCACCACCCTTTACAGTGGAACAACTACAATTCTTTGACTCTCACGACATCCGCGCCTGTGCTCTGGACAAAACACTCATAGAACTTAACTCACCTCGTCTCACGGCCGAGATTACTAGGCTAAGAACAGGACTCCTGGCGCTCAAAGAACTCGACGAGAAGTGCGAGAAGCTGGAGGAGGATACACGTAAACTACGAGCGGAACGGCTCACGGTCGACTTGATGCTGGCCAGCACCAAGAGGCGCCTTCAGTACGCAGGGGCGATGGCTATCATCGGCAACGAATATGCGCGCATGACAGCCCTGCCAGCCCCACTTCGCCATTCCCGTTACGCTATCCCATTTTCCCCACGACGAGGAGGACCATTAGAGTTTCCCCGCCTCGCCGACAAACCCCACCGTCGACGCTGCTATCACTGCAATAGCCCCCACCACATTGTACACGACTGCCCCACCAGACCGCGACCTGCCTGCCGACATTGCCAAAGCCAAGAACATCAGTCCTATCGATGCATATTCCGCCGCGCGGGCATGGTTGAAGAAGTGATCACGACTCATCAGGCAGATGAACGTATACGACAAGCAATAGCTACGGAGGCTACCACTTCTTTTACCGTCCCCGAACCTCTGACAATCACGGCCCGCACCCAAGGGAGGTGGTGTGGGCGGTGCTTCCACACTGACGCCAACCACGACGAGATCCGGTGCCCCCAGTACGAAATGTGTCGCAAGTGTGGCAAGCGCGGGCCCTTCCTCTTCCTCAAAACGCACTACTGTCGACTTGACATCTCCCCGTGGCCGGAGAATGACCTCGATGCTGACATCTACGACCTCATGGATCCGGAATCCTGAAGTCGAGGCGTCTTCAGACCAAGACGGGGGGTAATGTTACGATTCTCTTGGACTCGTTTCTTTCTTCACCATTATTTCCTTCCCATACTATACGAGCCCTGTATGACCACGCGGACTTTACAATTACCCGGTTTCTATCACACGCCTTGCTTATCGACGTTCTCTTCTGATAAAGCTTGACATGTGCCAGTTTCCGACTTGTTTCCTCTCACGCGCGTCCCCGCGTGATTCTCCTTTGTTCTCGATATGACCTTGCGTTGTTCCCTCTATGTTCATCCCTTTCTTCCTCGGTTTGGCGATGGCGCCATCTGTTTGTCATGGCCATACAGAACGATCTCTATTTAACTCTAGTCATACCTAGCTTGTACGGTAGACTAGACTTCTTGTGTAATACTACACTCGTCTACGCAGAGTCTCCTTGTTCCCCGACCCTTGTCTTCGCTAGGCCTTCGAGTCTTAGCCCTCCTCTATAGTCCAAGTGATGTACGTCCTTGTGACTCTTGTGCATCATCTCTACTGAAGTCGAGCCTTTGAGCTTCGACTACCGAGCGATAGACTGACTTAGTACAGGTCGTACTCAACGCCCCTGTAGTGGCGTTACAAGTCATGTGTTCACAACATCACCCTGTTGTCAGTCTCTTGTGACTCCTGTCACAATCGGGAAGAGAGAATATCGAAAACCAAAAATGGATACCGTAACGCAAACACACAACCAAACAATCTGGATGTGGAAGGAGGCGAAATATTTTTATTGGAGGCTGGAAGATCCCGGAACATTTTTTTGTTGTTTTTGTCTTCGCATCGCTGCCGTGTCCTTCTTTTGCAGATCGGAACTCACAAACCACAAGGCACTTTGAGAATGGGAAGATGGAAAATATCGCTGGAGTCTGGTACCGTTATACAGATTCTTGAGGATGTAACCATGTCGTGTCTGCAGCTGGTAAGTGTTCTTATCAGTAACGTCCCGAATGATGAACAGACCATCCCAGCGCGGATGGAGTTTCGTACTGGCTTCATGCCATCTCTTCACCAGATCTCCAATACCAAGCCCTTTTTCGTGGTATTGGTCTTCTTGCTGGGACGCTTCTTTTTCCAGTTGGGACGCTGCTCGATTGTCGGCTTCTTGGCGGAAGCGAGCCAAATTTTGAACATGCTCCAGCCGTCGGTGCTGGAGGAAGCCAATTTCCTCGTCTGTCGGATTGTGTTGGAACACCTCGAAGATCCTTTCGCTCGGTAAGCGTGCTTCTCTTCCGTATGTCAGAAAGAAAGGTGACACACCCGTAGATGAACTGGTATGCGCTCAATGGGCCAGTAGTGCGTCAGGGAGTAGTTCATCCCACTGATTCTGTTTTTGGGGGGTGGTCATTTTTGCTAACATCTGCGTCAGGATGTCATTAAATTTCTTGAGCCTCCCATTGGTCTGAGGGTGATAAGGCGAGGTGCGTAAGTGTTGTATCTCAAGCCGGTGCAGCATGTTCTCCATGTCGTAAGACAGGAACTCTGCGCCGTTGTCGGTGAGGACGCTAATGGGTTTCCCATAAGTGTAGATGATGTAACGGAGCATGTCAACAACAGCGTCACTCGAGTGCTGAGGTATGGCTTGGGCAATGGTCCAGTCAGTTCCCAAGTCCATTGCTGTAAGCAAGTACTTGTTGCCTCTCATTGTCTTCGGGAGCAGACCCACGAAGTTGAAGGCCCACGCGTCGCCAGCATCAACCCTCGGGATGGGATGAAGAGGTTGCAGGGACGCGGGTTCTCAGTGAGTGAATTGGCATTGCTCGCAGGTCTTCAGTGTGCGCTCAACGATCTCTTGTGCATACGGAATGTTTACTCGCGTCCTGAGCGCGGCCAAGATAGCCTTTACCCCCAGGTGTCCTAGTTCTTGATGAATCGTCTGCACCTTTTCTTCGGCTACTTCTTGTGTCGTAGGGACTTCCACTACGACTTCCTCTCCCCACCTATTCGTGATCTTCTTGCACAAGGCGTCACCGTTCAAGAGGTACGTTCCATTTCCTACTGCCAGTGGTTCTTCGCCTTGCTGAAGGCATTGCTTGTACTCGGCAAACGTTCTGAAGATGGGACTACAATCCTTCGCAACATCTTCGAACGGGTTCAGGGGAGCGGCGAAGAGCGGAACAAGGGTTTCAGAATCTGGTATGTCCCGGTGCCCTTTCCTGCGTGACAGTGCATCTGCGACGAGTTGATGTCTTCCGGGCCTATAGATGATTTCAACGTCAAAGTGAGCGATATCATCCACAAAGCGCGCAAGACGGCGACCAAGATTCTTCTGCGTTAGGAAGTACTTGAGGGATTCATGATCGGTGCGTACGAGAATTGGTGATCCCTCAATATAACCTCTCCATTTGTGTAGCGCATAGACGATCGCGAGCATTTCTCTTTCTTGCACGGAGTACCTTTGTTCGGTAGGCGTCATGCGCTGCGATTCGAAGGCGATAGGCCGTAAGTCTTTTTCCTTAAATTTGAAACACTCTTTTTGCTCACCAGCCTCTTTCCCCTTCTTTATTTCAGCGGACGGGTTGTAAGTCTGCTGAAGTATGGCGCCAATACATTCTCCGGAGGCATCTGTGTCTATCACGAATAGCTGCCAAGGCGTCGGGTGGATGAGTAAATCGGCGGAGGTTAGTGCGTCCTTTAAGTGTTTCATCGCCAACTCACAATCGTTGTCCCATTGAATAGGTGTTCCGTGACGTGGGCTTCCCTCCAACAGCTTATACATCGGACCGGCGGTCTTCGCAAAACCTCGTATGAAACGACGGTAGTACCCAGCAACATTCAAGAAGCCGCGTACTTCAGAAATTGTGGTGCATGAAGGCCACTTCAAAATTGCGTCGACTTTTTCCGGATTCGTCCGAAGACCTTCCCCAGATGCGATGTGACCCAGGTATAGTATAAAGGGGCGACCCCACGTACATTTCTTTTCGTTCAGGATGAGACCATGCCTGTCAAGGGCGCGCACGACGTCCAGAACGTTCTGTACGTGCTCTTCTTCCGTTGGAGAGAAGACGATTACGTCGTCCAAATAGACCATAGTGCAGCGGTCGATAAAGGTGCATAGGATCTCGTTCATCATTGACTGAAAGGTGGCCGGGGCGTTCGTGAGCCCAAAGGGCATCACACGAAACTGGAAGTGGCTGTAACGACAGGTGAACGCCGTCTTTTCCTTCGCATCATCGGCTAGTCTTACCTGCCAGTATCTGCTGTGAAGGTCCAGGCATGTGAAGTGCTTCGCTCCTGCAAGATTTCGGTAGCACTCGTCTATGTGAGGCAAAGGATAAGCGTTTGATTTGGTAAGTTTGTTGAGGGCACGATAGTCAACGCAAATGCACGACGTACCGTCCTTTTTAGGGACCAGGATGAGGGGTGACGACCACGGAGACTCAGAGGGTTCAATTACTCCCTCATTTAATCCGTCGTCGATGAAGCTTTTGATAGATTCATGCTCAACAGGTGTAAGGGGGCGTCTGTAACGCCTCAGTGGCTTCGCGTCCCCAACGTCAATCTGGTGTACCCATTTCCGAAGGGGCAGAAAGCCTACCTTGTCTCTGAAAGCATTAGGTATGGCCTCCTTAACCATTCGCTTTACACGTTCACCAAACCTTTCTTTAGTGATGTCCATGCTCCCTTCGTTGGTAACCATTGAGTCATCATCCCGCACGACGATATTGTCTGATGTATGGTGAAGGAGCGCGGGAGGACGCGGTCCTTGATGTGGGAACCGGAGGCACCAGGCGAGCTTCGTTAGTAAGTTCGACGCCTTTGGCCTTCCGTGAGAGTGAAGTGGTTTAATGAGGAAACGGGTACGTTCCTCTGTGTCACGTTTCGACTCGTACGGACTTGTTGTATGGCGACCCTTACTGTACCGGTTGCAACTACGGCGGTAAGGTAGATTAGTTGTGGACTTAACCACGGTGATACGGTAGTGCGATAGGTGATATGGTACGATAGCTGACTGATGACGGGCGCCACTAATACTGGTAGTAGTGGTATTCGGTTTGAGATACTTACGCGATACGTTGGACGCTACCTACAATGATTCATAGCAGCGCTTCTAAGCCTGCTCGACTTGTATTTAAGCTGTTTTGTGAAGACCAAGATACGCCATCTTGGTCTTCTTAAATCGTCACTTCTACTTCTCCTTTTCTCTGCCTATCGATAAGGGACTCCGACTTCGTTCGTGAGCAAACACAGTGGAAGATCTGTCGGTGTGCCTTCACGCATTCACTAAGACAGAAGCTTGGACCTTCGCGTCTTCAAGTCAGTGCTTCGATACACGGCTAAGTCGTTACTGCCATCCGCGCTCAAGTCGAGCTGACGTCGTGGCGACGTTACATTAAGACCAAGATATCATCGTGGCCGTAACAACCAGAGACCAGTGGACGAGCTTTCGTCCGTATTCAATCCCAAGAAGGGGAGAACGAAACGTCCCCACGCGCTTTTTACAAGCTGCTAGTTGGAAGGAGCGAGGAGAAGAAACCGGATACTTTGTAGAGTTCAACGGACCTTCGAGGTTCTGCCCAGTTGAGTTCAACTTCGACCACTTGTGTTGGGTAGAAGTTACATGGAACCCCATAGACTCCCAGTGGGACGTTACACGACCAGCCGGACCCAGATATCGTTGCGACATCGACGCACGAGAGCTCAATAGCCGAGCCGACTGGGGACCCATTGACGGACAAGTGCGAGAACACTCTACAGGAGAGGTAGTATCGGAAGAATCGGAAGAAGAAAGCGAAGGACGGGAACCAAATCAAACCGAAACAAGCGGTGGAGCAATACAAGACCTCCTAGTAGAACGAGCTGAGTCCGCACACATTACCGAACCCGAACCCATTCATATCCGATCCCCAGCCATCATGGCCACAATAACGCGAGCCATGGAAGAAGTCGCGCTGGAAGAAGCACGAGTAGTGCAGGAAGAAGCACGGGCTGCCCTTATGCCCATCAATCCCGAGACGGGAATACGCATGACTGCGGACGATGCCGCAATTTTCAGAGCAATAGGTTCCGACAGGGGAGACCCCCCGTCCGAAAGACGACCAGCAATGGAGCTACCCCCGGGAGTAGGAGGACCGGGAGACGATCCGCCACCACCACCCGGAGGAGGTGTTCCATTCGACCTACGAAGAACCGAGCCACCAAGAGGGCCGCCCCATGCCCCTCCCGGAGGTGGAGGAGGAGGAGGCGGCGACGGAGGAGGTGGAGGAACAGGAGACAGAGGGCACCATAACGAAAAGCTAACCGGCGAGCCACCTTCTATCTTTGACGGAGACCGACTTAAGGTCGATCAATTTCTCACACAGTGGCATGTATACTGGGGCATGAATCTAGACGCCCCTATCATGCGAAACGACTACAGGAGGTGTCTCCTGTTTCTGTCATATATCAAGGGAGGAGCAGTCAGCGAATGGGTTCTATCCTTCCTGAACTGGCTCAATCGACAAATACAACGAGGAATTAGCCCCTACACTTGAGGTTTGTGGGACGCCGTGGCCGACGGGTTCAGTCAGCGATTCGAAAACACACTGGAAAGAGAGCAGGCACAGGCCATATTACGAAAGGGCTTCAAAATGGTGGGAGAGGATATTGACAAGTACGTCAACGACTTCGAGCAGCTAGCGCGGAAAGCTCATTACCACCTCAACGAACCGCAAACCATCGACCTATTCACGTCGGGCTTGCCTAAGGAGCTGTTCAAAAACGCGTTTCAGTTTGACGAACCGACAACATTCAACGACTGGAAAAGGGCTGTCCTCAAACGACAGAAGAATTACATCCATCTCAAAGCAAGGCTCAACGAATACAAGAACACAACAACGCAACCGAAGAAGCAGACCGGCAACGCGGGATGGGCATTACCGCAGAACTTACCTCAAACTAACCCATGGGCCATGGACACTTCCGCCGACCGTGCCAAAGTGCGGCTAGCCGGATCGGAAGACATCGATTTTAACAAGTTACCCCATCATGACTGGCCAGCGCCGCCCTTCCCTCCGAGGGGTGGCCCTGGGGTTCGAGGGCGAGGAAGAGGCGGGTCCAGGAGAGACCTAAGGAACATCCTTTGTTATAACTGTCACGCGCCGGGACACCTCTCACGAAACTGCCCGCACCCTCGACAGCAGAGACAATGGCAGAACCCTTCGTCCAGCAGCAGGATGACAGAAACTACCTGGCCACCACAATGGCTGGGATCCCCGGGACCCGTTTCCCAGTACGAGCCATCGCTACCAGGATATGCCACACCAGCACCCAGCGCGACGCCCGTACCACAAATCAAAGCGGTGAAGACGGCGGGAGAACAGGCAAAGGAATGGCTCACGCAGGTAGCCAACAGTACGGACGAGGTCAAAGACCTCATACTACAAGACTTATGGGGGAAGGAGGGTTTTCAGAGCGCCTGAACCCGTCAGTCTGGGTGAGGGCCTTACAATGTAATTCTGTAATTGTGACAACGCGCTACCGATCTCTGCGAATTCCAGTGACTGTCCATACGAATTACCGAACAACTGAAACAAACGCATTGGTGGACTCCGGAGCCACCGACAACTTCATCAAACCAGGAATGGCAACACGGGCCGAAGTCCCGATACAGCAATTAGAAACACCTCGCAAAATATGGAACATAGATAATACGGAAAACAAAGCTGGGTTAATCACTCATTATGTTAACCTCGAAGTGAAAACACGCGGACAGATCAAGAAGATGACCTTCTTGGTAACCGATCTAGGCAGCGAAGACATGGTACTAGGATATCCTTGGCTGAGCGCCTTCGAGCCCACAATCAGTTGGGCAACGGCATCCATGCATCCGGACATGCAACCGGTAGTTCTAGCCACTACCGAACAGCTACTCACGACGCCTACTATACGGGCCCTAATCGTCGCAGAAAAAGAAGCAATCATTCAAGAACTAGAAGACGAGTCAACATTCGTCCATGCCACTACTTCGACAGAGTTGGCCATATCCGCGAAGCAACAGCAGACGGCAGCCGTGCTGCCCCCAGTGTACGCTGAATTCAGTACACTATTCGACGAGCAGGCCTTGCATCGTTTCCCTCCGTCCCGACCATGGGATCACGCGATCGACTTTAAACCCTCAGCGCCAGCCGCGATCGACTGCAAAGTATACCCGATGACACAAAAAGAGGAAAGTGAATTGAAGGAGTTCCTTGACGAAAAATTGAAGCAAGGGTATCTACGCCCTTCTATGTCCCCGTACGCCTCATCCTTCTTTTTTATCAAAAAGAAGGACGGAAAACTACGCCCGGTACAGGACTATCGTGTTATCAACTCCCATACAATACGCAACCAATACCCGCTGCCCCTGATCCAAGACCTTATCCTAGACCTCAGCAATGCGCACATTTACACGAAACTTGATATTCGCTGGGGCTACAACAACATCCGCATTCGCGACGGCGACCAGGAGAAGGCAGCATTTAAGACCAAATTTGGCCTTTTCGAACCCACCGTCATGTTCTTTGGCCTCACCAACTCCCCTGCAACCTTCCAGGCGATGATGAACCACATTTATCGCGACACGATTGCGAAGCATGAGCATTTAGGGACAACGATACGTGTCTACATGGACGATATTGGGATCGCCACTCATTTTGATCACGATTTGCCAGCTCATATCAGTGCGGTGCGCGATGTTCTTAGCGTCGCACGGGAACACGACCTCTACTTCAAGCTCGAGAAGTGCCTATTCCATCAGCCACGGATGGATTACCTGGGGGTAATCCTTGAAAGGGGGGTGACCCGAATGGACCCCGTAAAAGTTCAAGGCATCAAAGACTGGCCAACGCCAACGAAGGTCAAAGACGTTCGCTCATTCCTCGGCTTTTGCAACTTTTACCGACTCTTCATCCGCGGCTTCGCAAACCATGCAAAACCACTCACCAAACTGACGCGAAAAGACGAAGAATGGAGGTGGACGGACGAAGAAGAGAAAGCGTTCAATACCCTCAAACGCCTAGTAACGGAAGAACCAGTGCTGGCACACCCGGTCCTTCAAGACCCGTTCGAATTAGAGGTTGACGCCTCCGGATACGTGGTGGGAGCCGTACTATTACAAAGAAAATCTGACGGAAAGCGACATCCTATAGGCTACTACTCCGCCACGCTTTCAGAAGCGGAGCGAAACTACGACATTTACGACCTAGAGCTGCTCGCAATAGTCAAGGCACTGCGGAATTGGAGACCGTTGCTTGCTGGAGCACCACACAAGATCAAAATATACTCGGATCACCTCAACCTGCAATACTGGAAATCACCACAAAAGATTAGTAGACGAGTTGCAAGGGAAGTGCTCGAACTCTCGGAGTACGATTTCGAGATTCACCATATCAAGGGGAAGAACAACGGTAGGGCAGACGCGCTTTCGAGACGCCCAGACTACGACCAAGGGGTAAGCGACAACAGCGAAGTCGTGGTCCTACCGCCCGAAGTCTTCGTAAGAACCCTCAACACCGCACGAACCTTCACGACAAATCCAAATCTACTGCAACCAAGACACCAACAAGACGACGAGGTAATTAAGATGTGGGTAGACCCCCACCGCCTCAAAAAAATAGACGGAGAGTGGTATAAGGACGGCAAGTTCGTAATAACTGGGCCTGCGTCCACATATTGAGTGCTGATACACGACCACCACGACCTGCCGATACACGGGCATCCCGGTATCGCGAGGACGCAACGAATTCTGGAACGACATTACTGGTGGCCGCGACTACGGAAAGATGTATATGAGTATGTGCAAGGCTGCGCGGAATGCCAGAAAAACAAGGTCAACACAAGGCCCATACGGGCCGCACTACACCCTATCACACCAGAACTGGAGGCGACTCCTTTCCAGACAGTCGCCATAGACTTTATCACCAAACTCCCACCGTCGAGAGGGTACGATAGCATACTGACGGTCACAGATCACGACTGCAGCAAGGCCTCAGTCTTTATCCCTTGTCGGGAAGAGATAACTGCGGAAGAAACGGCAGCTCTGTACGTCGCTCACGTGTTTAAGCGTTTCGGATTACCTCGCAAATGTATCAGCGACCGAGATCCCCGGTTCGCGTCAAAATTCACCAGGGAAGTATGCCGCATTTTGGGCATCCAGCAGAACATATCAACGGCGTACCACCCACGCACCGACGGACAGTCCGAGCGCACCAACCAATGGCTGGAACAATATCTGCGTTTCTGGGTAAATGAGAGACAGGACAATTGGGCCGCTTATCTACCAATCGCTGAATTCGCGCACAACAACTGGCCTCATGAGCACACGAGGCAATCACCTTTTCAGCTTCTGATGGGATATAACCCGCAAGCGGACTGGACTGATAAGCCATCCCCCCTTCCTCAGGTTACGAGACGGCTAACACAACTAAAAGAAGCGAGAGAAGACGCTCAACGACTCATGAAGAAGGCGCAAGAAGCATGGGTCCGCAACAAAGATACGCCCAAGTTCAAAATTGGGGATCTTGTGTGGCTGGAAGGCAAACACCTTCGCACCAATCAGCCCACGGCGAAATTAGCGGCGCGACGCCACGGACCCTTTCGGGTGACACAGGTGATGTCCCCTTACAATTATCGATTGGAGCTTCCCACGCAGTGGAGCATTCACCCAGTGTTCCACATCGATCTTCTCACACCATATAAACAAACGACCCTCCATGGAGAAAATTTCACACGACCGCCGCCCGAGCTAGTCGACGGAGAAGAAGAATACGAAGTTGAGGCCATTCTGGACTCCCGGCACTTCGGCAGGGGAAGACGACTTCAGTACCTCGTCAAATGGAAAGGGTATCCAGACTCGGAGAACCAGTGGGTCAACAAAAATGACATCTTCGCACCGGAAGCGCTCCGCCTGTATCAGGAAGCGCAAGCGCACGGAGTAACAGTTAAAAGGGGATTCGCCTGCACAGAGGAAAGTCATCCCCTATTCCTTCGCTCTACCACCTCCACTCTCATGCCTACTTCCCCTCTGCGACATGTCACCCAAGCGATCCTCCTCGACTCCCTTGCAGAAGACACTCGGACCCTCCTGGCTGAAGACGACGACACCGAGGTTCCCAACACCCAAATCACCCCATACACACCTGTCGGCCAGCCAGAGGGCCGTATCACCGCACAAGAATGGGCAAACATCCTTGCCCGATTCCCTGACCCCACGCAACAGCCCGACGACGAATCCGCCGTCGTCCACGTCTTCCGTGACGAACACGGGGAGCGCGAACCCATCGCGGCCATCCCCCCGAGCGACGACCTCATCGGCGTTCGCGGAGTTTTCCCGCGCAACGACGAGCGTTCAAGCTCTCCTGGAGTACGAGTTGGACGGCTGGAGGAGAGTAGCAGCGGAGTGGCAGAAGGAACAGTTAGACTCAGCTGCGGCCCGACTGAGAGAGATGCGCAAGCGGCGGCAGCGATGGAGGCTGCTGAGGCTGGCCATGACGACGACGATTACTACCCGGCACGCCACGCCTTCCTTCGAACGAAAAGCGACCCTACTAATCCCCGCATCACACCCTGGCTCGTCAACTCTGACGGGTCCGCCATGTACCGAGGACGTGTGCGTGTACCAGGCGCCGCCGACCACCGCCCGTTCACCGCCGCTGACGACCCCGCACACGTTATTGCGCCTGAAGGGTTCCAGGCAAATCGACGACCCCATCACATTCCATACCCCATCACCAGACCCGACGGAGTAGAGAGGGACACATCGCACGTCCAAATCATCGGAGGGGCGGACCCCCTCATATTGGGAGTCATACCGGGCTCCCCCCACCTGTATGGTAAGCCACTCTACGCCGAACCTCACGTCAACGCCGCGCTGCGCCCCACATACCCCCACGAAGACCTCATCATCTTCGCCGCGGATAAGATCACTGACCGCGCCCTCAACCGTATCAACGACGAGACGCTCACCGCAGAGGTCACGCGCTACCGCGCGGCCAGCTTTGAGCTGGAACGACTTCGGGCGAGGGTGGCGCAGCTGCGGGACATGATTGCGTGCGCGCAAAGCGATCGTCAAGACTCCATCTACAGGTTGGAGCGCGCCACCGCGCTAGAGTGCATTGCCGACGAACAGAGGGACTGGCCGGCCAGAGACTTTCGGTGAGTCTGGGGCCTCACGCTAAGAAAGAGGGTAATGTCACGTTTCGACTCGTACGGACTTGTTGTATGGCGACCCTTACTGTACCGGTTGCAACTACGGCGGTAAGGTAGATTAGTTGCGGACTTAACCACGGTGATACGGTAGTGCGATAGGTGATACGGTAGTGCGATAGGTGATACGGTAGTGCGATAGGTGATACGGTAGTGCGATAGGTGATACGGTAGTGCGATAGGTGATACGGTACGATAGCTGACTGATGACGGGCGCCACTAATACTGGTAGTAGTGGTATTCGGTTTGAGATACTTACGCGATACGTTGGACGCTACCTACGATGATTCATAGCAGCGCTTCTAAGCCTGCTCGACTTGTATTTAAGCTGTTTTGTGAAGACCAAGATACGCCATCTTGGTCTTCTTAAATCGTCACTTCTACTTCTCCTTTTCTCTGCCTATCGATAAGGGACTCCGACTTCGTTCGTGAGCAAACACAGTGGAAGATCTGTCGGTGTGCCTTCGCGCATTCACTAAGACAGAAGCTTGGACCTTCACGTCTTCAAGTCAGCGCTTCAATACACGGCTAAGTCGTTACTGCCATCCGCGCTCAAGTCGAGCTGACGTCGTGGCGACGTTACACTCTGGGTGAGTGAGCTCGTAAGCGTCGTCGTCCCATTGCGGAACGGCGTTATGTCTCTTAAGCCAGGTGCGTCCTAAGAGCAAGTCATAACGGAACTGAGATGCGTCGTCCAGGACATAAGCATAGCACTTGGAGATCAGGCCTCCGATTCGGAGCGAGAATGACGCAAAGGCTGTAGTCGTTGTCCGTCCGGCGCTGACAATCTCCCGAGTCGTAATCGGAAAGACTTGCGCATGAGCCGCACATGCCTTCTGAGTGGTAAGGTAATTCGATTCAGCTCCAGTGTCTAGTATGGTGTTAACGGGGATAAAGACAGGTGCATTCGTCGGCGGAGTAGACTTTGGAGGGCCAATCTCTACTTTGTAGATGGGCAGTCCGGGGTGCGCTACTGTGAAGACCTCCAAGGGGTCCTCCCCACTTCTGTTTAAGACGGTGCTAGGAGGCGAGGGTGACTTCTCGGGGAACACTGGGGAAACGGGTCGCCACTCTGTCTCCGGAGTAGGTTCTTCAAGAAACAGAGGTGAGATCGGTCGCCACTCAACCCCTTCGGAGGCGGCCTTGAAAAAGCTGTTGGCAGCGGGTCGTAGTTTCCTCTTCTGACCCACCCTAGAAGGGATCACCACGTCTTCGCTGACTGGCCCAGGATCTCCGGGGGACATAAGGTGAACGGGGGGCCACTGCTCGCTCCAATCGTCACCTCCTCCCTCACACTCGCTAAAGATTATCTTGGCTAGGTCTTCTTCGTCCTCTGCGGTAAGTGGTCCACATTTGTCCTCCATCATATTGGCCTCGGTGACGAGATATTGCAGTTCCAGATCCGGCTTGTCGGGATCGTAGTTCTCTGGCGTATATTCTTCAGATGCGTATCGTTCAGGGGGACACTGCAGCTCTGGTTCGGGCTTCTCGACTTCTTCGGACGGATACTCTTCTACTTCTGGTCCCTCGACTTCTTCAAACAGGTGCATCGGCCTTGTCGTCCTGGGATGTCCGGCTGTCTCCCGTCTTGCCGCGCCATCGGCTGAGCGTCTCAAGGGCTTGCGGCAATCCCGCGCGAAATGTCCGGACTCATTGCAGTTATAGCAGCGAGCCGAGGCAGGCGGTCTGCACGGGTCTCGACTCATGTTCATCGCATCAAGATCCATTGGCTCGGGACGATTCGCTGGGGCTGTGGAAGTGAGATAGGGCATAGTGGTCGAGGCTGAGCGCGTTGAGGATGAAGATGGAATGCGATACTTTTTAAAGGGCCTCAGGGAGCTCGTATTGATCGCTGGCGTTCCCTGAGCCAACTTATTGAGGCTGTCCCATTGTCTAGCAGCCGAATAATAGACCGCCATGTCTTCCTCAGTGCGAGCCATCAGCTGTAGCGATAACTCCTTCGGGAGCCTCAAGGTGAAGCGGTACTTGCGATCATTGAACGTCATCTCAGGGGGAGGAATCTGAGCTTCGATGTCTTCGAAACGACGAGTATACTCGGAAACGCCTCCACGGCAGTTTAGATTCTCAAGACGCGATCTAAGCTCATTAGCGTGAGCGGGATGAGCCCAATGATTCATCATCATTTTCTTCAAGTCGTCCCAGGCTGGGATGCGTCCACCATTCGCAAGCCTCCGGGCATGATACCAAGCAAGCGCAGCCTCTCGAAAGACTTGTGTAGCATATTGAGTCCAGCGTTCTTTCGGTACCTTGCCGGTGTCGAGCGCATCTTCAGCCAAGACTAACCACGCAGCAACATTCTCATTTGTTTTCCCAGAGAAAGGCTGGACCACCAGTCGTGAAAAGTTCTCCTTAGGCGACAAGGATTGCGGTGCGGCCATAGGGGCAGTAATGGTTAGGTTGGCGTGGGTAAACGCAGTTTCTATTGACCTCTGAAACTGCTGAGAAGTGACTATATTACTCTCCACGGCCTGAATCTGCCGCTCGAAACCGTGGAATATCATTCGTAAAGCTTGAAATACTTCCGGTGTTACTCCCTGCTGCAGAACGTTGAGTGGAGACATTCCCAGTCCCCCTCCCTGTCCTGCCGGGACGTTCGCGTCGGGTTCCATTGGCGCACTAGTACCGCGGGCCTACTAGATGGGTTGCGCAACCAAAAATAATGTCGCGACACTCTCGGAGTGCGAATCCCACTGACCAAAAGAAGGTCAGGGCGGCGCTATTACAGCAAAATGAGATAGTACCTATAGACTTGATACTATTGTTGACGCGCTTCCTTTTTGTTCAAATAACGACTGTGTTCTTGATCGTAAAGTTTCCTACTGAGTGTGAGCTAGGGTTAGGGTAGTCTCACACTTGATCAAGTGTGATGTCGCCCACCTCCGTGTGACTTCGGATGACTAATGATTTGTAATGGCAGGGAAAATGGGCAAGAGAATTCTGTGATTCCAGTCGCAAACTCGCTGTTTAAATTAGTGGTGTCAAGGTTTGGTTCTGAACTTTGGTCCAAACCCGAACCTACCCGAACTGAACCCCAGTTCAGGGTTCGGGTTCGGGCATTGACCTGAACCGGACCGATGGTTCCGTTCGGGGTTCGGCAAAACCCCGAAATTTGGGAACCGCGTTCAAACCAAGTTCGAACTGAACCGCTGATATTACTGACAGTTGCTGAAATTTATGGCTGCTCATTTTTTTTTTTCGAATATGAACCTCTAGAATGCAAGTGTATTATAGCTTGGCCCATTCCAAATCTGTGAAAGTGTGTGCGAGATGTGCGGTGCTAGCGTGGACCTTTTGTGTGGCGTCGTGTGGCGACTGCATCGCAATTTCCAGGTTGTTGTTACCCTTTCTTATCCCCCCCTCATCGTCAACATAACATTCTCCAATTCACGGATGAAGATGACGGCTTGACAACAGGGACGGCTGCAGCAGCAATTGCGGGAACTCCATCAACGTGCCGCAAACCCGTCTTCTGGTGTAACACCAGTGGCATCATTGATAACGATATGGGATATCGCTGACCCAGACCCGACTCAGAACTGCATTGTTATTTTGCTACTGACCTCACTCTCACCCGAGCTATGTGAGTGTCAATCTAACTACAGTACTCTACTGACTTGAGCTCCTCCGAGCTACCCGCAACCCCCACCATAACAACAACTACAATGACAACTACGAGAGCAGCGGCAACGACAGGCAGCCTGCCCCGAGTCGCACCCGCTGCCAATAATCGATGACGACGACGTTGATGACGACGAACCTGGGTCCACGACTGGCAACGACTGGGCCAACTACAACTGCATTTCGAAGACCCTACAATGACGAGCGTGACAACGTCCAGGGGCACGCCACTGATGCACCCGAACTACGTGAGTGTCGTCTAACTACAGTGTCATACATACTCAGCTCACTTGGGCTCCTCCGAGCTACCCACAACCCCTACCATGACGACAACAATGATGACGGCAGCGGCAGCGGCAGGCAGCTCCGAGTCCCAGGTATCGCAACAACGGACCACAACCACGCTGATGACGATGAGCGCAGGTCCATGACTGATCTTGGCGACGACTGCGACAACGACAACAGTGGCAAGGTGGCGCGACTCGAATGTAGCCTCTCGCAATCACTGACAGCGCAGCCTGGGGGCCCTCCCAGCTATCTCATTACCACCCCGGACGATGACAGTAACGGCAGCAGGCTCTCCGCCTGTTAATGCAGTCCCGAACTGCTAGAATCTCAACGATCAAGACGATGGACTTGGTGACGGCAGCAGAAGCAGCAGCGGCGGGCACTTTACAACGTGGCCCAAACCCACCTGCTGCAATTACGCTACCGACGCACTCGAGGTACCACGATCACAACCACCGCGACTGCGCAGCTTCGAGACATGTTCACCGCCAACTGCGATGACGAGTTTTGCCGACCCTTGTAATCCCTACATACTGGTCATTACTCTACTGTAGTTATTATCGTTTTTTTCGTTTTTTTTTGTTACGAAAAATAAAAATTTGAATAGTTGGATTGCAAGCCGTAGGCAAAGACCGGTCATAGCACAACCCACTACAGTGACGAAACACATACTATTTGTCATTTAACGACGTCCCCCGAGTCCTACGTAATGAACCAGAGCCTGGGAGGAATAGACGGCACGAGTGCCTAAATCATGTTGTTGATTGGAGGGGGTGTCGCAAGGCAAGGGTATATAACGGAATGTGAGGGCGGTCCAGTCTGGGAGAGGGTATTGTGAGGATGAGGGAAGGCATGTTTTGCGAGTGAGATGATTCAAGAGTTCGGAACGGTTGGGGCGACGCTCGGGTAAGCAAAGGTGACGACGTTGTGCGACCAACCGTGGGAGTTATCGAGTGGAATGAGGGTGTGATTGTGTTTGGCCAGAGATGAATGCGTAACCAAGGTTGCAGGGTTGCAAAGAAGTTAGCCGAAAAAAGGCGCAGGTGGTGGAGAACGGTAGGGATATGAATTTGACGCAGAGTCTTAGACGACGGTGCGAACGTTGGCTCAAACGGGGATTGAACTGGCAAGGGGGTGGTGATTGGGGACGGCGTGAACGTTGGTGTGAACGGGGATTGTACTGGCAAGGGGGTGGTGATTGGGGATGGCGCGAACGTTGGCGTGAACGGAGATTGGACTGGCAAGGGGGTGGTGGTTGGGGATGGCCGCCGGGGTCAGAAGGAACGGTCATTGGACAAAGTAAAGAGTGACACGGTTCGAGATGAAATAGAGGGAGAAGAGAAAGGAGATGGAGGGAACGAGTTGAGATACTGGGGTATAAATAGGTTCAAAAAGAAGAAAAAAAGATGCAGGTTGAGGCCATGTGTTGGTGGTGTAAGCTGTGTGACTTGTCTCGGATCCAGTAGTCAGCGAGGAAGACAAGGTAAGGTGTGCGTGAGGGCGAAGGCATATTTTGTGACGTAGAAGAGATGCGCACGAGGACATTCATGTCGTTCTCTGAAGAAAAGAAGCTGTTAGGCAGGGTGTCAGGGAAACGCGAAGCAAGCGTATTGTACATCATACTCAGGATCAATGTCCGTTTGCCGTACACGCTTGCAGACTTCATTGTAATGCCCCGAGAACCCGGGTTTCAAGACAACGGGACCCTTTGAAGTAAGCCTGTAAGTGCTAAAAGTACGGAGTCAAACTGCCGCCGGTCTCACGCGAGTTGCTCTGTATATGCCTAGGTGACATTTGGATGCCAAAATGTACCAATGATGATAGAGTCGCGGCTCGTGGAGATCTGGTGAGGGTTGAGGGCGAGGGAAACAAAAAAAAAAAAAAACTTATCAATATTAAAGACATTGGAGACCTCCACGCAGTTATTCGAGTATGTGCACGTAAAGTTGACACACTACCTGTGTGAGGTTCGTGTCGTCGGTGAGAAACGGTGTGAAACTGAAAAAAAAAAAAAAAACAACTTATCGCTACTAAGTTCATCGAGATCTCCACACGTATGTCCGCGTAAAGTCAATAGACACCATCTGGGTGAGGTTTGTGTCGTCAGTTTCGGAGAGTTAAAAGAATGAGGAAAAAATAAAAATAAAAACTCACTGAAAGAAACCAGCCTGGCAGAAGAGCGGCGAGGGCGTTCAAGCCGATAAGTCAACGTGTGCAGCAGTCATCTGTCAGGTGTCTTCGATGGTTACATAGAGAATTGAAACACCAGAAGTCGTGGCGCTTCTGACTCCATCATGCGACACACGGATGGGATGGGGAGTGGTGTCATAAGAAAACCGAATTATTGACAGTAGAGACAGACAGACGAACGGAGAAGAGTAAATGAGAGTGTCCACGATAAAGTCCGAGAGAGACGGAAAGTTTGAGGGGGGAGTATTGCAACGCGCACTAGCAACACTGTTGATGCGTACTAAACTTAGAGGGATTAAACGGGGTGAGTAGATAGCGAACGTAAGGTGGGAGCTGGAGAAGATTCTGGCACACCTTTTTCTGACAAAGAGGAGGCCTCTTGGCCGGTCATTGGCTGAAGGCATATGCATTGACGATATCACAAGGTTGCAAAATGTTAGGTAGAGGAAGGCCCGCAAAACAGGGAATGGAATGGAAGGGAATGTTGAGGCAGGACCCTTGATGACGTTTCGGCTGAGGCATTGTTGGCTATCGGCTATGGTGTAGGTGGTCGAGGACAGCCGTTGGTGTCGGAGCGGTTGGGCATCTAGCGAGGAGAAGGAGCGACGAGGGAGTGAGTGGAGGTGAGACAAGATCGAGAAGCCCAGTCACGTGTCGGGCCGAGGACAGCCGTTGGTGTCGGAGTGGTTGAAGGAAGCCCGGTCACGTGTCGGGCCGACGGATTTCATTCAATGATGTGTCGTTTCACAAGGGCCGTGTTCCTCTGTTTCATATCACCGATGGTTCTACTGTGCACTGACTGTACCAAACACTTCAAATTTTCTTCACCTCAACGACGTTAGTGTATTGGGGGGTGGGCAAGAAAACAGGATAAAAGCAAGGTATGTCCCTACGCCTACTAGCTCATCCTTCAGACGATGTCCGCGAACACGCAAGACCCGGGGCATGCTGTCCGACCCGATGGCTCCTTGAAGGACGCCTCAGAGATGAATTGGACTTATGATGAAGATGAGTCGATTCCGTTTCCTGCTCAGAACTCGGGTGGTGCTTCTGGACGTGCTCGGCGATCAGGACGTGCTCACTGCCCATCTCGGCGAGCTATTGAGGCAGCCGAAGCATCTTTGGGTTCTGTATCAACGAGACGTGCAAAACAAGGTACCAAACGCAAGGCCGCGCCAACTGAAGATCGGCGCATCACACATGTCAATGTCGTTGACGATGTGGACGATGCCTCTTCATATGATTCCGATGACTCCGACGAGGACAGTTCCATAGTGCCAATAGACGATCTAGTGTCCGACAGTGACGTTTCCATGGAGCCACAAGATGTGGGCGACCTCGCATCCACCTGCGACTATGAGTCCATCAGGGCGATGGCCGATGCGGACCACGAGGTATGTCGCATACTCTCACCTCCGCACATATTCTCACGTTGGTTAGGCCCTGAACTTCAAACCGAAAGCAAAATGTACCCAAGACATCCAGGTCATCTTTAAACAACAGAAGGCGTACAGGCACCTGGTTACAGGCAAGATCTCGGATGGACATTTGTGCATGGTCTGCAAGTAAGCACATTTTTTTTCGTTTTCATTCACCCACGGGGGTTGTTTGAAGTAGTGATCCCTTGGTCGATCGCCGGAAGTCGTCCTTTTTAACAGGAAGCACGACCAGTTTGCGAATGCATATTGCAAGGTAATTTATTGCTCATCCGGTCTCGTAATTTACTGATCCCTCCTAGACACCATGCACCGTTGTATCGCAAACGTTGCAAAGCACTTGGCATCGAGCCAAAACCCCGCGCCCTCTTCCGCAAGCCAGCTGACTCACATAGCAGCAGGTAAGTCACCACTACCTCATTTACTCGACGATCTGTTGACATTCATGTAGCCTCACCCAGACTAGTTTAGACAGTGTGGTTACCCGTGAACCAAAGGGCCCACCATTTACGAACGCCAGCCTACTCGACTATATTGTTGAGTTCATTGTCTGCAAAGATGAGGTGAGTGAATACATGCGTAATATGACATATCTAATTTCCCTCCACCTACAGGCATTCCTGTTGACTGAGAGCGAGAGTTTTCGCCGCGTCCTCAAATTCTGTCGTCCTTCGCTTTCGGATAACGACATACCGTGCCGCAACACGATTCGCGCCGAGATACTTAGATGCGTAAATGTTGCACAGGGGAGTATGTGCGAGAACATGAAGAGGGTCCCCAGCAAGATTTCCTTTACTTTCGATACGTGGACCTCAGGATCGGGAGACCCATACATTTCCGTCACCGCCCACTATGTAGATGCACCAGTGGATCAACCACACGCGTGGCGCCTCAGGTGTGAACAACTGAGCTTTGAGGAGATTATAGGTAGGCACACTGGCAAGAACATGGCCGGCATCTTGATTCGTACGTTGGACGACTACGGACTTCATGGCAAGGTAAGACTTTTATTTTTTCTCCTCTAGGCTCTCGTAGCTCACTCCGAACGCACGCAGATCGGCTGGTTTACCAGTGACGGGGCAGCCGTCAATTGGACGACTATTCGCATGCTCCAGAGCAATCTCGCCGATACAGAAGTAGAATGGAGGGCTGTAGAACACGATATGTTGTAAGTGTTGGTACATCCACGTACTAACATTTTCTAATCGAATTCTCAGGTGCATGGAGCACTCGCTCCACCTCGCGGCAAAACACTTCATTCAAAAGGTTGCGCCAGGATTAGGTTCTGACGCATCTACCAACCTGGACTTGGAGGTTCCCAATGACGACTTGGACGAAGGTGTTTTCGACTCAGGCGATTCGCTTGGAAAAGCGATCGCCTTGGCCAACCAGGTAAGTCCCTTCAATATCGGACTTGTCTTCGCGTTAATGTGCATGCGTCGCACTGCAGATCCATAATTCGCCACAGGCCAGGGCCTACTTCAGAAAGACCTGCAAGCAAGTCAACATCCCCCCACTGGAGTTCATCATGTGGGTCCAAACTCACTGGGGATCCCTCTACTGTTTCCTCGACCGGTTTCTCAAACTCCGAGCAGTACGTGTCGTATTTTCATCATCTCAGTCAGTGGCAGCAATGACATCTATTTCCTTCAGGGGATTGAACAATTCGTTCTGCTTGCAGATGCGAATGACCAAGTCCCAAACTTGTCTGGGAAGCGGAGCTATGCCGACTTCCAACTGTTTGATAGAGACTGGGAGCGGCTCATAAATATTAAACATTCGATCAGGGTATGTTTTTCTCCAATTCTTGTCTTCGCTTTGTTACTCATTCCCCACCAGGAGCTGTCAAATGCCCAGCAAACATTCTCAAAAGAGCGCACCCCAACTGTCTGGCGTATCATATCAACTTTCGAATTTCTCATCAGAAACTGGGAAGCTATGGCTGGCCATGCTCATTTCCACGAACTGAAGGCGGCACTGAACGAAGGACTCAAGAGTCTTCGTAAATGGCATGCTCGTGTTGAAGGCTCGTGCATAACTTATTTTGTTTGCGTTGGTAAGTTCTCGGGCTCCTGCTCTTTCCTTGATTATTGACTGCACCAGTCCTTGATCCCAATCTCAAGGACCTTTATTTCCGGGTCCGGTGGGATTGTGAACGATATGACGCTGCTTTGGAGCAGCTTGGGGAGGTGGTACGTTCGCCTTTAAGACTTAATTCTCTTATACTGATTGTGTCTTTGTAGTTCAACAGCTATTATATCGCTCCAGAAGTTACAACATGCACTGAAGACACCGTCACCGTACCACCCATGCTGAAGTCACCAGCACATTACGGTGGTCGTTACCTTCTCGAGGCCGTCAAGGCGTTCCAGCAGAAACAGAAGGCAGAACGCAGCCCTCGAGACGAACTCAATGAATACTTGAACTCTGGCGTTGAGACCGTGGCGGACGTCATTTCATGGTGGGGGGTGAGTTCGGTTTTTTTATGTCCAGTACTACTTCCTAATGAATACGTGTCTAAAAGTCCCAGAGCGATGATAAATATCCTATGCTGAAGAGGATTTCCTGGGACTACCTCCCAATCCAGGGATCGGCTACACCATCGGAGCGCGCCTTTAGCAGTGCGGGGATAACGGACTGCCGACGAAGAAACGCGTTAACGCCGGAAATCTTTGAGGGATTGCAACTACTCAAGAGTGCATACAGGAACGGACATATTTCCGCTGTCACACAGGCAGCACAACACTTTGACATCCTCGTACAATCGCTAGATGATGATGTTGGGGACACTGAGATTGACCCAATCGATATCGACTCGATCTTAGAATCATTAAAGAGAGATTATTAGCTATCAAAAATCTACTAGTTTGTAGCCTACTAGCTTGCAGCGTGTGGACCGTTTCAGTTCCAATCATTTCCTCAATATATTTCCATGGACATTAGTGCAAAGTCACACCCTACTCATTCTGTCACCCTCCCCGCGTCTTGTCGTCGCCATCCATCCACCACCTTTCGCCACCCATCCACTTCCCCCTCATCCAACCCTCTGCCTCCCACTGGCCATTTCCCAATTTCTGGCGGACAGGCTATCAATATGCGATTGAGTACGTGCATGAGTGGACAGTTCGTTGCAAGCTTCTATTTACTGCTGTTATTGAACAGCAGGCGAGTCACCCCACTCATCCACAATATGATTGTTGCGAATATGCAGCGCCGCCCCATCAGACCCCACGCGTATCTCAACCATATCCCCATCACTACGAAAGCGACGGCATCAACAGAAACACACAGCCACAAATACATAAGCGTAGGCCTTAGCTCACCGTATCATGCCAACAAGTAATTTCTGCTCGAGCGGGAACAGCACCTCTGTTACGTTTCGACCCATACCCTTACTGTACCAGTTGCAACTACGGCGGTAAGGTAGATTAGTTGCGGACTTACGATAGGCGATTACGAGTACGATAGGAGATTGCGCGCTGACTGCTGACTGAGGACTGTGCCACTAATACTAGTAGTAGTAGTATTAGGGTTCGAGCTACTTACGCGATACGTTGGACGCTACATTACCGTGACTCATAGCAGCGCTTGAAAGCCTGCTCGACTTGTATTTAATCTGTCTTGTGAAGACCAAGATACGCCATCTTGGTCTTCTTGAATCGTCACTTGTTTCTGATGAACAGCAAAGACATAACCAGTACTCACAGAGGCAAAGAGTCTGTGGTGAGATACTAGTGGCAAGCTGGTTAGCAGCAGAGGGGAATGTCAAGTAGTGAAGCAGAGGGTGTCTGGCACACAGCAGTGAGAGAACTGATAATGGTATTACAGAGGAGAAGACATACCTGGCACACAGCAGTGAGAGAACTGATGTGGACCAGGGCATACAAGCAGTCTACTTATACTGTACAGAGGCATGACATTAGTACAAGGAAAGTAACTATAGGTCACAGAATACAAGGAGCGCATTGTTCTACAACAGGACAAAGGAGTGTGCATATGGAGAACAAGGCGTATAGAACAAGAAGGGTCCAGACTAAGATGATATCATAATGACATCACAATAAAGATATATCTAAAGGAAGAACAAAGACGTAGTATAATGACAAGTCCAGAGGAGTCCGCATGATGTCATAGTACATGATGTCATAAGTGACGCAATGATAAGTAATAGATTGTACAGATCAAAACAATATCTAATCTACAAGTCCTTTATATCTAAAGCAGTCCATGCTGCAAGTCCGGTCCGTACGAGCCGCTAAGTGTGCAAGGGTCACTTATCAACAGTTTCTTCTCCCTTTCTCCCTTTCTATATCTCTCTCTTCTGTCGCCTCTTTCAAGTAGTGCACCTTCGAGTGTTCACCATTACCTACGCTTGGACCTTCGTGTCTTCAAGATATTCGTCACGCCAGGACCTCCGCGTCTTCAGAGCATCCGCTAAGTTGTTACCGCCTCCATAGAGCTCAAGTCGAGCTAACGTCGTGACAACGTTACATTAAGACCAAGATCTCACCGTGGCCGTAACAACAAGAGACCAGTGGACGAGCTTCCGTCCATATTCGCTCCCAAGAAGAGGAGAACGTAACGTCCCCACGCGCTTTCTACAAGCCGCCAGTTGGAGGGAAAGACAAGAAGAAACCGGATATTTTGTGGAGTTCAACGGACCTAGTAGGTTCCGACCAGTTGAGTTCAACTTCGACCACTTGTGTTGGACGGAGGTTATGTGGAATCCCGTAGATTCCCAGTGGGACGTCATACGACCAGCAGGACCTAGATACCAGTGTGATATCGACGCCCGAGAACTCAACAGCCGAGCAGATTGGGGCCCCATCGACGGGCAAGTATGAGAACACTCTACTGGAGAAGTGATATCAGAAGAAGAGGAACAAAGCCAAGACGAGAGTGAAGGGCGAGAGCCAAATCAAACAGAAACTAGTGGAGGAGCGATACAAGATCTCCTCATCGAACGAGCTGAGTCCGCACACATTACCGAACCAGAGCCAATTCACATCCGATCACCAGCCATTATGGCGACAATAACAAGAGCAATGGAAGAGGTCGCGATTGAAGAAGCGCGCGCAGTACGAGAAGAAGCACGAGAAATCCTCATGCCTATTAACCCTGAAACCGGTGTACGAATGACTGCAGACGACGCAGCCATCTTCCGAGCAATAGGGTCAGATCGAGGAGACCCCCCATCCGGACGACAACCCGCACTAGACCTCCCACCGGGAATGGGAGGACCGGGCGAAGACCCGCCACCGCCACCAGGGGGGGGTATCCCGTTTGATCTACGAAGAACCGAACCACCAAGAATGCCACCCAGGGGACCGCCAGGAGGCGGAGAAGGTGATGGCAACGGAGGAGGAGGTGGTGGAGATGCCGGAGGAGGAGGACCTCATAACGAAAAACTAACCGGCGAGCCACCTTCCATTTTTGACGGAGACAGACTCAAAGTAGACCAATTCCTAACGCAGTGGCATGTCTATTGGGGCATGAATTTGGACGCCCCTATCATGCGCAACGACTACAGAAGATGCCTTCTGTTTCTTTCCTACATCAAAGGCGGAGCGGTCAGCGAATGGGTCCTATCCTTCCTGAACTGGCTCAACAGGCAGATACAACGGGGGATAAGTCCCTACACTCGCGACCTATGGAACGCCGTAGCCGATGGATTCAGCCAGAGGTTCGAAAACACGCTAGAGAGGGAACAAGCCCAAGCTATACTGCGGAAAGGTTACAAAATGACGGGAGAAGACATTGACAAGTACGTCAACGACTTTGAACAGCTCGCACGGAAAGCTCACTATCGCCTCAATGAACCCCAAACCATCGACCTCTTTATGTCGGGTCTACCCAAGGAACTGTTCAAGAACGCGTTCCAGTTCGACGACCCCGTCACGTTCGACGACTGGAAAAGAGCCATCCTCAAGCGGCAGAAGAACTATATCCACCTCAAGGCGCAACTCAATGAATACAAAAATACGACAACGCAACCAAAGAAGCAGGGCGGCAATGCGGGATGGACACTCCCGCAGAACCTGCCACAAACTAACCCGTGGGCGATGGACACCTTGGCTGACCGTGCAAAAGTGAGGCTCGCGGGGTCCGAAGACATCGATTTCAACAAACTGCCACACCGCGACTGGCCTACACCACCATTCCCGCCAAGAGGAGGACCAGGAGCTAGAGGACGAGGGAGAGGAGGATCTCGAAGGGACTTAAGGAATGTCCTTTGCTATAACTGTCACGCTCCTGGCCACCTCTCACGAAATTGCCCATATCCGCGTACGCAGCAACAGTGGCAAGCTGCCCCATCCAGTAGCCACATGACCGAAACTACGGGATATCCTCAAGGACCCGTCTCGCAGTACGCGCCGTCGCTGCCCGGGTATATGTCGCCGGTGCCAAGCGTAACGCCCGCACCCCAAATCAACACGGCAAGCACGAAAACAGCGGGAGAACAGGCCAAAGAATGGCTCACACAGGTGGCCAACAGTACGGATGAAGTAAAAGATCTTATACTTCAAGATCTATGGGGAAAAGAGGGTTTTCGGGACGCCTGAACCCGTCAGTCTGGGTGAGGGCTCTTCAATGTAATTCTGTAATTGTGACAACGCGCTACCGATCTATGAGAATTCCAGTGACTGTCCGTATGAATTACCAAATGACTGAAACAAATGCGCTAGTCGACTCTGGCGCAACCAACAACTTCATCCGACCCAGCTTGGCCAAACGGGCCGGTATCCAGACACAGCCGCTGAGTACGCCTCGCAAAATATGGAATATAGACAACACAGAAAATAAAGCTGGGTTAATCACTCATTATGTTAACCTAGAGGTGAAAACACGGGGACAGATAAAGCAAATGACCTTCCTGATCACCGACCTTGGAAGCGAAGACATGGTACTAGGCTATCCATGGCTAAGCGCATTCGAACCAACGATCAGCTGGGCCACTGCCACCATACACCCCGACATGCAGCCAATAATGTTAGCAACTAGCGAAGCACTGCTATCAACAACGACCATTCGAGCCCTCATTGTGGCCGAAAAGGAAGACATTGTGCGGGAACTGGAGGAAGAAACATTCGCTAGAGCCACCACCTCGACGGAGTTGGCCATACAAGCGAAACAACAACAAACGGTAGCAGTGCTCCCTCAAGAATACGCAATGTTTACCAGACTTTTCAACGAGCAAGCCTCGCACCGCTTCCCCCCGGCAAGGCCGTGGGATCATGCAATAGACTTCAAACCATCCGCGCCGGCCGCCATCGACTGCAAGATCTACCCTATGACCCAAAAAGAAGAGGGCGAACTCAAAGAGTTTCTGGAGGAGAAACTGAAGCAAGGGTATCTGCGCCCCTCTATCTCTCCGTACGCATCCTCCTTCTTCTTCATTAAAAAGAAGGACGGAAAACTACGCCCGGTACAGGACTACCGGGTCATCAACTCCCACACCATTCGAAATCAATACCCGCTACCGTTAATACAGGACCTCATCCTTGACCTCAGCAATGCCCACATCTATACAAAACTCGACATCCGATGGGGCTACAACAACGTACGTATTCGCGACGGTGACCAGGAAAAGGCAGCGTTCAAAACTAAATTCGGCCTCTTCGAACCCACGGTCATGTTCTTTGGGCTCACTAACTCCCCCGCCACCTTCCAAGCCATGATGAACCACATCTATCGCGACACCATAGCAAAGCACGAACGACTGGGCACTACCATACGCGTCTACATGGACGACATTGGTATCGCTACTCACTTTGATCACGATCTAGCGGCCCATATAAACGCCGTCCGCGATGTTTTGCGCGTTGCAGAGGAACACGACCTCTACTTCAAACTCGAGAAGTGCCTGTTCCATCAACTGCGGATGGATTACCTGGGGGTAATCCTTGAAAGGGGGGTGACCCGAATGGACCCTGTAAAAGTTCAGGGAATCAAGGACTGGCCAACACCAACAAAAGTCAAAGACGTCCGTTCTTTCCTTGGCTTCTGTAACTTTTACAGACTCTTTATCCGCGGTTTCGCAACTCACACCAAGCCACTCACTAAACTAACACGAAAGGACGAAGAATGGCGATGGACTGAAGAAGAAGAAAAGGTGTTTAACACCCTAAAACGACTCGTGATGGAAGAACCGGTGCTAGCACACCCCATCCTTCAAGATCCATTCGAATTGGAAGTAGATGCTTCGGGCTATGCGGTGGGAGCCGTATTACTGCAAAAGAAATCTGATGGCAAGCGACATCCCATAGGTTACTACTCGGCGACGCTTTCCGAAGCTGAAAGAAACTACGACATCTACGACCTAGAGCTGCTCGCGATAGTCAAGGCCCTACGGAACTGGCGACCACTTCTCGCAGGTGCCCCCCACAAGATTAAAATCTATTCGGACCATCTAAACCTACAGTACTGGAAGTCACCACAGAAGATCAGCAGGCGAGTCGCCAGGGAAGTACTCGAACTTTCTGAATACGACTTTGAGATTCACCACATTAAGGGAAAGAACAACGGGCGGGCAGATGCACTGTCGAGACGACCGGATTACGACCAAGGCATCGAGGACAACAGCGAAGTAGTGGTCCTGCCCCCCGAAATCTTTGTGCGGACCCTTAATACCGCGCGCACCTTCATCGCCAACCCAAATCTACTACAACCACGCCACCAACAAGACAAAGAGGTGATCAAGATATGGATCGACCCTTATCGCCTTAAGAAAATACAAGGAGAATGGTACAAGGACGGCAGGTTCGTAATCACAGGGCCAGTGTCGACTCAACGAGTACTAATACACGACCATCACGACTTGCCAATACATGGCCATCCGGGAATTGCGAAAACTCAACGCATCCTGGAGAGACACTACTGGTGGCCGCGACTCCGAAGAGACGTATACGAATACGTGCAAGGCTGCGCAGAATGCCAAAGGAACAAAGTCAACACGAGGCCCATACGAGTCGCACTGCATCCCATCACACCAATACTGGAAGCCATGCCGTTCCACACGGTGGCGGTGGACTTCATCACCAAACTCCCCATTTCCAAGGGGTATGACAGTATACTAACTGTCACAGACCACGACTGCAGCAAGGCCTCAATCTTTATCCCATGCCGAGAGGAAATCACCGCAGAAGAAACGGCGACTCTGTATGTCACCCAGGTGTTCAAACGCTTCGGATTGCTGCGCAAGATAATAAGCGACCGCGACCCACGCTTCACATCCAAGTTTACCAGAGAAGTATGCCGCATTCTGGGGATTCAACAGAACATATCAACCGCATATCACCCACGTACTGATGGACAGTCCGAGCGAACTAACCAGTGGCTGGAACAGTACCTACGCTTCTGGGTAAATGAGCGGCAAGACAACTGGGAAGCTTACCTACCAATCGCCGAATTTGCGCACAACAACTGGCCACATGAACACACTAAAGAGTCGCCGTTCCAACTTCTGATGGGGTACAACCCACAAGTGGACTGGACGGATAAGCCATCCCCTGTCATGAACCTATAACCCGGTCATGACTCAAGGGGCGCTTAGGACCGGTCCGCATCAGCCCAGTCTTATGTAATCACCTTCCTAAAGGGGAATTCCGAATCGGAGTTTGAAATCTGTTCTCAAACGGTCACATGATCAGTCACGTGATCAGTCACATCTCTCAAGTCACGTGTTGTGTACACGTGTACTAATCAACAGTTGATTGTTGATCAATCAACGAAGATAATCAACCAAGTCACCATCCCTTGGGGATTCCCGCATTGACTGCGGATCACGCCATCTTGACACAGGATTGCGCCATTGACTGCGGCGCAGTTGTTCTATGTTTAAACCCCTTCTGATTGGACTCTATTGTTAGATGTCTCTAGAATATTCCATTGCGCAGTACTGCGCAGCACCCGTGGATGGGCCCTAAGCCTGCCCTAAACCTACGCACAGACCACCCCCCTGTAGTATATAAGCTGGTGCAATTCTACAGACAGTCCCTCAGACTGTCCACTTGTGACATTCCCCCTCTTGCCTCACAGTTCCTTCGAGTGCCCCGCTCATCACGCGCCACTACCTCTCTACTGAGCCAAGAGCGTATCTTGTGTTCTTCTGTCGTCGAGTATCTCTTCTCCACACCCTCTCAGCCCCCAGTCTCTGCCTACGTCGTGACCCCCTGTCGAGTGACAGTGAGTCATCACACTTGGACAGTCTAACCAATAGACTGACTCTGGGCTGCTCCAGTGGCTGACTACAACTACGAGTATGACTTCTCACAGTACGGTCAGTGGGATGGAGATTCTGCCAGCTACCAGTCAGAGTTCGACAACCAAGGTAGCCCCCTCGACTTTTCCCGCGCCTCCCCTGTCCCCTCCTCCTCTGCTGTCCGTCTTGACAGCCTCCGTTTCACCGCCCCCTACACCCCCGCCACCTTCGGCGGTGACGAGCCCCCCGCCCCTGTTGCCCTTGTTCGGGACGCAACCCCCGAACTAGTTTACCCCTACGCTCCGGCTGAAGAAGCCACCCCTCGTCCTTCCCCTCGTCCCCTGTCCCCCAGCGTCGCCCAGTTCTACGAAGAGGTCCTTGAGATCATCGACCTCAATGGGAATCTTGTCCCCTTGTCCCCTGAACCCCACGCCGAGTCTGCGCCTCCCCCCCGAGTCCCGACCCCCCGTCCCCCTGTTTCCCTTCGTGGCCCTCCTTCGCCACCTCCTGTTCTTCCTCCGACTCCTCGCCGCTCTCCGTCTCCTGTTCCGGTCCCCTCCCGCCTTGCAACCCCCGACTCGCCGATTGACTACGAGCGAGTAGCAGAACAAGGCCCTGTCTTCCCTCCGGCCCCTCACCCCGAACAAGAGAACCTCCCCCCCCTCGGTCCCACCGCCTACCAGGCCCCCCCTTGCCTCCTTTCCCAAGGAGAACACCCCCACCAGTACATCGCCGTCGTCACCCCCCAAGGAGAATCTTGGCGGCCCGCTTCCACGACACTCCGGGAACTAATCACTAAAGTTCCCCTCGCCACCTCTCTTGTCTCTTTTCCCCCAATTTTCCCTTCCGTCACCCCTTTTCGTCTCCTTCCTCCTCACGTCTACACCCTCTTCCTGCGCATTGTTGACCCCGCTCAACACCCCGACTTCCCCCCCCTGTACATCTGTTCAAAGGCCATCTACGACCTTCCCTCCCCCGACACCCCATTCGGGACCATCCATTACGATTTTAGGGAAGGCCTGAGACGTGCTTTCTTCCCCCTTGCTAACGTCCACAGGGCGGGATACATTGACTCTCTAGTAACCCTAGAGATCCAGGACTTCTTGGACGGGAGGATCGTGACCACTTACGGACACTTACGTTTTTCTTTTGACGGACAAATTTACGCTCACCAGCAGGCTTACTTCTTTGAGGACTTAGTTCGCTCTGCCCCCCATCTTCTTGCTTATTGTCTTTCGCCTCGTATTCCTGCCGACCCCTTTAGTTTCATTTCCACTTTCCCCGACAACCAACCACTTTAGATAAGTGGTTATATATATATTTGCCTTGTCTTGAAACGAGTGTTTTAAGAACAACGCAAAGTAAGTAAGTGTTTACTTATTTGGGTTTTGGACTTAAATCGAGTGATTTAAGTGCCGCCTTCTACTCCATTTACCTTCAACTTTGTTACGGTTCTCGGAGTTGGACCCTTACTGTACCGGTTGTGGCTACGGCTGTAAGGTATATTAGTCACGGAC
This sequence comes from Lactarius indigo, assembly GCA_025766275.1. Taxonomy (NCBI): domain Eukaryota; kingdom Fungi; phylum Basidiomycota; class Agaricomycetes; order Russulales; family Russulaceae; genus Lactarius; species Lactarius indigo. Next base: position 166,154 of record JAFKAC010000012.1, on the reverse strand, counting down.
TCGGGGTTTACAGTAGGAGTTAGGCGTTGAAGGATGACTCGATCCTAGTACAGATAGTAGTAGTATTAGGATTGCGGTACTTACGCGATACGTTGGACGCTACGATACGGTGACTCATAGCAGCGCTTGAAAGCCTGCTCTTCTTGTATTTAAGGTAGCTGCGGAAGACCAAGATACGCCATCTTGGTCTTCTTCAATCGTCACTTCTGTTCTCTTCTCGTCCATTCTCATCTCTAGAAACGTACCCTCTATAAGTAGAGGAAGAGCTCTGTCTAAAGTCTAGTGTCTGCGTACATCTAGCATCGCCTTCGAGCCATACGCCTTTGCGCGTGATCAGCTAAGTCATAAAGGTCGCCTTAATCGAGCTCAAGTCGAGCTGACGTCGTGACGGCGTTACATTAAGACCAAGATACCATTGTGGCGACCGTCAACACCAGAGAACAGTGGACGAACTTCCGTCCTTATTACCTAGAACGAAGAGGAGATCGCAACGTACCAACCCGATTCCTGGGAGCAGCCAGGTGGAGAGAAAGAGAAGACGAAACCGGATATTTTGTGGAATTCAACGGACCTACGAGGTTCAGACCCGTTGAGTTCAATTTCGATCACCTGTGCTGGGTGGAAATTACGTGGAACCCCATAGACCACCGCTGGGACGTTGTCAGACCAGCAGGGAGACAGTACCAGTGCGACATCGACGCACGCAAGCTCAATTCGCGGGCTGACTGGGGCCCTATTGACGGCCAACTACGAGAACACTCTACCGGAGAAGCGGTCAGTGAGGAAACCGAAGAGGACGAACAAAGCGAAGAAAACCGACCCGCGAGTGTCGGGCCTATTGAACAATACACCATCCAACGAGCTGAGTCCCTACACATCTCAGAACAACCAGAAATCATTCACGTACAATCACCGGCAGCGGAGATGGCAACCACCATGACAGCCGAAGAAGTTATGACCGTTAGAGAACAAGCGGCGCGAGAAGCGGCCGAAGCAATTAGACAGGAATCACAGCGGAATCTTATGCCTATCAACCCTGAAACAGGACACCGCATGACCGCAGACGACGCAGCCATATTCCAAGCCATTGGGCCTGACCAAGGGGATCCCCCGTCAGGGGGTGGAGGACGACGAGGCGTACCACTAGACCCCCCACCGGGATGGGGAGGACCACCTGGAGACGACTTCCCCCGACGCCCAGGAAGAAGAGGAGACCCACCTGACCTCCCGAATCACCCGCCGGAAGGAGGACCCCCGGGAGGGGGAGGAGGCGGTGGCGGAGGAGGCGCAGGAGGAGGAGGACAAGGGCATGAAAAACTAACCGGTGAACCCCCCACTATCTTTGACGGCGATCGCACTAAAGTGGATTCGTTCCTCACGCAATGGCACGTCTACTGGGGAATGAATCTCGACGCCCCTATTATGCGCAATGACTACCGACGAAGCCTCTTATTTTTATCCTACATAAAAGGGGTATCAGTCAGCGAATGGGTACTTTCGTACCTCAAATGGCTTAACAGGCAGATACAACGAGGAATTGACCAGCAGACGCGCGATCTGTGGAACGCAGTGGCAGAGGGGTTTAACCAAAGGTTCGTCAACACCCTCGAACGAGAACAAGCTCAAGCGCTTCTTAGAAAAGGACTCAAGATGGTTGACGGAGACATTGACAAGTACGTCAATGAGTTTGAAGAAGCCGCCAGGAAGGCCGGATACCGTCTTAATGACCCCCAAACAATCGACCTCTTTACCAAGGGGTTACCCAAGAAGCTTTACGAAAAGACCTACGACCTGGACGAACCGGAGACGTTCGACGACTGGAAACGAGCAACGCTCCGTAGGCAACGCAATTACATCCATATCCGCGCACGGGTGGATGAGTACAAAGACAACAAGCCCAAAAAGACCGGAAATGCCGGATGGACTGTCCCCCAGAATCTCGCCAATCCATGGGCAATGGACACTTCTGCCGATCGAACTAAGGCGCGACTAGCAGGATCAGAAGAAATCGACTACAACAAAACACCGTATACCAACTCACCTCCCTTTCCTCCGAGAGGAGGGCCAGGAGTCCGGGGCCGAGGAAGAGGGGGGTCGCGACGAGACCTAAGGACGGTGTTATGTTATAACTGCCACGCACCAGGCCATCTCTCACGAAATTGTCCCCATCCTAGGCAGCCGCGACAGTGGCAACCACAAAACTCCGGACCCTCTACGGTCCGGATGACGGAAACCGATTTCTACACGCAAGAATTGCCGCCGGCCCAGATACAGGCCGCTTCGACCAGCAAGACCGCTGAAGAACGTGCCAAAGAATGGCTCACCGGAGTTGCAAACGCGCCCGACGAAGTAAAAGACCTGATATTGCAGGATCTATGGGGAAAAGAGGGTTTTCAGAGCGCCTGAACCCATCGGCCTGGGTGAGGGCTTTAAATTGTAATTCTGTAATCATGACGCGCTTTCGTTCTCTTCGAATTCCAGTCTTGATTCGTACGAATTACCGAATGGCCGACGTAAAAGCATTGGTGGACTCAGGAGCCACCGACAATTTCATACACCCGAACTTCATCAAGAAAATGGGTATCGGGATCCAGCAACTGATCCGACCACGGAAGGTCTGGAATATAGACAGAACGGAAAACAAAGCTGGGTCCATTACTCACTTCACCGACCTGGACGTATACGCCAACGGGTATCACAGGACTATGAGATTCCTTGTCACGAATCTTGGGGACGAAGAAGTTGTCCTAGGTTACCCTTGGTTGGCAACCTACGAACCAACCATCAATTGGCGAGACGCAGTCATACATGAGAAGGTCATGCCAGTCGTGATCAGCACACAGGACAGTTTAGACCGCCATACCGTCATCGCAGCCGCGCTGACCAATGATGAAAAGGAAGCGATAACCTTAGAACTGGATGAAGAAGATACGTATCTACGAGCAACTACGTCCACAGAATTGGCCATCCAGGCCAAAGGAGAAGAAAAGCCTGTAGAACTGCCGGCAGTCTACCACACCTTCCAACAACTCTTCAGCGAAGAAGCGTCACAACGATTCCCTCCCGCCAGGCCGTGGGACCACGCAATAGACTTCAAGCCGGGTACCCCGTCAGCAATAGACTGCAAGATATACCCATTAACGCAGGAAGAAGAAGGAAAACTCAAGGAATTCCTAGACGAAAAACTGCGGCAAGGATATTTACGGCCTTCCATATCCCCGTACGCATCGTCATTCTTCTTTGTCAAAAAGAAAGACGGAAAACTACGCCCCGTACAGGATTATCGCACCATCAATTCATACACTATACGAAACCAGTATCCACTCCCCCTCATTCAAGACCTCATTTACGACCTCAGTAACGCCCACATCTACACCAAGCTCGACATCCGCTGGGGATACAATAATATCCGAATACGAGACGGCGATCAAGAGAAGGCGGCCTTCAAAACCAAGTTTGGCCTCTTTGAGCCAACAGTAATGTTCTTCAGTCTCACCAACTCACCGGCTACCTTCCAGACAATGATGAATCACATTTATCGTGATACCATCGCGAAGCACGAACTTCGTGGAACCGTCATCCGCGTCTACATGGATGACATTGGCATCGCCACACGGGAAGGCGCTACATCCGCTGACCATATAGCTGCGGTAACGGATGTTCTTCGCGTCGCTCAGGAGCACGACCTCTACTTCAAGCTGGAGAAATGCCTTTTCCACCAACCTCGGATGGATTACCTGGGGGTAATCCTTGAAAAGGGGGTAACGCGTATGGACCCGGTAAAAGTTCGCGGCATCAGAGACTGGCCGACACCAACCAAGGTCAGGGACGTACGGTCATTTTTGGGTTTCTGCAACTTTTACCGCCTTTTCATCCGAGGTTTCGCAACTCACGCGCGACCGCTCAACCGGTTAACAAGGAAAGATACCGAGTGGAACTGGGGAGACGATGAGGAGTGGGCTTTTAAAACCCTCAAACGACTCGTAACGGAAGAACCAGTACTAGCACACCCCAACCTACAAGATCAATTCGAGCTGGAGGTTGACGCGTCAGGATTCGCGGTAGGCGCAGTGCTTCTGCAAAAGAAAAATGACGGTCGCAAGCACCCTATAGGATACTACTCAGCAACGCTAAATGAAGCAGAGCGAAATTACGACATTTATGACCTAGAACTCCTCGCCATTGTAAAAGCCCTTCGCCACTGGAGACCTTTGCTCGCAGGGTCCCCCCACAAGATCAAAATATTCTCAGATCACCTAAATCTCCAGTACTGGAAAACCCCGCAAAAGATCAGCCGAAGGGTCGCCCGGGAAGTACTAGAACTAATGGAATACGACTTCGAGATCCACCACATCAAAGGGAAGAACAACGGTAGAGCGGATGCGCTATCACGACGACCGGACTACGACCAAGGAGAAAAAGATAACCAAGGTGTGGTCGTTCTACCTCCGGAGGTTTTCGTACGAGCCACTAATGTTGCGCGTACGCTGGAAACGCACCCGATGATGCAACCGCCGAAGCGACGACAAGACCCTGCCATAATCAAAACTTGGGTCGATGCCCATCGCCTCAAAAGGATAGAGGGAGAATGGTACAAGGACGGGCGACTGGTAGTCACAGGACCCATGACAGCGTACCGGGCCATTATACAAGACCACCACGACCCACCGGTACATGGACACCCTGGGATAAGCAGGACACAGCGCATCGTAGAACGACATCACTGGTGGCCGAGTATTCGCCGGGATGTGTACGAATACGTTACGGGATGCGCTGACTGTCAGCGAATCAAAGTCAATACAAGGCCAACTCGCGCACCACTACACCCAATCACCGCCGCCAAAGACGCCCCTCCTTTCCATACCATTGCCCTTGACTTCATCACCAAACTACCGATCTCACAGTCGTACGACAGCATTCTGACCGTTACAGATCATGATTGCAGCAAAGCATCCATATTCATTCCCTGCAACGAGGAGATCACAGCAGAGGGGACCGCCATTCTGTACGTCAACCACGTGTTCAAAAGATTCGGATTACCGCGTAAAATTATTAGCGACCGAGACCCCCGGTTCACCTCCAAGTTCACACGAGAAGTATGCCGCATACTGGGCATCCAACAAAACATTTCCACGGCTTATCATCCACGCACGGATGGACAGTCGGAACGGACCAATCAATGGCTTGAACAATATCTACGATTCTGGGCCAATGAGCGTCAAGATAACTGGGCGGCGTATCTCCCGATAGCAGAATTCGCTCACAACAATTGGCCCCACGAACACACGAAACAATCACCATTCATGCTTCTGATGGGGTACAACCCAACAGCCGATTGGATGGATAAGCCATCTCCAATTCCGAACGCAATCACCAGACTGACACAGTTAAAGGAGGCACGCCAGCTGGCCCAAGACCTTATCAAAAAGGCACAAGACAGCTGGGTTCGACACAAAGATACGCCACGCTATCAAGTCGGTGATCAGGTGTGGCTGGAAGGAAGACATCTACGAACCAATCAACCCACAGCGAAATTGGCGGCGCGACGCCACGGACCATTTGAAGTAGTACAGGTGATGTCCCCATACAATTACCGTCTCAAACTTCCCACGCAGTGGAGCATCCATCCAGTGTTTCACATCGATCTTCTCACGCCATACAAACGCACAGCCTTTCATGGCGAAAACTTTCCACGACCGCCACCGGATCTCATAGAAGGAGAGGAGGAATACGAAGTCGAGGCCATTCTGGACTCGCGGCATTTCGGCCGCCGCAAGAGGCTCCAATACCTCATCAAATGGAAGGGCTATTCGGACTCGGAGAACCAGTGGGTCGACAAAGATGACGTGTTTGCACCAGACGCAATCAAGGCGTATCAAGAGGGTCAGACTGGCGTGCGATCTCTTAAAAGCCAGCCCATAGACGACCAAGGAGAGTATCCCTCCTACCTCCGATCTACCCAGATGTCTATGCCCACCTCTCCTCTCAGACATGTCACCACGGCGATCCTCCTCGACCAAGTCGCACAAGACGCCGCCAACCTCATCGAAGACGACGAAGAAACCGTGGTTCAACAGGTCCAGCTCACTCCGTACACACCTGCAAACATACGAGCAGGGCATATCACCGCTCAAGAATGGGCTAATGTCTTACAGAGGTTCCCCGACCCGACTCACCAGCCCGACGACGAGCAGCAGCATGCCGTCGCTCACATCTTCAGAGACGACAACGGCAATCGGGAACCCGTTGCCATTATCCCCCCAGGTGACGACCTCATCGGCACAAGGGGAATTCTCCCCGCCGATCGTCCCCTCGAGGACCCAACAGGAGTTAGAAGCAGCGGAGGACTGGCGGAGGATGGCGAAGGAGTGGGCCGACGAACAGCTGTGCTTAGCGCAGAAGAAATTGAGCGAGTTGCGGCAGCGCAGGCAACGCTCCCTAACGACGAAGCTCACGCTGACGACGAGGATTACTACCCGGTCAGACACCCCCTCCTTCGAACGCACAGCCACCCTACTAATCCCCGAATCACCCCATGGCTCGTCCACACCGACGGAACCCCCATGTCTCGAGGACGTGTGCGATTGCCCGGCGTCGCATTTCACACCCCCATTACGCACGACGACGACCCTGCGCAGGTCCTTGCGCCTGAAGGGTTCAGGGCGAATCGACAGCCCCATTACGTTCATTTCCCCATCACCGGGCCCGACGGCGTAGAAAGGAACGCCAGTCATATCCAGATCGTCGGAGGTGCGAACCCTTTTGTGCTGGGACTCATCCCCGGTTCTCCCCATCTTTACGGCAAACCCCTCTACGCACTCCCGATGCTACCGGCTGCGAGACGCGCCTTCATCGCCCACGAGGACCTCGTCATCCTCGCCTCCGACAAAATTACGGACCGAGCACTGAACCGCATTGGGGACGAGTCCCTGACTGCGGAGGTGACGCGTTATCGAGCAGCCGCATATGAGGAAGAGCGGCTTGCGGCGCGCATTCGCCAACTCCAGGCAATGCGGTTATCGGCGAGGGATGACAAGCAGGATTGCATCTACCGCTTGGAGAGGGCTAACATCTTTGAGCGGATCAGCGACGAACAGTCTACATGGACGGCGAGGGACTTCCGGTGAGTCTGGGGACTCACGCTGAAAAGGGGGTGATGTTACGGTTCTCGGAGTTGGACCCTTACTGTACCGGTTGTGGCTACGGCTGTAAAGTATATTAGTCACGGACTCGGGGTTTACAGTAGGAGTTAGGCGTTGAAGGATGACTCGATCCTAGTACAGATAGTAGTAGTATTAGGATTGCGGTACTTACGCGATACGTTGGACGCTACGATACGGTGACTCATAGCAGCGCTTGAAAGCCTGCTCTTCTTGTATTTAAGGTAGCTGCGGAAGACCAAGATACGCCATCTTGGTCTTCTTCAATCGTCACTTCTGTTCTCTTCTCGTCCATTCTCATCTCTAGAAACGTACCCTCTATAAGTAGAGGAAGAGCTCTGTCTAAAGTCTAGTGTCTGCGTACATCTAGCATCGCCTTCGAGCCATACGCCTTTGCGCGTGATCAGCTAAGTCATAAAGGTCGCCTTAATCGAGCTCAAGTCGAGCTGACGTCGTGACGGCGTTACAAACTTATCTGAAGAACAAAGGCTCGCGCGAGCCCGAGTTAACTTCAAGTCCCACAGGCAGCGGCAACTTGACCGCTACTATCCCATCACTTCCACTTACGACCTCATCGATAACCCCCGTCTTGACTGTTGGACAGAACCCCCTACCGCCTTACGAACCCTTATCGACCTCTTTGACTTTGGAGAAGTCATCCCTGAAAGGGTTTATCACAAGTTTATTGACGATCTTTCTGAAGTCGTCAAGGCCGCTGACGAACAACTCCTTTATTGGCACCTTTCAAACTCTGTTTCTGCCACCAACCATCCAACAGACCAACTCCTAGTGTGGGCCAAGAGCGATTATCTTTGGTTTGTCCACATTCCCCCTTGTCGCGACCACTATATCCGGCAATTAGAAGACGGCTTCTCTCTTCACTTTGTCGATCGACTCCACCTCACGTATCAGGAAATACAGATTTCCTTCCAAGAACTCCGAGTGGTCATTCACCCTGACTCCCCCCCCCGCCTAGTCATCTCCGATAGTTCGGAGTTCACGTATTCCTTCACCACCTCGGTGTGGGAAACTACCCTGACCAACCCTGACCAGAACCTTGTCAACCCGAGTATTTGGCACTACCCCCCTTCTACCTCTGACGATCCAGAGTTAGTTTCGATTCTCAACGCTAGAGAAACTTTCCGGACTCCACCCCTGCTCCGCCGAATTACAGATCGGCTTCCCCCTAGTTCCCCAGAAACTGAAGACGAATCTTCAGACTCCGACGTCTCCCTGCATAACGGAGATACCAACCAGCCGCCTAGTCCTAACGACGGTTGGGGACCAACTCTGACCTCCGGCCCCTGCTGGTGCTCTCAAGAAGTCTGCACCTGCGGTTATCGTCCCGACACCCCCCCGACACCCCCCAACGTAGTGTTGTGGTCCCCTGGAGTTAACTATCTACCTTATAGAGAAAAGGACTAGATAGTATAGATTGTCGAGATAAATTTTACGAGTGTAAAATTTGACAATTTCCCAAGTCAAACCCTGGATCCAATTCATTGGGCAATTAACCTGGCATCCTCACACGTCGCCCAAAGAAGAACTCATCGTCGCTTCCAAGTGGACGATCGGCCCATAGCCTCTACCCCTAGCACCCCTGTTACCCCAAGAAGGGCCCCTAGAGCTCGTCGAGCTACCAACACCCAAATTCCCCTTCCGAGTATTAACCAAGCCGGTCCGAGTGAACCGGTGTACCCCAGTATCCAAGCAACTCCAACTGCAAGGCAGCATTCCACGAGCAGCGACGAAGCTCAGTATCTCGAGACCCAACCCCGAGAAATCCATTGTCACCTCCCCGAGGCTATCCTAGTAACCAAGAGCCTACCAACCCGAACCCCCCGAGAACTCGACGTGTTCAGAAGGCACTGTTCTCTGTTGTACCAAAACCGACACAATCTTGAAACCCTGTACTTTTCCCAGCCGCTTATGCGCATAAGCGAGGTTTTGACGAGCCCCTTGTATTTCCAAGACTTCTTGTGGAGAAGCAAGACAACCCTGACCCACTTTGGTATTTGGGAAGAATACCATTGGATCCGTCGTTCGCAAAGACCCCATCGTCCGGATAGAGCTATCCTCCTCCCCGCATACAAAGTCTACTACCCCTGGAACCTGGACAGTTGGACTGTCACCCGCCTCACCAGAAGAGGTGAATGAGCACGCAACGACCTCTTACGGAACAAGAGAAAGCCTGCATCCCTGTATATTTCCACGACACCTTCTTCTCCGACGACGACAACCTTTATCACGCTCAGTGGGAAGGACAGGACATCACTAGTCCCACTGGAAAACATCCCTGGACAAAGGTTGAAAACCAAGAACGCGTATTATTTGAAGACCTCAAAAGAGTTTACCCTGGCATCGAAAAGGTCGAGGACCTTGATTACGACACATTACATGGTACCTATCGCGGAAAAGTAGTCCGCTGGAACTTCGTCAAAGAGCTTTGGACGTACAACAATAATCGAAAAGTTCGATTTTCCGACTTGGAAGAGCCACCCGAGAGCGAAGAATTCGCAACCCCGACTAAAGACAAATCCCCCGACTCTGACAGCGACGTAGCTGAAGTTTCCCAGATCTTAGAGAGTACCACTAAGACCCTTTCCGGCTTACTTTCCCAAGTAACCTCCCGACCATCTTCCCCTCGAGTTTCCCCAAGTACCCCTGGTCCAAGTCGCCTGCCATTTCCGACGCCCCCTCCTCGACTCCCATCACCACCCATCACTGTTAGTGTAACAGTTTCCCCGAGAACCTCGGTGCCCCCCGTACCTGTTCCCCCTCCGAGTACAACTATGGCAGCACCCGCTCCCGCAAAAATCCTAGGAGCAGCACCTGAACCCTTTGACGGAAAGCCTGACAAAGCAGAAGCTTTCTGGAATAATTTGGCAAATTATTTTCACCTGAACAGTTCTATCTTCGACACCGATGATAAGAAGATTTCCACGGCCCTTACCTACTTTAAGGTGGGCACCTCTGCGGGCGAGTGGGCCCAGGATAGGCAGAAGAAAGCCTTAAACCCGACCGGCGGAGCCGCCGTTTCCTTTGGAATGTGGGCAACGTTCAAATCTGACTTCAACAAACACTTCGTCCCTGCTCATACGGCTATGGAAGCCACAAACAAGATGTATACCATGAAAATGGGCACTCGTCCGTTCAACAAGTGGTTCCAAGAATGGTCCACCCATGCCCAACGAAGTGGCGCAAATGAGCAAACAAAGATGTATGCTTTCCGACAAGCTATTCCAACCGCCTTGAACATGAAGTTGCTCGGCGTATCCCCCTTGCCCACGACCTTCGACAATCTTGTAGAGAAAGCAAGAGAATTCGACCGCGTCTATCGAGTTTACGCGGGTCACACTATCAACCAATACAACAAGTCCCAGAAATCTGCTTCAGGCCGAGCGGTCCTGATGGAAGACGACAGCATTAATGTCAATGCTTCTTCATCCCGTCCGAGTAAATCCCGTGGAAGGCTCACAAAGGACAAGCGCGACCACCGATTCAAGAACAAACTCTGTTTATACTGTGGCAAGCCAGGCCACATTCTCAAGGAATGCCTAGCAAAGACAACGGCAATGAAGGCCAAAAGAGGCCAATCTGACAACAACGTTAGGGCACGAGGTGCCTTTGTTGATGAAGACGGTCAGGAGGAAGTACCTGCTGACCACCCCATGAGTATAGGGGCGATGTATCGAGAGATACTACCTTACGACCCGGATGCGCGTCCGCGTTCGGTGCCTATTAATGAGGATTTTTAGGCTCTTCCATCGCAGCACTGTCGATTGGAAGTATTCGTGCCAGTAGCGTTGTACACGGCCTTTCCCTACTAGAGACGCTCGGAGGCGAGCCTGTACCTGTAGAGACGATTCGGAATAGGAGAGCTCCTTCAATCGTTCTCAGGGTGACACTAGTAGGAAAGAAGTCTGGCAGAGAAATCAGTGCCCGCGCCCTGTTGGACAGCGGTGCGGAGGGCATCATCGTGGATGATGGGTTTGCACGTGCAAACGGGCTCACAATGAGAACACTAATCCAACCCTTACCAGTTAGAAACGTGGATGGGTCACCCAATAAGATGGGTTCGGTCAAGTACACCACGATCCAGAGATTACGGATCAGAACAGCAGAAGACGCTTACCACGACGAAGTGGTAGAGCTATATGCCACCACCCTTGGGGAGCACGATATAATCCTAGGAACGGATTGGCTCCGAGCACATAACCCGGAAATCGATTGGCATCAACCCAAGATAGCATTTACAAGATGCCCGAAAACCTGTACCCTGTCGACAACGAGTGTTGTTATTTCTTCCCGAGTCCCCCAAACGAGGAATACTACGATAAACATCCTAGAGTTAGGACCTGAAGATGCAACAAGAGCTTGCCTCCCGACTATCGAAGAGATAGAACCTGTCGAACGAGCGTTCACCCAAGAAGCCTACGAACCCTGGCTGTGGAGTCACAGTTTCTGCAAGTACGATCACCTCGCAATCCGAGCAAAAATCACTACGAGTACCAAGATAGCTGCGAAGACTGCACCTAAACCTTCCTCTGAGCACATCCTGAGTCATTTCCAACGATACACCCGAGTTTTTAGTGAAAGTGCCTCTCACCGTTTACCTGAGCACCAACCCTGGGATCATGCAATTGATCTGAAACCTGGAGCCACGATGAAGAACTGTGGCATCTACCGACTCACGCCTAAAGAGGCTGACGCACTCAAGGAGTACATTTCCGAGCACCTGCGAAAAGGTTACATCCGACCATCCAAGTCCCCCATGGCCTCTCCTTTCTTCTTTGTGGACAAGAAGGATGGGAAACTCCAACCGGTACAAGACTACCGGGCTTTGAACGACATCACGATCAAAAACGCGGCGCCCCTACCCCTCATTCCCGAGTTGATCGACAAACTTCACAACGCGCGTTACTTTACCAAGTTAGATATTCATTGGGGGTACAACAATATCCGCATCCGAGAAGGCGATGAACACAAGGCAGCCTTCAAAACCTCCTTAGGTCTTTTCGAGCCAACCGTAATGACATTCGGTCTCTGCAATGCCCCAGCAACGTTTCAAACGTTCATGAATCAAGTTTTCAAGTCTCTGGTCGATGGTGGACATGTAGTAGTCTACCTGGACGACATCCTGATCTTTACGGAAGATATCTCCTCCCTTACAGCGTTGACACACGACGTGCTTCAACGGCTGGAACGTCATGACCTCTATCTGAAACCCGAGAAGTGCGTGTTTGCACAAACCTCTGTTGAATACCTTGGCATCGTTATTTCCAATGGCCAAGTATCCATGGATCCGGCAAAGGTTGCTGGAATTACCGAGTGGCCCACTCCGCGTACAGTCAAACAAGTCCAAGCCTTCCTAGGCTTCTGTAACTTTTACCGGCGATTTATCAAAGATTATTCCACCATCGCCCGACCACTCTTCGATCTAACCAAGAAAGATGTACCTTTTTCTTGGGGCACCCTGGTGGAAAGCGCTTTCCGCGCCCTGATCAAATGCTTCACAGAAGCTCCTATCCTAGCCCTTCCCGACCATTCCAAGCCCTTCCAACTCATCACTGACGCCAGTGACTTCGCCACAGGCGCAGTCCTTGAACAACCTGATGCTCTGCACCAATGGCACCCCATTGCTTTTCTATCAAAATCTCTCCTTCCCGCCGAACGACATTATGAGATTTGCGATAAAGAACTTTTGGCCATTATTCATGCCCTCCATGCCTTCCGCCACTACCTCGAGGGACGCAGTGACTCCATCGAAATCTGGTCCGACCACAATAACCTGGTCTACTTCATGACAAAGCAGAAACTTTCCCGTCGACAAGCGCGGTGGGCGCTTTTCCTGTCTCGTTTCCAGTTCATCATCATCCACAAGCCTGGTGTTCAGAACAAGTCTGATGCACTGTCCCGGCGTCCAGACCATAAAAAGGGGATAGCAGATGAAGATGAAAAACGAGTGCTCCTGGATACAAAATTTTTCTCGGTCAATGCAGTACAAAGAACTGCAATTACCATTCACGGCAATAATACTCTTTGACAACGCATCCGAGATACACACACCTACGACAAAGAAGTCAGCACAGCCCTAGAAACCCTCTTGAAGAATGGCCCCCGTTTGTAACGCCACTACAGGGGCATTAAGTACGACCTGTACTAAGTCAGTCAACCGCGCGGTAGTCAAAGCTCAAAGGCTCGACTTCAGCAAAGATGATGCACAAGAGTCACAAGGACACGTGTCACTTGGACTGTAGAGGAAGGCTAAGACTCGAAGGTCTAGCGGAAGCGAGGGTCGGGGAATAGGGAGACTTTGCGTGGACGAGTGTAGTATTTACACAAGAAGTCTAGTCTACCGTACAAGCTAGGTATGACTAGGGTTAAATAGAGATCGTACTGTATGGCCATCACAAACAGATGGCGCCATCGTCAAATCGAGGGAGAAAGGGATGGACATAAAGGGAACAAAGCAAGGATATATCGAGAACAAAGGAGAATCACGCGGGGTCGCGCGTGAGAGAGAACAAGTCGGCAACTGGCACATGTCAAGCGTTATCACAGGAAAACGTCGATAAGCAAAGCGCGTGATAGAGACCGGGTAATCGTAAAGTCCACGTAGTCGTACAGGGCTCGTATAGTGTGGGAAGGGAATAACGGAAAAGAAAGAGTTGAGTCCGAGAGAGTCGTAACACCGTTCCTTAACCAAGGGGCTAGAAGAGTGGAACTTAGAAGATGGAGTCATCTTATTCCGAGGACAAGTTTACGTACCCAAAGACGACAACTTACGAAGAGACATCGTAACTCAGTATCACGACCACATCGCCACAGGACACCCAGGGCGATGGAAGACTTATGAACTCCTTTCCCGAGACTTTTGGTGGCCAGGGATGTCGACGTTCGTCAAAGAATACGTCGATGGATGTGCCACCTGCCAATCCACGAAGATCAAACCACGAACCCAAGTACCTCTGCAACCCAACGCTATTCCCGAAGAAATCTGGGGAACCATTACAATGGACTTCATCACCGACCTTCCCCCCTCCCACAACTACGACTCGTTGTTTGTAGTCGTTGACCGACTCAGTAAAGCAGTAGTCATTTCCCCGTGTAACAAGACCATCACAGCAGACGAAACTGCTCAACTTTACCTGGAAAACATCTGGAGACGTACCGGCCTACCCCGACAAGTTATTTCCGACAGAGGCCCTCAATTTGCATCAAAGGTAATGCAAGAAATCTGGAATAAGTTAGGAGTCAAATCTACCCTGTCCACGGCTTTCCATCCGCAAACAGATGGAGAAACCGAACGCGTAAATCAAGAACTCGAACAGTACCTCCGTATCTTCTGCAACTTCCAACAAGACAACTGGGTAGATCTGATCCCATTTATGGAGTTTGCGCACAACGCACGGCAGCACAGCGCAACTCACAAGTCACCCTTTGAAGTGTGGTATGGGTACAATCCGGAGTTCATTCCCCCCATCCACTTCAAAAGCAAGATACCTGCAGCCGAAGAAAGACTAGACGCGTTGAACCGAATCCGCTCTGAAGTCACTGCAGCCCTCAAGGTTGCTGCAGAAGTAATGAGAAATTCCAAGTCAACCACGACCTCTCACAAGTTCAACGAAGGTGATCTAGTCTGGCTGGAAGGAACTAATATCCACACTACCCACCCCAAAGCTAAACTCGCCCCCCGATGCCATGGTCCCTTTAAAGTCCTATCTTCCTGGGGAGTTAACTGCAAACTCCAACTTCCAAAGACATGGCGAATTCACCCAGTCTTCCATAATTCCTTGATCTCCCCGTACAAAGAAAACACCGTGCACGGCCCTAACTTCACCCGACCACCCCCCGAAATTGTCCAAGGGGAAGATGAACACTATGAAGTCGAAAGAGTCCTGCAGTCAAAGGAATCGCCCAACAAGAAAGGCGTACTTTACTTGATCAAATGGAAGGGGTATCCTGACTCCGAGAATTCCTGGCTCCCTGCCTCCCAAATGTCCCATGCCCAAGAGCTTGTCCAGCGTTTCCACAAGGACAACCCCTCCGCCCCTCGACCAAAGAACATCAGTGCTCGTGGAATAGCACGACGCTAAAAAGGGGATACTGTCATGAACCTATAACCCAGTCATGACTCAAGGGGCGCTTAGGACCGGTCCGCATCGGCCCAGTCTTATGTAATCACCTTCCTAAAGGGGAATTCCGAATCGGAGTTTGAAATCTGTTCTCAAACGGTCACATGATCAGTCACGTGATCAGTCACATCTCTCAAGTCACGTGTTGTGTACACGTGTACTAATCAACAGTTGATTGTTGATCAATCAACGAAGATAATCAACCAAGTCACCATCCCTCGGGGATTCCCGCATTGACTGCGGATCACGCCATCTTGACACAGGATTGCGCCATTGACTGCGGCGCAGTCGTTCTATGTTTAAACCCCTTCTGATTGGACTCTATTGTTAGATGTCTCTAGAATATTCCATTGCGCAGTACTGCGCAGCACCCGTGGACGGGCCCTAAGCCTGCCCTAAACCTACGCACAGACCACCCCCCTGTAGTATATAAGCTGGTGCAATTCTACGGACAGTCCCTCAGACTGTCCACTTGTGACATTCCCCCTCTTGCCTCACAGTTCCTTCGAGTGCCCCGCTCATCGTGCGCCACTACCTCTCTACTGAGCCAAGAGCGTATCTTGTGTTCTTCTGTCGTCGAGTATCTCTTCTCCACACCCTCTCAGCCCCCAGTCTCTGCCTACGTCGTGACCCCCTGTCGAGTGACAGTGAGTCATCACATCCCCCATTCCCCTCGCGACCGCGCGACTGACACAGCTAAAAGAGGCTAGAGATGACGCCCAACGCCTTATAAAGAAGGCGCAAGAGTCATGGGTGCGCAACAAAGATACGCCCAAGTTCAGCATCAACGACCTCGTATGGCTCGAGGGCAAACATCTCCGAACCAATCAGCCTACAGCGAAATTAGCGGCGCGACGCCACGGACCCTTTCGGGTGGTACAGGTGATGTCCCCTTACAACTATTGATTGGAACTTCCCACGCAGTGGAGCATCCATCCAGTGTTTCACATCGATCTTCTCACACCGTACAAGCAAACTTCCTTACATGGAGAAAACTTCACACGACCACCGCCCGAACTGATAGATGGAGAAGAGGAATATGAAGTCGAGGCCATTCTAGACACTCAGCATTTCGGCAGAGGAAGACGCCTTCAATACTTGGTCAAATGGAAGGGGTACCCAGACTCGGAGAACCAGTGGGTCAACAAAGACGACGTATTTGCGCTGGAGGCGCTTCGCCTGTATCAGGAAGCGCAAACCCACGGTAGAAGAGATAAAGTGGGAGTCGCTCGGACAGAGGACAGTCATCCCCTCTTCCTTCGCTCAGCCATTACTCTCATGCCCACTTCCCCACTACGACATGTCACACAGGCGCAACTCCTCGACTCCCTCGCAGAAGACGCCCGCGCCCTCCTGGCGGAGGACAGCGACACCGAAGTTCCCAACGCTCAGCTCACGCCATGGACACCTCTTACACCAGCAGAGGGGCCCATCACCGCACAAGAATGGATCAACGTCGTCACCAGATTCCCAGACCCGATGACCACCCCTGACGACGACCGAGCCGTCGTCCACGTCTTCCGAAACGATCGCGGCGAGCGTGAACCCATCGCCGCTATCCCCCCAAGCGACGACCTCATTGGCGTTCGCGGAGTTTTCCCGAGCAACAACCAGCGTTCAAGCACTGATGGAGTACGAGTTGGAGGGCTGGAAGAGGGTAGCGGCAGCATGGCAGAAGGAGCAGCTGGACTCAGCAGCGGCCCGACTGAGGGAGATGCGCGAGCAGCGGCAGCGATGGCGGCAGCTGAGGCTGGCCATGACGACGAAGATTATTACCCAGCGAGACACACCTTCCTTCGAACGAAACGCGACCCTGATAATCCCCTCATCACGCCCTGGCTCGTCTACTCCGACGGGTCCCCCATGTATCGAGGACGTGTGCGCGTGCCTGGTGCCGCCGATCACCATCCGTTCACCGCCGCCGAGGACCCCGCGCATGTCATTGCGCCTGAAGGGTTCCGGGCGAACCGACGACCCCATCACATTCGATACCCCATCACCGGGCCAGACGGAGTAGAGAGGGACGCGTCGCACGTCCAGATCATCGGAGGGGCAAACCCCCTCATATTAGGGGTTATACTGGGCTCGCCACACGTCTATGGTAAGCCCCTTTACGCAGAACCTCACGTATCCGCGGCGCTCCGCCCCACGTATCCGCACGAGGACCTCGTTGTCTTCGAGGTGGACAAGATCACCGACCGTGCGCTCAATCGCATCAACGACGAGTCACTCACCGCAGAGGTTACGCGCTTCCGCGCGGCCAGCTACAAGCTGGATTGACTTCGGGTGAGGGTGAGTCAGCTCCGCGCAATGATCGAGTGCGCACAAGACGATCGGCGCGACGCGATCTACCACTTGGAGCGTGCCACCGCGTTAGAGCGCATTGCCGACGAACAGCGCGATTGGCTGGCCCGCGACTTTTGGTGAGCCAGGGGTCTCACGCTAGAAGAGGAGGTGATGTTACGTTTCGACCCATACCCTTACTGTACCGGTTGCAACTACGGCGGTAAGGTAGATTAGTTGCGGACTTACGATAGGCGATTACGAGTACGATAGGAGATTGCGCGCTGACTGCTGACTGAGGACTGTGCCACTAATACTAGTAGTAGTAGTATTAGGGTTCGAGCTACTTACGCGATACGTTGGACGCTACATTACCGTGACTCATAGCAGCGCTTGAAAGCCTGCTCGACTTGTATTTAATCTGTCTTGTGAAGACCAAGATATGCCATCTTGGTCTTCTTGAATCGTCACTTGTTTCTTCTCCCTTTCTCCCTTTCTATATCTCTCTCTTCTGTCGCCTCTTTCAAGTAGTGCACCTTCGAGTGTTCACCATTACCTACGCTTGGACCTTCGTGTCTTCAAGATATTCGTCACGCCAGGACCTCCACGTCTTCAGAGCATCCGCTAAGTTGTTACCGCCTCCATAGAGCTCAAGTCGAGCTAACGTCGTGACGACGTTACAACCTCTGTGTGCACAACACGTGCGATCGCACGTGCGCCGTAAATGTCCGAGAAGCCCTTCTGAGCGAGCCATCCGCGCGCTGCGTCGTCCACGTCGAGCTTGATGCACCGCTGCATAAGGCACACCGTGACGTCCTCGAGACGGAGGTCGACGACACGCAGTATCGACTCGCGCGTGAGCCGGTTGAATACGAGCATTGAATCAAGCCGGTTCAGGAGTTCTGGAGGGAACTCCTCCTTGACCCGCTCCAGTACCTCTGTTTGCGCTTCAGACGTGACGGCGCTGGAGCTGTCCGACGCCGAGGGGTGTGCTAGGATGTCGCTACCTCAATAACGTAGGGTGAACGACGAGGCTAGATAAAATAAAACAAACGCACCAATGTTGCTTGTGAGGCAAATGATAGTATTCTGTACAGCAAGAGCTGCTGAGCATGTCGATATCGCTTCATGATGTCAAACCCGCCAGCAGCTAGCACCTGCCAGGCTGCCACTCACCCACCTGAATGGTTGCCGCAGACGCCAGCGGTTTGGGCAAGGCTGTAGTTGGATATTGGAAGGGGCACAGATGCAGTGGATATCGAAAGCATGATGGTAGTGACGACGTTTGGTGTGATTATATAAACAGAAACCTTGATTTAGCATTCAGTTCAGCTTCTGAACCGGAACCGGACCAAAATTCCTACTTCAGGTCCAGTTCAGGTTCACAGCCTCCTGAACCAGAACCGGACTGTTGTGAACCCCGAACTGGGGTCCAGTTCAGGGTTCAGCCAAATCACCTGAACTGGACCAACAGTCCGGTTTGGGGTTCAGCCAAAAGGGGAAAGAACTGAACTGAACTGGACTTTGACACTGTCACGTTTCCATTTGTACGGACTCCACGATCTAAGGACCCTTACTGTACCGGTTGCAACTACGGCGGTAAGGTAGATTAGTTGCGGACTTACGATAGGCGATACGGGTACGATAGGAGATTGCACGCTGATTGCTGACTGAGGACTACGCCACTAATACTAGTAGTAGTAGTATTAGGATTCGAGCTACTTACGCGACACGTTGGACGCTTACTTACGGTGACTCATAGCAGTGCTTGAAAGCCTGCTGACTTGTATTTAATCTGTCTGGTGAAGACCAAGATACGCCATCTTGGTCTTCTTGAATCGTCACTTGTTCTCTCTTTCTCTCTCTCGTCTCTATCTCGCAGAAGTTGTCCGACTCCGTTCGTGACTAGAGTATTCGACTTGCTAGTGTACCTTCGTGTATTCACTAAAGCAAGGGCTTGGACCTCCACGTCTTCAAGTTGGCCAAATTGTCATATCACTAAGTTGTTACCGCCATCTCGTGCTCAAGTCGAGCTAACGTCGTGACGACGTTACATTAAGACCAAGATCCCATCGTGGCCGTAACAACAAGAGACCAGTGGACAAGCTTCCGTCCTTACTCGCTCCCAAGAAGAGGAGAACGCAACGTCCCCACGCGCTTCTTACAAGCTGCTAGTTGGAGGGAAAGACAAGAAGAAACCGGGTATTTTGTGGAATTTAACGGACCTACCAGGTTCCGCCCAGTTGAGTTTAACTTCGACCACTTGTGTTGGGTAGAAGTTACGTGGAATCCCGTAGACTCCCACTGGGACGTCATACGACCGGCAGGACCTAGATATCACTGCGATATCGACGCACGAGAGCTCAATAGTCGAGCAGACTGGGGCCCTATTGACGGGCAAGTACGAGAACACTCCACCGGAGAAGTAGTATCAGACGAAGAAGGACAAAGCCAAGGAGAAAGCGAAGGACGAGAGCCGAATCAAACAGAAACTAGCAGAGGAGCAATACAAGATCTCCTTGTCAAACGAGCTGAGTCCGCACACATTACAGAGCCAGAGCCAATTCACATCCGATCACCAGCCATTATGGCAACCTTAACACAAGCAATGGAAGAAGTGGCGCTTGAAGAAACGCGTGCTATATGAGCAGAGGCCAGAGAAATACTCATGCCTATCCACCCAGAAACCGGAAGACGAATGATGGCAGACGACGCCGCAATATTTCGAGCAATAGGATCCGATAGAGGGGACCCACCATCAGGAAGACCCCTTGCACTGGAACTGCCCCCAGGAGTAGGAGGACCTGACAGAGACCCGCCACCGCCACCAGGAGGAGGAGTACCCTTCGACATACGAAGAACCGAACCGCTGTGAAGACCACCCAGCGGACCGCCAGGAGGAGGTGGAGGTGGTGGAGGCGGAGGTGGTGGGGGTGGAGGAGGAGGCGCCAGAGGAGGAGGACACCATGGCGAGAAATTAACCAGCGAGCCCCCTTCTATTTTTGACGGGGATAGACTCAAAGTAGACCAATTCCTGACGCAGTGGCACGTCTATTGGGGCATGAACTTGGACGCCCCCATCATGCGAAACGACTACAGGAGATGCCTCCTGTTCCTATCCTACATCAAAGGCGGAGCAGTCAGCGAATGGGTACTATCCTTCCTGAACTGGCTCAATCGACAGATACAACGAGGGATCAGCCCCTACACCCCAGCGCTCTGGGAAGCTGTTGCCGATGGCTTCAGCCAGCGCTTTGAAAACACGCTAGAACGAGAGCAAGCCCAAGCTATACTACGAAAGGGCTTTAAGATGGCGGGAGAGGACATTGACAAGTACGTCAATGACTTTGAACAGCTAGCACGGAAGGCTCATTATCGCCTCAACGAACCGCAAACTATCGACCTCTTCACGTCGGGTTTGCCCAAGGAACTCTTCAAAAACGCGTTCCAGTTTGACGATCCCGTCACGTTCAACGACTGGAAGAGAGCCGTCCTCAAACGGCAGAAGAACTACATACACCTCAAAGCGAGGCTCAATGAATACAAGAACACGACAACGCAACTGAAAAAGCAAAGTGGCAACACGGGGTGGGCGCTCCCACAAAATCTGCCGCAAACCAACCCCTGGGCGATGGATACTTCGGCAGACCGCGCTAAAGTGAGGCTGGCCGGATCCGAAGACATCGACTTTAACAAACTGCCGCATCACAACTGGCCCACGCCACCGTTCCCGCCGCAAGGAGGACCCAGGGCTCGAGGACGAGGAAGAGGAGGATCTCGAAGGGACCTAAGGAACGTCCTCTGCTACAATTGTCACGCTCCGGGACATCTCTCACGAAATTGTCCACACCCACGCACCCAGCAGCAATGGCAAGCTGCTCCGTCTAGCAGCCGCATGACTGAAACCATCGGGTATCCTCAAGGACCCGTTTCACAATACGCACCCTCGCAGTATGCGCCATCACTGCCAGGATACATGTCACCAGCGCCGAGCGCGACACCTGCACCCCAAATTAATGCAGCAAGCACGAAGACGGCCGGAGAACAAGCAAAGGAATGGCTCACGCAGGTGGCCAATAGTACGGATGAGGTGAAAGACCTCATACTTCAAGATCTGTGGGGAAAAGAGGGTTTTCGGGATGCCTGAACCCGTCAGTCTGGGTGAGGGCTTTACAATGTAATTCTGTAATCATGACAACACGCTATCGATCTTTGCAAACCCCAGTGACCGTCCGAACAAATTACCAAATGACTGAAACCAACGCGCTGGTCGACTCCGGAGCGACCGACAACTTCATCAAGCCAAGCATGGCAGCCCGGGCCGGCATCCCAGTGCAACAACTAGAAACACCCCGCAAGATATGGAATATCGACAATATGGAAAATAAAGCTGGGTTAATCACTCATTACGTTAACCTAGAAGTGAAAACGCGCGGACAGATAAAGAAGATGACCTTCCTGGCCACCGATCTCGGAAGCGAAGACATGGTGCTGGGTTACCTGTGGCTAAGTGCCTTCGAACCAATCATCAGCTGGGCCGCGGCAGCCATGCATCCAGACATGCAACCAGTAGTGCTAGCTACCACGGAAGAACTACTTACCACGCCCACTATTCAAGCCCTGATCATGGCAGAAAAGGACGCCATCGTACAAGAATTGACAGAAGAAACCTACGTGCGCGCCACCACCTCGACGGAGTTGGCCATATCGGCAAAACAACAACAGATGGCAGCAGTGCTGCCACCGGTATACGCAGAGTTTAGCAAACTCTTTAACGAGGAAGCATCACATCGCTTTCCCCCAGCAAGACCCTGGGATCACGCGATAGACTTCAAACCATCGGCGCCGGCGGCCATAGACTGCAAAATATATCCTATGACACAAAAAGAAGAGGGAGAACTGAAGGAATTTCTCGAAGAAAAACTGAAACAGGGCTACTTACGCCCTTCTATCTCCCCGTACGCCTCTTCATTTTTCTTTATCAAAAAGAAGGACGGAAAACTACGTCCGGTCCAGGACTACCGAGTCATCAATTCCCACACCATTCGCAATCAGTACCCACTGCCGCTCATCCAGGACCTCATTCTTGACCTCAGCAATGCCCACATCTATACCAAACTCGACATTCGCTGGGGATACAACAACATACGCATTCGAGAGGGTGATCAAGAAAAAGCGGCATTCAAAACCAAATTCGGCCTCTTTGAGCCCACCGTCATGTTCTTCGGGCTTACTAATTCCCCCGCTACCTTCCAGGCAATGATGAACCACATCTATCGCGACACAATCGCGAAGCATGAACGCCTTGGAACTACGATACATGTTTATATGGATGACATTGGAATCGCCACTCACTTTGACCATGACTTGGCGGCCCATATAGACGCTGTGCGGGATGTTTTGCGCGTAGCGGAAGAACACGACCTGTACTTCAAACTCGAGAAGTGCCTGTTCCACCAGCCACAGATGGATTACCTGGGGGTAATCCTTGAAAGGGGGGTGACCAGAATGGACCCCGTAAAAGTTCAGGGCATCAAAGATTGGCCAACACCAACAAAAGTCAAGGATGTCCGCTCATTCCTCGGCTTTTGCAACTTTTACAGACTTTTCATCCGCGGCTTTGCAACCCACGCCAAACCACTCACCAAACTGACGTGTAAAGACGAAGAATGGTGATGGACTGAAGAAGAAGATAAAGTGTTCAACACCCTTAAACACCTCGTAACCGAGGAACCGGTGCTAGCACACCCGGTCCTCCAAGACCCATTTGAACTAGAAGTTGACGCCTCTGGATACGCGGTGGGGGCCGTACTATTACAGCGAAAATCTGACGGAAAGCGACACCCCATAGGCTATTATTCAGCCACGCTCTCGGAAGCAGAGCGAAACTACGACATCTACGACTTGGAGCTACTCGCAATAGTCAAGGCCCTGCGGAACTGGAGGCCATTGCTAGCAGGGGCCCCACACAAGATCAAAATCTATTCCGATCATCTCAATTTACAGTACTGGAAGTCGCCGCAGAAGATCAGCAGGCGAGTCGCAAGGGAAGTGCTCAAACTCTCCGAATACGACTTTGAGATTCACCACATCAAAGGAAAAGCCAACGGCAGGGCAGATGCTCTGTCAAGACGACCAGATTACGACCAAGGGGCAGGCGATAACAGCGAAGTCGTCGTCCTACCTCCGGAAATCTTTGTGAGAACTCTCAACGCTGCCCGGACCTTTGTGGCAAACCCAAACCTGCTACAACCGCGTCACCAACAAGACAACGAGGTAATCAAAGTATGGGTAGACCCCCATCGCCTCAAGAAGATAGAAGGAGAGTGGTATAAAGACGGCAAGTTCATAATAACTGGACCAGCATCGACATACCGCGTACTGATACATGACCACCATGACTTGCCAATACATGGCCACCTGGGGATCGCGAGGACGCAGCGCATCCTGGAGCGACACTACTGGTGGCCGCGGTTGCGAAGAGACGTGTACGAATACGTACAGGGGTGTGCAGAATGCCAGCGAAACAAAGTAAACACCCGGCCCATACGCGCCGCACTACACCCCATCACGCCAGAACTGGAGGCCACGCCCTTCCAGATGGTGGCCATGGACTTCATCACTAAACTCCCGCGATCAAAGGAGTACGATAGCATACTGACCGTCATGGACCACGACTGCAGCAAGGCGTCCGTGTTCATCCCGTGTCGAGAAGAGATAACAGCCGAAGAAACCGCAGCCCTGTATGTCACTCACATATTCAAACGTTTCGGATTACCACGCAAGTGCATCAGTGACCGGGACCCCCGCTTCACGTCAAAATTCACTAGGGAGGTCTGTCGAATTCTAGGCATCCAACAGAACATCTCCACAGCGTATCACCCACGGACAGATGGCCAATCTGAGCACACTAATCAATGGCTGGAGCAATACCTGCGCTTCTGGGTAAACGAACGACAGGACAACTGGGTGACCTATCTACCAATCACAGAGTTCGCGCACAACAATTGGCCGCATGAGCATACGAAGCAATCACCATTTCAGCTTCTAATGGGGTATAACCCACAGGCGGATTGGACTGATAAGCCATCTCCTCTCCCTCAGGTCACGATGCGACTAACGCAACTGAAAGAGGCTAGAGAAGACGCCCAACGTCTCATGAAGAAGGCACAAGAAGCATGGGTCCGCAACAAAGATATGCCCAAATTCAAGATAGGCGACCTCGTATGGTTAAAAGGCAAACACCTCCGAACCAATCAGCCCACGGCGAAACTAGCGGTGTGACACCACGGACCATTCCGGGTGATGCAGGTGATGTCCCCTTACAATTATCGATTGGAACTTCCCACGCAGTGGAGCATCCATCCAGTGTTCCACATCAATTTGCTCACACCCTACAAACAAACCCCTCTTCACGGGGAAAACTTCACACGACCACCGCCCGAATTGATTGATGGGGAAGAGGAATATGAGGTCGAGGCCATTCTCGACTCCCGGCATTTCGGCAGAGGAAGGCGCCTCCAATATCTCGTCAAATGGAAGGGATACCCCGATTCGGAGAATCAGTGGGTCAACAAGGAGGACATCTTTGCGCCTGACGCCCTCCGCCTATATCAGGAAACGAGGGCACACGGGAGAAGAGTTAAAACGGGTGGGGTGAAGGCAGAGGGAAGTCATCCCCTCCTTCTTCGCTCTACTACTTCCACTCTCATGCCCACTTCCCCTCTGTGACATGTCACCCAAGCAGAACTCCTCGACTCCCTCGCCAACGACGCCCGCGCACTCGTGGAAGACGACGCCGACACTGAGGTTCCCAACACCCAGATCACACCCTGGACACCTCTTTGACCACAAGAGGGCCCCATCACCATGCAAGAATGGGCGCACGTCATCACCAGATTTCCAGACCCCACACAATACCCCAACGACGAGCAAGCCGTCGTCCACGTCTTCCGCAACGAGGCCGGTGAGCGCGAGCCCATCGCAGCCATCCCCCCAAGCGACGACCTCATCGGCATTCGCAGAATTTTCCCAAGCAACGACGAGCGTTCAAGCTCTCCTGGAGTACAAGTTGGATGGGTGGAAGAGGGTGGCGGCGGAGTGGCAGAAGGAACAGCTAGACTCAGCCGTGGCCCGACTGAGGGAGATGCGAGAGCAACGGCAGCGATGGCGGCAGCTGAGGCTGGCCATGACGACTCAGATTACTACCCGGCGAGACACCCCTTCTTACAAACGAAATGCGACACTGATAATCCCCTCATCACGCCATGGCTCGTCTACACCGACGGGTCCCCCATGTATCGAGGACGTGTGCGAGTCCCTGGTGTTGCGGACCACCGTCCGTTCACCGCCGCCAAAGACCCCGCGCATGTCATTGCGCCTGAAGGGTTCAGGGCGAACCGACGACCCCATTACATTCGATACCCCATCACCGGGCCCGACGGAGTAGAGAGGGACACATCACATGTCCAGATTATTGGAGGGGCGGACCCCATCATATTGGGGGCTATACTGGGCTCGCCGCATGTTTACAGTAAGCCCTTCTACGCCGAGCCGCATGTGTCGGCTGCCCTACGCCCCCAATACCCGCACGAAGACCTCGTCATCTTCGCGGCCGACAAGATCACCGACCGCGCCCTCAACCGCATCAACGATGAGTCCCTCACCGCTGAAGTCACGCGCTACCGCGTGGCAAGTTACGAACTCGACCGACTTCGTGCCCGCGTCACCCAACTCTGCGCCATGATCGAATGCGCGCAGGACGACAAGCGCGACTGCATCTACCGACTAGAGCACGCCACGGCGTTGGAGAGGATTGCCGACAAACAGCGGGACTGGCCACCAAGAGACTTTCGGTGAGCCTGGGGTCTCACGCTTGAAAAGGGGGTGATGTCACATTTCCATTTGTACGGACTCCACGATCTAAGGACCCTTACTGTACCGGTTGCAACTACGGCGGTAAGGTAGATTAGTTGTGGACTTACGATAGGCAATACGGGTACGATAGGAGATTGCACGCTGATTGCTGACTGAGGACTACACCACTAATACTAGTAGTAGTAGTATTAGGATTCGAGCTACTTACGCGACACGTTGGACACTTACTTACGGTGACTCATAGCAGCGCTTGAAAGCCTGCTGACTTGTATTTAATCTGTCTGGTGAAGACCAAGATACGCCATCTTGGTCTTCTTGAATTGTAGCGGTATGACTTATCGCGTACAACTAGACCAAGGTGAAGGTAAGTGAACTGAACTGGTATACACCCAAGCCTAACGCGGAGACAAGTCATGCGCCGAACGTACAGTCACTGCGGAGAATATGCACACGTGAGACCTTTATACAAGGTCAAAGGCAAGGTGATCACGCAGAGGCACGCTGAGTGGAGAACCAAGAGGACAAGTTAACATTGGAGAAGGTAAGGGAAAGTACAAGGAAATGCGCACCTGAGTGGAGAACCAAGAGGACAAGTTGGTTCCACTCAGGACGCTACATGAGGGTTTATATATACTGCTGCAGCTGAGTTCGAATTACTACTGAACTTTGTTACTAAATGTATGGGTAATAGTAATGAGTCAGCTGCTGACGCGTCGTGTCTATTAATAGCGTTATCTATTGTGCTGACTGATGCATAGTCATTAACGCTGACAGAACAATGACGTGTCCTTATCTATGAGTCACAACCCTTATGACAACGTAGTCTAGAACTATCTAGAATGTTCCCTGCTTATCGTCCAATGAGAAACTACTGTACTAATGAGGAAGGTGACCTAAAGAGGTAACATCCGATAAGGAAGTTACTATCCCACGGTCACATGCTCATAGGTGCACATGTTGGTATCACGTGACTGACCATCTTATCATATCTAATGATAAGGACTTGGATGTTTGAGCGCAACGTTGGAGTCTCATATCTCCACCAAATAAATCCGTAAAAATACAGAAAAATAAGGTAAAAATAGAGCGTCCGTGACATCACCCCCCTCCTTAAGGGTCGACGTCCGCGTTGGCCAATGTATCCACATAATGAGCTTGCCAAGGCAAGGACGCGTAAATAAGAGCCGCTATTTTTCTAGGCGCGCCCGGGTTTGAGGAATGGAATTCCTTAACCACTTCAGGGGCATGTGCTAGATTCTTAGCCGGTTCCCATGTGTCCTCACCCTCACCATATCCTTTCCAACGGACGAGGTACTTAAGAGTACGACCAAAGAGTCTAGAGTCTCGTATATGGTCGACTTCGTACTCTTCTTCTCCCTCGACCGTTACTGGATCGGGTGGTGGAGGTGTGAGCCCATTGACTTCGTTTCCTTTATAAGGAGAGAGACGATCTACATGAAATACATCATGGATCCGTAATGCAGGGGGTAGTGCAAGCTTGTAGTCGATGTCACTTATAACTTTAGTGACTTCAAATGGGCCTAATTGCTTTGGTCCCAATTTGGACGACTGCTGATGTATCTTTATTTGCTTAGCTTGCAACCAGACTTTATCCCCGACGTTAAAGGAGTATGGCTTAGTCCTTTGTTCAACGTCTGTCTGCATTCGCCTTTTACTTAGGCGTAGAGCCGCCTCTGTATCCTTGCGAGCAGAAACTAAGTGCTGAAGGCGCTTGTCGAGCAATGGAATACCCGTAGGTCTGCCAGCAGGAATAGTGAAGTCCGGTGTGAAACCGTACAGTAGCTCAAAGGGTGTATGACCTGTAGCTGAGTTGAGTCTACTGTTGACCACGAATTCTGCTGTAGGAAGCAGGTCTGCCCAGTCATCCTGTCTTTTGCTAATGAACATGCGCAAATATATTTCAACTTCTTGATTTTTGCGCTCGACCTGTCCATTAGCTTGAGGGTGATAGGCTGTAGTCAGACCTGCGTCTATTCCGAGTCGCTTATAAAGGGCACGCATACTTCGCGCTGCAAATTGGGGTCCTCTATCGCTAATGACTTTGCGCGGGATCCCATGCAGGGGGAAGACTTGTTCAAAGTAGATGGATGCCACCCCATCAGCCGTAATCTGAGAGGTCACGGGGAACAGATGAATCTGTTTGGTATAATGATCTATGACGTTTAAGATCATATCTTTTCCTCGTGACATAGGCAGTGGACCGATTAGATCGATCCCAACGATCTGCCATGGTCCCTCAGGGACTTCTTGCGGCTGAATAGTTGCTTTGGGGTGTAGATCTTTGCGATAGCGTTGGCATCGATCACATCCTTCTACGTATGAGGCAATAAAGCCTGACATGCGTGGCCACCAATAATAGCGACTAACCAGCTCTATGGTTCCATTTTTTCCAGGGTGTCCGGTAGTGACCGAGTCGTGGCAAGACTTTACCACATCCCTGCGAAGGGCACGGTCGTTTGGGACATATAATTTACCCTGGTGGTAAATGAATCCATCCTCTTCTTCCCACATTAAGATGCCATCCGTGAGAGCTTTAGGAGCGGTTTTAGATATACTTTTAAGACCCTCTATAACTTCAGCTTCTCTAATGGATGCAAGCTTAATGCGACTCCCTAGAGAGTCTATTTCGGGGACGAAGTGCGCTTTAGCGGCAGCTAGGAATTGCTCAGGTTTTAATACCTGGACCTGGCGGTTATCTTCAGAGTCTCGGACTTGGTCTCGTGAGAAACGACTTAATGCATCGGCTTGCATGGATTCTCCCTTCTTATAAGTGATTTTGAAGGCGAACCGACTTAAGAATAAGGCCCATCTAGCTTGGCGCCTATTTAAGTCTTTCATGGTTGCCCACCATTCCATATTCTTATGGTCGGTGATCACTTCAAAGGAGATGCCTTCGAGGAAATGTCTCCAATCCTCTAAGGCGCGGATTAAGCCGAGCATTTCTCTGTCGTAAATTTCGTAATTGCGTTCTTCTTTGCTCATAGACTGTGAGCGGTACGCAATGGGGTGCCAGAGACCATCCGGGTATTTCTGAGTTAGAATACCGCCAGTAGCGAATCCTGAAGCATCTACCTCGACTCTAGTTGGGAGGTTCGGATCGTAAACCTTAAGAATAGGTTCTTGTACGAAACGTTCCTTCAACAGGTCAAAGGCTTTCTGCTGTTCAGACTGCCAAATCCAAGGAGTGTCTTTCTTAGTAAGGTCATGAAGGGGTCGGGCAATAGCCGCAAAGTCCTTGATGAACCTTCTATAGAAATTGGCGAACCCGATAAATGCTCTTACTTCTTTGAGCGTGGTCGGGGTTGGCCACTCCTTTACTGCAGAGACCTTGCCAGGGTCCATCTGCACTTCTCCGGGACGGATAATCATCCCTAGATACTCCATTTCTTGCTTCTCAAAGTCACACTTCTCAGGTTTGAGATAGAGGTCGTACTGCTCTAACCGTGTTAACACCTCGCGTACTATCTTGCGATGGTGTTTAAGGTTATTGCTATAGATGAGAATATCATCCATATATATGGCGACCTCTCCTTGTGCGATAAGATCAGCAAAGATGGCGTTCATCAAGGCTTGGAAGGTGGCAGGGCTATTGGTCATGCCGAAGTACATGACTTTTGGCTCATATAGACCCCTATTGGTGACAATGGCACCTTTCCATTCATCACCTTCTTTGATGCGGATATTATGGTATCCCCATCGAACGTCGAATTTAGTGAAGTATTGAGCCCCCTTAAGTCTATTGATAATATCGGCAGCGAGTGGAAGTGGATATTGATTCTTAATAGTAATTTTATTAAGGCGGCGATAGTCTTGGACCAGACGGAGCTTGCCGTCCTTTTTCTTTATAAAGAACACAGGGGATGCCATAGGTGACTTAGATGGCACTAAATATCCTTTCCCTATGTGTTCGTCTAAGAATTTGTCCAATTCCACTTGCTCGCTGGGTGACATGGGGTACGTCTTGACCTTCCAGTGTTTAACCGCATCTGGTTCAAGGTCTATGGTGTGGTCCCATGGTTGATGCTCAGGGAGTCTCTGGGATTCTTCCTCAGAGAAGACTTTTGCGAAGTCACGATAGTGTTCGGGGACCATTTCTTCGAAAGTTTTCTTAGGTTTGGCGGTTATCGCTTTCTCGGCAATCTGCTGAGAGTACGTGAAACCGGCTAAACAGAAAACTTCGTCAGAGACCGTGTCCAACACTTTCTCCGCAAGGAGACGGCGGCGTTCCATACGGTTTGCCATGATGCGCGTCACCTCTATCTCTATCTCCGGTGCAGCTATTTCAGCGCTGGAGTTGAGACGCATAGTGCCTTCCTGCCAGTCTATGTGCGGGTTCCAATGTCTGAGCCAAGGCAGTCCCAATATTACTCATTCTGGACCTAGTGAAGTGACCATAAAGTCGAACTTTTCTGCACTAGGACCGACTTTGAGAACGAGTGTTACTTTGTGGGTAATACTGCCGGCTTCATTGAGCATCCCATCTATATTGTATAGGGTAATGGGATGCTCCAACGGGACTTGCAACATTTTGTGGCGGTCAGCGTACTTCTTGTCCAGGAACAACGAAGTTGCCCCAGAGTCTACCATGGCTGCTACTTTTACAGTACGATGACGTCCTTGTAATTCAACAGAAATATGAAAATGAGATCTGCTATCTTTTGTTTCGGGAATTATACATGAAGAAAGCGCTGCATCAGAAATCATCACTTGCGGCGCTGCTACAAATCGTGGAGCAATCGGAACACTAATACTATTGTTCATCTCCGAGGCAGATGTAGATGTAGAATCAGAACAGGAAGCCGAGACATCACTACTATCAACTTTACAGGCAGAAACAGAATGGTACGTAGGAATTACAGATTGGTCCGAGTCCGAAACGAGGCGAGATCGTAGGCATATCTTACAACTACATGAAGCCGAGTCAACCGTATCTGTTTTACAGGGGGAGTCCGCAGCTATGACTACCCCTGGATCTAAAAAGCCGCTTTAAGGGCATTGATTTGCTCTTGTTGGGCAGTGAGTGCCGCCAATAACTTTGCCACGTCTGCCTGGGACGTATTGGCTTTGGGCGGTGCGGAAGTACTTGATTGGGCGGTGGAAGCCGCCGACTGACTGGAAGAGGGTTGGGAGGGGGTCTCCTCACTACTGGCCGCCGCTTTCGCTTTGGCGGGTTTCCCCATGAATTTGAGCATGCAGACGGGTGCCCTATGTCCGACCTTTTGACAGTTGTTACGTTTCGAATTGTACCCTTACTGTACCGGTTGCAACTACGGCGGTAAGGTAGATTAGTTGCGGACTTAACCACGGTGATACGGTAGTGCGATAGGTGATACGGTACGATAGCTGACTGATGACAGACGCCACTAATACTGGTAGTAGTGGTACTAGGATTGAGCTACTTACGCGATACGTTGGACGCTACATTACTGTGACTCATGGCAGCGCTTCAAAGCCTGCTCGACTTGTATTTAAACTGCCTTGTGAAGACCAAGATACGCCATCTTGGTCTTCTTGAATCGTCACTTGTTTCCTCTTCTCTTTCTCGCTTTCCTTATCTCGTTTCCCTTCTCAGGTAGTAGGCAAGAGTCCACCTCCATTCGCAAGTACCAGACTGTGACTCCTTAGGGTGCACCTTCGAGTGTTCACCACTATCTACGCTTGGACCTTCGTGTCTTCAAGACATCTGCTAAGTTGTTACCGCCTCCACCGAGCTCAAGTCGAGCTAACGTCGTGACGGCGTTACATTAAGACCAAGATACCACCGTGGCCGTAACAACAAGAGACCAGTGGACGAGTTTCCGTCCCTATTCGCTCCCAAGAAGAGGAGAACGCAACGTCCCCACGCGCTTTCTACAAGCTGCCAGTTGGAGGGAAAGACAAGAAGAAACCGGATATTTCGTGGAATTCAACGGACCTAGCAGGTTCCGACCAGTTGAGTTCAACTTCGACCACTTGTGTTGGACAGAAGTTACGTGGAACCCCATAGAATCCCATTGGGACGTCATACGACCAGCAGGACCTAGATACCAGTGCGACATCGACGCCCGAGAACTCAATAGCCGAGCAGACTGGGGTCCCATCGACGGACAAATACGAGAACACTCTACCGGAGAAGTAGTATCCGAAGAAGAAGAACAGAGCCAAGATGAAAGTGAAGGACGAGAACCAAATCAAACAGAGACTAGCGGAGGAGCAATACAAGATCTCCTCATCGAACGAGCTGAGTCCGCACACATTACAGAACCAGAGCCAATTCACATCTGATCGCCAGCCATTATGGCAACAATAACGCGAGCAATGGAAGAAGTTGCTATTGAAGAAGCGCGCGCAATACAGGCAGAGGCACGAGAAATCCTCATGCCCATTAACCCCGACACCGGCGTACGAATGACCGCAGACGACGTAGCCATTTTCCGGGCGATAGGGTCGGATCGAGGAGATCCCCCGTCCGGACGACAACCCGCACTAGACCTCCCACCGGGGATAGGAGGGCCGGGAGGAGACCCGCCACCACCACCGGGAGGAGGCATCCCGTTTGACCTACGAAGAACTGAACCACCAAGAATGCCACCCACAGGACCACCAGGAGGTGGAGGAGGCGGTGGTGGAGGGGGAGGTGGCGGAGATGCCGGAGGAGGAGGACACCACAACGAGAAGTTAACCGGCGAGCCACCTTCCATCTTTGACGGAGACAGACTCAAAGTGGACCAGTTTCTAACACAGTGGCATGTGTACTGGGGCATGAATCTAGAGGCCCCTATCATGCGCAACGACTACAGAAGATGTCTTCTATTTCTTTCCTACATCAAAGGCGGAGCAGTCAGCGAATGGGTCCTGTCCTTCCTGAACTGGCTCAACAGGCAAATACAACGAGGGATCAGCCCCTACACCCACGACCTATGGGACGCCGTGGCCGATGGATTCAGCCAAAGATTCGAAAACACACTAGAACGAGAACAAGCCCAAGCCATACTACGAAAGGGCTTTAAGATGACGGGAGAGGACATTGACAAGTACGTCAATGATTTTGAACAGCTTGCGCGGAAGGCTCACTATCGCCTCAACGAACCCCAAACCATCGACCTCTTTACGTTGGGATTGCCCAAGGAACTGTTCAAGAACGCGTTCCAGTTCGACGACCCCACCACGTTCGACGACTGGAAGAGGGCCGTCCTCAAGCGGCAAAAGAATTACATACACCTCAAGGCGCGACTCAATGAGTACAAGAATACGACGACACAACCAAAGAAGCAAGGCGGCAACGCGGGATGGACGCTCCCGCAAAACCTACCACAAACTAACCCATGGGCGATGGACACCTCGGCCGATCGCGCCAAGGTGAGACTCGCGGGGTCCGAAGATATCGACTTCAACAAACTGCCGCACCGCGACTGGCCTACGCCACCATTCCCACCACGAGGAGGACCGGGAGCTCGAGGACGAGGAAGAGGGGGATCTAGGAGGGACTTAAGGAACGTCCTTTGCTATAACTGTCACGCCCCTGGCCACCTCTCACGAAATTGTCCATATCCGCGCACGCAGCAACAGTGGCCGGCTGCCCCGTCTAGCAGTCGCATGACCGAGACCACGGGATACCCTCAAGGACCCGTCTCGCAATACGCGCCATCACAGTATGCGTCGTCACTACCCGGGTACATGTCGCCAGCGCCGAGCGTGACGCCTGCACCCCAAATCAACGCTGCAAAAACAGCAGGAGAACAGGCCAAAGAGTGGCTCACACAGGTGGCTAACAGTACGGATGAAGTAAAAGATCTGATACTTCAAGATCTATGGGGAAAAGAGGGTTTTCGGGACGCCTGAACCCGTCAGTCTGGGTGAGGGCTCTTCAATGTAATTCTGTAATTGTGACAACGCGCTACCGATCTATGCGAATTCCAGTAACTGTCCGTACAAATTACCAAACGACTGAAACCAACGCGCTAGTCGACTCCGGCGCAACCGACAACTTTATCCGACCAAGTCTGGCGAAACGGGCCGACATCCAAATACAACTACTAGACACGCCTCGCAAAATATGGAATATAGACAACACGGAAAACAAAGCTGGGTTAATCACTCATTATGTTAACCTAGAAGTGAAAACACGAGGACAGATAAAACCAATGACCTTCCTAATTACCGACCTTGGAAGCGAAGATATGGTACTAGGCTATCCATGGCTGAGCGCATTCGAGCCCACCATCAGTTGGGCTACTGCCACCATACACCCCGACATGCAGCCGGTAATACTGGCAACTACCACAGCGCTGCTTTCAACAACCACCGTTCGAGCCCTCATTATGGCCGAAAAGGAAGACATTATGCGAGAACTAGAAGAAGAGACGTTCGCAAGAGCCACCACCTTGACGGAGTTGGCCATACAAGCGAAACAACAACAAACGGCAGCCGAGCTCCCCAAAGAATACGCAATGTTCAGCAAACTTTTTAACGAGCAAGCCTCGCACCGCTTTCCCCCGGCAAGGCCGTGGGATCATGCAATTGACTTCAAACCCTCTGCGCCGGCCGCCATCGACTGTAAAATCTATCCCATGACCCAGAAAGAAGAGGGCGAACTCAAAGAGTTTCTGGAGGAGAAACTATGACAGGGGTACTTGCGCCCTTCGATCTCCCCGTACGCATCCTCCTTTTTCTTCATTAAAAAGAAGGACGGAAAACTACGCCCGGTACAGGACTACCGGGTCATCAACTCCCACACTATTCGCAATCAATACCCGTTACCGCTCATACAGGACCTCATCCTTGACCTCAGCAATGCCCACATCTACACGAAACTCGACATCTGATGGGGTTACAATAACATACGGATTCGCGACGGCGACCAGGAGAAGGCCGCGTTCAAAACTAAATTCGGTCTCTTCGAACCCACGGTCATGTTCTTCGGTCTCACCAACTCCCCCGCCACCTTCCAAGCCATGATGAACCACATTTATCGCGACACGATAGCAAAGCATGAATGGCTGGGCACTACTATACGTGTCTACATGGACGACATTGGTATCGCTACTCACCTTGATCACGATCTAACGGCCCATGTAGCCGCCGTCCGCGATGTCTTGCGCGTGGCGGAAGAACACGATCTCTACTTCAAACTCGAGAAGTGCCTGTTCCATCAACCGCGGATGGATTACCTGGGGGTAATCCTTGAGAGGGGGGTGACCCGAATGGACCCTGTAAAAGTTCAAGGCATCAAGGACTGGCCAACACCAACAAAAGTCAAAGACGTCCGTTCTTTCCTTGGCTTCTGTAACTTTTACAGACTCTTTATCCGCGGTTTCGCAACTCACGCCAAGCCGCTCACTAAACTAACACGGAAGGACGAGGAATGGCGATGGACCGAAGAAGAAGAGAAGGCATTCAACACCCTAAAACGCCTCGTAACGGAGGAACCGGTGCTAGCACACCCCGTCCTTCAAGATCCGTTCGAGTTGGAAGTAGACGCTTCGGGCTACGCGGTGGGAGCCGTATTACTACAAAAGAAATCTGACGGCAAGCGACATCCTATAGGTTACTACTCGGCAACGCTTTCTGAAGCCGAAAGAAACTACGACATTTATGACCTAGAGCTGCTCGCAATAGTCAAGGCCCTACGAAACTGGCGACCACTCCTCGCAGGTGCCCCCCACAAGATCAAAATCTACTTGGACCACCTAAACCTACAATACTGGAAATCACCGCAGAAGATCAGCAGACGAGTCGCCAGGGAAGTACTCGAACTCTCTGAATACGACTTCGAAATTCATCACATTAAGGGAAAGAACAACGGACGGGCAGACGCGCTGTCGAGATGACCGGATTACAACCAAGGGGTCGAAGACAACAGCGAAGTAGTGGTCTTACCCCCCGAAGTCTTTGTACGAACCCTTAACGCAGCGCGCACCTTCATCGCAAACCCAAACCTACTACAACCACGCCATCAACAAGACGAGGAGGTGATCAAGTTATGGGTCGACCCTTATCACCTCAAGAAAATACAAGGGGAATGGTACAAGGACGGCAGGTTCGTAATCACAGGGCCAGCGTCGACTCAACGTGTACTAATACACGACCATCACGACTTACCGATACATGGCCACCCGGGAATTGCGAAAACACAACGCATCCTGGAGAGACACTACTGGTGGCTGCAACTCCGAAAGGACGTATATGAGTACGTGCAAGGCTGCGCAGAATGCCAAAGAAACAAAGTCAACACGAGGCCCATACGAGCCGCGCTGCACCCCATCACGCCAATACTAGAGGCCATGTCGTTCCACACGGTGGCGGTAGACTTCATCACCAAACTCCCCATTTCCAAGGGGTACAACAGTATACTAACTGTCACAGACCACGACTGCAGCAAAGCCTCCATCTTCATCCCATGCCGGGAAGAGATCACCGCGGAGGAAACGGCGGCTCTATACATCGCCCAAGTGTTCAAACGCTTCGGGCTGCCGCGCAAAATAATAAGCGACCGCGACCCCCGTTTTACGTCCAAATTTACCAAAGAAGTATGCCGTATTCTGGGGATTCAACAGAACATATCAACGGCGTATCATCCGCGCACTGATGGGCAATCCGAACGAACCAATCAGTGGCTGGAACAGTACCTTCGATTCTGGGTGAATGAACGACAAAACAACTGGGAAGCCTACCTCCCAATCGCTGAATTCGCGCACAACAATTGGCCACACGAACACACCAAAGAGTCGCCGTTCCAACTTCTGATGGGGTATAATCCGCAAGCGGATTGGACGGATAAGCCATCTCCCGTTCCCCTTGCAACAACGCGACTGACAC
Source organism: Lactarius indigo (assembly GCA_025766275.1). NCBI lineage: Eukaryota > Fungi > Basidiomycota > Agaricomycetes > Russulales > Russulaceae > Lactarius > Lactarius indigo. Next base: position 128,878 of record JAFKAC010000012.1, on the reverse strand, counting down.
AACTAAAAGAAGCTAGAGACAACGCCCAACGCCTTATAAAGAAGGCGCAGGAGTCATGGGTGCGAAACAAAGATACGCCCAAGTTCAGCATCAACGACCTTGTGTGGCTTGAGGGCAAACATCTTCGAACCAATCAGCCTACGGCGAAATTAGCGGCGCGACGCCACGGACCCTTTCGGGTGGTACAGGTGATGTCCCCTTACAATTATCGATTGGAACTTCCCACGCAGTGGAGCATCCACCCAGTGTTTCACATCGATCTTCTCACACCGTACAAGCAAACTCCCCTGCACGGGGAAAACTTCACACGACCCCCACCAGAATTGATAGATGGGGAAGAGGAGTACGAGGTCGAGGCCATTCTCGACTCTCGGCACTTCGGCAGGGGAAGACGCCTTCAATATCTGGTCAAATGGAAGGGGTACCCAGACTCGGAGAATCAGTGGGTCAACAAGGATGACGTCTTTGCGCCGGAAGCACTCCGCCTGTATCAGGAAGCGCAAACCCACGGTAAAAGAGATAAAGTGGGGGTCGCTCGAACAGAGGACAGTCATCCCCTCTTCCTTCGCTCTGCTACCACTCTTATGCCTACTTCCCCACTACGACATGTCACACAAGCGCAGCTCCTCGACTCCCTCGCAGAGGACGCCCGCGCCCTCTTGGCTGAGGACGACGACACCGAAGTACCGAACACTCAGCTCACGCCATGGACACCTCTTACACCAGCAGAGGGGCCCATCACCGCACAAGAGTGGATCAACGTCGTCACCAGATTTCCAGACCCAACGACCACCCCCGACGACGACCGAGCCGTCGTCCATGTCTTCCGAAACGATCGCGGAGAGCGCGAACCCATCGCCGCTATCCCCCCAAGCGACGACCTCATCGGCGTTCGCGGAGTTTTCCCGAGCAACGACCAGCGTTCAAGCGCTGATGGAGTACGAGTTGGAGGGGTGGAAGAGAGTAGTGGCGGAGTGGCAGAGGGAGCAGCTGGACTCAGCAGCGGCCCGACTGAGGGAGATGCGCGAGCGACGGCAGCGATGGCGGCAGCTGAGGCTGGCCATGACGACGAAGATTATTACCCGGCGAGACACACCTTCCTTCGAACGAAACGCGACCCTGATAATCCCCTCATCACGCCCTGGCTCGTCTACACCGACGGGTCCCCCATGTATCGAGGATGTGTGCGCGTGCCTGGTGCCGCCGATCACCGTCCGTTCACCGCCGCCGAGGACCCCGCGCATGTCATTGCGCCTGAAGGGTTCCGGGCGAACCGACGACCCCATCACATTCGATACCCCATCACCGGGCCAGACGGAGTAGAGCGGGACGCGTCGCATGTCCAGATTATCGGAGGGGCGGACCCCCTCATATTGGGGGTTATACCGGGCTCACCACACGTCTACGGTAAGCCCTTTTACGCCGAACCCCACGTCTCCGCCGCACTCCGCCCCACGTACCCGCACGAGGACCTCGTTGTCTTCGAGAGCGACAAGATTACCGATCGCGCACTCAATCGTATCAACGACGAGTCGCTCACCGCGGAGGTCACGCGTTTCCGCGCGGCCAGCTACGAGCTGGATCGACTTCGGGCGAGGGTGAGCCAGCTCCGCGCCATGATCGAGTGTGCACAGGACGACCGGCGCGACGCCATCTACCGCCTGGAGCGCGCCACCGCATTGGAGCGCATTGCCGACGAACAACGCGACTGGCCGGCCCGTGACTTTCGGTGAGCCAGGGGTCTCACGCTAGAAGAGGAGGTGATGTTACGTTTCGAATTGTACCCTTACTGTACCGGTTGCAACTACGGCGGTAAGGTAGATTAGTTGCGGACTTAACCACGGTGATACGGTAGTGCGATAGGTGATACGGTACGATAGCTGACTGATGACAGACGCCACTAATACTGGTAGTAGTGGTACTAGGATTGAGCTACTTACGCGATACGTTGGACGCTACATTACTGTGACTCATGGCAGCGCTTCAAAGCCTGCTCGACTTGTATTTAAACTGCCTTGTGAAGACCAAGATACGCCATCTTGGTCTTCTTGAATCGTCACTTGTTTCCTCTTCTCTTTCTCGCTTTCCTTATCTCGTTTCCCTTCTCAGGTAGTAGGCAAGAGTCCACCTCCATTCGCAAGTACCAGACTGTGACTCCTTAGGGTGCACCTTCGAGTGTTCACCACTATCTACGCTTGGACCTTCGTGTCTTCAAGACATCCGCTAAGTTGTTACCGCCTCCACCGAGCTCAAGTCGAGCTAACGTCGTGACGGCGTTACAACAGTGGTGGCACACGTCGCGTTCATGGTTTCCATCCTTCTTTGAGTGGTCCTTAGAACCACACCTGTAACACTTGCCTTGCATGTGTTTTTGATAATCCTGCCGAGTCTTTCCGCCGGATGCGGGCTTGCTTGTGCCGGATCCCTGCTGACGTGATGCGTCAACTTGCATCGCGTCTGGATCGGACGGCTTGCCTGCAGGCAAGATTGACTGGCTGGATGAACCGCCCTTCTTTTCCGAGTCCCTCTGTCTCAGTCGCTGATCCAGCGATTGTGAGACCTGCTTGAGGTCGTCGAAATCGACATGGGCCTTGTCTGTCAAGGCAAGAGCATCTTTTACACGGTCCGAGAGACCGTCATAAAAGCAGGTGCGGAGGTCTGCTTTTGACCATCCAGTCTGTCCAGAGTACTGTTCGAACACGGATCGGTACTCTGCAACCGATCCGCGGCCCTGTTTTGTCTTCTTCAGCTGCTCCCTCGCTGTTTCAGTAGTGTCGAGGGGCGAGAACCGTCAGTTGAACTCTTTGACGAATTCGTCCCAAGAGCTGCCGAACGGAATGTTGTTTGACTGAAGTTGTTCGAGATAGGGGAGAGCCCATGACTTGGCTTCCCCTTCCATAAGGTTGAGAACCGCCATAATCCAGCGGTCTTCTGCCCGGAAGTACATGCCCTGGGCCGGGTCCCAGGTATTCATAGCGTCCTGCTGTGAGCCTGCCCAATTATGGAAGGCTGCAAGGAAGTGACGGGCATCTGTGGAGTTGCCTTTCCCATCCCAGGCTTTGGGACGGGCCACTACTTCCTTGTGTTTGGTGCTGGGCTTGGCCGCGGTTGCTGAAACCTGTGCGGTCAGGTCCGTGACCTTTTGTGTAAGTATACCGACTACTTGGCCTAAATCACTTATAAGGCGCAAGCAGTCGTTAAGAGTTGGGGGCGGAGCAGGAGCGGTGGGTGTTGGTGGAGCAGCGGCGGCGGCGGACATCTTATCTAATTCGTCTTGTCTCTTTCTTTCCTTGTACTTTTTAATCGACTCCCGTCTATCTTCAATGAGGCGAAGCTGTTCGTCTTCGTCGAAGTTGTCCCAGTTATCGAAGTTCTTGATCCACTCTTTTTCTTCTTTAGAGAGGATCGTTCTGTACTTGGATGTTACTCCTGTGGGATACTGAGCTTGAGCTTGCGCTGCTCTCTGTTTCCCTTTGGGAGCTATCGTGGGAGTGGACGGATGGGGGAGGAGAAAGTTCGGGAACTAGTGCTGCCGCAAAGGCGATCAGCTGAGGGACGGTGAAGGGAGTGCCTGCAACAAGGCCAAATGCTCCGTGAAGTTCTAAGAGGGCGAAACGGAAATCTCTGTTGTAAAAGATGGCGCGGATGTATGCTTCCGCGTCGTTCTGTGGTTCGCCTTCTAGAGAGAACCTGTAGTGGACTTCTTCACCAGCAAAGATTTCTTGCTGATAAACTACAGGGGGTGCTTGGGGGTCGTCAACGAGTGTCTCGTTGGAGGAGGAGTGCGCCGAGTGGTAAGAATGCTCCGAAGCTGCTGTCGGAGTTGGAGATGCGAAACGGGGTGAAGGGATTGGATCGGTGGACGATCGATCTGCTCCCTGAACGTGTAGCGATGCCGAAGCAGAGGCTAAATTTGGAGTGAAATGTGAACGTGGGGGTGATGGGGGCGCTGGAACGGGAAGGACTGTTTCCTGTCTCCTCTGGAAGATACGTCGAAGACGCTGACGAACGTTCGCAAATATGCGAGGCAGTTTGAAAAATGGGGAAGGTGGTAATATATGACGACGTGTTACGACGACCGCGAAGCGCTAAGTCGAAGGTGATTGGAGAGTCCGATCAAGCAAGACCAATACACAGTGATGTTTCACACTGCGCGAGGCTGCGGCGATAACGGAACACTCAGGAATGGGGTAATAAATTTGTGCAAGAACACAAGGCTGTCTGCCGCAGTCTCCTCGACCTGTTGGCTGCCTCTCACACCGAAGCGCTCTCAAACTTTTCTGTTTACTTCGCGTACAGCTGTCGCAGGCTAGGCCTGGCAGGCTTCTCCTCCACTTGCAGCTTATCTGGCGTGGTGACCAGTTCTGCAAGCAGTACCCAAACGTTCTACTGATGACCAGATAGAACGCCTATAGGCAAGCACAATCTATGCCGACTTTACGGACAATAGAGTTGTACCAAGATAGCGCAGATTCTGCGTACGAAGGTCCACAGGCAAAGAGTGAGGTGTGTGACACAAGGGACTTGTGGTCGTCAACCACCTAGAAGGGTAAAAGGAAAACGCCGGTAAGAGAAGGGGCGTGTGAAAGAAGAACTTGTCCTAATGTAGCGGTATGACTTATCGCGTACAACTAGACCAAGGTGAAGGTAAGTGAACTGAACTGGTATACACCCAAGCCTAACGCGGAGACAAGTCACGCGCCGAACGTACAGTCACTGCGGAGAATATGCACACGTGAGACCTTTATACAAGGTCAAAGGCAAGGTGATCACGCAGAGGCACGCTGAGTGGAGAACCAAGAGGACAAGTTAACATTGGAGAAGGTAAGGGAAAGTACAAGGAAATGCGCACCTGAGTGGAGAACCAAGAGGACAAGTTGGTTCCACTCAGGACGCTACATGAGGGTTTATATATACTGCTGCAGCTGAGTTCGAATTACTACTGAACTTTGTTACTAAATGTATGGGTAATAGTAATGAGTCAGCTGCTGACGCGTCGTGTCTATTAATAGCGTTATCTATTGTGCTGACTGATGCATAGTCATTAACGCTGACAGAACAATGACGTGTCCTTATCTATGAGTCACAACCCTTATGACAACGTAGTCTAGAACTATCTAGAATGTTCCCTGCTTATCGTCCAATGAGAAACTACTGTACTAATGAGGAAGGTGACCTAAAGAGGTAACATCCGATAAGGAAGTTACTATCCCACGGTCACGTGCTCATAGGTGCACATGTTGGTATCACGTGACTGACCATCTTATCATATCTAATGATAAGGACTTGGATGTTTGAGCGCAACGTTGGAGTCTCATATCTCCACCAAATAAATCCATAAAAATACAGAAAAATAAGGTAAAAATAGAGCGTCCGTGACATGAATCGTCACTTGTTCTCTCTTTCTCTCTCTCGTCTCTATCTCGCAGAAGTTGTCCGACTCCGTTCGTGACTAGAGTATTCGACTTGCTAGTGTACCTTCGTGTATTCACTAAAGCAAGGGCTTGGACCTCCGCATCTTCAAGTTGGCCAAATTGTCATATCGCTAAGTTGTTACTGCCATCTCGTGCTCAAGTCGAGCTAACGTCGTGACGACGTTACAGACACCACTAGTTTAAATACATGAGCTACTACGCTTGCGTGTCACGCTGACGCGGCCCTCTCCTATTCCTACAGGAGCATATCTGAGACATGAGAAGGGAAACAATCTCGGAATACCTATAATACACAGGCTTGCGCGTCGTCTTAATAATATCTGCGAGTCACAGGTTAACGGATGAGTCATGTGTTCACAACACAGACCTCATGGCACGTGGATCTAACGTCCAACGTTGTTATCCAGAAATGGGTAATTTACTCTAAACGATACACTGAAGTCCAGTACTTCGGTGGCCGCTCAGTGCTGGTCAGATCAACTGCCTACTGTGGTCATTTTGTGATCGAAATGCATCTGAATTTCTCTTATATAAAGGGAAACGGATGGCGGTGAGAGGACTGAGGCGTCACAGCCGCAACAAATCGTTACCACCACAAGTAACACTGTCTCAACTCTCTCAAATCGCAACTTGTATTCTCCTTCACGTATTTTACTCTTTTATCTGATATCCGCAGGGACCCTACCTGACGAGTAGCCACGTCAATCTGTCGCGAACCATGCGCCTCCCGTTAAAGAACAGCGCATCACGTGCGAATGCCCCCACATTGAGACAAACCGTAACACAGATGACACAGGTACCCGTGGCAATCCTCCGTCTCTCCTGCATTATTCCCAATGATCGGCGTTACCTCGGGACCTCCGTCATTATCTCCCGCTTCAGGCAACATGGTAGACATGTCCTGCTCCTGCGCCGGACACTTTTCCTGCTCCTAAAATGACCACCCTTCCCCTTCCCACGATATGTCAGCCTAGTAACTGAAGCCCGATCATCCGCCCCTATCTTACTCCCAGCGGCGGCTGCCTCCAAGCCTACGAGTGTGCTGGTCTACTACTTCTCACGTTCGTCCAAGGCGACTGCTCGTCTCAACCTTTCCAACTTCGGTTACGTGATGCTCACCTGTTGACTCGGTACGTGAGTGGATGTTGTTGCGTACAAATAAATTTTGTATGACAATCCATACGGTCGTTCCCAATGGCGGGTTGTTCCCCATATTTTTCACTTCAAGCCCGATTCCCAGTCGCAATGAATACTGAATATCGAGTATGTAACTACTTGCGCTTCGAGGTGGCCCCAACAACCAAACCCATAAGGATGACCACGACGGGTAATGTGAGGCCAATACTGACAATAGCCGTGCCCCAATCTGGCAAATAGCGGGCCAGCGGGAAGCAGGCACCAAGTAAAGATATAGAGATGAATGGATGAAGGACGACCACGTCCCAGAGAAAGGACGGAGCCCTTGTAACTGCGCGTTTATTCATTCGCATCAATTCCGGCACCATATAGAAAGCAGGGCTCACCTCCTCTAACGATGGGTGGCACCAAATCGTCTTGAAAGAACCAATTCCGCTCAGGTCTCCGTTCATACAGGCCGACCCAGTATAACCTCAACCCCATCGGATTGCGGTGAGCGCTTCTGAACAGCCATGAGAGGAAGCACCGCCTCACCCAATTGTAGACAGCCCCGAAAACAAACCGACTGTCGCTACTGCAATCGTGATGTTCTTGTAGGCAAAGACAGCCGTTAAAGCAACCAAAATGATTCCAATCGTCACATTGAGTAGTCTGTAGCAAGTGAGTTTGACTCCGAGTGGAGGCGGCGGATCCCTTATCCCCGCCGAGGGACCATCTCCTTGGTCATTGTTCGGATGTACCGAAGGTGAACGATGGTTCAAGCTTCAAGTTGGAGTGTAGGGCTTCAATTGCGTGGGCAGCAGAACAGAACTGCCATGTGGCACTTACTTCGCGGCTGAACCCTGCCTCAGGCTCGACGATGACGCCCCCTGGGAGGCTGAGCCCGAGAGGTATGCGCCATCGCGACCCACGTTAACTGACATCTAACTTGGTTGAGTGGATGGGGCTGGTACGATCAAGGGTTATTGGGATGTCCTGGGAACGGGGCGATTGTTATAACCTTACTGGCTTCGCACTGCCTCTATACACAGCCCAGGGACACACGCCATAGACTGGAGGCGTACACGAATTTTATCGATGCATGTGGCTGGGTCATGCGGTGCTGGTGGAGGTCGCAGTGGGGTACTTTGACGCCTAAGCTCATGGATTACAGCGGGATCGCAAGGTATTCGAGAGACACAGGTTGCGTTGTGATCACTCTTCTGTGCGTCCCCTGAGCTCGATGTTGAAGGTCTGAAAGAATGGGAATATGGGATCCCGGAAGAGGGTGATGGGTGGGACAAATGGCAGCCTAGTACGCAATACCACCAAGGACAGGTAATGCGGTACTCATGGAAAATGGAAGTGCTTCATGGTATCGCTCCCATTATGCAGTACTGTACTGTAGTGGTACGATGAAGATATGGGAACTGCGCACCTATCATTGGCCAAATCCGGTGCGAATGTGGGTCACCGGTCACCAGTGAGTGAAGGATCCTTCTTATCATCACGCATTTCATCGGGCATCCTCAGCACTGCCTTTTTGCCTGTCCACCGTCTTTTTCCTTACACCGCCCTTTTCTCCACCCTGGACGGCGCCAATCGTCTCCTGCGCTTCCTCCAAGGGTCCCGCGCTGCTTCATGTCCGGAATCCGGTCCGCCCTACCCTAAGTGCCACCTGAACCTGACTAGGTAACTGTGACGCGTAAGGTCTTTTCACCTTTTTCTTTCATCCGGCCTACGGACCCTACTACTTGACTTGTCTCCGAACGATTAACCCATCCCCTCTACGGAGGTTTGTGTATCCTTCTTGTTGTGGTTCTCGGTTTCGGTCACGCATTTACGACTCGGGCACCTCTATTTACTGTGTTTCCTAAATGTGTTTGGTACTCGACACGACCGGTCTGTATCTCTGGTACGCAACCCGGAATAAAAATGGATCCAAAAAAAAAAAAAGAGTGAAGGATCCTCGGGCGCTAGACCCGAAACCGCCGCTCGTCGGTCTTTCGGCCATCGGGATCGCCTTTGAATGCTATTCCGGATTCGGATTCCCACTGCGTCCCACCATCTACTGTACTACACACCATCACGCTTCCTCACCCATCTCTGTCGCTCATTCTCGCCATCGGATCGCATCATAGACACCGCCGGTTTTTCCCTCGCAAACGACTCTAAGGCCACTGTTTCAAGGCCGCCCGCGCTTCATGCTGCCTTTTTTTGTCCATCGACTCCCCTGTCATCAACGTCCGAGTCGCATCCCCCTCGTCTCTTCCTTTGAAGTTGTCGAGTCTCTTTACCCTAATCTCGACACTCACCCATCGTTGTTTCGATACCCAGCTCCACTCGACGGTCACCTCGGTTTCGCCGCTCTTGGTTCAGCGAAAGTGCGATTGCTTTCTTTCATCCTAATTTTTCTAGTTTTGTATTTTAGTGCGCGCGCCGTCGTTTACCTACCTCAGGTCTCTGCCTATCAGCTCTTTTCGTGATCCCGAATGCATTCGTCACTCGTGTCTTACCGTCCTATCTCGATCGTCTCCATGTCTCGTACGCCCCATGCCTCCTTTGACCCTTCAACCCTGGTGGAATCTCTCTCGACTTCGGACTCACATGGACTCTGCTCCGCACACTGGTCACTGCGGCCCCTTTATCATCGTCGCTCTCCCTAATTCCGCGACTTTCTCTCTCAGACGGGAAAGTAGAGAGATCTGACCTCGTCAAGAGGAAGGACGACAACAACGACTTAGATGAACAGAAACGCAAGGGCACACTGTTCTTGGTACATGGGAGATGTAAGTGGCTTCTCGTCCTAATGACTCCGTTACTGTTGATGTCTTTGATCCAAAGCTGGCGCCGGTAAAACCATCCTTCCGTATTTGGCCCGTTAACTCAGCCACTATTGGGTACTTAACTCACTTGCGCCTACGAGCAGCTCCGCGGTCATAGAGAACTTACGGGGAGCAATGCAAAGATGGCATCAGCCACCATCGTCTACTTTTATTCTGAAGCCTGGTGATCTCCAGAAGAGACGCGTTCGCAACCTGCTGTCCTCGCTTTTGATCCAACTTGCCTTCTACTCCAACACTCGCAAGGTTCTCCATGATTTGTATTCAAAGCGTGGCGACGGTTTCCGGGAGCCAACCGAAGAGGCACTCCTATAATCTTGAGCGATATACCCAACTTACTACATAGGGCCCGGTGTTCCTTATTATCGATGCGTTGAAACGAGGCTGTCTAGCGTGCGCTATCTCTTGACCCTGCTCGCTCTTTGCTTGCACCACTAACTAAGAACCACCCCCTTATACAGACCAGCGTGCACGTACTGGCGCATATTCACAAAACATTGTCAACGCGACCCCCACGAGCCCAAAAAAAAGGAGTATTCGTCCTTTTAAAGTTGACAATATGCTACCCCGGCGCCACATCCACCATCGGCGGCGGCACCACTGAAGCTGCCCGTGCGCAGCCACCGCTGGACGTCCAAGGCGAGAAGACAGAGAGCCTGTACCCTTTGTATATTACCTGTAGATATCGTGTTTTTTGCAATAAAACATTTTCCTGTGTGGCCAAAAAAAGTCTCTGAGTGACGTGAACTAGACTGTCGGACAACTGGGGCCCTATATCCAGTCAATCGGGTTCAAAAATCTTGAAAATATTCATTTGCTGGTCAGATCGACGATAATGTTAGTTTATGCGGTCCAAGTCGAGCTAGTGATTGGACGCCGACTCCAACTCGGGAGTTCATGTGGGAAGCCTTTAACTCCTGAAAGTTCAGACGCCACTTTGCCCAGGGGAGTAAACCGATAGCCAATTACAACGATTTGCGCCCATGGTCATATAAACGACAAGGGCGCAAGGTTCCAGCGGGCGGGCATAACCAACCAACTATAAAAACCACCTGTGCAGCGCGTGTATGTCCTCTCTCGATGAATCTCTTGACACACACAGCTGCGAACTTGACTACAAATTAACTTACCACCCACCGCATCAATCACCCACAGTGATACACAACCTCCACTTCGCTTGCTGTACAGGTCAGGACATCTGATAGGTATCGGTCATGTAATCCTTGTGACCCACGTCAATAAGGCCGTTAGGTCCTCCTCGCAGTTGTAAGTCGTCCCACGGACAAATCGCCGGGCCATGCGAGTTCGTATCAACTTGAAGGCATCTTGGATATATTCTGACCCCTCGGGCGAAGGATGCCTGGTAGATCGTTCCGACTCACTGAGTTCGTTGGTATCGTCGTCGGAGCGTCACCTAAGTCACGCAATTACTATGCGACAGAGTAGCAGTCATGAATGTTTACTCACCAAGTTCTTCCTCGTCGGTCGGTCTCACACTCCTCTTCGTTGCCAAGTACAGCCTCGATGTCGAGAAAGTCACGTAGCCATTTTACACAGTGAATGTATCATTGGTAAGTATACATGACCACGCATGGTAAATTCGGACATGGAGGAACGGGTGTGACGTCATGGTATGGTATGTACTGTAATGGAATGGGTACTAGGTAGTAGTGCTTTATGGCTTGCATTGGACCGGTGTTCGGTGACTAAGGTTCTGGAAGGACCACCTTGTTCTGACGTGGGAGAAAATATTTTGTGCCCTGAAAGTGGTGGTTACGAGTCAGTATGCTGACGGCGGCAGGGAACAACAAAAGAAAATAAGGAAGGTGCGGCCCAAGACCTGCCAGTGTCACTGTAGAAATTCGTAAACCGCCGCCGAACAAGGCAGGCGCCCAGTCAGGGGAAGGGAAGAGGATCTCGGACTGTAAGTGGCGTATGGAACGCAGGCTGGGCCCCAACCGGGTCTTGTCAAGATCTGGTGAGTTGCGACTCTGAGGGGATAATTGGTAATTCCCACGGGCGAGTCGGGGGAGGGACTCACGGTAGGAGATGATGCCAGTGGTATTTGTAGTTGTTCCGACATATGTCGGAATAATGAAGTCCAAAATTACCTTTTATGTATGATCAACGATCCGGATCGGGCAATTTTAGACACCAACCCAAGTCTACTGTACGCCACAGCTAAGAGGCACCAATATGCATGGTGGTTTTATAGTCGGTCGGTTATGTCTGGACTACTGGAATCTCTTTCGCCCACATCGTTCATATGGTCGCTCAAATCGCTATAGTTGACGTACAGGAGGATAACAATTCTGGTCCTCTCGTCGCTTCACTCGCATCCCCTGACAACACGGTCAACACCTCTCTCCCCCTCCTCCCCATAGGTCACCCAAGGTCACCTCCTGGTATCTGTGAAGCTCTCTCTCTCCTAATACCAATTCTGAAAAATTCTCGAAATTCTCTAGGTGTCCCCGCCTTTCTAGCCCTACATACCTCTGATCCATCCTTCCTGCACCCACCGCCTTCCTCCACTCTACCTTCCCACTCGTCGAGCTCAATTTTTTGGGTCCCTTCTACAGTATTAAGAGAGAACAACACAAAGGAGAATGATGGCTCGTCCTCTTTGGGTCTTACACTTTCTTCACAAGGACATCGTCGAATGGGCAGCACGAGCACAGTCCCAAGTCTTGGCAGTAACTCCACCTACTGCGATATCGCCATTTCTTCAAATTTTGGGATAATCCCAGTGCGTCTCGGACACTCTGAAGTGCAGGGGACCCTCTCCTTCGCCATCAATACTCACGTGGACCCTCGATCAGACACTTCACGCCCTTTGTCAGCAGCCGGCTTCTTCAAGAAGCCTGTACAGCGCGTCTACCATCGATTTCCATCTCATAATGGTGACACCAACATGAGTCCTAACACAACACATGTTCAGAAAGGAGACTGCGCAGATCCTCGCGCCTAATGGAGCTGAACTCACGCACCCGGCGGCTGTCCTGGATCTCAAACAAGAAGTTGACTTGAATGTCGGGCCTTTTGCGTTCAAGCCACTGCAGCTCGCGGTCCTCGTTGACTTTAAGGACTTAGAGAGCTTTGAGAGCTTGGGTGGCGTGGAAAGGTCTACTTGATGGTCTTGGGACAAATCGCCGTCGCGGTTTGGGTACCAGGCCTACGCCACCAAGTCAACTCGGGCCCGGGTCACCTGATCCAGGGACCATCAGTTCTGTGACCTCACATGGCGTGGAGATGGCTTCGCTGAAGCCGAATACCATGATCACATCTCTTACAGATGTGTCAGATGGGCTGCAGAATACAGCTAGTCTTGCAGGTGGTTCGGGTTTGGGCTGTCCTGCCTTCCCCAAATATTCAGCAGACGCCTACGAAGTGACTATGAAGTGCAGACAAGATATATATGGACAGAATATTCTCACCCGACGTCCAAGCAAGGGTTTTCTTCTCTTGATGTGGCTGGCGCTCCAGAACAAAGTTATAGTAAGCCCAAAGACAGCCGATTCATTTCCTTGACTCTGATGTTCGCGTATCCCAGGTTTTCTTATCGACTGCCGCCTGTAATATCCTTTACCCTTGGCCTTTTCCTAGACTTCAGTACAACTCGCCCTGAAGGGGACTCCCCCGTGGCTTGCCAGTGGGTTGAAGGCGTCGCTATCATCGCGGCTATCCTTATCGCCATCGCTGTTGGTTCGCTGAGCAACTGGAAAAAGGAGAAGCAATTTAAGGCGTTCAACGCGAAGAAAGAAGATCGTCTGGTCAAGGTCATTCGTGACGGTAGAGAACGCCAGATCCCTGTACACCAGATTGTTGTTGGTGATGTGGCGCTACTTGAGCCAGGCGAAGTTATTCCTTGCGATGGTGTCTTCCTCTCTGGTCACAACGTGCGGTGCGACGAGTCCAGTGCGACGGGAGAGCCGGATGCGATCAAGAAGCTCTCCTATGAAGAATGTATCGCTCTCAGAGACCAGCGCCGCATGAGGTTTGGCCCTGATGGACCCTCTGGTAGGGGGGGAAAGGGTCAGTGCCTCTCAAAGGAAGACAGACCCCTCTGGCTCGGAGTTACTCGGACACGCGGACTGTTTTATTATTAGCGGAAGCAAGGTTCTTGAAGGAATTGGCTCCTACGTCGTTATTTCTGTCGGGACCAAGAGCTTCAACGGCCGTATCACGATGGGTTCGTTTATCGCTCACCTTCGCATTTACGCTCTCTGACGAGACTCTGACTTACAGCTTCGCGCGGCGACGTGGAGAACACGCCGTTGCAGTCCAAGATGAATGACCTTGCAGAGGCAATTGCTAAGATTGGCAGTATTGCAGGTGGCCTCTTTTTTGTCGCACTTCTCATTCGCTACTCTGTTCAACCGGAACAAACTAGTCCCCAGAGGTAATTTGACGTGCCCCCGCTCGCATCTGAACAAATACTGAGCTTTTTCGCGCAGGACACCAAATGAAGAAGGAACAGACTTCGTGAACATTCTGTAACATCGCCGTGACTCTCGCGGTCGTCGCCATTCCTGAAGGTAATTTACCCGCTCATGTTAAAATTCTAGAAGTGAAATTTTAACCGCCAACAGGCCTACCCCTTGCAGTCACTATCGCCTTGGCCTTTGCGACGAACAGATGTTCAAAAAAAATATCTTAGGTGCGCACGCTTGGGTCATGTGAGACCATGGCGAACGCATCAGTCATCTGCACCAATAAGACCGGGACCCTGACACAAAACGAGATGACCGTCATTGCTGGCTCCGTCGGTGTCCACGCCAAGTTCGAGCGAAGACCCGAAGAAAATCGTGAACGGACGGGCAATGAGGTGCGGAGAGACCCACACGCGAAAGACTTCGGCGTTGATTTGGCCGACCTGAACGCAAATCTCCCGGACCCGCTGAAAGAACTCTTCAATGGGGCTATTGCAATCTGCTCGACTGCGTTCGAAGAAGTGGACCCCGAAAGCGGTGCGCCCGTGTTCATCGGAGGCAAGACCGAAACTGCGTTGCTGGAATTTGCAAAGGAGCTAGGCTGGCCGAACTACAAGCACACTCGTGACTCGGCCGACGTCATTCAGATGATCCCCTTTTCCGGTGACCGGAAGTCCATGGGCTGTGTTGTGCGGCTTCCTGACGGAAGTTATCGTCTATACACCAAAGGTGCCAGTGAGGTGATGGCACGAAAATGCACGCGTCACGTGGTAGTGTATCGTGACACCGCAAACGAGGCTCCGAGCGGCAGCGAAGTCGAGACAGCGCCTATCGGGGAAACGGAAGGGGACAACATCTCACGCACCATCGCATCTTACGCGTCCCAGGCGCTACGCACCGTCGCCCTGTGTTACCGCGACTTTCCCTACTGGCCTCCTCATGGAGCGCGGCTTTTGGACAGGGGCGAGGCGAGTTATCCCCATCCATATTCACGTGATTGACATCTGACTCGATGGGACAGGTCGATTACGATGACCTGATGACTGATCTGACGCTCATTTGCATCGCCGCCATAAAGAATCCTCTCCGTGCAGGTGTCCAAGAGGCTGTGGCCAATTGTGACAAGGCAGGGGTTCGCGTGAAAATGTGCACAGGAGACGACGTACTGACCGCCCGATCGATTGCTCAACAATGCGGCATCTACACACCCGGAGGCTTTGTTATGGAGGGATCGCTTTTTCGGACACTCCCACTGAATGTCATGAAAGCGATTGTGCCGCGGCTGCAGGTCCTCGCGCGTTCCTCTCCTAAGGGATAAGCGCATTTTGGTCGAGACTCTGAAGGAACTAGGGGAAGTCGTCGGCGTCACCGGTAAAGGTACTAACGATGAGCCAGCACTCAAGGCGGCTCATGTCGGATTCTCTATGGGTGTTGCCGGCACTGAGGTAGCTAAAGAAGCATCCGACATCGTTCTGACAGACGACGACTTCTCCTCGATCGTGAATGCTATTAGTGTGGGGACGTTGCGTCGACGATTCAGTCCGCAAATTTCTTCAATTCCAGGTCTCTGCCAACATTACGGCCATCGTTGTTGTGTTCGTCTGGGCATTGGCGTCGAAGAAGGAAGGACCAATATTGAACGCCATTCAGTTGCTTTGGATTAACCCTGTCATTGGCACCTTCGCCGCAGTGGCGCTTGCGACGGACCCGGCATCCCCAGCCTTGCTCGATCGGAAGCCCGGCAAGAAGACAGATCCATTGATCACCGTTAACATGACCAAACAGATTCTGGGACAAGTTGTCTATCAGATCATCGCCATTATCATCTTCCATTTCTTTGGTTGGCAAATTCTCGGAGTCCATCATACCGACGATCCTACTCTACAGAAACATCATGACGACCTTGTGCGGACGCTTGTTTTCAATGTATTTGTGTTCGCGCAGGTCTTCAATTCATTCAACTGCCGACGGCTGGACAGAAAGTTGAACATTTTTGAAGGTGTGTCGAAGAATTGGTATTTTATGGCTATTATCACCATCGGTGTGTCTTCTCGTCTGCGTTTGCGTAACGTGGCTAAAATTCTCCATAAGAGGTCGCCGTGCAAGCTCTGATCTGTTCCATTGGTGGTTCAACTTTTGGCGTCACGCGCATGGGCGCTAGAGAATGGTGCATATCGGTCACGCTTGGCTTTTGTCTCTTCCTCTTGGCGCTCTCATCCGCCTCATTCCCAACGAGTCTTGTGAGCGCGTCTTCAAGAAATTACGGCTCCTACCAAGATCAGAGCCAGAACTACTCCCTACAACTCGTCCAGGACGCTGAGCCAGGACTTCATTCGCTGTAGATCAGGTGCGCGGCGATTTAGGCACAGTTTGCTGGACTTCGCGGCAGCCACGTGGGTGGATCGACATTTGTACGAAAGAGCCACCCCGCGTTCCCTGATACATAACGGCCCGGGTCTTTTGTAAGTAACCTAGCATCGCGTCAAGGAGAGTTAGTTTATTTTGTTTCAGACCTGGGCTGTTGGCGATGGTCCCGTCGCCAGGCTCTTCTCGTCTTGTGGCACATGAATGGCAGCCGCGTACCAGTGGGTCACACTCTGACTCTGTTGGTTTTGATCTATCGGGGTTATCCGCTACTCTCTGTGAGAATAAGTTTCGAAGTACATCCAGACACACCTTGGGATGATCCTGTGTATGGATTATTGGGCATGACACTATCGACCGGTCACACCACGGTGATGCACGCCGCGTGTGTGCGGCCGTTCGTCCTTGCGTTCGTCTTTGTCTCGCTTCGGGACTTCGAGCTGTGCTTCTCCCATGCAAACATCCTTTTTTCCCATGTTGCTTATATGTCCTCCTTCCGAATAGCTCCGACCACGATAACCGTAATGCTTTCGCGCTTTTATTGAACCGAATTCTATATCATATCGGTAGCACACGGATATAGTATCTCACACGGATGACAATGCCAATTTGTGCTTTGGGTTTTCGCGAGATCCACGACCACATCGTTACTGTCCCGGACATCCGATTCCCTGAACGAGTCCAAGGTTGAGTCACAAGCGCGCAAGTAACTCAAGGTGCCTGACCCGAATTGAAGAGCGACCCACACTTCACTTCGCTTGGTGCTTCAATACCAACACCTGACGTACCGCTACCGCAATGCCATCCCAGGAGGGGATGGGGAGATGGAAAGGTCAGGTTCACAGGAAACAGTATCGTACGCAGTGAAGTGCTACTATACTGAACTCACATCCGCTCCACATGATTGATCTCAAAGAGAAAGGCGATCACCATGACCCAAACTGCTTGAATAAAAGGGCGCAGACACAAACAAAAATGAGCAGAGGCAACACAACTGCGCGTTTGTTCGTTCATGTCAATGCCAGCACCACAGGGGTACAGACAGGCATGCTTACCTCCTCCGACTATACTTCGCGTAATGGCCGATGGCAGGTGCTAAATCAACTTGAAAGAACGCTTCCCAATATTTCCCCGTTTTCTGTTCATACTTGCCGAGCCAGTATAACCTGATTACCCCATCGGGTCACGGTAAGCGCCTCTGAACGACCACGGGAGGGGGATCGCCTCACCCAACTCCAAACAGCACCGCAATTATATCGACTTTTCGTCACTCCGATAGATTGGCTCCTGTGGGTCCAGTTGTACACGATCTTTGTAACACCTCGAACACATATGGTCATGAGATTGAGCAGTCTGTAGCAAGTGAGTTCGAATCCAAGTGGAGGCAGCGAATCCCCCGAGGGGCCGTCGCTGGAAACTCCTTGGTCGCACTTTGGATCTACCACTGGCAGGGGTAATTGGTGGTTAAAGCTGTTTCAGCGGAAAATGCGAGCCCTCAGTCTACACGCGCAGCAGAAACGCTATGTGGGACTTCCCTGGAAGCTTGAGTTGGAGAATCCAGGGCCATTATGATCCTTTCACTAGCAGCTAAGATCCGAGTCCAACACGGTCGAAGGGGATATCATGCAGTCCGGTCTGGATGACGTCACTGTGACGTTACCTTTTCTGGTCGTTTGCTGAGTCATCGAATAAAGCTAGGGGCGGCCCGCGATCCTCTCCTATTCGAGTCCAACGATGCTGTCAGCTTCAACTTTGGCCGCCATCAAAAGAGCAATCAATTCAATAGGTTTTTACTCAGGCAGACCCTCCGACGACCGACCCGCACGCTCTCTCATCGGTATTTGCGGGACCGTCGTTTCTCGCCAGACTCATAATTCGCCCACTGCAACATCGGTACGCATTTTACCTTCTTCCGTGTTGCAGCAGACGGCGCCTGGACCAAAAGTTGAATGTTTTTGAGGGGATGTGGAAGAGTTGGTATTTCGTGGCCATCGTCACTATTGGTGTGTCCCCTCGTTTGCATTTGCATAGAGGGCTAAAATGTTCCATCAGAGGTTGTCATACAAGTGTTGATCTGTTCCGTTGGTGGTTCAGTTTTCAGCGTCACTCACATGGACGCTAGAGAATGGGCCATCTCGGTGGCTCTTACCTCTGTTTCTCTTCCTCTTGGCGCTCTTATCCGCCTCATCCCCAACAAGCGTTGTGAGCGCTCCTAAACCTGCCACCAAGCTCATGCACGCTCTGCGTTCCCCGATCCTGACAGCCCGCATCTTGTGTAAGTGATGTGGCATTGCATCAAAAAGTATTGTACAGTGTTCTGTCATTTCGTACTGGTATTCAAGGCCCATTCCTATGATGCGTCGATTTCACTCTGCCTGAGTCCCCTCGCATTCACGACAACGAGCGGTGCTCAATCGCCGTCTCCTGCTTTGGACAACATGCTACCTGTGCAAGGTCAGACCTTTTTTTTGGAAAATATCTTGGGCCGAGTCACGGGCCTATGAATGTGTCCAGTGACTGAGCTCACCTTCATGTAATGGCCGAGGGCAGCAAATCAGCTTGGAAGACCTGGCTGCAGTGCCACCATTAGGATGTCTCGGGAAACAACTTGTAGGCGATAGATTTAACACTCACTGGCTTCATTGATAATGTTTCCGAGTCCTTGCACAGCCCAGTGACACGCACTGGAAAGTCCATGACTTGCGGGGCGTGGTCATATCAGTGTCAGTGGCTGCCGCATTAGGCTACCTTGGCGCTAAGGCACTATTGCAGCAGGACATCCATTCGAGATACACATCGCGCTACCCCCGTTATGATCGCCTATATCGTATTTATCTCGCAATGGCTCGACACTGAATGTCTCTGAAAGAATGAGAATATGGGACTCTCGCAGAGGGTGATGGGCGGCACAAAGTGCCTGGGACAGCCTATAAAGCTAATACGTAATACCAAGGAAAGGTAAAGTAGTACTTGCAGCGAATGGAAGTTTCTCAGCATCATTGCCATCATACAGTGCAGTATTGCCGGTGTAACTGGAACGCGTAGGGCGGAGTGTGCCGTGATCAAGAAGAGGATCGAGACGACACGTGTTCACTACTTTTTCCGTGTCGCCGTCCATCCGCCCGAAGTCTTCGGCTGGTTCAAAGAACCAGAGGACTTTTCTTTCGCCCACCCGCTACCCAGTAATTTGCCAAGGGATCGACAATGAGCCCCACCTCTTCCGACATTCATCGACTCGCTTAGGGAAGGTCCCACACCCGTCTCGACCTTCGCCTTGGACATGGTTCTCTTAGGATCGAGCGGACTTGCTCACAGGCGCTCACCCCTCAACTTTCTAGACTCATCCTCCACTTCTCGCTTCCCCACGATCGCACTATGTCACCCTTGATGTCACCATGACCTCCCTACTAACCTCAAGAAATGCGGCATTTTTTGGGGGGTAAGTAAACCCATCTCTATTCAAGCGAGTTGTTACAGGGGTCCCGCAGTGGTCCCGCACCCCCTCTTCCACCGCCCCACCCTTTGACTCCTATCTCCTTTTCCCTTTTGTTCAGTAGAGCACTTCGGGCAGATGGATGGTGGGTAGCACGGAAATAAAGCAATGAGCATGTGTCGTCTCGATCCTCAGCTTGACTGTGGCTCACTCTACCTTAGGCTGGAACGTTCCAGTCACACTGGAAATACTGCACTGTATGATGGGGGCGATACCGTCAATTGATGCCGAGGAACTTCCATTACGCTGCAACTTCCCCGAGACATCCTAATAGTGGCACCGCCGCCAGTTCTTCCAAGTTGATTTGGTGTCTGCCCTCGGTTATTACATGAAGAATGTGAGCTCAATCACTCGACACATTCATAGGCCCGTGACTGGGGCCAAAATATTTTCCAAAAAAAAAGGTCCGACCTTGCACTGAACTGTCCTCATCCTCCATCTCCTTGGCTCGCAAATTCCTTGGATTCCATCAAGCCGACGATGCTTACTCTGAAAAGGCACATAATGACATTGTACGGACGCTCGTTTTCAATATGTTTGTGTTCGCGGAGATCTTCAATTCGATGGCTGCCGCCTGGACAACAAGTTGAACATTTTTGAGAGGAGTTGGTATTTCACGGCCATCCATTTGATTGTCCCCTCGCCTGCATTTTTGTAATGGGCGCTAGAGAATGGGGCATCTCGGTTGCGCTTGGCTGTGTTCCTCATCCTCTTGGCGCTCTTATCCGCCTCATCCCCAACGAGCTTTGCTGAGAGTGTCTTCAAGGAGCTACAATTGCTACCACCGTCGGCTAGGCGTTCGCCATGGATCAGTCGCGCGACAATTTAGGCCCGTTTGCCGAACTCAGGCATGGGCGGATCGTTTGCGTTCTCTGATCCTGACTGCCCTGCGTCTTGTGTAAGTCAAAGAGTACTCCCCTGTATTTCTATCATATTTCTATCATATTTCCCATCCCTCGTCGCCTCGTGGCGCACACGGACGAAGCATCTTACATAGTTCACCCTAGAAATGAGCCGTAGTTACTTTGACGCTTGGGCTCGATTACAGGATAATGGGGATTCGTCACAAGGTATTTGAGAGATCCTTCTCTGGGTTCCCCAGGCTCGTTCAACGTTCAACCTCTGAGTTCTGAGTCTCTGAAAGAATGGGAATACGGGATCCCAAGAGAGAGTGATGGGCGGCACAAAGGACAGCCTAGTAACCTAGTACAGTCATACTAGTAGTACGCAATATTACCAAGGACAGGTAGAGTAGTACTCGTGGAAAATGGAAGTCCCAGAGTATCGATCGAGGACAGCTGGTATCGCCGCCGTCATACAGTGTGTAGTGGTGTGGATGTCATGATCAGAACGCGATAACATCAAAACCTGGGAACTGCGCGCCTATCATTGGCCAAATCTGGTGCGAATACAGGTCATCCTTGGTTCTCCTAGGACATCTATCCAAGCGGACTTGGAAACCAGTGCAGACGACTGAACCTAAAGCCCCCTCCTTTGTTGCTTGATCTCTATCACCGTCGCTCACCCCGCGACTTTCTACACTCCCAAGAGACCCTAACCGCTATGTTCAGTGAACCACCCAGGCCTCCCACCCCACCACCCCCTCTCCCACACTTCCCTCCCTTCCTTCCTCCCGAACTGAGTAAGCATTCACGGTAGCCACCATTAGATGTTGACAATAACCAAAACGTCTCAGGCGCAAAAGTAGAGAGCTATGGAAAGTGGCTCTCCCACACGGATCCATCGACAAGCCACGGTCTCGCGCACAGAATCCATCACGAAGAGACCTCTCAATGGCTTGTCAAGGGGAACGACGACAACAACGACTTTGATGAATGGAAACGCAAGGGCACGCTGTTTCTGGCACATGGGAGATGTGAGTGCCTTGTCGTCGTAATGATTTCGTCATCATTGATGTCTTTGTTCTTGCAGCTGGCGCCGGTAAAACCATCCTTACGTATGTGGCCCGTTAGCTCGGTCGCTGTTGAATACTTACCCCACGAAGCAGCTCCGCGATCATAGAGAGCCTGCGAGAGCAATACAAGGATGGATCGGCCACCATCGCCTACTTTTATTTTGAATTCGGCGATCCTCCCGAAGCGACGCGTCCGCAACCTGCTGTCCTCGCTTTTGATCCAACTTGCCGCCCACTCCGACACTCGTCGCAAGGTTCTCCAAGACCTGTATTCAAAGCATGGTGACGGTTCCCGAGAGCCAACCGAAGAGGCACTCCTCGAATCATTGAAGGATATGCTCAAGCTTACTATCCAGGGCCCAACATTCCTTGTTATCGACGCGCTGAACGAGGCTTTACCCAGCGTGCCGCCTCAAGCCGATGCGTTCAAGGTTGTCGAAGAACTCGTTTCTTTGGAACTCCCAGATCTACGTATCTTTGCTACCAGCCAATCAATTTCAGACCCGGAAATAGAAGGAGATCAACCGCTCGAGTCGCTCGCGTCTCATACTGTGTGCCTTCACGAGAACAAGGGTCATCTCGATGACATCAGTTTCTACATCGATTGGTGCATCAAGGATAACAAGAGGATGAAACGATGGAGACATGAAGAT
Organism: Lactarius indigo; assembly: GCA_025766275.1. Classification (NCBI taxonomy): domain Eukaryota; kingdom Fungi; phylum Basidiomycota; class Agaricomycetes; order Russulales; family Russulaceae; genus Lactarius; species Lactarius indigo. The sequence goes on along the minus strand of JAFKAC010000012.1, from coordinate 106,629 downwards.
AAGGTCGATACTATTAAGACCCTCTCCAAGAAAGGTGCCGGCTCGTGAGTTGTTGCCTCTGCTTGATCAGATCGCAGAGTTGAACATCCCATGATACGATAGGTGGCATTGGGTTCAGTCTCAGATCAAGATCCTACCTGATTGTCTACCCGCGACCGTTCAACGCGTCCTGGAACGAATGAGTCCGAGATATCACATAACATACGGGCGCATAATGCAGCGAATCCCAAATGAGAACTGGGAGCACGCGCATCGGATGTTCCAGTTCCTGGCCGTTTGCGTCCGCCCGCTACTCGTCGACGAGCTCTCAGAGATCCTCACGATCGACTATGACAGAGGCGACTTCGTCACGCCCAAGTACGAAGCGATCTGGCACCCGGAGACCCCCGACAGGGACATATTCACTGTATGTCGCCACACAGTGAGGATCGACGAGATCAACGGCAGTCTGGATGGTCAAGTTCGCGCACGTGTCGGTAGCCTGACTGGCTCTTCTCTCACGAAATCCTCCTAGGTGCCGGAGAGCCTGGACAGGATCCCGCGATATCAAATCAACATCAAGGACTCGCACTACGTCGCCGCGCTGACATGCCTGGCGCCGATCCTGCACTTCAACGCGAAGTTCCCTGGGGAGGTCAACCGCGAGTCGGTCAAGATCCTCACGTTGGTGGAGTACGCCGCAGAAAACCTGATTTACCACATCCGCGAGGGTGACGTCTCCCTGAGTCGCGACGTGGACGTGGGCCTGCGGCGCCTGTTCGACCCGCAGCGGCCGATCTTCCGCGCGTGGCTGTGGCTCTACGACATCGACAACCCAACGCGTGGGAAAATGGTTACGGATGCTCCCGAGGACCCACCGGCGTCTTCGCTGTACTACGCCGCACTGTGCGGGTTCCCGCGCCTGGTCCAACACCTCGCCAATCTCTACTACCCCGAGTACCGCGACAAGATCGTCGCAGATCAGGAAGCCGAGGAAGAAAAGGTGGTCGCTGCGTTGCTCCGTAAACTGCCGACTCCGAAGAAGAAGAAAGAAGAGAGGGAAAAGAGGAGGAGGGAGAAGGCAGAGAGGTTGGCTGCAGGAGCAGGAAGCGAAGGAGGCTGCGGAGGCCGAAGCTGCGGCTGCGATCGCACGGGGTGAGGTGCCTGCAACAGTCGATGAGGCGCAGGCCGCACAAGGTGACGAAGCGCCTGCCGTTCAGGGCGATGGAGAGCCTGCCGCCCAAGTCGAACCCACGCCGACAGTCGACGCGGTCCCCGCTGTACAAGTCGATGAAGTGCCTGCCCCGCAAGTCGACTGCAGTCCCCGCCTGCAGAAGCCGATGAAGCGCCTGCCTACCCCGCAAGCCAACGGTGCTCCGACTCCGCAGGCCGATGGAGAGCCCGCCGCGCAAGCCAATGGCGTCCCCGCTGTCGATGGAGAGCCCTGTCCCAGAAGGTGAGGGTGCACCGGCCGCAGAAGGCGAGGAAGCCGCTGCTGCTGCTGCGAAAGCTGAGGAGTCGGATGAGGACGAGGACATTCGTGCCGGACCCGCCGAACCCTTTCGATTTCGTGCCGGACGTTATCATCCCCGCAGAGCTGGAGGCTGCGCTCTCCACTGCGGAGCGGCGGCAGGCTTGGCTCGGCGCTGCACGCCGCCGCCTGCAGGTGGGCATTCTGGAAGTCGTCGAGGTCCTTACTTAAAGTGGGCGCGAACCCGAGGGAGTGGGATCGCCAGCACCGCACGCCGGAACAGGTGGCGCTTGCCAACGGGCATTTCAAGATCGCGGAGCTCCTATCGCAGTTTGGTGGATTCTGAAGAACGTGGTGACGTTAGGTTGTGAGAAGCGGAAGGATCTGTTCTTAAAAAAACTATATTTATGGTGGAAGGACGAGGGGAAGTAGGAAGTCGAATCTGTTAGCGTCAGGTGATCACTCGTTGCAATTGTAAAAATGTCTTGCTTGGTAGCTTTTTTTTCCCTGTATCTTTGAATGTATCCGATTCAATTCGACCGTTTGGAGGAGGATGATAACCTTGATCAGCGACACTTCAAGGAGCAAGACTCGCCAGATCCGAGCGAATTTGACTATCACTGTTGTCACAAGTCGATGAACCGCTTTTTCTGACCCACGCCAGTCGACATTTGAATCGCCTATAATTAGTTTTGGGCCAGCTCCAGTATTCAGGCACGCGTTATCATTAGTGTAAAGACTACAGTACGTCCTGGCTAGACTCGCAACGATGAATATATGACCGTTAACTACTTAATAGTACTTAATTACAAAGCTTATTATATATACGTGCGAAAGCGAACATCCATCTTATGCCTTTGCCTTTGCATTAAACGATCTCCGCCTGCGTCTGCGTCTGTGCTACCGTACACTTCCGAATTCGTGTTTCCCAGTTTCCTTCCTATCTCTTTCATCTACACTTCCCCTTGGGTCGACATCACTTACTCGCTACATCAGCTCGTATGATCTAAATGCCGTGGTCATGTGAGTACGCCCGCGGTGGTAGCCGCGGTGTTGCGTGACCCGCCGAGTACTCTGATGTGGTTTCTCAGAGACAGACTGACCGGTGCGTGATTCGTATCACTGGCTTTAGGGGACGAGAAAGCTTTCCGCGGCGCTTTCCAGAATACAGTGTGAGTACAGTAGTAGCGACCTCAGTGAGGGCCGGTCATGGGCAACGCGCAAGATCAGAAGTCGCCCAAGTACCAGTAGGTTATAACTACGCCTAAGACCTCGAGCTATAGTAATTCTTACCGGTCTGGTTTACCCTTCACATGCCAATGAAGCCAATGAAGACGACCTGCCAGTCTGGGTTTACCCAGACAATGACCAGTATGACCTACTAGGTGCTGAAGCCAATGGAGATGATAATATTCCCTTGTTCCCCACAGCGCAAGAATAACTCTTTGGCACCAGTTTCTCCTATCCATCCTGCAGCCAATGAACTCAAGTGTGGTGATTTTTCGGACGCAGCCAGGGGGGGACCCACAGTCTCCGCTCGGCATAAATATTGCCTGTTATAGACTATTAGAATTGTCAATCGCAGAAAGGATTACGATCGACAGATTTAATAGTTTATAACATGTGATCTTGATGCCGAGCGGCACTGGTAATCAGTATAGTCACATTTCTGTTCGGAGTTAGGTGAAGCAATGATTTCTCCCATTGCCAAACCCAAAGAAGGGGGTCGCGCTATAGGCCATTGCAAACACACACACGTAGGCGATCACATCTGGGACAGCGCAACATGTATCTCTCGAATACTGTGAGGTCTACACATGCGCTGCGTATGCAACATCTCCAAATGGCCACTCTCAGCGCGTTCGTATGCCCTACGACGACTTGGCCACATCAGCCTCGATACCTGGTTCCCGGCTGCTGTGTTTGCGTTTGTCTGTTATATTCCGTTTGTGTCTGCGCTCGCTGCATTCTCCCTGTATCATTATTGTCCCACTGTGTCCTGTGGCTTTCCCTTCATCCCTCGGCTCTTGTGTCTCAAAATCCACCCATCTATCCATCTCACCTCGCCTGCGGTTCTCGAAACCCTTCGTCTGATATCCGAGTAAATACTGATCTGCACGTCGCACCCGCCCCGATCCCAGCTCTACATTCCTGCGCTATCTCACTTCCTGTTTTGTCTACGTCTTCCCCTTGGGTCAACACCTTCATACTCACACTCAACCCATGATAACCGAACGTGGATCCAAAGCAACTGAACAGCGCTCGATATTGACTCCGGGCCTTCCGCGCCATCCCCAATCGCGAACGACGCCAGTGCACAGACAAACACGGCGACAGCGACTGTGATGTTGGTTGTGCACGGCTCTTTCCCGGTCGGGTCGGCACGCTTTGCCGTGTGTGACAACCCAAGATGGCCCGTATTTACCCACCAGATTGGGGACTCTGGGCAGCCATCGTCAGTATCGCATTACGTTTTGAGGTCATGGGTTTGGTTATTGGAGCCTCGTCGAGATACATATAATCAGCCCGTGACCTGAACTGGAACCGGAAATCTGACTCTTGATCAGACTCCAAGTGAATAATCTGGGAAACAACCCAACTCAGGCAGGAATTTCGGCTCAAGTTTGGTCTACACCTGACTGTCCACGGAACATTTCTTTGAGCCAATAATATTGCCGCACTCTAAGTCAGCTCGTAATACTAGCAGGTTCTTCGACGACGTGAACCACCCGCGCCTGGTAGGGTTTGCCGAAACACCTCTACATCACATACCCGGGACCAGTTATAGTGACCTCGCGTTACCTGAAAGACACCGAGACGTTAAGCCGAGTGCTGGAGGACGAATGGATCATTCACCATGGCCGCCCACTGAACGTTCATTCCACCTTATTCATTTGGATTATAGCTGATCATCAGCCGTGGTTGGGTTGGTTCTCATTACAATATTATGGCAAATTACAGAAAGAAAAGGTTGAAAAGACTGCTTGACGGCCCCTCCGCGTCCGCTTTCACTGACGCAAAAGGACCTGGCTCTCTGGCCCATCTCTCGCCACGCTTTGCCCTAGAGCTTGATATCTCAGACAAGTTAAAAGTGTGGTTGTGAGGTAGCGGCTGGATTCAAAAAGCTGATTACCCACCACTCGGTCGGAGCCGTTTCTTTGGCCGGGGCTCCCAGTCAGCTCCTCTGGAGCGATCCCGTGCGTGACCCGGGCATCTGGAAAATTCATCACGCGGGGCGCGATGGGTAATAATGCGCCAACTTGAACCACCCACGCGGGATCGACCTCGACCCCTCCGTCTGCGCGAGCTCGCGGCGCTCTGTAATTGCGATCCTTATCTAGGTCAAGAGCTTCAAACGCTTCGGACGCAGGATCAACAAGACGCTGTTCGACCTGGTGGAACCATTCGGCGCCGGAGGCGATCACAGCGACGATGCCGCTGACCCGACTTGTGTTCGCCGCGCTCGGGTCCAAGTACGCCGGGGTGCTGATCCCCGCCACTTCCCCGCCGTGCCAGAACAGGCGGCGATGACGGCCCGGTCACCGCTTACGATGTCCAGGGACATTGACAGCGGCGGCTCTCTCGTGTCGTACAGGGCCCTGCTGTGGCGATCTCCAGCCCACGAAGTGCCTGACCTGGTGACGGTCAAGGGCACGTACTGGGACGGGGCGGCGACCACTGCGCGAGAAGAACAGAGGTAGAACGCTGTTGTTGTGAACCGAATGAGTCAGCGTGACTCATCGGGGTCTTGTGACCTCCCCGTATTATGAAAGCAACGCGCAAGCCTGTATATTGCAGGTATTCCGAGATCGTTTCCTACTGAATGTCTCAGATGTATTCTTGTAAGATAGGAGTAGGCCGCGTCAGCGCGACGCGCAAGCGTGTAGTCCAAATGTATTTAAACCAGCGAGTTTGCGACAGGAATCACAGAATTCTCTCGCCCACCATTCCCTGCCGTTACGAATCGCTTAGTCAAGAAGTCACACGGAAGTGGGCGACATCACACTGTCGCGGCGACACGTGCAATTGATTGACTGACATCAGCAAAACAAAATTTTACTAGCCGTGACTAGGGGAACTAGCTCCTACCATATTTGGGTATCACTAGTCAGCACTAGTCACGGCTAGTGCTCCTAGTAACGTTTTGTTTTCCTGATGGCCCTTGTGTGAAAAACTCTCCGAACTCCTCTTGAAACGCCCCCGCGAGCGCGAACGATGCCTCAGTCATACCTGCCCTTTATTACGCCGCGCAAGAAATCAGTGGCAGAAGACTCGGAATATGATTGCCTGTTGTTATTGGGCCATGTTGTGTGCCAGAGGTAGTTAGTTGTCCAAAATAAAAGCGCAACGGGTACTCTGTACGCTTGGGCGGGTAGCGATCAAGACTCAGAGGATGCTCCCGCTAGAACCCGAAGAATCGACCAGCCTATGGAGAGAACGCCCACCCGATGTCTCTAAACTGGCCTTCTGCACGGTCATCTACCTCACACCAAAATCTTTCAAGTCACTTTCTAAAGGTCTGACCTCGCACAGGTAGCATGTTGTCTGGAGCAGAAGGCGGCGATGGGGCACCGCTCGTTATTGTGAATGCGGGGGGACTCAGGCAGATTGAAATCGACATAACCGCCCACCAATGCTAGTACGAAACAACAGAACTACAATGACTATGTACTATACAATACTTCTTGACGCAACCTACACAAGACGCGGGCTGTCGGGATCAGGGAGCGCAAAACGCGCATGAAACCGCTAATGAGTTTGGCTGATCCACGATAAGCTTGGCTCAACATCTGGAATCGTCGAGCGGGTCTGGGCTTGGTGGCAGTTTTAGGCACTTAAAAAAGCGCTCAGAACGCTCGTCGGGGATGAGGTTGATAAGAGCGCCAAGTGGAAGAGAAACAGAGGTAAGAGCAATCGAGATGACCCATTCTCTAGCGCCAAGGTGGGTGACACCGAAAACCGAACCACCAACGGAACAGATCAACACTTGTATGATAATCTCTGCTGGAACATTTTAGCCCTCTATACAAACACAAACGAGGGGACACTACCAATGGTGACGATGGCCATGAAATACCAACTCCTCCACATTCCCTCGAAAACATTCAACTTTTGGTCGAGGCGGCGACAGTTGAACGAATTGAAGATCTGCGCGAATACAAACACATTGAAAACAAGCGTCCGGATAGTGTCCCTGTGATGCATCTTTAGAGAAGAATCGTCGGTGTGATGGAGCCCAAGGATTTGCGAGCCAAAATTATGGAGGATGAGAACAATGAGGTTCTGATAGGATGACTGTCCCAGGATCTGTTTCTTCATGTTAATGGTGAACAATTGGTCGGGTTTCTTGTCGGGCTTCTGACCGAGCAGAACTGGGGATGCCGGGCCCGTCGCAAGCGAAACCGCGGCAGAGGTGCCAATGATAGCTTGAAAGTGAATCCAGAGCAACTGATCAGCACTCAATATTGGGTCATTCCCGGTCAGCGCCACTATAGAGTGGAGCATGATGGCGAAGATGAGAAGGTGGACATGGGGTCAGGAATTGAAGAAATTTGCGCATTGAATCTGAATCGTTGACGCGGCATGTCCGAAAAACTTAGATTACTGTTAAAAGGTGGATGGGGATCAAAAAAGAAAAAAAAAGGAAGGTAGAGACAAAGGTTAAGACTGGGCGACAGCGACATAGGCCGGTCAGGTGACTAGAAGTTCAACGGTGAGGAGAGCGCGAAGCTAGAAATAGAGCGCGAGCGACAACAGTGTAAGAGCGATTTGAACCTTGGTTTAGAGAGGGACAAAACGGAAACGGGAGGGCAGACGGGAACAGGATAGTTTATTCGAGTAGTTTTATAACGAATAGGAGTCAAAAGGGTGGGGCGATGTCCAGCGGTGGGAAAGGGGGGCGCCCCTGTGATAACTGCAATGGATTTTGTCGGGGAGTCCAGAACGGTAGTAGAATGCATCACATTACTAAAGGTAAAACCGATGGCTCCGAGAGGCGAGACCTCCTGAATGGCTTGGAACGAGCGTGGCTCATATGTTCGTATCCTGGATGCGCTGTCCTGGGCTCCCAACTTGCGCTTTCCCGGTCGGGTCGGCTGGCTGATTAACGATCGACTATCAGAATGGTATTGGAGTCTATCCAGCGATGGCCTAGAGAAATCGACGTCGGACCGTCGTTATTACCCTCACCAGTGACGGCAACGGGATCCCCCAGTTCCTTCAGCTTCTCGACCAAAATGTGCTTGTAATATCTGCAGCCGAGGCACGACCGGTTTCATGACAACGCTCCCAGCTGTGTGGATGCTACATTGGTGAGCAATCGATCGGGTCGCTGCAGGACCAGGTTGGCTGGTGCCAGTGTTGCGAAATGGTCGAGTAGTCAATCTAACCAACAAACGAATATTATCGCTGCGTCTCAGAGTGAAACTAGCCATCCTGTTGGTGACAACTTGTTCGAGAAACCTTGCGTCTGGGAGAGTCGTTGTTGAACCTTTCGTGTGTATTGAATGGCCCTGGTGTTAGGGATGTCCAGCGAGTTGTGGGGTGGGTGCAAGGGTGAAGGCGAGTGTGGTGTTCGCGTTTCTATTTTCTGTGTTATCCTCCCCATTCGCTCTTCTCTGGTTGTATGTGCGGGTCACTTGGCCGAATGGCGCAGAGCCTGCAAGTCCGGTCGCGTCCCGTACCGAGGTGAGGCAGACCGGCACCGGCCGGTTGATGGGTAACGGAACTCTTGGCATCCTTGGAAGTTGGAGCTGTCGAGGTTCCACAACTCAATGAGGCACAAAAGAGCAATTTATTGCCAATGAGACCTAATGAGGCATCGCTCGCTGCTTCGTAACCGGTCGCAGAAATGGGGGTTGTAGAATCAAGTGTAGAATATAGAATCCTCGATTCTATCGAGAGCTCGGTTCTCTGGCAACTGCCATACGTCATCCACACGGTCAACCACTTCCACGTCTCAGCCAAGACTTTTGGCTCTTGCCCCAAGGGCCGTGGGCCACGTCGACTTAGTCAAGCTAGTCAAGCCTAGAGAGACAGCTTACGGATGTGCTACTTCTCGTGGCGGTCCTGTCCATTTCGGTGGTCGCCACCGTGCTGAAAAGCTCTCGACCCATTCGAGTTATCTCCCTACCTCAATTAGGCGGATTCCGACGACTTTTGAAGACCTTTGACCACAGGACCAACCGCTGACAGACCTCAGGACCTCCTGTCGTTGTGCAGCCACCAAATATGTCGGAGGTAGAAGTACGCATCCACTAGCCGACTAGCGGCACTAGATCTACAGTACCGTAGTGCATCCTAGCTCCCCTAGGTCACATTTTATTTACTTGATGAGGGTTCTCAAGAACTCGGTCACAGGTTGTGCTGGCAGGCCTCGTTCGACAACGCAAAAGGTTGCTTGCACGGACCGCTCATGCTGGGCGGACCAGGTCCTCGAAAGGTGACGCGCAACGGCCATATCTGGTACAAATGCGAGTCACCCTTGGGTCCCGCCGCTGTCGTTTCCACGTCAGCCCTGGTCAGCCGCGGCGAGCGAGTGTGAGCGGATTCGGAACCGGCCTGTCATCTCAGGCCGGCTATTGTAACGGCGCATGATGCCCAAAATGGGTAAACAGTAACTCGATGCTTCTGGCTGGCTCATCAGCGAGGTCGCATCTCGCTACTGTACAGTAGTACGTCAATTAACTTTGGAATGTATTTCACATAAGAAACAACTGCAACATTTCCCACTGTCTCCCCACGTTTTTCCCCTGGCCACTTGCTGGCACTTATGCGCTCCCTCGTTCTTTTCCCTCTCTTATTTTCTCTGATTAATGGCCAAGACCCGGCCAGCTTCGTGAATCCCTTGATAGGCACCGCAAACGATGGCCATGTCTTCCCCGGTCAGTATCTTTGAATGCAGAATCTGGAGCGCGCATATATTTCCCAAGTCGTAATGCCCATGCTGGGAACTCCGAAAAGATTTGAGATTTGTGTATTGAACATACCCCATCCTTACTGTAGGCGCAACTCGTCCCCATGGAATGGTCAAAGTCGGGATGGACACCGATTCTCCAGGAAACGTTGCGTATCCTCATTCCTGCACCATCCTTGTGTCAGATCTCCTGATGTTTTTGTTCAGCATGCTGGCTACGACGCGGATCCATCCTTTTTGGTTACGGGTTTCTCACAAATGCACGACGATGGAACTGGGGGTGTGCGTTATTTCCTCAGTTCCATTTTCCATCTTTCACTCGTATATAACACCATATCGCGCAGGCCGTCCCTCTATCTAACTTCAAAATATTTCCTTCTGCCAACTGCTCTTCCTTTGAGACTTGCCCTACGTCGATCGATGACCGAAAAATTCCACGAGCGCTCCGCAGCCGACGGTTAGTCTTGTTCGTCAAAGTCTCATCGCCCCAGCCAGCACTCACCAATGCGTCCACGATTCAATAGGTTCTCCCGAGGACTTCGCGTCTCCCTGGCTATTTCTCTTCAACTCTAGTAAGAGTGTGCGCATATATAGTCTTTTCCTATTAACAATTGCATGTAGTCCTCTGGCGTTCAAGTGAGGCTCACCGCTACGCGTCGCACATCTCTCCAGCGGTACACTTTCCCACCCAATGCCCATGGCCTCTTACCCCGCATAAATGTCGACTATTTCCAATGACGGTCAGCAGAGCTCACAGGGTCCAACAATAACGATCGACCCGTCCACAGGCAGGGTTACTGGTACGTAGAAGCACGCACCTTACCTGAATGCGACGCTTACCGGAGCAAAAAATGTGAAAGGGGGATCCAGTTTCCAAGCCTCCTTCGGACCAGGCCGTTATAAGGCATTCACCTGTGTCGATTTCCGCATCGTAACCCCGGAAACGTCACCTCAAACTGTAGCCCCGGTCGAGTATGGCGTCTGGTCTTTAGCCGGCCCTGTACGTGGAACGGTGAACTGCCGCCGAGGTCTTATCAGGTACCCATCATTAACTTTGCCAAGTCGCTTGGGGTGTGATTCATGTCCGAACCCCATTAGGTCCCTCCGCCCCGCTTCGGCGCACTCCTCACATTCCCGGCCGTCGAGCGTGCTCCGACAGACATCTTCGTACGCAGCGGCGTTTCTTTGATCTCGACATGAACAAGCCTGCGCAAATGCGGAAGCCGAAATTCCCGATTTCGATTTTATCAATGTCGCAAACGCTGCGCGCGCCGAGTGGAACGACTTGCTCGGCAGGGTCGGGGTGGAGATCGCCCAAGGGCAAGAAGATCTGCGCGTCTTGTTTTATAGCTCGGTGAGCCCTGCTTGATTAGCGTCGTTCGAGCTTCGCGGGTCTGACGGCCGGCGAGCTCTATCGAACGCATATCAGTCCTGCGGACTGTGAGTATGTTTTCATGTCCTTTCACTGTACGATCTGAACCAGATGCGGTGAAGATACTGGCGAAAACCCCCTGTGGTCCTCCACTTGAACCGTATTATGACTCGTTCTACTGCAACGTAAGTCTCGTTTTGTAATCCTTGCGTATCGTCCTCAGCGGGCCATCCAATAGTGGGACACCTATCGTACTCTTTACCCACTTTACTCTCTGCATGACCCAGAGCGGTTCGCGCAGATTGTACGAGGAATGATCGATATTCAAAAGCATGAAGGTAAGTCAAGAAGAGTCCTTGCTTGAGGCCCGGGCGTTGAATTGTAGCATACAGGGTGGCTTCCCGAATGTCGCGGTGCCACGCAAAAACAGTGGGTACAGGGCGGAAGCAGTAGGTGACTCAGCAGAAACAGACCACAGTAAGCTTACACTGTGTAGATGGTGACCCCATCGTCGCTGAGTTCTTCGTCAAGTATGTGCTTACGGGTGACTTGGAGTTATGTAGCGCTGACCCGAGAGGAACAAGGTTCCAGCAGCAGGCTGCCTCTCTGAATGTCTCTGCCGAGGCCCTCTATGCATCACTCGTCGCCGATGCCGAGGACCCCCCACCAAATTTTGATCTTCAGGGTCGCCAGGTGGACGCATGGAAGAAATATCGTGCGTCCTGTCTGCTTCCGGCTCGACAACATTTTGAGATTTTACTCCCCTTCCCTAGACTACTTGCCTGTGGATGCTCGCAGGACCATGGGCGGTTCTGTTCATGCGCGTGTTGTATCCCGTGCGTTGGAGGTGCGCGCCGACTCGTCTCGTCTCGTCTCAGAAGAGGCCGTCGGCTCAGCTTCTCCGAAACAGTATGCGTTTGACGACTTTACCATCTCTCAAGTAGCGAAATTACTCGGGAATCAGACTGACGCTGCAAAGGTGTGCATTACCTTCGGCCGGGGCATTCTTTGGTCCATATAATGTATGGAACAGTATGCTGCGAGAGCTGGATACTTTGTCAACAATTGGAATCCCAATACAACTATGCCTGACGGGCCGCCAAGCGTCGTTGGCATGATGCAGGTATGCCATCGCACCGGGTTCGTTGTACTTATGTTTGGTTTCTGACTTGCGCGCGTGGTAGCCGAGAAAGGTGGACGGCACGTTCACGTACACCGACCCGCGGCACTGCAGTCCCAACGACCCGACTCACTCGACGTGCTTCTTGGACCCGACTGCGGTAGATGGGTTTTATGAGGGCTCGCCGCTACTGGTACGAAACTCTTTGAAAATGTAGACTCGATAATGACCGTGATCCGTTTTCTTTCCCTCTCCAGTACTCTCAAGTGAGTTAAATATCTACCTCTCGCTTGTTGCTCACTTGCTCACCTGAGTCGCAAGTATGTTCCGCACGACATGGCTACGCTCATCAAACTCCAAGGGGGGCGGCAGAAATTCATTGACAGGCTGGATTTCATCATTGACAATGTACCCCGTCATTCTTGATGCGACGAAGCTTTTATGACTGAATTTGTTTTGATTTTTTAGGGGTATTTTGATGTTACGGACGAACCAGGGCAACAAATCCCCTTCATGTACCACTACGCAAATATCCCGAGTAAGAGCACGCAACGCTCTCGCCAGACAATCACCCAATTTTTCAACACAACCGTTTATGGGTTGCCCGGTAATGACGGTAATGCCTCTTTCCGATCTTACCGTCTCTCCCACTTTTAACTAGCTCTACCAGACAGCGGCGCAATGGGCAGCTACGCGTTGTTCATCCTCGCTGGATTGTACCCTGTTCCGGCAACGAAGCAGTTCCTCCTCTCCTCTCCGTACTTCCCCAGCGTGTCGTTCTTCAACCCACTGTTCCAGACCAAGACGACCATCCGCGTGAAGAATTTTTCGCCGCAGGCGATATTCGTCAAGGTGCGTCATTTTTTTTTTTTTCTCAAGTAAGGGTTGGAACGCTGACAGATTGTGTGGGTGACATTTTATTGTAGAGCGTGACGGTGGACGGAAAGCCGTGGAAGTCAAACTGCTTTATCGAGTGGGACGTGTTTGTGCGCGGCGCGACAGTCGAGCTCGAGTTGACGGAGGACCCGAACATCCCCTGTGGCGTTTTGCCGCCCTCGCTGTCGACTGGTGGGTTCGCGTGAAGGGGAGCGCACCGTCGTCCTCTGCTCGGGCAGTGATATACCGATGAGCACGTGGAACATACCATCACTACCGTGACACAGGTGTCTAGGGGTACTACTATACCATGCCGAATACACACACGCCAGTGGATGAAAACATCCCTAATACCAGTTAATGTGAAGAAGTCGATGAACAAGCTGGAGCAAAAAACACTAGCGGATATACAGTTAAGTTAAATTATATTGACGACGCTGCAGCAACCATTAAGTGACCATAAACGACCATCAAGGCTCATTGGTTGTTCGGTCAAGGAAGCTGGACCCACAACAAATAAAATACACGTACCCCCTACATAAATATGCGCACGCGATGTATGTTTATATTGTTCGCCTAAATGTTCACCTATATTCTCAGAGATGATAAAACGCAGCAGCGACGGATGGTGAAATCATGTCCCCTTTCCACCCTCCGCGTTACCCCGTCCGTAGGTCTTACAATCCCGCATTCTCAATCAAAACGAGAAGAGGGTTTAGAAGTTCTCTGGACAAAAAAAAAAAAGCGTCAGCAATGGGTCTGGAGGCGAAAAACAATTCGCACGCACCCTTTCCAAAGAAGAAACGCGTGCCACCGGGCGTCGAGTACTTGTTGCTCATCTGGTGGAGCTGGCGCGAGAGCACTGCGGGGCCGCAGAAGAAGACGCCTACGTCGGTGTCGTTGTGCTTCTCTGCGATGCTCGAAAAGACGCGGATCCCAGTTCGGGCGGCCAAAGTGGGTGGGGGCGCGGAGGGAGGTGATGGCGTCCTTCTCGGCGCCGACGTCCTGCACGAAGATGTTCGTCATGTCGTCGTCCTTGATCTTGGCGGTCAGGTAGATGTTGATCTCGATGCGGTTCTGCGTGTCCTGCTCCTCGATCGCGTGCAGGAGCGAGTGGAACCACTCGGCGGAGCCAAAGTCGCGGATGACCCAGGTGAAGTAGACCTGCGCGAAGAGAGGGTTCAGTATATATTTTTGTCACTGCGGAGGGAGGATAGAGCACGGTACCTTGGAGAGACGCGTCGGCTTGGAGTTATTGAAGTTGTTCATGCGGTACCAGATCGACTTGAGGATCCTGGAGTAGACCATCAGCAACCAATGAAGAACGCGGCTCAACAACCCTGACTCACGAGGCGAAAGGTGTGACGCCAATACCGGCACCGACGAGCAGCACCGTCTCGTAGTTCAAAAAGTCCTCTGAAGCCGAGCCGAACGGTCCGTCGACCATGACGCGGGGAAGCACACGGTTCAGGGGCGGGTTCGCGCTCGTACCGATGACCTTGCCACCGGGGTCTTTCTCGCCCTTGTCGCTCTTCTTGTCAAAGTCGCAGCCGAGTGCTTTGGCAAAGTCGCGCGTGAAATCACCGACGACACGGATGTGGACAGAGATGTAGTCTTCCTCGGGGGCGCTACGAGAGAATTATTTCAGTTTACTGTGTGGGATGGCGAAAGGGCACGGGGGAGGCAACGTACCTGGTGAGAGTGAAGGGGTGCCACTGGAAGTAGGAGATCTCTGGGCAGCAGATGAAGATGTATTGGCCTGCGCGAGTAGTCGTCTTTTCCTTCTTGATCTGAATCTCCATCACGTTGGACGGGTGCTGGATCACCTTTGAGACATACGTCCGATGGCGCGAACGGACTTCGCGGAGGACGCGCTCGTAGATCCAGATGAGGCCACCGACAAGCCAGTAACGCTGTGAATAGGTCACGTGATCATGGTCAAAAACGGAATTATTGTCTCTGACGAAAACAAGGGCAGACGCACCCAGAAGACGCCGATGGTGTTCCAGGAGCAGTATGGGGGGCGGTCGGGCTTGATCATGCAGAACATACCGTGGAGCTGCCAGCAGATGAAGAAGACGATGAAGAGGTGGTGGGAGTACCAGAAGCGCTCAAAGTTGGCCCTGCGACGCTTCTCCATAGCATACCAGACCATGATGCCGAGAACGACGGTCATGATCCACCCAGTGAGGCCGGGTCCAGTGGCAAAGTTGGCGTTGAGGAAGGCGACAAACTTGGCACCACCGGTCTTGGCGTCGGTGTCGGCCAGCGCGAGCTTGGTGAAATTGACCATGTGTGCCGCGACGTGCACGACTGTGCCGGCGACGATGGACCATGCGGTGGCCTTGTGAAAGGTGATGTTCTTGTCGAACGGGATGACATGATTGAGGGGCGTGCGACGGAGCAGGGAGATAAAGTTGCGGCAGACGGGGAGGAGGATAAAGATGACGTCGACATGGAGGACGAGGGCAGCGGCACGGGCGATGGCTGCAATGTATATGGGTCGTCAAGAAAAGACCAAAAAAAAAATAGTGAGAACGCACTGAAGGTGATGCCGAACGTCGCACGGGCCGTAGTGAGGTTGTCCTTTAGGCCGTAGTGCAAGATACCCAAGGCAACCACGAGGAGGTGGAGGAAAACCCAGACGAAGAAAAAGAGGCGTTTGCCGCCCTCGTTGATCATCCAATGTCGCCATTTTTCGGCGAAGGTCTTGGGCTCGTAGGGTCGTACGACCCGCGAGGTCGTCGTGGTTGAGCGTTGGAGGCCCTGGAGCCGCCTACGCTCGGTCTTGTTGCGCTGGAGGTGGGCAGGCTGGAGACCGTCGGCATCGATTTTGAGGTCCGGATGTTCTTCGAACTGGGACTGTCTGCCGTCTGAGAAATCGAAATCGTCGTCGCGATTCGGGGCCATTATTAGGGGGGAGTTAGTGTATCTATGTATCTCGTTCGTGTCGACCTGCGCGAAGAGAAAAAGGAGAAAGACTTTGGAAGGGCCGGCCTGAAGGTGAGGTTGAATGAGGGGAGGAAAGAAAAGAGAGTTACACTGATGGTGAGTTTGGCTGATCAAGGTCTTGTTGCGGCTGTGATGGCGGCCTGCTGCGGCACTGTCAGTGCAGTAACCGTGGCAACAAACGAAGACGATGGCCTGGGTCTTTTACTTAGTAAGTACAGTTACACATTGCAACCCCATGACAACTTGGAATTTCTTTCTCTTCTAAGTTACTGTAGTTCAGAACAAAATCGCAGCAGAATAGTTCAGCCGTGGATAATCTGTGTTCAAGTTGTTACGGGTTACGTAAATTGACAAGACCTACGAGTGAGTCTTCACCACAGATTCTCCCAAATCAGTTAACACCATGTTCGTGGCCTGGAGAACGTCGTTTCCACCCAAAGGGGATGCGGAAACGGGGGTGTCATGCAGCGGTGTCATCATGCGCCCCTCTATCCACTGTATCATTTAGATCACCGTGTGCCAGTGCCACCGTAAGTTGAAACGACCGGGATTGAGACGTACTGGCTTATGTAATTTAATGTTTAGCTAATTAGGTTGTCGCTTGTTGGTCGCCTGCCGGACTCGTCCATTCTGTTGTTAGCATTTGACACTTAGTTCACCAGATACCGTGTGTTTTTGCCAGGGGGGAAGGGTCTGCTCGAGGGTCTGACGGACTTATGCACCTCGCTATGGGGTTATGGGTTATCCACGCTATTATTAGGTTGTACTGCCATGAAAATCTGTGTTCAGCTCCCATCGTTCACTTCCAGTTCCCATCAACATCAATCATTAACGAGATCCGGTTGCTCGGACACATCAGATCGGCATTGCGGCAAGGTTCACGTGGCTCCCGGTTCGGTCCATTGCTCCCGTTGTCGGCAATACGTCCCGCCTTTCCTTTTTTTAATCGACTCAAAGCGGTGGATCGATTTGGGAAAGAGCAATCGCAGCGTCCATCGCGTGGAGCATCGCGTCTGAGTTGCGCTCTCGTACCGGTACTGTAGGTGGTCATATTCTCTGACTCGAACTCCACAGCTAAGCGGCGCGTCGACAGAAGAACGATGCTCACTGTTCCAGGTCGCTTGCCGCTTGACCACAGTATAAAAGTATGCCTAGGACAGTTGCAAGTGACTGCCATCCCTGTGGACCGCACAGGACAGCATGCGTACTCTTCTTTTCACTTTCAGCGCCCTCTCGATCGTCTCTGGCTCCCTTTCCAGTAGCATTCCCGATCTTTCAACCAGGCATGCTCCTCGTTATAATGCTCAAGCCGTCTGCCAGCAAATCGTGTCCGCCGTGTCGAACGCGTCGCAAGTATTTTTCCCTCGTAAGCACCGTTCATCGTGTTGTGGGTGCCTACTATTTAGCACGCTGACATGTCGATAGCTTCGAATGGGTACACCTCCGATAATGAACATTCGTTCGTCTCCAACTCCGAGCTGTCTGCTTGCTCTGTTGAGCCTGGTTCTACCAAAGACCTCGGCCTGATCGTACGCATATCCAACACAACTGCACACCACGACTGACCACAGACGACAGTTGCATGTTCTGAGAACGACAAGCACACAATTTGGCGTCAAGAGTGGTGGCCATGCCACAAACCGTGGCTTCTCCTCCACTCGCGGCGTCCAGATTTCTCTCGCCCGCTTCAACACCTTCAATGTCAACACTGAAGCTCACACTGTCGAACTTGGGCCTGGCCTCACATGGGACGACGTTTATGAACGGCTAGACCCGTATGGAGTGAATGTGATTGGTGGAAGAATTTCTGGAGTTGGTGTTGGTGGACTCACACTTGGCGGAGGTAAGTGACGACTGCTAGTTCCTAACAATATTCATCTGGATTCTTCCAGGCTACTCCTTCCTGTCTAATCAGTATGGACTCGCCATCGACAACGTTATTGCGTTTGAGCTTGTGCTGCCGAATGGCACCGTCACAACGGCGACAGAAGCAAACCACCACGACCTTTGGTTTGCACTTAGGGTAAGCGGATGCAACTTGAACAACTCTCGTTGGTTCCCTTGGCTGACTTTTCCTTGCAGGGTGGTGGGAATAACTTCGTGCGTTACTCGGCGGTCTCTTGCATCGGAAGACTAAAGGTATCATCAGGGAATCGTGACAAAATTGACGGTCAAGTCATATCCGCAGGGCCAAGTATGGGTCAGTACCCTTGACAGATTTCGTAAAGTACGGTTTCGATATGATTCACGTGGACTGCAGGGCGGTGCTATTGTATATGGACCGGATCAACTAGATGCAGTGAAGAATGCGGTCGCAGAATTTACTAGCAAAGTCACAGACACAAAGGCTTCGCTAAATACGGCTTTTGCCTACACATCTGGAGGGGTTAGTCTTCCTCTCTACTCACAGTATCGAGACTAGGATTCTTACGTGCTTCCCCCCCAGATCGTCTCGACTACCCTTATATTCTATGATGGCCCTAGTCGTCCCTCGGGAATTTTCGACAACTTCCTAAGCATTCCTAATCAACAGACAAACGTAGACACTAGGTCGTTTACGGAATTTGTCAAGGCCGCTTCAAGTGCTACCCCACCTGGCAATCGGTGAGTATCCAGTTCACCGTGGGTTGGATAAAAGCGCTTATCTAGCTCCGGCAGTGGGAGCTATTGTGGGTTCCCCACCACCAAATATTCGCCTAACTTCCTCGATGCGATAACCGATCAGGTCACGGTGCGGATATTCTTGTGTCATGTTCATCGAGCAGGCCGGTTTACATGTTTTTTTTTTTTAGTTCTGGGGCAAGGAGCTCACAGCCCTGGAGTCGGACGCGTTCGTCGTGGCTATTATGGAACCCTTCGATAGTACCCTGTTCTCCCATGGAGCGCCGTCCGCCTACCCGCCCGATCGTTCCCTAACCTACTTCCCTTCCTTCCTAACCTTCACTTGGTCAAATGCGACTTTGGACCAGACGATGCTCCATGCGCAGCGTCAGAATGCGAACACTCTTCGAGCGGCCGCCCTGAAGGACGGACAGGATGTGAAACGCGCGGCAGTGTACCCGAACTATGCGTTGTTCGATACGCCGCTGGAGGATATGTATGGTCAGAATTTGCCGAGGTTGCGAAAGTTGAAACGGGCCATTGATCCGAAGAACGTGATGGGTCTCACAGGAGGTTTCAAATTTTGAATGGATTGTCGATCCTAACACTTTCCTTTTTATTTTGGACCCATTGTTATTTTGCGCATGAGGGTAAATTACTAAATTCTACTCTTTAATACATTTATACTGAGTCGACGTTCCGGTGTTTCCTTCGCCGATGTCCCAAGTCTCCTCCACTCCTTCGGGGAGCCGGATTCTTTTGGTTGTCAGCCCTTTATGAAAGGCGGTAGTAGATGAAAGAGGTGTGTACTACCGACATTCGAGAGGTTATAGTCTCCTGAGAGACGATAGATTGGATAAGAGCCTGGCCGTCTGCTCCCCAGCTACCCAATCGGGTGCATGATGGTCTTGTGGGATAGGTCTTGTCGCGGCCGCGCGGGTGATATTGCGACGCATCGAAAGCACGGTCGATATTGGGATCACTGCTCAGAATGAGTCGAGGAGCTCCTAGACGTACACCTTGGAGAGCGTCTTTCCTCGGTACCCCGGAGAAATCTGGAGCGTGAGCAGGGTAAAGTTATCGAGGGGATCGCGTCCCGCGATAGTGGTGAGGATAATGGCGGCGTGGACAACGCTCCGGGCCATTGAGCCAACGGTGTCCTGATTCTCCGAAATCGGTATAACTGTGAGCCATTAATGGACGACCGCTGTACACATTTTATACGGACGCGTACCGCCCGCACGAGAGGTCAATGATTGTCAATCCCACGGCAGGCTTGATGCCTACCAGATTCTGACGACTGCTTGGTGGAAAAATCGAACCGTCGGTTTCCAATTCCTGCGCTGCAGCCGCGAGTCCAATCGCACTCGCAATCCCCGCGCCGGAAGATGACCCCGAGCGTTCCGCGATCGGGAAATACGGACACTGTCCACCTCGGCCCGAGAATCCCGGCGGAAGAACACCGCGGAAATGCGCCCACTCGGAGAGATTGGCTTGCCCCAGTAGTACAGCACCAGCTGCGCGCAGTTTGGCGATGACGGTCAAATTTTGTGGTGGGATGGAGCCGAGGGGCGCATATGAACCCGAGGTGGTATTCATGCCTAAACGGTATAAAATTTCCGCATCGTCGGGCGATGGGCACATCGGAATAGGGTGCGTACCATCACTTGCGCGGGTGGCAATGTTGTCCTTGAGCAAATATTGGGACCCTATGGAGCGGACCACGCGGACCCAATGTTTTGTGTTCAGGATCAAGGTCTGCTGCTTGCTCGAGCGCGCTTGGGTTGAGCTCGACGGCGGCGCGGAGGGTGGGTCCTTGCAGGATTGACCTCCTCGATGCGGGCGAAGTAAGCCTGTGAGAACGCAACGAGTGAGCGTCCACAGGGGGAATAATGGACGGGGGAGGCACCTTTACGAGGTCAACGCTCGTGAAATGGCCATTTCCTAGTCCGCATTGCAGCTCGGGGATTGATGCCTCATAAAGGTCAGGCAGTTGAACAGGGTACGTAACAGTACTTCCACCTGGGCCACCACAGAGCAAGAACTGAAATGTCAGAAATATGAAGACGGCCCATAAGACCCAGACTCTGTGTCTGATAGTACTCGTTGCAAGTGGGCGCGATATCTGTCGACCTGATTGTCTCACTCTTGTGGGACAGGATTCACGACACATCTGGGCGTCAAAAATAATGAAAAACATGAATGGCTTGGGTCTTTTCACCTTGCTTGATCATGGGTAGATAGAACACGCATAGAACACGCACTGGCACAGAACTTGAAAACTAGTCTGTAAACTGGCACGTGACTCAGTTTGATTGTATTAGAGCCCAAGCCTCGGACCGTCGTCCCCTTGGTCTATCTTGTTTACATCTAACATCGTGATTTTCTTTTAGATAACGACAGAAAGGGAGACCGGATCCCGAGGGCCAAAATCGGTCAAAACCTAACCTTAGGGACCTGTGTCATGATTACCTCGTAGTTATCAAGCAGATCAGGCTCAGTCACATCGCCTTTGCCCTTCTACTAGTAGTCTCGGTGCATTCGTGCTTACTACTAGTACCTGTGGCGAACAACAACGCTGACCCCACTAACCTGTGCTCACTGCAGGGCCTCCTGCTAAAGGGGTACTTGCCAGTGTTGGAGTGGAGGTACATTCCGAGTCTTCACGCTGCCTACACTGCCGACTCAGGACGCCCCTAAGTGTTGGACGCCTAGGTCAGCAGGGAGCTTTCAAGCTTCAAGTTTGGATCCTAAAAGAGAAGATACCGCAGCAAACAGTAATCCCAGCGGCGCCTACAGTAATACAGTAGTATCATTCAACCCGACGGCCCCGACCTTGGCCTGATCCGTAAAGTACAGTAGGAGTAGGATATCACGAGTCATGTTGCGCGCTTGGCAATTATATTCCCCGGGCACAACTTGAACCTTTTCTTGAATGCGCCGAGGTACAAAGTGATGCATGCACCCTCTTTTTACCCGATATTGGCATTCGGTCTTTCTTCAAAAACCGTGACTCGGATGAACAAGAGGATGAGTACATCATTAACCGCCAGAAGGCGGGTTGTGTACTGTAGGCCACCGTAACATGTAGATCTGAGTCATTGTGCAGTTCCTCCTTTACCTTCTGTAAAATTTGTCATGGTTCCATTTCCCAAGCTACGTATCCCATGGGCCCTGGCCTGAGATGCATTTCCCACTGGGTATGATTGACGACCGGCGACCAATGCCGGCGGCCGGTGACTAAGGCGCAGAATCGTATGTAAGAGTCGCATGCACCACTTGTGTAGGTTTCATGGGACATCTTCCGGCCCCTTCCCTTTTCGATTTTGGTCGAGTATATGAGTGCATGCCTGGAATAGCTGCCACTGGAAGTCACCGCCACTGCCAGTGTAGACTGCAGCGGATACAGTAGCATGCTTTCCGTTCTTTACACGACTAGCGCCTTCTTGGCCTTCTCAGTCATCTCTGGCTCCCGGGCCTTTGCGATTGACATTCCTGCTCTTTCAACCAGGAAAACTCCTCAACACGACTTCCAGGCTATCTGCTATAAAATTACACCCGCCATATCGAACGTCTCACGAGTATTTTTCCCTCGTGGGTACCGCTTATCATGTTATGGGTGTCGACTCTTGTGCACGCTGACCTGTTCACCTGTGCAAAGCTGCGACTGAATACGCCTCTGATAATGAACATGCATTCGTCTCTAGCTCCGAGGTGTCCGCTTGCTCCGTTGAACCTGGCTCTACTCAAGACCTCAGTCTGATCGTACGCAGGTGCAACACCACAATAGACGGGCGCCCGTGACTGACCACTGGGGATATTTGCAAATTCTAGGCAAGTCACGCACACAATTTGGCATCAAGAGTGGCGGCCATGCCACAAACCGTGGCTTTTCGTCCACTCGTGGCGTCCAAATTTCTCTCGCTCGTTTTAACACCTTCAAGGTCAACACTCAAGCTCAGACTGTCGAACTTGGCCCCAGCCTCACATGGGACGACGTTTATGAACGGCTGGACCCGTATGGAGTGACTGTGATTGGCGGAAGGATTCCTGGAGTTGGTGTCGGTGGGTTGATGCTCGGCGGTGGTATGTGAAGACTTGTGTTGCTACGGATTCGCGATTGTGATTGTTTAAATTTCAGGTTACTCGTTCAAGTCTAACGAGTATGGACTTTCCATCGACAATGTTGTGGCGTTTGAGCTAGTGCTACCAAATGGCACTGTCACAACAGTGACAGCAGAGGATCACGATCTATGGTTTGCACTTAGAGTAAGCGGCGACAACTCTCGGCGGCCTTTGGCCCCCTTGGCTGACTTTCCTTGCAGGGCGGTGGGAACAATTTCGTACGTTGCTCGAAGTCCCTCGCATTGGAAGGCTCAAATCTATCATCAGGGGATTGTGACAAAATTTACGCTCCAGTCGTATTCGCAGGGCCAAGTATGGGTCAGTCCCCTCGACAGACTTTGTAAAGTACCCTTCCGGTATAATTTACACGCGTCCAGGGTGGTACTATTCTGTTTGGATCGGACCAACTTGGGGCGGTCAAAAATGCGATTACAGAATTTGGCAAAGTCACGGATCCGAATGCTACGCTTGGACCTGGTTTCCGGTACTCATCTGGAGAGGTTTGTCCCCTTCCGTTTCTCAAAGTGTCGAGGCTGGGGTCCTTACACATCTCCCAGGTTATCTCGGCTGTCACTCTGTTCTACAATGCCCCTCAGCCTCCGTCAGGGATTTTTGATGCCATCCTCCGTATTCCTAATCAACAGCAGGACACACGCACTAGATCGTATGCCGACTTTGTCAAGAATCAGGCAACTCAAACTACAAGTCCCATTGGTCTCCGGTGAGTACCCTATTTACTGTGGTTCGGACAAGACACTTATCTAGTACTGGCAGTGGCCACTACTGTGGGTTCCCTACCGCCAACTATTCGCTTAATTTCCTCGATGCGATAACTGATCAAGTTTTGGTACGAATATTATCATGCTCATCGGTCGGGCGGCTTTACATTATTTTTAGCAATGGGGCTCGCGGCTCACACCTCTTGATGAGAGCATGGCCGTCGCGGCGGCGGCGGACCCTTTTAATCGTGATATTTTCACGCATGGCCCTCCGTCTGCCTACCCGCCAGATCGTTCCCGGGTCTCTTTCCCTTCAATCCTGAGTTTCTCGTGGTCGAATTCATCTTTAGACGAGACTATGACCCATGCGATACGTGAGGGCGCGGACAGTCTCCGGGCAGCTGCCCTGGAAGATGGACAAGACGTGGAGCACGCAGCAGTGTATCCGAACTACGCGCTGTTCGATACGCCGCTAGAGGATATGTATGGTAAGAATGTGCCGAGGTTGCGCGCTCTCCGGCGCTCCATTGATCCGGAGGATGTGATGGGTCTTGCAGGGGGTTTCAAATTTTGAGTGAATTGTCGATCCTAAACACCAAGCTAAACACCCATTTTTGTTGTCTTGCTCTTGGCCTTGCTTCGCATGCCAGTCATCATGGATGGCATGATCGCGGTGTACTTGGTAAAGTACTCATGCTCGTTATATAATTGAGTACTATTTTTAGCACCTAATCGTCGTCCGCTTAGTCTATCGTGTTCGAGATCGTGTTTACATATAACGTCTGGTGAGGCTAAAGGCGCACTGTAGTTGGGAGACGGTCGTGTGCCGGTGATCGAGAGTAGTAAGAGAACGCGAGAGTGAGAATGTGCGAAGTCGGTTTGCTCATGCGGAAGCTCTCTAGTCAAGCATCGACTTGACACAATTCTCAGCCTGAGGCTTAATTTATACGTACAAGTACCGTATAATTTCGATCGAATTTTGTGAATTCGATGTGGAACGTGAGTAAGAGGTGCACAGACATTTGGACACAACACCACGACGGTCATGCTTGCCTGTCGCTACAAAACAAGAATCAAGTATGCGCGGGAGCTTTAGAGAGAGAACGAGATCATAGCACTAACATACACACATCGTAGCTGCCACAAACAGTTTCCCGAATTCGCAAATCACAGAGGCCAGCAGAACGCAAACGAGACGATACAGGCACCATGGATATCACGAGCCACGTGACCATATCCCCCAAATTCTGTCTATTGGTGCTCCGGCAAATCCCCTCAAGGGATGGCAGAAGGGTCCCACGGCGAAACCAATCGCCGCGGGGACCACATAGAGCCGGAGAAAGTTAGCCCTCCGAAAGGGGATTTTGCTGTCAGGAGCACCCATGGGAACGCCAGCTGGCTATAAGGGCTGAGCGCTGAGCGGGAAGCTGTCCCCCCCCCCACTCGTGCTTTCCCCACCTGCAACCAGTACGAGTCTCTCGAGACTAGTAGGCATCCTAAATGGTCCTGGAAGGATGGCGAGTCGGGGTAGCGGTAGGCCAGTAGCCCCCTGACGAGAGCTTCGCGGGCTCGAAACCGTTATTGACCTCCTCTTTTTCTGCCTCTGGCCATACTGTACTATGATAGCCCTTATCCTCGGAGATGGGCGGTAAATGGATGCATCATGCAGGATCGACAGCCCGAGTGCCCTTCTCGTACAGGGACTAGGCACTATGCCCCGCTGTGTGCATCGGGTGTAGTCCTGCACAAATGTTTTACACTGTAGCTATGACCAAGGGTAAGGCGCTCTTATTCTCTGTAAAATTTGTCATGGTCCCACGAGTAATTTTCTCAACCTTTTTCTCAGGCTGAATCCCATGCGTCGAGACTCGAATGCATTCTTTGCTCGGTACAATCGATGACTGGCAACCGGTGACTAGAGAGTACTACACAGTGTGTACAGTATGTGGAGTCGCTTGTGTGGGTTCGATGAGCTGTCTTCCAGTTCCGGCCTCTTCCCTTTTTCGATTTGGGTCGATATGAGTGCATGCTGGAATAGCCGCCGGTCACGGATCGACAAAATGAATAGCCGCCGGTCACCGCTATCGCTCTGCACTGCAGCAGACAGCATGCTTTCCGTTCTTTTCACGTTAGTGCCTTCTCACTCATCACTGGTTCCCTTGCAACTGGGGTTCCCGCTCTTTCAACCAGGCACGCTCCGAGTCCTCAACATGCATTCCAACTTGACTTCCAATCTGTCTGCGATCAAATCGCATCCGCCATATCGAACGCGTCTCAAGTTTTTTTCCCTCGTGAGTACCGCTTATCGTGTTGTGAGTTCCTGCTGTTGTGCACGCTGACCCGTGCAAAGCTGCGATTGAATACGCCTTTGATAACGAACATGCGTTAGTCTCGAGCTCCGATGTGTCCGCTTGTTCTATCGAACCTGGCTCCACTCAAGATCTCGGCCTGATCGTACGCAAGCACAACACCACAGGATACCCGTGACTGACCACTAGTGATAGTTGCAAATTGTGGGAAAGTCACGCACTCCATTTGGCGTAAAGAGTGGTGGCCATATAGGAAACCGTGGCTTTTCGTCCACTCGTGGCGTCCAGATCTCTCTCGCTCGTTTTGATACCTTCAAGGTCAACAATCAAGCTCAGACTGTTGAAATTGGGCCTGGTCTTACATGGGGCGAGGTTTATGAACGTCTGGAGCCGTATGGAGTGACTGTGATCGGTGGAAGGTTTCCTGGGGTTGGAGTTGGTGGGCTGACACTCGGCGGCGGTAGGTGAAAACCCTTGTTTCTACGAAGTAGCGATTGTGATTGTTTAAATTCCAGGCTACTCGTTCAGGTCTAGCGACTATGGACTGTCCATTGACAATACTGTAGCGTTTGAACTAGTGCTACCGAATGGTACGGTGACAGCGGTGACAGCAGAAAATCACGATCTGTGGTTTGCACTTCGGGTAAGTAATGACAACAGCTTTGATTGGCTTTCTCAGCTGATCTTCCTTACAGGGCGGTGGGAATAACTTTGTATGTTGCTCAGGATCCCCTCGCATTAGGAAGCCTGAGGCCTAAAATTATGATCAGGGGATTGTTACAAAATTCACGGTCAAGTCGTATCCGCAGGGCCAAGTGTGGGTCAGTCCCCTTGATAGACCTTCGTAAAGTACACTTCCGATATCGTTCACATGGATCAGGGCGGTATCATTTTCTTTGGACCAGACCAACTTGGGGCAATCAAAAGTGCGACCGCACAATTTGCTAGCAAAGTCACAGATCCCAATGCCGGGCTGGAATCTGGTTTCTTCTACTCATCTGGAGAGGTTCTTTCCCTTTCGTCAATGTTTAACGCTCATGGTGTCGAGGCTGAGATTTTTTCGTGCTTCCCAGGTTGTCCCGGCTGTCACTCTGTTCTATAATGGCCCCCAGCCTCCGTCGGGGATTTTTGACGCCTTCCTTCGCATTCCTAATCAGCAGCAAGACATACACACTAGATCGTATGCGGACCTTGTAAAGAATCAGGCCACCCCAGGTACTAGCCCCGTTGGCCGGTGGGTATCCTGTTCACTGTGATTCAGACAAGACTCTTATCTATCGTCGGCAGTGGCCACTACTGTGGATTCCCTACCGTCAACTATTCGCTTAACTTCCTCGATGCGATAACTGATCAGGTCCTGGTGCGAACATTTTCATCCTCATCGAGAGGGCAGCTTTACAACGTCGTTTTTAGCAATGGGGTTCGCGACTTGCACCTCTTGATGGAAGCGTGACTATCGCGGCACTCGCCGAGCCTTTTGATCGTGGTATTTTCACTCATGGCCCTCCGTCCGCATACCCACCCGACCGTTCCCGGGTCTTCTTCCCTTCAATCTTGAGCTTCTTGTGGTCGAATTCGTCTTTAGACGAGACAATGACACGTGCGATACGTGAGAGCGCGGACAGTCTTCGTGCGGCTGCCCTGGAGGATGGACAGGACGTGGAGCACGCGGCGGTGTATCCGAACTATGCGCTGTTTGATACGCCTCTGGAGGATATGTACGGTAAGAATGTGCCGAGGTTGCGTGCGCTGAGGCGTGCGGTTGATCCAGGGGATGTGATGGGCCTCGCAGGCGGTTTCAGATTCTGACTGACTCGACACTTTTTCTTGAACTTTTATCTTGTCCGCTTCGTTCGATGGTGGACGTAGTTTGGCAGCGATGTTGGCTTATGATTACAAGACAAACAATACTTTGACTCTTTAACATTATCTGAGCCAAATGTCAGAACGCGGACTTTGTTTTGTTAATTGAGGAAGGGGCCTGAAGGGCCTCGTGTTACTTTCAGCTTCCCGAAATCTTACCGGAAGTACACGGTTCCGTGAAACATTTGTTGCACATCGCCAGCGAATACTAACAGACTCTGATATACATTTCCGCCGCGAGTGGACTGCTTGCCTTTCGCTCCTACGAGATCCACAGACTAGATCTGCAATACATAGTTTAGATATCTTGGGCGTTGGGTCTTCAAGATGTGGATTCAGCTGTACCTATCACCCATCCTTCAGCCTGGGCTCCAACCCATCCTGCAGTTGCCGTCAGGTCGTCCCGATGTGTGCTCTCGATGTCCTGTACTCCAGGTCGGATTCACGTGTTGCTTGAGACACCATAGCAACAGAAACCAGCTCACGACCAATGACTGGAAGAGGGGTGTGCGCTGATAGTCACAACAGCAGGGAACAGCACCCGGCATCATAAAACCTCAACTAGTAATCGATAAACGATCATGATGCATATTTCATATCACACATCCTAGTTGACAGCTACTTGAAAGAGAAGGCAACCAATACTGCTTCGAATGTCAACCCACGAGAGGACTCCTTTTGTTCCCAACACTGCGCCCAAGACCAGCAATTAAAGACTCCAAACGAGGAAGACTCCTACGCCGCACGCTCGTTAGAACTGATGGTAGCTGTCAAGCCTACGGTCATCTCGACATCCACCATCACTCAGGAAAGTGAGTGAATTTCGAATTGACAGTAATCGTTGACTGGACGATGTGAGAGGACGAGGAACTCGGTCCATTTGGGCGCTTCTACAGAAGCTGGACCTGTACGCGGGGTGTTGCAACAGCATAGATACCCAACAGATGGCTATGAGAAGGCCCTGTCTTCGGGGGCGACACACAGTAAAAAAGCAACGTCGTAAAGTTCGACATTCTAGGTGCCATAACAACTACTGGGGCCATGGTGCGGCTCCTGATAAGAAGTCCGATCGAAGCGTAACCTTGGAGCTCCTCGGAACCAATGAATGTACGTATAACCAGGACGACTGGAGGCCCACAAAAGCAGAACTGGCGAGAAGCCTCCCTCACGTCGTTGCGAAGAAGGTGCAAGGCCCGTGACACACCACACTCTTTGTTTCCGAAAAAGGTCATTGTCCGCGGTTCAATGGTCCTTGGATCAACGGAGCGTGCAAGATTATTGTCCTGGCCTTCGAACGACGTTATCTCTTGGTTCCTCAGCTTTGCGCCGAGAAGCTCTCATTGAGTAGAGGAGGATCTATGGGGTTTCCGAATCAATGCAGACAATAGCAGTGTGAGGAGCGGGACAACAATTGGGAGAACAATTGGGTTAGAGTAAGTCGGAGCCGGGCCGACCCGAGTGTTGGAGAGCCGCGGACACGGCGAACCTACTAAGGTTAAGGTTCTGGCACCCCTCAAGCAACGACGGCGAGGTTGTGCTCGACGTCCGAGCTGAACTATGTCGACAGAATGGCTCGCATTCACATATTTTGGCCCTTCGGACCCCTCCAGTTTACACGCTGGTGCTATCGCGCGACACTTAGCAGATACAATTGGTCGATCTATGTGGATCCCTGATGGGGCATTCAGAAGTAATGCCACTCACCCTCCCCTTTTGTTTCCCTCTCCACTCGCCAACCGAGCGCCCGGTGGCAAGTTCAACACATAAAAGAAACGTCCTGGACCCACAACTTCTCCCCCTCAACACTCGAGCGCGAGCCGCTCTTCTCTCACACCACAATCCCCTACTCCCCCCCCCGCCTTCCCTCTTTCCTCCCCTTCCGGTATGGCAGCCGTCTACGCCACCCAGGTATCCGCGGGCGGATACCCCCATGCTTACGACTATGGCAACACGCCGCCCCCTCTCACTCCCTTAAGCGCAACATTGGTCGAGACGACCCGCTACGTCGAGCGGCCCTCCATCGAGCTCAAATTCTCGAGCAGTGGCGCGAACATCGTCAATACCGTCGTGATCGACGCGGCTGGCCGGCCGCTCTACATCATCTTGAGCGACTCGAAGCGCACAAAGTTGCTCTCGCACAGGGACAACACCGAGATCGCCACCGTCGAGTGGGACCGCTCCAGTCCGCGCATGGTCTTCCGTGGGAAGAAGGTCAAGTGCAAAGAGTGGCTGCCGCTTGCTGGGCCCGATACCGAGTGCGTGTGCTCATACGCTTCTCTTATGATCGTCACACTGAGCTGGGGATGTGATGTGATGTGATGTGAATCAGGTCTCGTCTTCTCGTGCACGGCGATGCGCAGTTCACGTGGACCCAGCGATCCTCCCGTGGCTTCGTGAGTCATTTACCCCCCCCTACCCTTTCGCAGACTGATAGGTCCGTCACAGCTCATTCCCGCCAACCGACCTGGTCTCGCCGTGGCCAAGTGGCGGACCAAGTCACGTACCGATGAGCTCCTTGTCAAGATATTCCAAGAGGCACTTGTCGAGCCTGGCCTTCTCGAAGCGATCGTCCTCTCTATCGTATTACTCCAATCTGGACACTCCTTCGGTGACAAGCTAGAGATGACCTCTATGGGCCCGAAATACTACGGCGCCGGCAATTTCACGAATACCAGATGAAGAAATCTTGAACGGAACTTACGGCACTTATCCCATGCTCGTGTTTGATTAGGCGGTTGTTGATGCATACGACTTGTTATGGAACCCACGTTTCGACCTTAGGATACATGTTTGTAGCAGTAGCTTTTATGTTGTTGTCGCTGTGCGGCACAAGTGTATGTATTACTTTTACTTTTTACTCTCTAACTGTTGTAGACATCGCGACGAGGAATCAAAATTCATGCTCAATCTCTAGCTTTATTTCTCAGCTGGTTACTGCTCGAGCTCGAGAAATTGAACGGTCGAAATCAGACCGAGGTCACACAGAAAGAGCTAACCCTTGGAAGTTGAGGGGTCCCAGGACCATTTATAATGACACATTGTGCTCACGGTGGTACGACAGCTCGAGTTGCTGCTAGACAATGCCTGCGTTATTCTTTCTTGTACTTGGCTGAGATCGAGCTCATTGACAAGGCGGAGAACATCGTCAACTGTCATACGTGTCATATCTCAAAGCCCTGTGCACGTACGCGACGGCGATTCTGGTCCGAGAAAAACAAGGTAGCGGGCGAAGGAGTTTCTTGTCCGCGGCCATCAAGTCTCACTGAGCAGAGATGTCGTGGACGGGTGAACAGTAGGTTATAGGGTGACAGTTTCCAGGTCACCTGGTACTAGTACGTGATACGCGGCCGAGTTTTCAGCTCAAGTCTTGGCCGTCGAGGGAAGCATTCAGCCTACGCAACACGTTTCCGAATGTGGTATGCTCAAAGACAAGGCCCCACTCGGGAGTCTCGAGTCCCGAAATGGACATAAGGACCCATCCCAAAATGGGCATCACCTTGTCCTCAATCCACACGCTCTCTCATTCTCTCTCCGTTTGCTATCCTCGCCAGCACGTTGATTAAAATATAAGACCCGCATTCACATCATGGCCAACCTCACACACAGACACACACACCGCGCCTCGGAACACGAACCATCATGTCCACCAATATTATCGCCGAGCCTCCTGCCTACCCCCTTACTCCTCCCAGCGTAGCAAGTGCCTCATCCTCCTCACAAGACCTCCTTGACCTCGATCTCCGCACATCATCCTCGACTCCCCCACCCGCATACACCGAGCGTGCATCGCGCAAGTTCAGGATCACCGCCGCACCGGGCTCAGGCATGCTCAACGCCGCGATACTCGACTCCGCAGGCCGCGCACTCTACACCACCTCCTCGGACGCGAAGCTGAAAAAGACAACCGTGCGGCGCGCGGCGGTCCAAGCTCAGTACGCCGACGAAGACCTGGACGCGGACAAGGAGCTCGCCCGCGTCGGGTGGGACCGCTCGAGCCCGCGCGTGCGCTTCCTCGCCGACGTCGACGGGACGGAGCTGTCGAAGAAAAGCAAGAAGCACAAAATCAAGTGCAAGGAATGGCTCCCGCGCGCTCGCGCCGACACGCAGTACGTTTTGCTCTCTTCACCGCTTTCGCATTTCGATGAGGGCTGACGCGATGCGACGCAATAGGTCTCGCGTGCTCACGGTGCATGGCACGCGCTACACGATCACGGAGCGTAAAGGAGCCAACGGCTATGTACGTTTCATCCCTTCCTTCTTTTTTTTTTTCTTTCTCGTATCGATCTGACACCCCCCCCCCCCCCCCCCCGCAGCTCCATTGTTCGAAAGATGACGCCGATGCATCCCCGCTCCTGCCTCTTGCGCGCTGGCGCACCATGTCGGACGCACAATCGCAGCAGCTGGAAGTCTTCGACGAAGCGTGCGCAGCGCCCGGTCTGTTAGACGCGCTTGTCCTCGCGCTCGTCGTGGTGCAGAGCGGGCAGCCGCTTGGCGACGTGCCAGACTGTCTCAACACGGCGTCGCCCATGTTTTCTGGAACCGCCGACCTGGCGTGTTATGTATGTTTCATTGAATGAACCTGTCGGACCCTTCCTTCTTGTTGAGTCGTTATGTTTATGTATTTTATATCGTTATGCAATTATGTGTAGGTGGTCGCGTCCTGGGCGATGCGACATTAATACCTAGATAGAAATTTAATGACGCGAATTAACTCAAGCGGTCTTGCTGTACTTGCGATCTCTACTAGGTCAACTCGAAGAGCGACAAAGCTCCATGTGCAGCGTCGGCAGGTCGCCTTTGGCCTCGGGGCCCCCCTTTCACTACCTGCTCTTTCAGGACGACGAGCTACTGCAGGTGATCCGGTTCATCCGCTGCACACGATGCGGAGCTGTCGCCAAATAACTATAAAGAAACGGATCTTCAAATCAACCGAACCAAGACGACCAACGGAAAGCTATTAGCAGACATGTTCGACTCGTTTCTGAGTATAATCTAGCTCTGGAAGAACGTGGGAATTCGGTGGAGCATAACTAACGTTTTGGATCCTATGGTCTTTGCCTGGGACGCCGAAGAACCGGGCTATCAGCACCTCGTGCACAGTCATTGCTTGGAAGATTCGATGCAGTCCACTGGGTTGCCAATTCGCGCAAACAGCTGCCAGACGTCTGGGGAACACATGCCACTTGAAACACGTCAAGCGCCACTTTAATATATACGCCACAATGTCCCTAATCTTCTCGGTGTACCCGCGCTCGGAAGAAGCGCAAGTGTACAGCGCAGACAGCCTTTGCTAGCTCAAGTATCGCCAGAGACGAAGAAGTTGACTCGAGAAAGCCCAAGCAACTAGCGGCTTCCATAGCAAGCACTGGCAGGGAGACCCGACTAAGCACAGCAATGTGGGGTAAGCCTGAGGTAACTTATCGTTATCCCCGCAAACGCAGGTGAAACAGTGGCTGTCGGATTCATGCGGTCGGTCCGATGATAAAACTAATTTGGGTAGGGGGGGTCAAGGAGGGTCCTGAAGGGTGCCGTATATGCGTGCCGTGCTGCTCGCCCTCGGTACTTAGTAGTGCCAGTGGTGGGAGAAAACGGGCAGATAAAGTGGGCCATCGCGATCTGCCGTTCAGCCCCGGGCCCGAATACTGGTGGAGCCGGGGCAGGCTTGAGGCAGGCGCCGTAAATACATGCCGAGAAGAAGCCGTTAGATGGCCAGACCAACGGGACTTTGATTGGACCTTCGAAGCCAGCATCTGCGTGAGCTACATAAGCGAGAGTGTTTCGGCATGCACGTGTGCGAGACTCGAGACAGGACAAAGGCCGAACCCGATTTTCGGGCCCCGCGTAAAGCTCCTTTAAAAAGCACTTCCTCACCGTACCATGAAGGTCGTTATCTCGTCTCTTTGAAATGTCCTCCGATAACGCACTCAGTCGCTCGCTCGACTCCCTAGTTGGCAGTGAGTACGGCGCAGATCCAGTCAGTAATTCTTTTTCCAAGAGCTACAGGTCGCCTAGTATCCCACTCACGCGCTATCGCCTCGCTCTTGTAGGTCAGCTGGAACAAGCGCGATCTTCTCACATATGCTCTGGGAATTGGCGCCACCCTCGCTGAACAACAGTTTGTGAACGGCACGTAACGTCCGCAGATGAGGTATACTGCGTCTATCTGACAATGCAGTTTGTTCCTATGCAGAACTTCGTACGTGGCCTCAGATCGAGCACCCGTGCACGCCTGTGACCGATAGCTCGCAGATCCGTCCTTTGCTGCCTTCCCGACGTATCCTGTCGTCCTCTTTCTCAAAGGTATGTGCTGGGTCGTGTTTGTTTTAAAGCGCTCGGTCCCTCACTCCAGTCGGCAGGGAATGAAGACAGTATCGCCGCATTTACGGAGAGCATCAACAGAACCAATCATATCAAGGGCTTGCCATACTTCAATCCGAGTCGTTTGCTACACGCAACACAGTCCATAGAGATCCTTAAACCACTACCTCTCGTCAGTGGGACCAGGATGGCTCTTGAAAAAGCGTTTGATTTCCATCCGCGAGAACAGTACGTCCTCCGAAGTTTTCCTCACCCCCACCAATGATATATATCGTCTCTCCGTAGAGTCTGGTGTAATCCTAGAATCCGAATTTACCCTCGTAGACCCATCTGGAACCCCATATACCCGTATCACCGTACGTCATTTCCCTCTCACCGCGCTCTATTCTACTGACGTGCCGTTAAAGACCGCGATGTTCAACCTTGCGGGTAAGATCACCGGCCAGCGATACACCCGCAGTGTCTCTTCATTACCCGCGACAATACCCATCCCACAAGATCGTGCGCCCGATTGGGTAACGGAGGAGCAAACTTCACCCAGCCAGTCTCTTATCTATCGCCTCTCAGGCGACTATAACCCCTTGCACGTCGGTACGCGTCTCTTTTTTCCATCTACTACCCTCCCCGGCTGACGACCCAAAGATCCGGGTCCGGGCAACCGCGTGATTTTACACGGCCTTTCGACTCTTGGTTTCGCCGCCCGCGCGTTGGTGCGCATGATCGGACATGGGAGACCCTCGTCGCTGCGCTACCTCAATGTGAAGTTCACTGCCCCAGTCGCACCAGGAGACGGACTTGAGACGAGCGCTTGGAATGTTGGTACAGGACCCGATGGGGTAAGGGAAGTTGCTTTCGAAGTCAAAAACACAAGAACTGGAAAAGTATGCGCCCCTCCCTTACCTAACTTGCTCGCGCTAATCTGCCTTCGTATCGTGTAGATTGTGATCGGCGGCGGCCATGCACGGTTTGAAAAGTGGGAGTGGACTAAACTGTAAACTGGCAGACATTGATTGGCTCCATAGATTATCCTGTACTAACTTACTGTAACACCACTGGAATAACCCTCATCTCAACCTCAACTCTCACGAGTGTAAGTGTTTCAGCGTTCGGATACGATAGCGCAGCTTTGAGTTGTCACCACCACGTGGTATCTTTGGTCCCATCAACGCCTTTTGGGTATGCTGCCATTTGTTGGCGTAGTGACGGCTTGACCTCTATCAAAGACCTGGGACACGCCAGTGAATCTCTGACTGTGAGCACACATCCCGAGTCATTGCACAAGAGAAAGAAACTACGGCGCTACTCAAGGCGCTACTACAATCAAAACTGAGTCACGTGCAAATAGGCGTCATTGATCCATTTTCGAGTCCCGTGCAAGTTCTATCTACCCATCATGCATCATCAAGGAAGGCGAAAAGACCCGAGCCACTCATGTTTTTTCGTTATTTTTGACGCCCAGATGTGCCGTGAATTCTATCCCACAAGAGTGAGACAATCAGGTTCACAGATATCGCCGTCCACATGCAACGAGATACCAGCAGACGCAAAGTGTGGGTCTTATGGGCCGTCTTCGTGTTCCTGATCTTTCAGTTCCTGCTTTGTGGTGACCTAAGTGAAAACGCTGTTACGTACCCTGCTCAACTGCCTGACCTTTATGAGGCATCGATCGCCGAGCTGCAGCACGGACTGGAGAATGGCCATTTCACGAGCGTTGACCTCGTCAAGGTTGCCTCCCACGTCCAGTATTTCCCCCGTGGACGCTCACTCGTTGCGTTCTCACACAGGCTTACTTCGCCCGCATCGAGGAGGTCAACCTGCAAGGACCCACCCTCCGCGCTGTCATCGAGCTCAACCCAAGCGCCCTCGAGCAGGCAGCAGAGCTTGATCTTGAACGCAGGACACTGGGTCCGCGTGGTCCGCTCCATGGGATCCCAATCTTGCTCAAGGACAACATTGCCACCCGCGCAAGTGACGGTACGTGCCCTACTCCGACGTGCCCGAGGATGCGCAAATTTTATACTATTTAGGCATGAACACCACCTCGGGATCATATGCGCTCCTCGGCTCCATCCCACCGCGCGATGCGACCGTCGCCGCCAAATTGCGCGCAGCTGGCGCTGTATTGCTAGGACAAGCCAACCTCTCCGAGTGGGCCCATTTCCGCGGTGTTCTTCCGCCGGGATTCTCGGGCCGAGGAGGACAGTCGACCTGTCCGTATTTCCCGCTCGCGGAACCCCTCGGGATCGTCTTCCGGCTCGGGGATTGCGAGCGCGATTGGACTCGCGGCTGCAGCGCTAGGAACCGAAACCGACGGCTCGATCATTCTACCGAGCAGTCGTCAGAATCTGGTAGGGCATCAAGCCGACCGTGGGATTGACCTCCCGTGCGGGCGGTACGCGTCCCGTATGAAATGTGTACAGCGGTCCTCCATTGATGGCTCACAGTTATACCGATCTCGGAGAATCAGGACACCGGTCGGCCCAATGGCCCGGAGCGTTGCCGATGCTGCCGTCATCCTCACTGCTATCGCGGGACGCGATCCACTCGACAACTTTACCCTCGCCGCACCTGTCCGCGTTCCAGATTTCTCCAAGGCCCTCAGGAAGGACGCTCTCCAAGGTGTGCGTCTAGGAGTTCCTCGACTCTTTCTGAGTGGCGATCCCAACATCGACCGGTGCTTTCGATGCGTCGCTCGTCACACTCACGAAACTCGGTGCCACCATCGTCGACCCTGCAGAATTCCCGGACGCACATGAACTGCTTGCGTCCATGAACGAATCCATTGTTCTCAGTACGGACTTCAAGGTAATGGTAGATCGTAGCATGAAGCCTAGAACGCCTCTCATCGATGGGATATTTGACCAGGTGAACTTGGAGGAGTACATCTCCGGGCTAGTCGAAGTCCCACAGGGGTGAAAACACTGGCAGATCATGATTGACGTTCAACATTCGCTCATGCGTCTCAAGAGCTGGTTCCACCTTTCTGGACGGATCAATCTAAGTACGTGCGCACTTGTGTCAGTTTCGAGATCCATAGCCAACGCAGATGGTAGGCTCATTATATCAGAGAACACTACTCGAGATGCGGCCTACTTTGCAGCGTTGGCAGCTGACCACTGATCTCGGCCGGACTCGTGGGATTGATGCCACTCTCGCCGAGTTCAAGCTAGACGCGATCGTCCTTCCTACAGATGGTACGCTTACCTCCCTCTTCACTCGACCTCGCCCCACCCTAGGACGTTTTCTCTAGGTTTCACCGCAAGAGTGGCTGCGATGGCAGGCTATCCGGTCGTCACTGTTCCGCTTGGCTTCCAGCCTGATACCGTTGTGGCGACACCTGCTTGGCCAACGATCGACATGGCACCAGGGATTACCGTTTGGACTTTCGTTCGTCGGGACTGCATTCAGCGAGTTCAAGTTAGTAGGATACGCATTTGCATATGAACAAGCGACACATACCCGGTTGAAGAGACTGGCGTTCCCCGAGGCGATACCGAAGACTCAGCTGGCTGATGTCATCAAGCAATGAGGAGAGGTTATTTCGAGCAGTTTCACTCATGTATTAAACGCATATACGCGTACTTGAACCATCTCATGCCCTCACCGTTGCGGATCATACTGACGAACTCGGAACGATACAGGCCCTACTACCCGCTCTCGCTTGCCAGCCTGAGTGCGATCTGACTGATTCAAATTAAGCCGAAAATGCCCTAGATATTCTATCCCGTAGTTCCAGGCTGTGAAATTTACAGAAGCCTGTGGCCTGAGGCTTGAATATCGTGTAAAGCGAGCTACGAAGGATGAGCAGTTGGCAAGGAAGTTGGGAATGGTGGTGCGATGGTCCTCGGCCGTGGCCGAAACATCGAGATCACGGGGTGCGTGAGGGTGACTCAGCAAAGCCACCAGCCTTAGAAAGGACGACTCAAGACTCCAGGCTTATCTAACATGATTGCAGTGTATTATCTGCGCCCACTCCTGCACTCAAGCACAGCCTTGGATGTTCCAAAAAAAGTAACCGTTGGCCTCTTTCGTACGCATACAGATCACGGATTCCAGGTCCATCTGCGATTTGAGGATTTCAGTTTACAACACCAAGCAACGATCGGAAGGCACGGACCTCCGACAAAGAACCCGATAATGAAGCGAAATGGTTCAGGCGTATCCGTCCCAGTTTGGTACTGAAATTAGACTTTTGGAACTTCGCCACCGACGAAGCACCATATTTTTACGCGGCGATAAACTTCAAGCCAGCCTGACCGAACAAGCTGCGCAGGGCCGCCATCATGTTTTTACCCATCGAAGAAACCCAGCAGCTATGATACGTTCAACTATCAGTACATATGCTCGATTCGGCACCAAATAAACTCGCCATAGCATCAGTGGCATTCGCCGTCGAGCCCGCGCGTCCCATGTTCGGAAGCAGGGGTTCGGGAGGAGCGGGAGCTCCGCGCCGAGGGTTTCGTGCGTGGCGAATTCATCGCAGGCACACGTCATCAGTTGTTCGACAATGACCAGCTGCGTCTTAGGCCCAGCAGCGACTCGCAGATGCTCCAATATCTTGTCGCAATACTCCTCTACCCAATCGTGGAGAACCCTGCGCTGGCTGAGGTTCTGAAGCCTTGAGAAACCCGAAAATCAGCGCTCGTCTCTGTGAAAAGCGGAGACGGAACGAGACGGACCTAGCAACTTCACGCACCCAGAGTTGAATGCATCGGGCATGTCCTTTTTCCGGCTCTGCGATAAAGATGCGTCACAAGAATAAGTACACACGGAATTGGAACTGATGTCCGTCTAAACCAGCGAAGGTTGGGGTGACGACGAGCGAGTGTTAAGGGCCAACGCCACCTCCATCATCATCAACTAGGGAGCAGGGAGGAGGTTTTTCCCATGCATACCCTGGGGGTTTGATGCATCAAGTCAGGCAGTGGTCGATACTCTAGAGTGAAGGGTGATAACCGCATCTTCTGCTGTCATGTTTGTCACATTAATCATTGCAGCGCCAAATCTTGCAAGGCGCAATCTGTCAATCAAACCCTCGCTTGAACCAGTTCCACATAACTCCCGCGAAACCAAATGCTTTGTTCAGAACCACCTTTGTCGGCTCTGTGGCATGCCCGAATTCGGGATCAACAGCTAAGTGTCTCCATCAGGTACGATGAGCTCTTGAATGTTTCATCAAGGCTATAGGAAAGTGATCAAAGCCTAGATGAGCGTGATTCTGAACGGAAATCTATGCCGTACAGTAGCGCAACTTTGAGTTCCCACACGCGGTATTTTTGGCCCCATCAAGTACTACGAATCTTATCATCTTTCGAGTTCGAGTACGAACAACGATACTGCCATCCATTGCAGTGACAGCTGGACCTCTATCCTGAAGACCTCTAGCCTCAGTGATCTTCTCGCTGTGAGTACATATCCCGAGTCATATCATAGCACAAACTTGAAGGGACGACGCGACTAAATTGAGTCACGTGCCAGCGGGCAGAACCAACAGAACCAACATTGACGAGTTCCATGCATATTTATGCACTCATGGTCAGAGATGAAACACCCGAGTCATTCGTGTGAAAGTGTTTTTTGACGCCCAGATTGTCCTACAAGAGGAAGACAATCAGGCCGGCGGATATTGAGCCCACATGCAACGAGATACCAGTAGACGCGGGATGCAGGTATTATGGACCGTCTTCGTATTCCTGACCTTTCAGCTCCTGCTCTGTGGTGGTTCGAGCGGAATTACTGTTACGCCCCGCCATGCTCGACTGCCTGACCTTTATGAGGCGTCAATCGCCGAGCTGCAGCACGGACTAGACAATGGACATTTCACGAGTGTTGACCTCGTCAAGGTGCCGCCCCCAGTCCAGTGTCCCTTCCTGTGCGTAGCTCACTCGTTGCCTTCTCACAGGCTTACTTCGCCCGCATCGAGGAGGTCAACCTGAAAGGACCCGCCCTCAGCGCTGTCATCGAGCTCAACCCAAGCGCGCTCGAGCAGGCAGCAGAGCTCGATCCTTGAACGCAGGAACACTGGGTCCGCGTGGTCCGCTCCACGGGATCCCAATCCTGCTCAAGGACAACATTGCCACCCGCGCAAGTGACGGTACGTACTCTTCTCCGACGTGCCCGAGAATGCGCAAAAATTTACTGTCACCCCGTGTAGGCATGAATACCACATGCAGGTTCATTTGCGCTCCTCGGCTCCATCCCACCACGCGATGCGACCGTCGTCGCCAAACTTCGCGCAGCTGGCGCTGTACTGCTGGGAAAGGCCAATCTCTCTGAAGTGGGCGAACTTCCGTGGTATTGTTCCTTCAGGATTCTCGGGCCGAGGTGGACAGTCAACCTGTCCGTATTTCCCGCTTGCCAACCCCTCGGGGTCATCTTCCGGCTCGGGGATTGCGAGCGCGATTGGACTCGCGACTGCAGCGCTAGGAACCGAAACCGAAGGTTCAATCATTTTCCCGAGTAGCCGTCAAAATCTGGTAGGCATCAAGCCGACCGTGGGATTAACCTCTCGTGCGGGCGGTACGCGTCCGTGTATAGTACATACAGCGGTCCTCCATTGATGGCTCACAGTCATACCGATCTCGGAGAATCAGGACACCGTTGGCCCAATGGCCCGGAGCGTTGCCGATGCTGCCGTCATCCTCACTGCTATTGCGGGACGCGATCCACTTGACAACTTTACTCTCGCCGCCCCCGCCCGCGTTCCAGATTTTTCCAAGGCCCTCAGGAAGGGTGCTCTCCAAGGTGTGCGTTTAGGAGTTCCTCGACTCTTTCTGAGTGGCGATCCCAACATCGATCGTGCTTTCAATGCATCACTCGTCACACTCGCGAAACTTGGTGCCACCATCGTCGACCCTGCTGAACCCCCGGACGCAAATGAACTGCTTGTATCCAACAACGAAACCATTGTCCTCAATACGGACTTCAAGGTAGTGTAGACCATAACCTGACCCACAACACCTCTCATCGAGAAGAATTTGGTCAGGTGGATGTGGAAGAGTACATCTCCAGGCTCATCAAAGTTCCCACGGGGGTGAAGACACTGGCAGACCTGATTGCGTTCAATATCGCTCATGCGTCTCAAGAGCTGGTTCCACCTTTCTGGACGGATCAATCTCAGTACGTGCGCACTTGTGTCGTTTCGAGACCACAGCTAACCCGAATTTGGAGGTTCATTGCGTCAGAGAACACTACTCGAGACGCGGCCTACTTTGCAGCGTTGGCAGCTGATCACGATCTCGG
This sequence comes from Lactarius indigo, assembly GCA_025766275.1. NCBI lineage: Eukaryota > Fungi > Basidiomycota > Agaricomycetes > Russulales > Russulaceae > Lactarius > Lactarius indigo. The sequence continues at coordinate 65,767 of JAFKAC010000012.1, read as the reverse complement.
CCGGACTCGTGGGATCGACGCCACTCTCGCCGAGTTCAAGCTAGACGCGATCGTCCTTCCTACCGACGGTACGCTGGCCCCCTCTTTACCCGGTCTCTCCCCACCTAAAAATGATTTCTGTAGTGTTCGCCTCAGTACCGGCTGCGGTGGCGGGCTATCCAGTCGTCACTGTTCCGCTTGGCTTCCAGCCTGATACCGTTGTGGCGACACCTGCTCGGCCAACGATCAACATGGCACCAGGGTTACCGTTTGGACTTTCGTTCGTCGGGACTGCATTCAGCGAGTTCAAGCTAGTTGGATACGCGTTCGCATATGAACAAGCGACACATACTCGGTTGAAGAGACTGGCGTTCCCCGAGGCGATACCAAAGACTCAGCTGGCGGACGTCATGGAGAAGTGAGAAAGGATACTTTTGTGTACGAAAGGAATATACTCGTGTACATGTTCTGGGTAGACAAGACACCGATTCGCCCTCTCGCTGTTTCGATCAAAGTGACGAACTCGGAATGATACAGCCCTACCCGCTCTGCCCTGCCAGTGCGATCCCAGGTGCAATCTAACAGATTGAGCCGAACCAGTATCAGATATCACTAGTGCCGTGGGTCCGTGAAATTGACAGGAGCCTGGGAACTCAGCTTTGGTACCCTGGGAGTGAACCGCAAAGGATAAGAACTCGGAATAGTGGAGTGGGTGGCCCGTGGACTAGTGGGCTAGTCACGGTACTCGCAGCAAACACTGGGATCACGTGAGGTTGACTCAGTAGCGTCACGCGCATGCCCGGGCCGGGCTGCTCAGGGAACTTGCGAACTTGCGAACTTGCGACCTCGGACGCCTGTGGCGGTAGCGTCAATATTTGCGTCGACTCCGGGGAGCCATCTGACGTGATTGCCTGTGTTATTGTTAGTCACAGTGGCGGTGCTGTATATCACGTCGACCTTGACTCCAGACACGTTCCTGAAACTCCCCCAATCAGCGCTGCTGCTGCACTCAACTCGAGCACAACCCGTTCCAAAACAAGCAATCGCTAGCTTTTCCTTGTACGTATACATATCACAGGTTTCGGATCTATCTATAATTTGAGGATTTTCTCCATTACAGTTTCCAACACCAAGCAGCGACCTGAAGACCGGACACGAGTATCTGACAAAGAACTCGTTACTCGCCAATAGAGAAGCGGATGCAAGAGCGGATGATGCAAGCGCACACGTCCTAGTTCGGAACTGCAATGGACTTTTGGAACCTTGCCACAGACGGAGCATCGTGATGCACAGGCGATGAGTTTCCAGCCCGCCTGATCGAGCAAGCTGCGCAGGGCCGTGATCGTACGTTCCTGCCCATTGAAGAGCCCCAACATCTGTGAAACGTCCTTCCGTCAACATATACATTGTGTTTCAACACCAGGTAAACTCGCCATAGCATCTGTGGCATGCGCCACCGAGCCCGCACGACCCATGTTCGGAAGCAGTGGTTTAGGGGGGAGAGGGAATCTCCGCGCCGGGGATTTCGTGCGTGGCGGGTTCGTCGCAGGCGCACGCTATGGACTGTTCGACAATGACTAGCTGCGTCTTGGGCACAGCAGCGACTCGCAGATGCTTCAAGATTTTGAGGCAGTATTCGTCCGCCCAATCGTGGAGAACCCTGCAAAGGAGGAAAACTGTGACATCGTCCTCCCGCGCTGGCTGAGGGTCAAAGAAACTGAGACCTTGGAGAAACCCGAGTCTCAGCTCTCGTCTCCGTAAAAAGTGGAGATGGGATGAGACGGACCGAGCAACTTAACGCGTCCAGAGTCGAGTGCGTCAGGCATGTTCTTTTTCCAATACTACGTCGAAGATGCATCAGGAATAGGTACACATGGAAGTGGAACTGATACCTGTCTCACCTCGTTGGCATCGCCGAGCACAGAATCGCGGTCTTGTACAACAAACTGAAGGTTGGGGTGACGACGAGCGAGTATTAAGGACTGCGAACCAACGCCGCCTCCAACATCAACAACTAGGGAGCCAGGAGGGAGATTTTCCCATGCATACCCTGGGGGTCCGATGCATCAAGTCGGGCAGTAGTCGATAGAGTAAAGTGACAAACCTTCGAGGATCGCGTTCTCCGGTGTCAAGTTTGTTACGTTAGTCATTGCAGCGCCGAATCTTGCAAGGCGCAATCTGTTATCCGGACCCTCGAACCAGTTCCACATATCTCCCTCGAACCCGAACGCTTTGTTCAGGGCCGTCTTAGTGGGTTCTGTTGCATGCCCAAATTTCGGGATGAAGCAGCGTCTCTGTCAGGTACGATGAACTCTTGAATGCTTCGTCAAGACTACAGGAACGTAATCAGAGCCCAGATGAGTGCGATTCTAAATGGAAATTCATACATATGGCCCATAAGGGATGTCATGCCAAGAGTTCCGGTGAACTTCGATTCGGGGCTGAAGACGTGTTACATGTCAGTTTATTGTGCAATCGCACGCAGAACAGCGCCCACTTTGATATCAGCTCATCGACAGGCTTTCCGGTGTCCAAAACAGTGGACAAGCGGTTATTAGCAAACACATCCGGCGAGACCTCGACGAATATGTGATTTGTTGCAAGGAGGCGAAGGACCCGAGCTGATGGCACCTAAAGCAGAAATAGTTTACTCATTCTCGATACATACAGAGCTTTGCAGGATGAACACCCGTCGGCTTGGCAATCTTCCATGCGTGTAAACCCTGGGCAGACATAAAGTCAGGACGGAATTGGAAAGCTTCTCGACGGTTGATGCTACCTCGGGGCCTGCATCCCGAAGGATTTCCGCGGTGTGCGTACTCACTGCAGTACGTATCGCAGTAGAAACGTGGAACTTGATCATACCCGTATAATTAGCAAAGTGCGAGGTGGTCGTTGGAACGACCCTATTCACCTGCAACACCACATCAAGGATTACCAAAGGTGCAGGCCTCACAAGTGTCATGAGTTGCGCCGCGGCGGAGGTGATGAGCGACCCAGTGGACTGAATGGTCGGGTGCATGTGGGGTGCCTCTGACTCGAGATTAAATGGCTCATCTGACGATGGGAGGGTGAGGTCATTGGCATTGACGGCGGCTTCAATATCGTCGACCGAAGATTGTGATGCTAGCGAGGGTCTTGAGCTCTGCTAAAACCCTTTCGAGCACAGAACAGCAACGTCAGGAAGGGAAGCGTGGGATGTTTGAGTCTTGAGACTTTTAAAACCTAGACCAGTATACACCTTAGATCCTCGTGGAGTGGAAGGAACTAACTATAATCACCTAGACCAGTATACACTACAACATGTCAATAAGCGGGCGGTATGGTAGTTAGCGTACTAGAGCTTACCCTTAGATCCTCGTGGAGTGGAAGGAACTAAGGGATAAGACGAACAAATACCAGGTCGCGTATAAACTACCGATCACGTGAGTCACGGACCGAGATGGCGCAATCATCTGACCTCAACAGAGACCCACCCTATAGCAGAGTAATCCACGGCCGTTGGCTTTGTAAACAAGGGAGTAGGACCTGAGAGAGATAGACTCGGAGACATGTTGGGTGGTGTGAGAAAACAAGACCCCGAGTGAAGAACTGAGATTTATAGCACAAGCATGTCCCATGATCTCACTGAGAATAGCCAATTATCCCAAATTGTGAACGTCATAAGAGTCGCTGGCAGATAAACATGAATGGTGTCTAGTAACCGAGGTTGGCGCGCGATGATGGGATCACTCAGCAAAAGGCGGTCATTCCCCGCGCCAAGCCCCACTGTACATGCGTACACGCAGATGGTCCTGGGCCATTACACACGTCACGGTTATATAGTGCATCAGGAAGACAACATTTTAGTTTCGGGGTTTTCATTGATTCCCACTAGTTTCTACTAGGTTTCCGAAAACCTGGAAAGCTGGAAAATCAAATATCCAGTGGTTTACAAAGAATGTTTGTTCTCTTTTTTCGAGGTTTCTGGAGGTTTCGTCAGGATTCAGAGGTGTCTATTGGCAGCCTTCTGAGCAGGTATCTGGGAATGGAGAAACCTCTGGAAACTTGGTCGTCAACTTCCCGGTGTGCAGCGGGCATGATGACCTTCGTCTCTCGAGTCCAAACAGTTGAAATCGGCCGCCTCGCAGCTTCTTGCTGGTGTTGAGGCGCTTGACATCTAGATCTAGGAATAGCGCCCTAACAGCCTCAGTTCTGCAAGACTACAACGCCCAATTGCTAGTGCTGTCAGACAGTTTGGTAACAAACTTACCACTGGCATGGGTACGCCATGATCACCTTTTTGGGGAGTCCGGCGCTTCGTTTCCCACTACAGGGTTAGGAGGGCACTAGGCTCTGAGAGTCACAGCCTTGCGCTCCGTTTTGAGCTCAGCGTAGCGCCGGCAGGGAAGGCAACGGCGGGCGCATGGGATTGTCGAAGCCATTGTGCAAACCAATACAGTGCCTAGAGAAAAGAACTGGGCGGAAGCACGAAGTTCTCTTGGTGCCTTCTCGAATCTCGACCCGGGATGAGAGGTTTATTTCCGAGGCGAGGTTGCGACGCGCGGGTACTAGTAGGGCCTGGAGCAAGCTGATGTAAGGTAAATGTGGGCACCACCGATCCTTTGGAAATTACTGGATGTGGTGGATGGGTGAAATAAAAGTGTTCTGGTTCCTTCAATCAGTCGAGAGCTTGGGTGCACAGATGGCAGCACAGAAGGCAGAACGAGGACGTGCCGCCTCCTCCGTTTACTTACCTTACGGTAATCGCCGGCATTCCTCACTCACTGGCATACGCTTCGAGTATTCCAAATCAAATTTGATCCACTCTTTATTACACGAGATTTGCGAGAATGACCGTATAATACAACACAAAGCGGCAACAAGAGCCACGAACATCCCAAAAACACTGAAAGAACCTTCCTAGTTCGGAACCGCAATTGCCTTCTGGTATCTTACCGCCGCTGGAGCGTCGTGGTGCACCGCGACGAGTTTCCACCCCGCCTGTTCGAGTAAGCCTTGCAGGCCCGTGATCGTGCGTTCTTGCCCGTTGAAGAGCCCCAACATCTGTGAAACGTCCTTCCGTCAACATATACATCAGGTTTCAAACACCAGGTAAACTCACCATGGCATCTGTAGCATGTACCATCGAGCCCGCGCGACCCATGTTTGGAAGCAGTGGTTTGGGGGGAGTGGGGATCTCCGCGCCGGGGATTTCGTGGGTAGCGGGTTCATCGCAGGCGCACGCTAGCAGCTGTTCGACGATAACTAACTGTGTCTTGGGCCCAGCAGCGACGCGCAGATGCTTCAAGATCTTGATGCAATATTCGTCCGCCCAATCGTGTAGCACCTTGCAGACGAGGAAGACTGTGACGTCTTCCTCCCGCGCTGGCTGCGGCTCAAAGAAACTGAGGCCTTGAGAAACCCGAATATCAGCTCTCGTCTCAATAAATAAGGGGATACGGGATGAGACGAACCTAGCAATTTCACGCGTCCGGAGTCGAGTGCGTCGGGCATGTTCTTTTTCCAGTACTGGGATACAAGATGCGTCAGGAAGAAGTATATACGGAATTGAGAAATCGAAGCGCGTCGCACCTCATTGGCATCGCCGACCACGGCCTCGCGGTCCTGTACAATAAATTGAAGGCTGGGGTGGCGACGAGCGAGCGTTAAGCTCTGTGAGCCAACGCCCCCTCCAACATCGACGACTAGGGAACCAGGAGGGAGCTTTTCCCACGCGTATCCTGGGAGTTGGGTGCATTAGGCCGGGCAGCGATCGATAAAGTAAAAACAACAAACCATCGAGGATTGCATCCTCTGGTGCCATATTTCTCAACCCAGACATCGCAGCGCCGAATCTTGCGAGGCGCAACCTGTTATTTGCCCCGGGACTCTCGAACCAGCTCCACATATCGCCCTCGAACCCGAAGGCCTTGTTCAGTGACGTCTTGGTTGGTTCAGTAGCGTACCCAAATTCTGGGTCCAAAAGCGTCTCTGTCTGGTAGGACGAGCCTTTGAAAGCTTCGTCGAGACTATGGAAAGGTTATCAGGACCCAATTGAGAACGACCGGGGAGGGAAACCCATACACGTGTTCGATGATGGACGTTATCCCGAACGTCCCGATGTGCTTCGATTCGGGGCTAAAGACACAAATGTCAGTTTACTGTATCTGATGATCGCACACAGAACGGCGCCTACTTTGAGATCAACTCTTCGACAGGCTTTCCGGTGTCCAAGACCGTAGACAAACGGTTATTGGCAAAGACGTCGGGTGAGACCTCAACGAAGATGTGATTCGTCGCGAGGAGACGAAGAGTCCGAGCTGATGACACCTATGAGCAGGCATATTTTATTCGAGTTTGGTACACACCGAGCTTTGCAGGATGAACACCCGTCGGCTTGGCGATCTCCCATGCGTGTAAACCCTGTGCATATATAAAGTCAGGAGGAACTTGGAAAGCTCTCAGTGGACTGAATGCTACCTCGGGGCCGGCATTCCGAAGGATCTCCGCTACGTGCGTACTCACTGCGATACGGATCGCGGTAGAAACGTGGAACTTGATTACAATCCGCACAGTTAGCAAAGCGTGAGACGACCGCGAGAACAATCCTATTCACCTGCATCACGACGTCAAGGACGACCAGCGGAGCAGGCCTCACGAGGGTCATGAGTTGCGCCGCGGCGGAGGTGATGAGCGACCCAGCGGACTGAATGCTCGGGTGCATGTGAGGCGCCTCTGATTCGAAGCTAAACGCCGCGTTTGAGGGAGGGAGGACAAAGGCATTTGCGTTGACGGCGGCCTCTATATTGTCGACCGAAGATTGGATGATGTTGGCGAGGGCCTTGAGCTCCGCTAAAACGTCCTGGGATACCCTTTCGAGTACGAGGCAGCAGCGTCAGGTACTTCAACATCGGGCAGCGCGGGGCTTTCGAGACTTACCCCGAAGGAGAGGAGTATTTGGCCGTCGTCGTTGACTGTGAAAGTGAGGGAGTAGCAGAGGGCGACATACTGGGTGAAGAAAAATAGCAAGAGTGAAAAACGCAGATGATTTATAGCACAAGGACATCCTACTATGTGGACGCAGAAGCAAGTTCGAGATAAGCCCGCGGCAATCAACGCCCGACCATAGCCAGAATTTTGTTTCTTCAGAATGAGAATGAGCGAGCTCACCGGCTGTAGTGTAATGCGATCACTCACTGAAAGCCGCACAACCCCCCTCGACATGCCAGCATGTACTTGGCGCCATAGATGTTGAAGCTCGCCCATCTAAATTCTTTCTACACTACTTACCGTAGCTTCAATGCACCTAATGGAAAATATACTCGCAGAACTGGAAGTGCGCTATCTAAAAGCCGCACCTAGATCGCCTTCTAGTTCCCTTGTTCCCCTTGGATTTCGAGTTCCCTACACATGTAGACAAATTCCGTTCCGTCCTCCTGACGGAATCACGATCCGGGTTTCATTCTGGCACGCGCCGCTCAGCGGCCTGGGAACCTAGACGTGCGTTGAACTGTTAAAGAAGTTACAGTAATTGAACGCTTGATTGAGCGTGCCGAGGTTGTTCCGTGTGGCTTTGCCCTTTACATAACGTCGCCCTACGTAATCATAATATCGTGTTGTTCTCAAAACTGGCTGACGAGTTCTGACGCTCGTAAGCGTTGGTCATCCCTACTGCCGTTCGCGGTATGAAATTATGCACAATTAATGAAGAGAAGCGATCTGCCAGCACATTCCTCGTGTCCACCACGTCGAAACACCCCGCCAAGTCGTAGTATTTTCGGCTATGGTGACGTTTGGCCTGACAAAGATGATGGAGCGTAGTCTTTTTCATGACAATGCAAGGATGACACAGGACTGGCATCGATCGCTACGCAATCGAGGACCGTGCTATCGCCAAAACATTGGCAAGTCCGGGGACTCGTTACGACCCCAGCAATGCCAACTTGTTGCTATGTACCGGTCATCTGGCGAGAACGGTGGCGTCGTGCCACGGTCCATGTGGGAAACATACAGAACCTGACACCTGAGAGTCCCGTCTGGGAATTGTGCGCTATCAACTAACAACCCCAATCAACTGATATGTTTGCAGAGTATGGACATTGTTCTCCGCACCTTGGACCAAAGGGTTCAAGGCTTTGCGAGGCCAGCGGGGATTACTAGGTATTCTTGTATTTCCCGCAATTTTGGGAGCTACACGGGCCTCCAAGACCGTGGCCTGTAATACGAGGGTTCTCACTTCATAGGATTAGTCCGCTCCATTGACACTCTCTATTACATGTCGGCGTCAATGAGCCGCCTGCCCTTTTCCCGTTCGCCAGGTGATCACAATTCTCTACCTCGGAGGTCAATCCGTCATCTTGCTGATGCTGGCATGCAATACCGCCCTTGTTGAGACTTTCCAGGACGTCAAGGGAATTAAGAGGGATCCACTTTTAAATTCGGCGCCGCCGGCTCCACAGTCCAGATCTGCCACCACCAATCGCTGGCCTTGGTCAGACAGTCTTTGGAATCTTCCATGCCTCCGAGACCCGGAGATGATCCCCAGTGGGTGAATCCCACCGAGAAGAGGCCAGAGCGATTAGCCTACGGAAAAGAAAAGATGCGAGAGAACCCTCTCAAGCTGACTCCCAACTCGTGTAAGTTCTCTTGTTCGTATCTCACGTAATCACCTTTTTAGGGATAAAGTCCTCGGAAGCCCAACTAGAATCCAGTAGACGATGATCACGGCTTTACAAGCTTTACGGGTCGAGACCATGTGCCATCGTCTCTATAATTGCGACCTACCCTCACCCAATAACGTAAGACCGGTCCTGTAACATGAGGACGCGGAGGAACGAGGCCGCCAATCTCGAGGCTGTGCCACTGCCGCCCTCGCGCCTTTATCTGTACTATAATTAACAGTAAGACCATATGGTCTACAATACTTAAAGGTATATTTCCGTCTATTCAAGGGGCAATGCAATGCGCTTCAACATTACCATTTACACAATTGAATCTAGCCCCAGACCCACGCACCGTCAAAGTTTTCCGTTGATCTCACACACTCTTCGGGTGGCGTATTCGTCAGCTGTATTGATATCCAGTCCGAAGGTCTACCTATGCTCCCCCAACCCTCAGCCCAGCCCATCTCCCTGACGGTGCGACTCACTGTCCGCTATAATCCGTCTTCTGGGTTTGACTTTGAAGGGCTCATTGGGCATTGTGTCATACATTATACATGGGGCACGCCCACCAGAATGGACCACTGGTAGTGAGCGTGCGCTTCCTGCCCTACTGGGCCTGAACTTAAAACCTTGCAGGTGCCTACTGACCGGATCCGAGTCTCCACGCCAGCGCGACGTGGCATACGTGCCACACGGCGTCCAGTTACCGGTCTAACAAGGGACGTTCCCATGGCATTCGACTCCTTGCCATATTCTTCGCAATCTGCATCTTGGCATGCCAAAGTGAAACGCACGCGACAGAGCACATATTTAGTCCTAGTCCGAGCGGTATCATCTGCTATGTTGAGGAGGTTTCCGCGCTCTACATTGCTGTACGACGTCCACCACAACTTGATGCGAGGTGTCTCTTTGTCATGCGACACTTTGTTTTTTTTCTTGAAAAATCAGTTTATTTTCCGGAGTATAGGTCATCGACCCCGACTGGTCGTATCGTACGACACTCTTTAATGCCACATTGTTCATCAGATGGCCCCATCCTTCGGTTACTGTGCGTCCTTTAAGTGATGTCCCTTGAGTCGATACGCGCTTGGCCCTTTAACGGTAAAATCCCTTCAGGCACAAAAACATACTGTCTTCTCAAATCTACCCAAAAGACATATGGCCCCATACTGGCCCTGAAACCCAACGTTCGCGTGTGCACGGTAAAAGGGAACCATCAAGATCCCTGGCACCCAGTGCATCTGATGAACCTGAACCTGGGCCCGATCGACATTGTAATACGTATGACCCCGCGGGGCGCCCAGTTCATTAACGATGATTGATGGACCAGTGGGCCAACACGAGCCAATGGCGTTTGCCACGACCCCCCATTGTCTGCTCGTTTCCGAGCAATGCGGATCGAGAGAACTCCATCAGACAGACAGTGCGTTTGCTGCACGCTCGTGCTGCACCAGATATACGCATACGGGCAGGACGCAATGTGGCAAGACACCACATATTGGGTACAGGCGCCGCACAAGCCCCAACACTCAAACTGGCGCCTACGTTTGTGAGGAAAAGGGGAACAAAAGACCATACGGTGGTAAGCCACAGGAACTTAGCCGCACTCACAATAGCCACAGAACCGATATCTCGCGCTCCAAGTCTCCTCCTCCCCACTCTGAGGTAGGGGCGACCACCGCAGTCCATCACGCGATAACCATTCACCATAGATGACGCAACAGTCTGCTGCGATCGTGCTTCCATGGGTTCGAGCAACATTGGGCTGCGCAGCCAAACCGAATGGCACAGCCCTAAAACCGAGACATAATGAGGACAGGAATAATGGGTGGCTGCGGCTGCGGCTGCGGTGGCAGCCGAGAATGAACTGGGCCTCGACAAGTTCGCGCGCCACAAGGCGGGTGCATTGTACTGCTCTCGTCGGCAGGCCCGTGCGCGTAACGCCTGGCGCGGGGGGCGCCGTCGATGGTAGCTCGAACGACACCTGCTGGTTAGCCTAGCTTCCGCGGGGAGGTCTGGCTCGAAGGCCGCTGGCCGGCTCACCCTGAAAAAAGTTCGAGGGGCATGCGGCGCCTATTGATGCAGCCTGGTGAAGAGAACACGGCCGATCAACCTGATGGAGTGCAAGCATGGCGAGTGGCTCAGTGTCCGTGAGCACCACCTGGAGGGCTCTCCAAAGAGATCTCGTCACTGTTTTTTTACGACCGTTTTGGGAGTTCTTGTGTCCGAGTCCGAACCCTTACAGGAAGCAACACGATATCACGACAGAACAGATCGGTGACTGCACGCCGCGCTCATCATATTTCTTTCGGGAATGTCTCTCTTTGTTGTTCTTAGATCGTCTTCTAGAATCTGGTCTAATGTCGCGTAAGTGAATAAAGCCGCAGTTGCTGAAAAAATAAATCCTCTGCGCCCTCATCATCTAGCGCACGTGATCCCCGCCCCGCTTCGAGGTGCAAAGTCACTGCTGTCCTCGTCCGAAAATTTCGGCCATCTCGGTAAGATTGGCACAGGGCGACGAGCCGGCTTGGAGTTGAATTCGGAAATTGTTCGGAATGAGCAACACGTCACGTGACCGGAACCGTATTTCGGCGGGCCCACCAAATATGAGCTGAACTGTAACTGACTGTAGACGTCCAAGGGTTGACACAGAGACCCCGGCTAAGGGATATAAGACGAGGCATCGTAAGGAATGACCGGAGCTGGTGCTGAAGTCCCCGTCGCAGATTCTGGGCGAGGGTGAGTAATCTGGGGGGTCGCGTTCTTGGCAGGCGACTGGCGACAGGGAAGGAACCGGAAGGGGAATAGGAACTTTGTCTTGGCCCTGGATGACGTCGCGTCTATGGAAGATCAATCTGCAAGAGTAGAGAGATGCCCGACCTTTGGTGGCCCATTCGAAAACCGCCTGTAGAACGTAGAAACTCCATCGTCGCAAAAACCGAATGCATCCGATACCCTGTTGTCCCCACCTGCCGCCTCAGCCATCACTCGGAGAAGGGAATGCGTGCAGTTCCAAGCCTAGAACACGAACTAGGGAGGATATCCTAAGCTGTTGTCGACCAACGAGGTCGTCGTGAATCCATAATTGGTAGATTGCTGATATCATTGTTTATGGGTTTCGGCCGTTATACTGAAGGTGGGGATGACATCGTTGAGTCTTATATGGGGTATCATGTTGTGGTTTGTACGACTGTATCCTTCCCGAGAAGAAAGTACCCATCCGAGTCTGAGCGAGATGGAGAAATCGGCGGAAACCTGTCTCCCATGAGGCTTGGGGGTGGAACTAATATAATCAAAAAATCAACGTGCACCGCATGCATTGACAGGTTGAGTTCGATGATGGTAATGAAGAAGTGGACTCCCAACTCCCACCAGTACGTCCAATGAAACCGTCGGTCATGCTGAAAAACCTGCATCGTCGCATATTCCGGCAGAGGCCGACCGACTCCGACCTTATGCCGCATGCCAACACCTCCCGGACGCTGTATTACGCGCAGCAGGGCCCTTCGCTCATACCCTCAGCCGGAAAGCCTTCGCCCTCACACGCCAAGTCGGGGAGTGTAGCCCCGTGCCCGGCACCTGACTCCTCCGCCGCGCGGTACTGGGCAGCTCGCGCCGTCACCGCCGAGGTGCTCCTGACCGAACGAAACAAGCATGCCCATGAATTGCGGGGCGTTATACACAAGGAAGACGCCAAGCGCAGGGTACTGTCATAACTACTTTTCGCTGCGACCCTAATTTTTTTTTTGATGAGCGGTGCCTCCTCACAGGAGGAGATCGCGGTCCTGCATGGAGCACATGAGGCGCGTCAGAGGAAGATGGAGTGGATAGTGGTCCGATTTCATCATCATTATCGCTCCAACAATCACTGTGTTTCACACAGTTCTGCCCCTCTAGATAGGCTGCATTGCGGTCCTAGCCGTTGTTGTTTTGTGCCTCCTTATCACGCACTCCCGTGCATCACCACCCACACCGGTGGCATCGCATTTCACGATCCCAGTGCTCTCCCCGTTCACCTCAGTTGTGAGCACTTCTTTGTTCTCAGCCAGCACCTCGGTTGCCTTATCTGCTTATTTTTTTCAGGTCGAACATGAAACTTCGGCGTGGGGCGCACGGATAATCGTTCCTGGGTTGATGATAGCCGCCACGCTCGCTTGGGGAGTCTTTAGACACTGGGTATCTCATAAATCGTTAAGCAGGATGGTGGCGATTCCAAGTTAGGGGAAATGCGTGGAAGCGGGGCATGTGGCTCAACTGGCTGTGCATGCGCAGTCGGCGTGGCAGAACCTTACTGAGACGTGGGAAGAGCATTGTCGTACGAGACGCTCATACAACAGCCTGGATGTTGTACTATACTCTTCAGAGGGTCTCTGTAATAAATAATAAGATAATGATTTCGAGTTGGACGATGGCCGGTGGTTTTTCAGTGGAGACGGCTAATTGAAACCCGGCAGCAACTGGCTGAGGTTGCCTTTCTTGGTTGCTCGTCCCCAGGTCACAGTCAGCGCCTCCTCGCCCCTTCCTCGCCTTCCCTTCCACCTTCCACTTTCACCTTCTCTTCTTATCCGACGACGTCCACGACGTCCACCACCCTGGCACCTCAGTTGCCTCTCTCTTCCTCTTCTCCCTCCCTCTCCCCCTCCTATCATCATGGCTGCTCGTCACCGCCCATCCCGCAGTCAAGAGGGCTACCTCTCTCCATCCCCTCCTGCTGACATGCACGATCCATTCCATCCCAGAAATTATTACGACAACGACGTTGAGCCTTCGGACGCCTATCATAGAGACAATTACGGCTCAGAGAGTAGCGCGGCAGGCTTGAACGATTATGATCACCCAGACCCATACGGTTCGTCTTTCACCTAATTTCCTCGCGTCTCCATCCACCCATCCATCAAACCACGTATCCCAGGTCAACCAGATACCGATTCGGATCACGATGTCTACGGCCAACGATTGGGCCAATCGGCGGAGTCTCTCCACGGTGGGCGCTCTTCGGCGCCAACCTTCGGTGACTTGGGCGCAGCCCAATATGGTGGTGGTCGCGAGCCCTATCCTGCCTGGGGGGCAGAGCGCGCCATTCCTCTTTCCAAGGAGGAGATTGAAGACATATTCCTCGACCTCCAGCAGAAGTTTGGCTTCCAGAGAGACTCGATGCGAAATATGGTGCGCTACCTTTGGCGCCACAATTTTCCCGGCGCTTGTTACTCACAGCCTCGATAGTTCGACTTCACAATGCAACTTCTAGACAGCCGCGCGTCCCGCATGTCGCCAAATCAGGCACTCCTCACTCTCCACGCGGACTATATCGGTGGCCAGCATGCGAATTACCGCAAATGGTACTTTGCCGCCCAACTCGATCTCGACGATGCCGTCGGTCATACGCAAAATCCCGGTCTCCAACGTCTCCGCTCAAAGCGCGGCGGCGGTCGCAATCATTCGGAAAAGTCCCTGACCGGCGCCCTCGAACGCTGGCGGCAGGCGATGAACAACATGTCCCAGTACGACCGCATGCGACAGATCGCCCTCTACCTCCTTTGCTGGGGAGAGGCCGCCCAAGTCCGATTTGTTCCCGAGTGTCTCTGCTTCATCTTCAAATGCGCGGACGACTATTACCGCTCGCCCGAATGCCAGAACCGCATCGATCCCGTGCCAGAAGGTCTCTACCTTCGCGCCGTCATCAAGCCCCTCTACCGCTTCATCCGTGATCAGGGCTATGAATCAGTGGACGGCAAGTTTGTACGGCGCGAGCGCGATCACGATCGCATCATTGGTTATGATGATGTCAATCAGCTGTTTTGGTACCCCGAGGGCATCGCTCGGATCGTCCTCATGGACAAGGTGCGTCCATTTCTGATACCTTTGGTTACCTTGTTCCGGTATTGATTTCCTTGTTAGACTCGTCTTGTGGACATCCCTCCTGCACAGCGTTTCATGCGTTTCGACCGCATCGATTGGAATCGCGCGTTCTTCAAGACGTACTACGAGAAGCGATCCTTCGGCCACTTACTCGTCAACTTCAATCGCATTTGGGTCATTCACGTATCCCTCTTTTGGTTCTACACCGCCTATAACGCCCCGACCATCTACCAGCCAGAACGACGACACTCGTCCGCTTTGACATGGTCCGCCACGGCCCTCGGAGGTGCCGTAGCCACTGTCATCATGATTCTCGCGACGCTCGCAGAGTTCTCGTACATCCCGACAACTTGGAACAACACGTCTCACCTCACCCGTCGCTTACTATTTCTCCTAGTTACACTTGCCCTCACGGCTGGCCCCACCTTTTACATCGCTATCGTAGAGAACCAGACGGACGGCGGCGGATCTCTCGCGCTCATCCTCGGCATCGCTCAATTTTTCATCTCTGTAGTCGCAACCTTGCTTTTCGGCATCATGCCCTCAGGTCGGATGTTCGGTGATCGCGTCGCTGGCAAGTCCCGCAAGTATCTCGCGTCTCAGACCTTCACGGCCAGCTATCCTCTCTTGCATTCCCAGGCGCGCCTCGGGAGCGCCTTTCTCTGGTTCCTCGTCTTTGGGTGCAAGTTCACCGAGTCGTACTTCTTCCTCACCCTCGCATTCCGCGATCCTATCCGTGCCATGGCTGGCATGAAGATCCAGAATTGCCACGAAAAGTTGTTCGGTAATTCGCTCTGCCGCAATCAAGCCATCTTTACTCTCACAATCATGTTCATTATGGACCTCGTACTCTTCTTCCTCGACACGTTCTTGTGGTACATCATCTGGAATACCGTGTATTCCATTGCCCGCTCCTTCATGCTCGGGTTATCGATCTGGACGCCTTGGAGGGACATCTTTGCCCGCTTGCCGAAACGCATATACTCCAAGATCCTGGCAACGTCGGATTTAGAGGTTCGGTACAAACCCAAGGTGTGTCCACATTTTGTTATGCACACGCGCTCCTCGGCCTGACTGTTCGTCCTTAGGTCCTTGTCTCTCAGATCTGGAATGCGATCATCATCTCGATGTATCGCGAGCACTTACTGTCCATTGATCACGTGCAAAAGCTCCTTTATCACCAGGTCGACACCCCGGATGGCCGGCGCAGTCTCCGTGCTCCCCCATTCTTCGTCGCTCAGACCGACAAGGGCTTCAAGGGCAGCTTCTTCCCGCCAGGTTCAGAAGCGGAGCGCCGGATCTCGTTCTTCGCTCAGTCGCTTACGACAGCGCTTCCCGAGGCGCTTCCGGTAGACGCGATGCCTACGTTTACGGTTCTAACGCCCCACTACAATGAAAAGGTACGCAGGTCTTCCTTATTTTTTTTTGTGCGTCTATTGATTGATTGGCTTGTCCCCAAGATCCTCCTTTCCTTGCGGGAGATCATCAAGGAGTCCGACATCAATACACGCGTCACGCTCCTCGAGTATCTCAAGCAACTGCACGGTCTCGAATGGGAGAACTTTGTCAGGGACACCAAGATTCTCGCTCAAGAATCGGAGATGTTTGATGGCACGTTCCCTGGTGACGAGAAGAGCTCGTCGAAACTCGACGACCTACCATTTTACTGCATCGGTTTCAAGAGTGCCGCACCGGAGTTTACTCTACGCACGCGCATTTGGGCTTCGTTACGTTTCCAAACACTGTACCGCACCGTTTCGGGCATGATGAATTACGGGAAGGCGATCAAGCTACTGTACCGCGTCGAAAACCCCGAGGTCGTCCAGATGTTCGGCGGCAACACGGATAAACTCGAGCGCGAACTCGAACACATGGCCCGCCGCAAGTTCAAGTTTGTCGTCTCCATGCAGCGGTACTCCAAGTTTAACAAGGAGGAGCACGAGAATGCCGAGTTTTTACTGCGCGCCTACCCGGAACTCCAGATCGCCTACCTCGAGGAAGAGCCGCGCAAGGACGGCGGCGAGCCACGTCTCTATTCTGCCCTCATCGATGGTCACTCCGAGTTTAATCCGCAGACGGGCCGGCGCAAGCCTAAGTTCCGCATCGAGCTTCCCGGAAACCCCATTCTCGGCGACGGCAAGTCGGACAACCAGAATCACGCGATCATCTTCTACCGTGGCGAGTACCTACAGCTTATCGATGCCAATCAGGACAACTACCTAGAGGAGTGTCTCAAGATCCGTAACGTCCTTGCCGAGTTTGAGGAGTACTCCGTCAGCAGTCAGAGTCCTTACGCGCAGTGGGGCCACAAGGAGTTCAAGGCCGCACCTGTCGCCATCGTCGGCGCACGCGAGTACATCTTCTCCGAGAACATCGGTATACTCGGCGACATCGCCGCCGGTAAAGAGCAGACGTTCGGTACGCTCACGGCGCGCTCGCTGGCGTGGATTGGCGGCAAGCTGCACTACGGACACCCCGACTTCCTCAACGCGACATTCATGAACACCCGTGGTGGCGTGTCCAAAGCTCAGAAAGGCCTGCACCTCAACGAGGACATCTACGCCGGTATGAACGCGTTTGGACGCGGAGGGCGCATCAAGCACACGGAGTACTACCAGTGCGGTAAAGGTCGCGACCTCGGCTTTGGCACGATCCTCAACTTCCAGACCAAAATCGGCACCGGCATGGGCGAACAAATGCTCAGTCGCGAGTATTACTACCTCGGCACGCAGCTCCCCATCGACCGCTTCTTGACTTTTTACTACGGCCACCCGGGTTTCCACATCAACAACATGCTTATCATCTTGTCGGTGCAGCTCTTCATCGTAACCAGTGCGTATTTTCCCGTCGTAATGTACCGATTTGACACTTAAAACTCGACCTTTTTTGCAGTGGTCTTCCTCGGCACCCTCAACTCGCAGCTCACGATATGCCGATACTCGAGCACCGGTCAGCCACTGAACGGACAAGGGGGATGCTACAACCTCCACCCCGTCTTCAACTGGATTCACCATTGCATCATCAGCATCTTCCTGGTATTCATGATCGCGTTCCTGCCACTGTTCATGCAAGGTAGGTTTCTTAGCTTACATCTTGACGTATTATCCTTGAGTGCCGTATTCAGAATTGATCGAGCGCGGAACTGGGCGTGCGCTTGTGCGACTCAGCAAACAATTCATGTCGCTTTCGCCCGTGTTTGAAGTGTTCTCCACCCAGATCTACACGCACTCGATCTTGAACAATCTGACCTTCGGTGGCGCTCGATACATTGCCACTGGCCGTGGCTTCGCGACGTCTCGGATCTCGTTCAGCATCCTCTTCTCGCGCTTTGCCGGTCCTAGCATTTACCTCGGCATGCGTACGCTGTTGATGCTCCTATACGTTACCCTCTCGTTCTGGACGCCGTACTTGATCTACTTTTGGATCTCGATTCTCGCCCTTTGTATCGCTCCGTTCTTGTTCAACCCGCATCAGTTCTCGTTTGCAGACTTTATTGTCGACTATCGGTGAGTATCTGTTTCGTCATGCGTCGCGTATGTTTCCTCAACAGGGAGTTTCGTCTTACAGCGAGTTCTTGCGTTGGATGTCGCGCGGCAATTCGCGTTCGCACAACAACTCTTGGATCGGATACTGCCGATTGTCGCGCACGATGATCACAGGGTACAAGAAAAAGAAGCTCGGCCGGCCATCGGAAAAGCTTTCTGGTGATGTTCCGCGCGCAGGTTGGCGCGCAGTCATCATATCCGAGGTTCTCTTCCCCATCTTTTTTGCCTTCCTCCTTATCGTCGCGTACATGTTCGTCAAATCATTCCCAGTCTCCGGACAGACTCCGCCTAGCCCCCTCATTCGTATCGCCGTGGTATCCCTCGGTCCAATCGTGTGGAACGCTGCCATCTTACTCATCCTCTTCCTCGTCTCGCTCTTTTTGGGACCGATACTGGACTCTTGCTGCGTACGGTTCGGCGCAGTCATGGCGACACTTGCTCACTTGCTTGGCACGATCGGTATGATCGGGTTCTTTGAGTTCTTCGTAAGTTTTTGTTCTCTTCTGATTGGTTGTGTTGGGTGCGGAGCGCTCACCTGGAGCCAACGTAGTGGTTCTTGGAACTTTGGGACACGTCGCATGCCGTGCTAGGTCTCATCACGATCGTGGCGATCCAGCGCGCGATCCACAAGGTCCTTATCTCGGTGTTCCTCTCGCGCGAATTCAAGCACGATGAGACGAACCGGGCGTGGTGGACGGGCAAGTGGTACGGCCGCGGCCTCGGCGCACACGTGTTGTCGCAGCCGGCGCGTGAGTTCATCGTCAAGATCATCGAGCTCTCCCTCTGGAGCTCCGACTTCCTCATCGGCCACTTTATCTTGTTCATGCTCACCCCCGCGCTACTGCTCCCATATGTTGACCGGCTCCACTCGATCTTGCTCTGTAAGTATCCGTGTATTCTGTTGTTGCGGCCCTGGCCTTATTCAAATTCGTTCCTTTTTTTTTTTTTAGTTTGGTTGCGGCCGTCGAAGCAGATTCATGCACCCATTTTCAACATCAAAGTGAGGAAGCAGCGGCGGGCGATTGTAAGTACATCGTAGGATCTTTAGGGCTGAGCTGACGGCCTTGCAGATTATCAAATACGTTCCTATATTCTTTAGTGTCATCGCAATCTTCGTAGGCTTGATTGCTGCCCGTAAGTCCCTTGTTCGTACTTCTTATTTTCGCAATATCCTGATGCACGTGGCCCCATCACAAGCTGTCATTCTCAAGGACACAATCCGTCTTCACTGCACCTTGTGTAATCAATTGTAATGATGGACTCTTCGGGACAATTCACGTATCACGCCTTTTTTGTTATTGCGCGCTTTCCCACTCTTTATTTCATACATACCTCGTTGCTGATTGATCGCTCTCCACGACATCCCGTTCTTCACGTTTTTCTCTCCCTTTTTTCTGCCCCTACCATACACTTGCACCATCGGTGGACTCACAGGCACATACATACGTTTCGAATTTCCGTGATTTGTTTGACGGATTTGCATTGTATCGAACAAAACAAGTCGCATACGCTCGATCCACGCATCGCTCTTGCCTCGTGAGGCAGTGTGTATCAACACGCGCCCCTGATCTGATGAGGACTAGAGGATGCGATGAATCAAGTCGTCACTCGGAGCGTCTCGGTCTTGAGAGAAACAGTCCTAATCACTAAAATCCAGCGGTGTCTACTAAAACGTCGGCTGGGGACAAAGTACGATATAAATGATACAGGGAGACCACCAGCTTCCCTTCTCATCGTACCGCACGAAAACCCACAGCACCACTCATAGCGTCATATCGTCGTCGAAACAAAAAGCATCCAAAAAAATCAGTCCGCTTTAACGTGTGCTGGTGCGGCACCGCCCATCGCCCAGCCGAGCCAGCCACGCGACGGAGCAGGCGGCGCACCGCTCGCCCGCTCGCTCTCCGCATCGCTCGGCACCTCGACCTCCTCAAAGCGGGCGTCGGGGCTGATGTTATTAGCGCTGGAGACGCGCCCGCGAAGGCCGCTCACCGAGCCGGCGGACGACGTGCGGCTCTGCGCAGGGGGCATCAGGACAGGCTCTGGACCATCGGCATCGAGGTCGTAACCTCGTGGAGCATCTGAGGTTGCACTCCCGGAACTGCTACTGGCGCTAGCGGCAGGTGCGGGAGGAGGGAGGCCTTGGCGCTGGAGGAGCGCTGTGCCGCCGGCGACGATCGCAGGACCGTACGTGCGCCAGAGGGTACCGAGCATCTGCGTCGGGCCCGAGACCGAGTCGCTCAGCGGAGGGCCTTGCTGACCGGAGCCTGCGCCTGCGCCCGCGCCCGAGGCGGTCGACGCGGGCTGTGGGCCGGCGCTCGCGCTCGCGATGACATACTCCCAGAGCATGCGTGCGCGGGCCTGGAGGAAGGCGAAGACGCGCGTGCGGAGCTGTGCGAGCGCTGCGTCTATTTGGGACTCGTGGGCGCGGAGGGTGGGCGCGAGCTGTGTTTGGTACAGGTAGGACGCGCCCTGGGTCTGGGGGAGGGCGATGTAGAGGAGGAAGAGCATTTTGACGAGGTAGTAGAAGGGGATCCTAAAAAAAAATTGGGAATGGGAAGATCAGCAAGTGCTCCTGTGAGGAGCGAGTTGGAGTTGGAGGGGAAGGGACGCACCAGGAGACGAGCCATTCTGCGAGATACTCAACGCCGATGACACAGGCGAGCACAGACCAATACATGAGCCATCGCTCGAGGTCTTCTTCTGAGGCAGGCCGCTGGGAGAGTGTCTTGAACGACGCGTAACCTGGGTACAGGAACGCAGCAACACAACTGTGGTTGTGGGAAAAAAGCAGTGAGCCGAGGGTCGTAGCGGAGGTAACGATTTAAGGTTAGAGATACCTAACGATTCGAGAGGTGAGATAAACGAGCATAACTTGATGGCAACAAAGAGAGATGGCAGTAGCGGAAAGAAAAGAAATCGATGGATGGAATGCACGATTACGCACAGTCAAACCGCAGGCGTCGCGTGTTTTTGACCACGACACGCATGTGCCAGTAACGAGACCCAAACTGCCTCTTTCGGGCAAACATAATTCCTCCACCATGGCAAACATCGGCAGTGTTTTCCTCGGCGACGTCCAACGTGTCCGTCTCAAGTCCTCGGGCTCCACTCCAGCCTCGACCCCTCCGTCATCACCTCCCCCAACCCTATCCGTTTCCCGCATCAGCCAACCCCACCTTGCAATCCCCTTACCGGCCGAAGAGTCTATCTCTTCCCAAGAACACCACCTGGGGCCGACACAGTCTCTCGAGCTGCGTGTGCGCTGGCTCGAGGCTCTCATCTATGGCGCCAAACACGACGAGTCCCTCGCCAGTCTGCAAGAACGCAAGCCGGAACTCAAACGCGGCGAGACTCTCCTGCGCGCTGCCGAACACGCCCACCGCCGTATGAACGATGTCGCGAGCACCCACGATGCCTTGCGCAAGTTCCTCAGTCAATGTGAGCCGACTCCTACTTCTTCCATAGACACTCGATAATAAAAACTTTCGTGTGCGCACAGATGAGCAACACGCCCAGTATCTTACACCCACGTTTGCGCTTTCTGGCACGCTCCCGACCACCGCTCCCCCCGAATACGCGGACATGTCTCCTGCAGAGTTGGCTGCCGTAGCGGCAGAACTCGAGCCCGATATTCGCGCCGCGGACAACGACATGCGTGAGATCGAAGCTCTGCAGAAAAGAGGCGTCACTGGAGCCGGAAGTCTATCTGGTGCGTACATCATTCCGCCCCACTTGTCATGGGGGTCTTCAATTCGTATACTAAGACCAACTCACGGCAGACAACGAAGCGTTGCGGCCCCGACTCGAGACGCTTCTGTTGCGACACTGCAGAGGACCTCGAGCGCGCCGCCGTCCCTCGAGAAGCGCGTCGCCAAGATCGTCCGAGAGTACGCCCTGCAGGTGCGTTTGCCTTTTCTCGATGCCCAATGCTCGCCTTTATGCATGCATGCAGGTCGACGGCCTCTCTGAACTTTTTGTAATGTGGGACGAGACGCTTCGAAGGGCTGAGGATAGAGTCACCAAGCTAGAGAAAGAGCAAGGGGAACGCTCTCTTCGCGGGTACGACTAGGGTACCTCGACCACTTGGCTTCGTTCGCAGCCGATCATCAGAGGGAGTGAAATGCAGACGCCTCGTTTACTTTTCACTTGCGGGGTGAAACCCGAAGGGCTAGGATGACATGCTGCCGTATCCGGTGCGTTGTATCCTAGGGCATTCAGTAAGTTACAACATATGTATCTGGCGACATCCTTGTTCGACGTCCATCAATCGCCGATCGTCCTTTGTACACTAATCTAGTCACTACCTATTGCCAACCCTACGCAGGTCCGTCACATCTCGTTATCCGAAGCAACTCTTGGTGACGTGTTGCCAGTTGGACTACATCGTTTGAGGGCAGTGTTTCAACTCTCGAAGCGTATCCCGAAATTCCTGCGTTCGAGAGTTTGGGTCAGTGTTACTGAGCCCGATTGATGGACACGGGAGCGTTCTGCTGCGGTGAGCGACCACTCTGACGATGAGGGTAGGGCACCTTTCCGTCCTTTTGTCACCTTCGTTCGAGACGGGCTGCGGTAGTCGCCCGGAGGAGTCAGGTCACAGATGGTCTTGGCTATTGCCCCCGACTGGGTGGGGTTGGCTTTTCTCGAAGTAAGAAGGAGCACACATTCCCGAGGATGGTACAACATCGCGAGGAATTTGGGCCGGGCCGGGCTGAACTGAAATAATTTTACAGCTCTTGCTATTGCACTCGGATCACCTATTTGGAGCATCTGAAGTAACTTTAGGGTGGAAACGGAGTGAGAGTGGGTCCACTATAGCCGCGGCAATGCCGACGATCAGCTGAGGGCATCGTACAATAAGGCGGGCCAAATTGCGGGCAGTAATCTAAGGTGAGGCTATCATAGGTACGTATTTATATCGTGGATGATAAAACAAGCTGCGAGATAATATGAATAGTTTTTAAAACAAGAGGCCTCGGTCCCACGGTGGGGAGAAAACCACACACTGTGACGAGAGTTTGTCTACTCACAGTACTTACAACTCGTGAATAAGACAGCCATATTTGCGTAGGGTCCGGAAAACCGGAAAAGAACTATTTCCTACAGGTGTGGATACGATTTCATTGACTTGTCTCTTGTCGACTCAGACTATGGTTCTGAGTAACCTAGTACAATACTAAGCTACTAATACGAACCAATAAGAAACATGCACGCAACAATAGTCCTACAGAAAAACATAGTGAGCGAAAATAATTCAGGGATCCACATCCCCCAAAGTCTGTAATCATATATCACGATAGATGAGGTGTAGATTACCAAATTCTTCATTTGTCCGCGTTGGGAAAACGGGCTTTGTTATACAACCTTCCAAAGCGAAATAAACACGCCATGGAAGGGAATTGTGCAAACCATGATACCCACGTTACCAAAACTTGCCTCCACTCTCCACATCCAAATGACTGACTGCCATGTGAGGGTACTTCTCTTCTTTCAAGGATAACTGGGGTGGAGTATGGACATTGAAATTGCCTTCCTCAAATTCAGCATTCCGAGCCTCGAAGTGCGACCCATGGTTCCTTGGTCGCGCAATCAAGGTTAGCGTTTGCAAGATCGCGTGAGAGGAGCGTGGGACGCACTCGGTCGCAATAAGAAGGACCTGAACCGCGAAAAAAGTAGAAATCCCAAAAACGATGCACATCGCCGTCCCGTAACCAGGGACAACCGTGCTATTCCCGTTCGCGATGATCGTCTTTTTAAGATGTTTCACTCCCGCTAAGATTGTCTCGATTTCCCCGGCTCCGGATCCGAACATCTATTTATCCGCCGAGGGGGGCCGGTGGTCGGCCGATCACGAAAGTAGACAGAGAAGTAAATGCTCACGTTTCCGAGTTGAGCGATGACACCTGGAAATAATGCACAGAAACCTGGTGGACTCAGCTCGGCAAGCCAGATTGGAACAACACCAGCTGCGCCCTGCACGCCGAATTGTACCCAGAACGCCCCAATGCAGAGTTTTGCGAAAGTCGAGGGAAGCATCCCGAGGGGAATGAAAGCTGCACCGAGCAGAAGGAACAAGATCATCGTGAGCCGACGCCCCATGACCTGCGATAAAGATCCTGCGGTAACACCGCCGCTATCGAAAAAAATAAGTTAGAAGAGACGGGTACTGGAGGTCAGAATGTAACTCACACAATGGCCCCGCAACTGCCCACCAAAGCGGCGATCGTGGCTTGATGGGGGGTGAAAGCTTTCACAGCCAAAAGGTAGGCTGGGTACAAATCTTGCGAGCCGTGCAAAGCAAGAGTTACATCTATATCGATTGCGATCAGCTGTCTTACTTCACATGAGCAAAATACCAACAGGTAACAATCCCTGCATAGAGGGAGCAAGATTTCCAGTTAGTCTTGAGCGTGAGGCCCGCCTCACGGACGATTGATTTGGACTCCTGGCCGGTTCGCCTCCTCTGAGCCTCTCTTCGGGCATTCGCATGTAGAAAGGCCCGACTCTCTGGGATGGCAGCTCGGACGATAGCGGCGAGCGCAATCATCCCCGAACCGGTCCAAAACAACACGCGCCAGGTGTGACGGTTGTTCGCGACAAAGTAAGTGCTCATGATGGTAGATACAAGGCAACCAACGGGATATCCCTGCCCCAGTATTCCAGACGCAAGTCCACGTGTTTCAATGGGAAGATTCTCGAGACCGTTGGACACCGTGATACCCCAGACACCGCCCATAGCAAAGCCAGAGAGACACCGTAAGATAAGGAACTCCTCAATGCTCTGCGTAAACGCGGTAGCAACTTGAAGCAATGAACAAAACAAGAGGATTGCAACCAGCGGCCATTTTCGTCCAACGCGATCGGACCAAATGCCGAATAGGACCTAGGGGAGCGGAGACTGTCAGCACATGGTAGGAGTACATGGAGTAGCTTCGTTGGTGATCAAAGAGGAAACTAAAGGCTCGCCCCTCATCCCCGTGCGCGCTCAGCACAAATGCACGAGATGGGAGATAATGGGCTGACTTCCTGATTCCGTCTAGAAGCCTCAGAAGACAACACGAAATACTTACACCACCGAATATCCGGAAAAGATAATTGAGAGAAATGACTATCATCTAGGATTATGATGGTCACATGGGTAGCAGAAGTAGCGAAACGGAATACAACGCACCATGACGATGCCAGCGTCCTGATGAAATTCCGTCTTGAGGAGAACGACGTTCAGAACGACATTGAACATGTCTACCGAATCGCAAGTTTGAGCCAGCCATCTAACAGAATATCAGTACTGTGGGCTGACTATGAGCTGGTGCCGGTGCTACCCTGAGAAAAGTTGCGCCAGTTGAAGCGAGGAGAGAGAGAACAAAGCCGTAAGAAGGGGGACACGCTCTCCGCCGTGGGTTTGACGAGGTGGCGCAAGATTGCGAAAGACTTTAAGCACCATTTTAAGTGCGCCCTAGAGGAAGGAGGGTCGTTGGAATAAACTCGAGGGAAGGACAGTCCGCGCATATATATACGAGATACGTATTTTCCTGAGCCAATTTTCGAAGCATTTCTGCTCTTTACTGACCCACCCTGAAGGGATTCACGGAGACCGCGGTCACGGACTGTAACAGCCGTGTTGGGACAACATAACGCAAAGTCAGATGAGCATCTATCGTTCGCCACGGTCAGGAGTTTTTCCGATGAGAAGACCCATCGCCAGAAGACAGAGTCCAGTGACAACTATTCCAAGCGGCGATATAAAAACGGGTTGAGACGTAAATGCCAATAGGGGTAGATTCAAGGAATGCCAGTGGGTCCGCGGCCGAAGATATCTTTCATGAGACGGCAGAGCTCCACTTGAAGCCGCATGGAACATGAGAACGAGATGGGGTTTTGGGGTTTGGTCTACGTAGGGGCTGGATCAGAATAACCATGGTGTCGAATACCTGGTCTTGTGGTCAAGGGGCTCGCGGAAATCACGTCGTTTCGTTAATGGGGTACAATAGCGGATTGGTGCGGGCACCCCTGCACACTTGGCGCACGGTGGGAAATAAAGATCGTAGTTGAAAGGAGAGGTACCTGAAGGTCCGGGCGGGACGATCATTTAATCTTCAATTACGCGTAGTCGGGGGCGATGTTTGACGAGAGACTTACAAGAGGAAGCCCTCGGATAGCATTCCGTACTCGACAGTGGGATTCCGCGGAAGTTGGAGAAGAGGAAGAGAAGCGACCAAAGCCGTTAAGGGGTGAACAAGAGCATGAACAAGCGAACAAGAGTCAAGTCGGATTGCCGCGAACTTCGCCCATCGAGTGCCCGCAGCAGGGCTTATAACTTCCGGGGTAAGCACGCAGAGCAGAGGAAAAGTGACGACTGAGCGCTAGAACTGAGCACTGGTCTATTCGGCAAGAAATGAGTGGTTTACATAATACAAGTCAGACCCCGTAGCTACGAGCATGGCTACATGTCAGGGTGGGTAAGAAATATGGTAAGGAAAACAGAGGGCGTGTGGCGTAGGAAGGAGTCGAGTGAGGGAAAGAGGCACGATGACAAGAAACGGGAATGAAGCAGTAAGGTACTACGGTACGAGAGGTTGAGATGAGTGGCGTAAGGCAAAGTAGCGCATTGGTCATGGGACGCTATTGACTTAGACACAACATCAATCACTCCTGTCATCTTCCATTCCTCGTCTCTACTGTAATCTGCAGCCTAAATGCCATTCATGGCATCAGGTTCATTCGGGTGGGCATCATGACAGTGAACGTTTTCCTTGCTGCTCCCGATTCATTGTTTCGTGTGCGTATATGGTAGTCTCCTTTCCATTGTTTTTTTCGGCTTCCTTGCGTCTCGTTGCACACATGGTCAGACCGGTCAAGAGCAATGCATCGAATCGGGAAGGAGCTATAGTTCTCCAAGCATTTTTTGGGAGCAATTACTGTAGTTTGGTTCGTAGCACCGATCACGCCGGAGTCGCGCTCATGAGTAGACTGTAAGTAGACGTGTTCCCTGCCTCAAACCCCATGGTAAATCGAGGTGGGGGCGGCAGAGTGTGTACTGTTGTACTGACACATGCTCGGGTTCCTTGCTCGACCGCAGTATAAAAGATGTCTGGGGCGGCTAAGTCACTGCCATCAGTGTGAACCTCACCAAACAGAATGCGTTCTCTTCTTTTCACATTCAGCGCCTTCTCGCTCGTCACTGGCACCCTTGCACGTAGCTTTCCCGATCTTTCAACCAGGTCTCCGACCCCAGCCGTCTGCCGTCAAATCTCGCTCGCGATATCGAACGCGTCCCAAGTATTTTTCCCTTGTAAGTACCGTTCATCGTGTTGTGGGCACCCACTCTTCAGAATGCTGACCCATGGATAGCCTCGAATGGATACATCTCCGATAACGAACATGCATTAGTCTCGAGCTCTGAGGCATCTGTTTGCTCTGTTGAGCCTGGCTCTACTCAAGACCTCGGCTTGATTGTACGCACGTCCAATGCAACAGTGCACCACGACTAACCACAGACGACAGTTGCATGTTCTGAGCAACTCACGCACACCATTTGGCGTTAAGAGTGGTGGCCACACTGAAAACCGTGGCTTTTCGTCCACTTGCGGAGTCCAGATTTCTCTCGCCCGTTTCAATACGTTCAAGGTCGATATTGATGCTCACACCGTCGAACTTGGACCTAGCCTTGCATGGGACGACGTCTTTGAACGGCTGGCACCGTATGGGGTGAATGTGATTGGTGGAAGGATTCCTGGAATCGGTGTTGGTGGATTCACTCTCGGTGGTGGTAGGTGACAATCACTTCTGATTACCAGCAATATTAATCTGGATTATTTCAGGCTATTCTTTCCAGACTAGTCAGTATGGACTCGCCGTTGACAATGTCGTTGCGTTTGAGCTTGTGCTGCCGAATGGCACCGTCACGACGGTAACAGAAGCCAACCATGATCTGTGGTTTGCACTTAGGGTAAGCGGGGGCAACAACTCTCGTTGGTTATCTTGGCTGACTTTCCTTGCAGGGCGGTGGGAACAACTTCGTGCGTCGCGCGTGGTCCCCCCCGCCTTAGGAGGCTAAGACTATCTTCAGGGAATTGTGACAAAATTCACGTTCAAGTCATTTGCGCAAGGCCAAGTATGGGTCAGTACCCTTGACAGACCTTGTGAAGTACTGTTCTGATGTCATTTACGTGGGTCCAGGGCGGTGCTATTCTATACGCACCGGACCAACTAGAAGCAGTGAAGGCTGCGACCGCAGAATTTAGCGGAGTCACAGACACAAAGGCTACGCTAATTACAACATTTGTCTACACATCCGGAGGGGTTTGTCTCCTTCATTGCTGACAATATCGAGACTGAGATTCGCATGTGCCTTCCAGGTTAGCTCGGCTGCCCTTATATTCTATAATGACCCCAATCCTCCCTCGGGAATATTCGACGCATTCCTCCACATACCTAGTCTACAGAAAGACGTAGGAGTTAGATCATATCCGGAATTTATTAAAGCCGTCTCAGTTGCTGACCCCCCTGGCCAACGGTGAGTACCCTGTTCGCTGTGAATCGGACAAAAGCCCTTATCTAGCACCGGCAGTGGGAGTTCCTGCGGATTCCCTGTCACCAAATATTCACTTAACTTCCTCGATGCGATAGCTGACCAGATTTTGGTACGGATATTCTCATATCATGCTTATTGAGTGGGCTGGTTCATATGGTTTTCAGTTCTGGGGCAAGAAGCTCACAGCTTTGGATCCGAGCGTTTTCGTTGCGGCTGATGCCGAACTCCTCGATAGTACGGTGTTCTCCCATGGTGCACCGTCCGCCTACCCGCCCGATCGTTCCCTGGTCTACTTCCCCTCGATCCTATCCTTCACTTGGGCAAATTCAACTTCGGACAAGACAATGTTCCGTGCGCAACGTGAGATCGCGGACAATCTTCGGGTGGCTGCCCTGAAGGATGGACAAGACGTGGAGCGCGCAGCAGTGTACCCGAACTATGCATTATTCGATACGCCGCTGGAGGACATGTATGGTAAAAATATGCCGAGGTTGCGCGAGTTAAAACGTGCCATTGACTTGAAGAACGTGATGGGTCTCACAGGAGGTTTCAAGTTTTGACTGGGTCGTCGATCCTAGCACTTTCATTTGTTGAATCCATAATTTGTTAATGCACGTCTAAGGGTAAACTACTACTCCATGTAGAACCTCACTCTTCAATACATTTGCAACTGGTCCACCAGCGACTTCGTCAACCAAGGATGACCGAATTGACCGAATGTGTTGCATGTGACCAATAAAACTGAAATGACTGAGAGGGCTAAACGATTACTTGAGCAGTCCTAGCTCACCCCCCCCTAACACGTCACATGACATCACGTGACTCATCGCGTGCACAAACTTGGACCTTAACTTTGCCATATAACATTGTGGGAAATTAATTATGTAATTAAGTCATGTGACCAGGTACATGAAAAGTAGTACACAATGTACGCGACGTGATTTGAATCCCCGATTCCCCAAATGCCCCCCACCTCAAATGACGACTTTGCCCCCCTGCCCAAGAGCCAGCCACTTGGCCTGATTGATTGATTAAGGTGTCCTTGTGTGCTTTATGAATTTAATTTAATTTAATTTTTTTGTTTTGTTTTTTTTGGAAAGCAATGTAGTGGGGTGAGTTTGTATTGGGCCAGGCCGCAGTGCGGCGAAATGCTAAGTCGATAGATAATTATGGAGCTTGGCCCCTTCATGTTCACCCTATGCATTCGCCTTGCTGCTGCCTTGCTCTCTTGCCTCTCACCAACCCCCACTGCCCTCTCACTCCCTCAACAATTCTGTGGTGATTAAATTAGAGCAGTGACGAGGCCGAGAAGCGGAGAGAGAGAAGCAGCAGGTGAGTAAGATCTCTGCCCTGGTTTTGGTGTCTGACTATGTCTTGTATTCTTCTAACACATGTCGATGAGCCATGTTCACTACAACTTCGCTGGCCCAGGTCCATATCCCACCGTTGTTCTCTCATGACTCACTGCTGTTGCTGCACTGTCACGTTCACTACAAGTTTGCTGGCCCAGGTCCATACTGTTACGCCACTACCGGGGCATAGAGTACGACCTGTACTAAGTCAGTCGAGTTGCGGTAGCACAAGCTCTAGGGCTTGGCTTCAGTAGAGTGATGCACAAGGATCACAAGGACGATGGTCACTTGGATCGTAGAGGAAGGCTAAGACTCAAAGGTCTAGCGAAAGCAAGGGGGGTTCGCGAGACAGAGAAGGCACGAAAGGCGTTCGCGTTAGACGAGTGTAGTATTACACAAGAAGTCTAGTCTACCGTACAAGCTAGATAGGACTAGGTTTAAATAGACAGCAGTTAGTATAGCAATGACAAACAGATGGTGCCATCGCCAGTCTTGGAACAATGGATAGGACATATAGAGAATAAAGGAGTATCATACTGGGAATAAAGGCAAATCACGTGGGGACGCGCATGATTGGGAACACGACGGAAACTAGCACATGTCGAACTTTATCAGAAGTGGGCATCGATAAGTAAGGTGCGTGATAGGAATCGGGTAACCGTAAAGTTCGCGTAATCGTACAGGGCTCGTATAGGATAGGGAAAGGAACAATGAGATACGAATGAACAAGTCCAAGGAAAATTGTAACACATACCCCACTGTTGTTCTCTCATGATTTACCTCTGTCACTGCACTGTCACATTCACCACGACTTCGCTGGCCCCAGTCCATACCCCACTGTTGTTCTCTCATGACTTACCGCTACTACTGCACTGTCGCATTTGCCACAACTTTGCTGGCCCAGGTCCATACCCCACTGTTGTTCTCTCACGACTCACTGCTGCTGCTGCACTGTCGCGTTCACTACGAGTTTGCTGGCCCAGGTCCATACCCCACTGTTGTTCTCCCATGGGCTACTGCTGCAATATTCTTACCCAGTGCGGATATCAGTAAGTCCCTTTGCATCCCTCTTCTGAGTGATGCTCCTGTCGTTCTCACCCCACCCATCAAATGCCCTTCCTCGCCCCTCAATAGTTAATACCTCGCCGGCATTGTCTATCTCGAACCCCTCCTGGTGCTATCACCCCCTCGGCTGTTCTCCTTCTCAGTCCAAAGGCCACTCATGGTCAATTTGTGTATGTGACACATTGCCTGGCAATCACATACTCTTTAATCATCTCTTTCTAGTCTCTTTCGTTGCTCGTTCGATTCCCCTTCGAACCAGAGACCGCTCATGGTCATTTTACATATGTGATACACTGCCTGGTAATCACATACTCTTTAATTATCTCTTCTTTTTCTTTTCTAGTCTCTTTTGTCGTTTGCTGGACTCCCCTTCAAACCAAAGACTGCTCATGGTCAATTTGCATATGTAACACACTGCCTGGTAATCACATACTCTCTAATTATCTCTTTCTCTTTCTTTTCTAGTCTCTTTTGTCATTCACTGGACTCCCCTTCAAACCAAAGACCACTCATGGTCAATTTGCATCTGTGACACTTATATTACTTTACTCTTTGAGAGTTCATAGGACTTGGTGTACTATAGTTTATTCCATTATCTTTTCTTTTCTTTTTTCTTTGTGGGCTCATGGGACTTAGCGTACTATTGTTTATTCATGGGGAGCATGATGAACAGCACACATAGAGATGATACTCACAGTGACAAAGGAGACTGTGGTGAGATATCAAGGGTGGCTAAAAGGCAGCAACAGGGAGTGCAAGCAGAGTGAAGCAAGAGGTTGTCTGGCACACAAGCAGTGAGAACTGATATTGTTACATTAGAGGGAAGAGGCTTACCTGGCACACAAGCAGTGAGAACTGATGTGGACCAGGAGCGTACATGGTACTCTACTTATACACTTTCTGGTAGTGACACTGTACAAGGGATGTAACACTTAAGTCACGCAGTACAAGGAAGTATTGTTCTACAAACAGACAAAGGAGTGGACGTTCTGAGAACAAGGGAAGAAAGAATAAGGAGAGTCCAGAAGCAAATGATATCATAGTGACATCATAATAAAGATAAAGCTAAGTACGGAACAAAGGAAAGTACAAAGGTGTTATACAACGCAGAGTCTGGATGTATGATGTCATAGAAGTACAGTGATGTCATAGATGATGCAACGATAAGTCCAGATTGTACAGATCAAACAGTATCTAATCTACAAGTCCTGTATATCTAATCTAAAGCAGTCCATGCTGCAAGTCCGGTCCATACGAGCCACTAAGTGTGCAGGGGTCACTTATCAACAGAGCAGGGTCTTGTTGCATTATGCCCACACTTGTCTCATCCCATACAAGTAACTTATATGTCGTTCACCATGTGCCATGTTATGAGTCAAGTAATTTCAGCCACAGGTATATTTATGACTAAAAATATGTTGGAGAACATCTGGCACATAAGGAAGTATACTGTATTACTTAAAAATTGAGCCATGTGTTGTATCAGGTGTCGCAATCATGGCATGGATGTGATCAATAAAATAGTGCACTCGCGGTTGACCTTTCCCATGTCAATGGGGAGGCAACCCGACTTGAATTCAAATGTCTTTCTCAACTAAGACAGTTTTGCATGAGCTTGAGGAACCCGGCACCCTCCTTTTCCAGCGTCCTCAAAAACTGGTGGTCTTGAAACTTGACTTGGTATTCGAGGCCATCGCAGAATTCTCAGATGATGTGTATGTAATTTTCCATTTCTTCTTTAACCATCTTTTTCTCAACGTTGCCTCCAGTATCGATCAGTGTGTTGTCGTTGTCGTTGTTGGACTGAGGATTCAAGTCATCCACTTCATTTTCAGCTGTGTTCAGTCGAGTATATACCTTATTGTTGCCATCACCATCACCGGTCGTTGAACGATCTTCCTCGATTCTCACTGTGGCCATTGCAAGGGGCTTGAGGGAGAGATGGGACCAAAAAGGTGAGGTCCAGTTTTGTGTTGTCAACCAGGTGGAATTGCTGAACTAAATGCTTGCATATCAGGAATCGACTCACAACAAAGTGTGGGCACGTGCAAACAAATCATTTGACATCCGGTCAGTATCTCTCATTTAATGGCATTGTAATTGGTGTTCTCATGGCCTTTTTCCACTCAGCCTTGAAGTCCTTTCTCCACTTAGGCAGTTCACAAAAGCGGCCGATGTTGTTGAATACGACTTCAATTTTTCGGTAGTATGTTGGCATGAGTTTTGTAAGCAAGACCCATGTGAGTAAGTTGAGGTGGGGCAGACTGAAATGGCTGAGATAGTCTTCCTTCATGCACTGCCAACTACACAAGATTCAAAAGGTGAGTAACGCATTCTTGCTATCAAATAGAGGGTTGCTCATTACTCACTGTACCTAGACAAACATTGTCATTTTTAGGTGTGGTATCTCCCTTGGGTCTGCGCTCCATGCCCACAGCTCCCACCTCCTGCACCGATACCAGTTTTCCCACAGGTAGGCCCATAAGTTTGGCAAGTCATGGAAAACACAGAACTGATATGTTTGCTTCACAGCCCACACCTTAATCCCTTCAGGGGTCGGAGCCAAATACCCTGGGATAAGCGGGTGCGCACAGAAATGGTGCTCTATCATATCAACAATGGCTGTGCATTGTTTGACCAGGCAAAAGGTGTGTCATCCGGTTGCTGTCTCTTTATCAGGGCCTGACTCAACTTCGACGATTGGACCAGGTTTATGAATCATCAAAGCAGCAGGGATTTGGATTGTAAGTTTCTTATTTTCTTTTTCTTTTGTTTCCGTGACCTGAACCCCATCATCCCAAGCAGGACTGCGAGCCCATGGACTGGGACAACTGCCAGCAAGTGTGGGTGCGCCCATGTTATCCCCTATGCCCACAGCACAACGCAAAAGGATTTCCAACAACACAAAGCAGCTGCTTGTAGGTGTGTCAGCTCCTGGCTTTTCTCCCACACCTGTGAGTGAATGTGCAGGAACCGGTGGCAATTCGGGGCGACCACATGCAAGTGGTCCATTCGTGCTTCCTCCTGGGCCCGTGATTGAGTGTGCAATGGTGTTCAGCAGCGCAAGGTGGGCGTCGGTAAGTATTGGCCCACTCAGGTTCCCCTCCGTGTCTGTGTCTGATCAGGCATGTCTTTCTAGCAACTCAGGGCAGATGACAACAAGTGTCAACTTACTGTAACACCAGCGTGAGGCCAATGCCACTTGGAACAGGCCAAAGCTGAGTTAAGACTTTGATATATTCCTCAAGCAGTGGGAATCGCGGGTACAGATGCATGAACAAGAGGAGAGGGAGATAAGATAAAGAAAAGGGAAAAGGAGAGAGTGAGCGACCATTGGTTGGGGTCGCTCTATTTAACTGGTCTCCCTGAACCTGAGCCTCTGAAATGTGTCTGAAACATTCCAGAGTGTTGATGTGTGCGAAAGTAGAAGCTTGATGATTGGCATGATTGGAGCGTGTTTGGGTAAGGTATACTTACACTTACCAGGGTTTCCTCCCATGCTCAAGATCGATCATGCAAGGTTTTCCAGCACTGTTAGGTGAGTGACAGCAAGTGTTGGCTTGCCTGCGTTCCCTTCCACATCTGTATCTGAGTGCGCACATTTTTCAGCAGTTCAGGATGAGCGACAGCAAGTGTTGGCTCACCCACTTTCCCTCCCACACCCTCAACCAAACGAGCAAGGTTCTCTAGTGATCCACAGCAACTGCTCGCGTTCTGAACACCTTGGCTACCCTCTAGGTTTCGACTGCTCTGGCTTAGGGCAGGAATGCGAAGCTTAATAGAATTAGGACCTCCACTGGTCAGTGCTGTGTTCATGTTCTCACTTTGTACATCTTGTTCATGGATCTCTCCAGGAACACTTCCTTTACAGTCATTTTGATCCATGCGGCCATAGGGTTTGAAGGTGAGATCAATGAATAGGTATTTATGTGCAGCCCGATGACCATTATATGGTGAGGTGGGTAGGTTTCCTTTAAGCCACCTTTTGATTGCTTCACACTGATGCCACCAACAGAGTTGGTGTTTTGCCTCTGGCCAAACACGTTGACTTGTACCAATTTCAGCCATGTCTTTGTTTGTGTGGACAAACTTCGGGAACACACCGTATTCATCATGCAAGATTGTTGCCCAAGCCTCTAGTGCCCTGGTATGTTTTTGGTCTTCTACTGAGGTAGCCATCATCAAGAGACAATATGACAGTGGGAATCTAGCATTGTCATACTCTCTGAGGATGGTATACAGCTCGAGGTGTTTAGAATTTGTATTGTCTATTTTTTTTTGTTAGCACATCTATATCTGATGCTTGATGTGTTTCTTACAGGTAGCATCCATTCCGATTTCGACAATTGTTCCGTGAAGTGCCATCATTATCTTCATCATCACCCATGCGACTTGCTCAACACCTTCCATTGCTGGAAGATTAAGGATGGCTGCGTCATCTTTGAGCTCTTCTAGAAGGGTTCTTACTGAAGGTAATTGCTGTGTACCTCATTTCCAGAGTGTCTCACTCATTGTTGTCCAGGCCGCGTGAACCTGATTAGTGGTTATCGACAGGTATGTGAATTGAACCTTTTTTGAGATTTCATTTGGGCATAACCACTCTATGTTTTCTCATATCAATGCAGCAGCTTCGGGGGGTAGTGCAACGTCATAGTATGGTGTGTGTCCCATGTGGTGTTTGAGCCAGATGGTAATTGTGCATGTATTTTCTTCGCTTTTCAGATTTGTGCGACATGATATATTTAACTTGCTTTTGCAGCTGTAGCAGTGCATGCCCACAGTGTCTCTGTTTTGCTCCTTCCTTCTGACTCGGTCGGGCCACCTGCTTTCCGTGTTTATCCTGGCAACACCAGTGTCGTGTTTTATGGCCATTTTTCAGTGATTGGTTATCTTTGACGCTATTTGGGTATGTTATTCTTTTTCTTTTAGCATTCAGAACTTCTCTCACATGAAGCAGTAGCCAGTGGCCTTCCATATCTCATATGCAGTTGCTTGAACTTGGGCCCTATTGGAGATCAATGGATCTGCAGGTAAGTCACAACTTCCATGAAAAAAAATCTGGTCAGTTGACTTGAATACACTTTTTAGCTTCTTTAAGATTGCATCCTTGTCCTTAAACTGGACAGGGACATTTTCCTAGGTAATTTGATGGGTAAGAGTCCTTTTAAAAACACAGATAAGTTTCTACTCACTTTACTTGGCTCTGTATCACTTCTGACATAGATGTATTCAATGGGGTTACTGCTGCCTGGAGCTACAGCTGGTGAGCGGTGTGGACCTTCATCTGCTTTCTCTCGTTTCCGCTTCTTTTGCATGCTAAGTTTGCTGATGCTTCAGCATTTCTCACAGGTCTTGTATTGGTAGCCAATTGGAAGGGCAGCCTTGCACTTTGATTGGGTACACTGGCTCTTGGGCAGGGGGGTGAAGTCATCATTTGAGGTGGGGGGCATTTGGGGAATTGGGGATTCAAATTGCATTGCATACATTGTGTACTACTTTTCATGTACCTGGTCATGTGACTTAATTACATAATTAATTTCCCAAAATGTTATATGGCAAGTTAAGGTCCGAGTTTGTGCGCACAATGAGTCACATGATGTCATGTGACATGTTAGGGGGGGGGGGGGGGGGTGAGCTGGGACAGCTGATTACATGTGATGTTGCCCACCTCTGTGTGACTTCTGATGACTAAGGGACTGTGACGGCAGGGAAAAGTAGGTGAGAGAATTCTGTGATTCCAGTTGCAAACTTGCTGGTTTATGTAGGAGTGTGGAAAGCGTGACTCAGCATTTTGGGAGAAACGGCTGAGGTATGTACTCTAGGACTATGAAGTATTTATGTAGAGTGAAAATAAATTTCAAACAGTAGAAAAATGAGACTGCAGTTGAGCAACTGAGCTTGACTTAGAGAATATTGTGTTGCTAGTCCAGCTGGCCTGAACGTCCCTGACTGTAGCGGTATGACTTATCGCGTACAACTAGAGCAAGGATGAGGTAAGCAAACTGAGCTGGTAGCACACCCAAGCCTAGCGCGGAGACAAGTCACGCGCCGAACGTACAATCACAATGGAGAGTATGCACACTTGAGGACTTTATACAAGTCCAAAGGCAAGGTGATCACGCTGTGGCACGCTGAGTGGAGAACCAAGAGGACAAGTTAACATTGGTGAAGAGTTAAGGGAATACAAGGGAATGCGTACCTGAGTGGAGAACCAAGAGGACAAGTTGGTTCCACTCAGGACGCTACATGAGGGTTTATATACACTGCTGCGGCTGAGTTCGAATTACTACTAAACCTTGTTACTAAAGGTAATGTAATAGTAATGAGTCAGCTGCTGACGCGTCGTGTCTAATAATAGCGTTATCTATTGTGCTGACTGATGCACAGTCATTAGCGCTGACAGAACAATGACGTGTCCTTATCTATGAGTCACAACCCTATAACAATGTAGTCTAGAACTATCTAGAATGTTCTCTGCTTATCGTCCAATGAGAAACTACTATACTAATGAGGAAAGTGACCTAAAGAGGTAACTCTTGATAAGGAAGTTACTATCCCAGGGTCACGTGCTTGTGGGTGCACATGTTGGCATCACATGACTAACCATCTTATCATATCTAATGATAAGGACTTGG
The DNA here is from genome assembly GCA_025766275.1 of Lactarius indigo. Taxonomy (NCBI): domain Eukaryota; kingdom Fungi; phylum Basidiomycota; class Agaricomycetes; order Russulales; family Russulaceae; genus Lactarius; species Lactarius indigo. The sequence goes on along the minus strand of JAFKAC010000012.1, from coordinate 28,153 downwards.
ATATTTGACGCAACGTTGGATGTCCGTATCTTCATCAAATAAATCCGCAAAAATACGGAAAAATAAGGTAAAAATGGAGCGTCCGTGACACTGACACTTACATGTCATGTGTGGCTGCAACTCCAACAGTTTATATACATTTTGACTACATGCTTGCATGTCGTGCTGATGCAGCCTGCTCCTATCTTACAAGAATACATCTGAGACATTCAGTAGGAGACAATCTTGGAATACCTGCAATATACAGGCTTGTGCATTGCTTTCATAATATGAAGAGGTCACAAGACTATGATGAGTTATGCTGACTCATTCTGTTATGCTCCATGGGTGTTACACTGCCGATTGAGTTCAGCCCTGCCTCACAGTTCAGCAATTCAAGGACCATGTGGCCCCAATTTGGGCTAAAATGAGTGCTATCCATGTGAAGGCTACTCAGTGTTATGTCCACGTTATGTCCTATTTCATTTTTCTTTATTGTACGATCCTTGTCCTGTGACTGGTTGGTGCCACATGACGGCATGTGCTGTATTGTTCAGTGGAGTCATTGTGACTCATTTCTATTTTATATTCTTGGACCTGTGGTTGTCTCAGAGATGACTTGTGTGTCTCTATTGTTGACTCATATGAGGGGCTAGCCCTATGCTAGCTCTATTGTTCTTTTGTTTCAGAGACTTGTTCCCTTGGATGTGCAGTCCTATGACGTAGGCTGCTTTATTGTTCTTTACCTTATGACTCATTGCACAGTCCTCATATTTCCCATGACTCATCATTTACAGTACTATGACTTGTCATTACTTGGACTGCCTACTTACAGTATCTCGGACTCCTAATGTTCTGTTTTACTATAAGTACTAAGACATCTGAGAGCTGTAGGCCTCAGACTTGTCTTCTTGTATCTTACAGTACTTGGTGAACAAGACTCGGTTGTGAAACTCCTCTTCTCTCATCAGAAACTATCCAAGTTCCCTTCAAACTTGGTACTCTTTGAACTCAAGAACAGGCTAACTTTGACAGATCTCTAAGTCAGGAATGACTTAGAGAATACAACTCGTTTAGTGCTTTGTCAACCTAGCAACCTTTGCTCAAGTTGAGCAAATGTCCCTACTGTGACATAACACTCAGAGGGTTTGTGCCCTGGCACTGGTTCAGTAATCCCATGGGCCTTGCCATGGGCCCATCTGAGGGCTATTTTAAGGCTGTGCTAGCAACAGGTGGACAATGCAGCTTGGAGTGTTGGATTGGTATTCAGTCTGGACTCCCTGTCAGCCTTTGACTGAGGTTGCTCTGGCACTCTGTGGCAGTCTCATTGAGGTTGGCTTGGACACAGGGCTTGGGTGCTGGATTTCCTCACAGTTCAATTTTATTGTTTGTTTGTTTTTTTTGGATGGGCAGTTCAATTGCATTAAAAGCACTGATATTATGATATGTACTATTCCCAGTGTACTGTGAATACACTAGACAATTCAGATATATGACATTTGGTTTGGGAAGTAGCAGTGAGTCAGTGCAGACATCATCCATCACCAGCATGCACTGTGGTGGAGGGTCTCCTGCCATGCAGAAAGTTCACCTAAAGGAGGTGGTTTCCAACCCTCCTTGTAATTAAACATGTTGGTCTGCAATCCCTCATTGAATAGCCTAACAGTATAATCAGTGAAATGAAAATGAGAAAAGAGAAGTAAAAAATGTACTGCATTATCCTGGAACTCCTCACAGAGCTGTCTGTGATATCTGCAAAGAGTTCCATCCAAATGTACTCCAGATAGTTGTTGATGTAGTTCCAAAATTGCTGATGTGTATATTGCTTCCTGGTGATTGGAGTCATTGGATCAGGATTGTCCTCACCATCCTCATTATTTCTGTTATAGTTGTCTGCATTGTGGCTGTTATCACCTGTTGGGGTGTCTGATGTGTTGTCCCTTGGTCCTGCCACTCCCATGAAGTTGTCAGTGGGTTACATTCATGCAATTCACAAAGTGCTCCAGCCGGCTTCTTTAGCCCACTGAACTGGACGAAGTCCCAAAGCACAGATCGCTGAAGTCCATGTCAGAATATACTCACATAAAAAGGCCAACACTTACAAGGAAGGCAATTCACGTCTGATGTGCTGTTGAGCTCTGGATACCCTTTGGGAACAGCCTCACCATGAGAATGCTGATATGTACTGTGTCGCCATTGTCCCTAAACGATGCCTCAATCTGTTCATTGTTGTGTCAGCTAGGTGTACTTTCAAAAAAAGAAACAAAACCTTTTGCTTGACGCCACTCTGACATGCGGTAAGAAGGTCACTAACAGTAGTCTCCAGCCAAGAACAGTAATCCAGGTCTTCAAAGATCTCTTTGGGAACCTTGAAGATTCTCCATTGTTCCTTGATAACACACTAGATGACAATTAGTACATGAGAAATGACACATTGTTATTGTTCTCACCAACATCCATGGTGTCACATCAGTGATGTATGTGGGTATGCCGGGGAAAAGGAGGGAAACTAAGAGTTGGTCCAATAAACCATTCTGGAAATGTGTTGGTTGGAAATGGTTGTATGGCAAAACCAAATGAGAAACATACCCTAAACTCCTGTGATTTAAGCAGGACATCAAATTCATTCTTGATAAATAGCTTCTCCAGCTTGAGGAGGCATGCCGCCAGGCAGAGGATCATCTCAGGCAAATTCTGGGACTAATATACAGTCAGAAACCTGAAATGGGTGGAGACAGTTAAGATACACCTGCGAGTTCCCTGAGCAGGGCAGGGTCCACATTGTATTGGTGTGTGATGTCATCACAAGATGTCTTGAGACGTTTTGTGGTTCCAGGAGTAAATGGGGTGATGCCAGATGACCTAACAATGTCACCGTCCAAATAATAGTCAAAGTCAGTGCTGTCCCTGTGGTGGTGAACACCACGATTGGGTGTGGGTGTTGTGGTACCAAAAGTGGACTGGCGAAAGTCAGGAGCTGTGTTATTGCTTGTACTATGAACAGATGCCCTGGCACTGCAAAGGTTATGACACAAGCTCATTGCATGAGCTTGTGGAATAGGGTGCTAAGTGGGATGAAAGACACAACACAACTTGGAAAGAAAGACACAAAATGAGTGAAAGAAAGTGAGTGAAAGAGTGAAAGATGTGACATGGAAGAAAGATCCAACGTGATGTGAAGGAAAGACATGGCACAACATGAAAGAAAGACGTGACATGAGATGTGTGCAACACAGAGATCTCAATAAAATCAATACAACCAAATACAGATGATTGGCCTCCCCCAGTCAATTCTGATTTCTGATTATATCCATTAAAATCTCAATTGTTCAAGGTGTTGAGTCCTGACTTGTGTTTCTAATGCTCTCCAGAACACATCATATCAATCATTTACAATTGACTGTCCAGCCCTCAACTCCTATTCCTGCTTCCCAACACCTTTTGTAATGCCCTCTATAACACATTAGATTAGTTATTCTAGTCCCTGTATAGTAACAATACATACCATAAGCTGACAGTCAACCGATGGGTCTGAACAAAATCTCTTGTTCTCTGGGGTGATGCCTATGATGATGATGCATGACCGGCACTGGTCTCAGGTGATACATATTGGCGTGAGGTTGCATAACAGGCAGCATATGGCCATGCCAATTGTGCTGCTTCCCATATACTTGGGGTACCTGTGAGAGAGGGAAATATGGTGTGGGCGTCATTAAGGGAGAAAAACTTAACAAAGATCCCAGAGGTGGGCTGGCGTGCAGTGACGATGTTGAGGGCATGGGGTGACTACCTATTGCCAGCAGACCAGAGAAGGGCATCTGTGGAGCAATAAATGAGGGGTGCAAGGGAATGTACAATGGTGGCTGGTGAGGGGTCGCTGTTTCATGTGGTGTTCTGGAAGGGAGAGTGGGAACAACAGAAGGCACCTTGTTTCAATTTGCTGATCGCCAACTCAACTGTTCAAACTGTACACTGTTCCTGGTGTTGGGGTTGTTGTCCAGATAGTCCTGTATTTGTGACACAAGTTCTTGTTTCTGAGTCTTTTCTGTGACTGGAATACCTAGCACCACTGCCATTGTAAAGAGCTCAGACTTGCTTTGTGAGCTAAGTGTGCCAGTAAATGGTATATTTATATCAGGTTGAGGTGCTGCCCAAGTCTTTGCATGTGCACAATCAAATGGAAGTGAGCCTGAAGTGGGCTCATTGGTGTCAGTATGACATGCAACTTGGATGTCCATGTCTGTGTCTATGACTTCTCCTCGAATAACTTGTGCTGCCCTTTTTCTGAGTGTGATGATATCCACGTTGACGCTTGTAAAAGGCCTACAAAGACTTGGGGGGGTGACAGCCAGAATCAACTTGTAGTTGTGAATTGAATGAACATTGAGCATGAATCATGCCTAGGGATTGTGATCGACAAGAGCCCATGTCTTGCTAGTCTTTTTGTGCTCTTGCTGCACAGTATTGTACTGGATGTGGTGAACTCACTGTCACTTGACAGTGAGGGGTACAGCTGGAGATGATGTTGATAAGTGACCCTTGCGCACTTAGCAGCTCATACGGACCGGACTTGCAGCATGGACTGCTTTAGATTAGATTAATTGGACCTGTAGATTACTTACGTTTGATCTGTACAATCTAGCGCTAATCATTGCGTCATGTATGACATCATGTACTATGACATCATGTAGAACACTCCAGACACTTCATTGTACTCAGTACTTTGTTCTCCTTTAGTTCTTATCTTTATTATGATGTCACTATGATATCATCCTTGTCTGGACTTTCCTTGTTCTTGCACGCCTTGTTCCCTTTACACACACTCCTTTGTCCTGTTGTAGAACAATGCGTCCCTTGTATTCTGTGACACTCTGTTACCTACCTTGTAGTTGTGTCACCCTCCTGTATAGTATAAGTAGTAGTACTTGTACGCTCCTGGTCCACATCAGTTCCCTCACTGTTGTGTGCCAGGTATGTCTCTTCCTCTCAATTGTAACATCAGTTCCCTCACTGTTGTGTGCCAGACTACCATCTTGCTTCACTTGTTTGACACCTCCTGTGCTGCTTCTCAGTCACCCTCTATATCTCACCACAGTACTTTGTCCCACTGTGAGTATAGTTCTTATGTGTCTGTTCATCAGATGATGGCAGGCAAGGTAGAGATGGAGAGAGCATCAAGAGGGGCGAAGAGGAGGCATCTTGGCTCAAAGTATGTAGTGGCACATGCAAGGTGGGGCACTTAAGGGAGCTGAGAGGCAAGAGAGAAGATGTCACAAGTGGACAGTCTGAGAGGCAAGAGAGAAGATGTCACAAGTGGACAGTCTGAGGGACAGTCTGATAGATTGCACTAGCTTATATACTACAGGGGGTGGTCTGTGCATAGGTTTAGGGCATGTCACGGTTGCACATAATGGAACCCTTACTGTACTGGTTGTGACTACAGCTGTAAGGTATATTAGTCATGGACTTGGAGTTTACGATAGGAGGTAGGCGTTATGGAATGACTCGACCCTAGTACTAGTAGTAGTTATATTAGGATTTGCTTGGTTTTTGCGATACATTGGATGCTACATACAGTGACTCATAGCAGCACTTGAAAGCCTGCTCAACTTGTATTTAATCTGGCTTGCAAAGACCAAGATACATCATCTTGGTCTTCTTCAATCATCACTTCTTGTCTCCTTCTATCTTCGCCTTTATACTCAAGAGCCAGAATTGCCTAGTGTCTTTGAACATCTGGGATTGCCTTTGTGCCATATGTTTTCAACATGTTCAGCTAAGTTGTAGTCACCTTCATTAAAGCTCAAGTTGAGCTAATGTCGTGATGGCATTACAGGCAGGTTTAGGGCCTATCCACAAGTGCTGCACAATACTGCAGATTAGAACATTCCAGAGACAACTTATTAATACTGTCCAATCAGAATAAAGGATAAGCATGGTATGACTGTGCCACAGTCAATGATGCTGTATTGCACCATAGTGGCATGATTCTGCAGCAACTGCAGAACCTGTGATCAATACATATGTTCCTTGTGGCTTAGTTGATTGTCTTTGTTGATTGATAAATGATCAACTGTTGATTGATACACATGCACATATGCATGTGACTTGAAAGGCATAGTAATCATGTGACACATCATGTGACCATTGGAGAGCGAAATTCAAACTCCGATTTCGGATTTCCCCTTTAGGAAGTTGATGACATAAGCCTGGTCTGGTCAGGACTGGTTCTAAGTGCTTTGAGTCACGACCAGGTTTATAGTGTTACGATTCGAGCAGGAAGCTGGTTAGCATGACTGAGGACCCTTACTGTACCGGTTGCAACTACGGTGGTAAGGTAGATTAGTTGCGGACTTTACCATGGTGATACGGTAGTGCGATAGGAGATACAGTACGATAGCTGACTGATGACTGGCGCCACTAGTACTGGTACTAGTAGTATTAGGGTTCGAGTTGTTTCTGCAATACGTTGGACGCTACTTTACTGTGACTCATAGCAGCGCTTCAAAGCCTGCTCGATTTGTATTTAAACTGTCTTGTGAAGACCAAGATACACCATCTTGGTCTTCTTGAATCGTCACTTGTTTCTTCTCTATCTCTCTCTCTCTCTCTCTCTCTCTCTCGCTCTGAAAGGGATCCGACTTCGCTCGTGATACAAGACAGATCTATTAGGTGCACCTTCGTGTGCTCACCTCAGTTTATACTTGGGCCTCCGTGTCTTCAAGTCATTCGCTAAGTTGTTACCGCCTCTACCGAGCTCAAGTCGAGCTAATGTCGTGACGGCGTTACATTAAGACCAAGATCCATCGTGGCCGTAACAACCAGAGATCAGTGGACAAACTTCCGTCCTTATTCACTCCAAAGGAGAGGAGAACGTAACGTCCCTACGCACTTTCTAGGCGCCGCATCTTGGAGGGAAAGACAGGAAGAAACTGGATATTTTGTGGAGTTCAACGGACCAAGCAGGTTCCGACCAGTTGAGTTCAACTTTGACCACTTGTGTTGGGTAGAAGTTACGTGGAACCCCATAGACTCTCAGTGGGACGCAATACGACTGGCGGGACCCAGATATCAGTGTGACATCGATGCACGAGAACTCAATAGCAGAGCAGATTGGGGCCCTATTGACGGACAAATACGAGAACACTCCACTGGAGAAGTAGCATCGGAAGGAACTGAAGAAGACGAACAAAGCCAGGAAGAAAGCGAAGGATGAGAACCAAATCAAACGGAGACTAGCGGAGGAGCAATACAAGACCTCCTCATTGAATGAGCTGAGTCCGCACACATCACCAAACCCGAACCAATTCATATTCGATCACCAGCCATTATGGCAACACTAACGCAAGCCATGGAAGAAGTCGCGATCGAAGAAGCACACGCAATACGGGCCAAGGCAAGAGAAATCCTTATGCCCATCAACCCAGAAACAGGAGTACAAATGACCGCGGACGACGCCGCCATCTTTCGAGCCATAGGATCCGACAGGGGAGACCCTCCGTCAGGACGACAACCTGCGCTAGAACTCCCTCCAGGTGTGGGAGGGCCAAGTGGAGACCCACCGCCACCGCCAGATGGGGGTATCCCGTTCGACATACGAAGAACCGAACCACCAAGGGGACCGCCCGCTGGACCGCCAGGCAGAGGCGGAGGTGGAGGTGGAGGTGGAGGTGGAGACGCCGGAGGAGGGGGACATCATAATGAGAAACTAACCGGTGAGCCACCCTCCATTTTTGACGGAGACAGACTCAAAGTAGACCAATTCCTGACGCAGTGGCACGTCTACTGGGGCATGAATTTAGACGCCCCCATCATGCGCAATGACTACAGAAGATGTCTTCTGTTTCTCTCCTACATCAAGGGCGGAGCGGTCAGCGAATGGGTTCTATCCTTCCTGAACTGGCTCAACAGACAAATACAATGAGGAATCAGTCCTTACACTCGAGACTTATGGAACGCCGTAGCCGACAGTTTCAGCCAGCGATTCGAGAATACGCTGGAACGGGAGCAAGCGCAAGCAATACTGCGAAAAGGGTTCAAAATGACAGGAGAGGATATTGACAAGTACGTCAACGACTTCGAGCAGCTTGCGCGGAAAGCTCATTACTGCCTCAATGAACCACAAACCATCGACCTCTTCACGTCGGGTCTGCCCAAGGAACTGTTCAAGAATGCGTTCCAGTTTGACGACCCAATCACATTCGACGACTGGAAAAGGGCGGTACTCAAACGACAGAAGAACTACATTCACCTCAAAGCAAGGCTCAATGAGTACAAAAACACTCCGACGCAGCAGAAGAAACAAAGCGGCAATGCCGGATGGACACTCCCACAAAACTTGCCTCAAACTAACCCGTGGGCCATGGATACATTGGCAGATTGAGCCAAGGTAAGGCTCGCAGGGTCGGAAGACATCGACTTCAACAAACTACCCCACACCTGGTCCCCGCCTCCCTTCCCACCTAGGGGAGGACTGGGAGCTAGAGGAAGAGGCAGGGGAGGGTCACGACGGGACCTAAGGAATGTCCTTTGCTACAACTGTAATGCTCCGGGACACCTCTCACGAAATTGCCCATACCCCCGACAGCAGAGGCAGTGGCAAAACGCTCCATCCAGCAGTAGAATGACAGAAACCGCCTGGCCCTCGGGGCCAGTATCACAATATGAGCCATCGCTACCGGGCTACGCAACGCCATCGGTTAGTGCAACACCCGCACCGCAAATCAACGCAGTCTCGACTGTCAAAACCACCGGAGAACAAGCGAAAGAGTGGCTCACCCAAGTGGCCAACAGCACGGATGAGGTAAAAGACCTCATACTTCAAGATTTGTGGGGAAAGGAGGGTTTTCGGGACACCTGAACCCGTCAGTCTGGGTGAGGGCATTACAATGTAATTCTGTAATTGTGACAACACGCTATCGATCTCTGCGAATTCCAGTGACTGTCAAAACGAATTACCAAACGACTGAAACACATGCATTGGTCGACTCCGGAGCGACTGACAACTTTATCTGACCAAGTATGGCAGCACGGGCCGGCATCCCGGTGCAGCCTTTAGAAACGCCTTGCAAGATATGGAATATTGATAATACGGAAAACAAAGCTGGGTTGATCACTCATTACGTTAACCTAGAAGTAAAAACATGAGGACAGATAAAGAAAATGACCTTTCTGGTCACCGACCTCGGCAGCGAGGACATGGTGCTTGGCTACCCATGGCTAAGCACCTTCGAGCCCACCATCAGATGGGCCACGGCAACCATGCACCCTGACATGCAACCAGTGGTACTGGCTACTACTGAAGAACTACTCTCCACACCTGTAATCTGAGCCCAAACTATGGCTGAAAAGGAAGCTATCGTACAAGAACTAGAAGAAGAAACGTTCGCTAGAGCCATCACCTCGAAAGTGTCGCATCGCTTTCCCCCAGCTAGACCATGGGACCACGCCATAGACTTCAAACCATCCGCACCGGCTGCAATAGACTGCAAAGTGTATCCTATGACGCAAAAGGAAGAAAGCGAGCTTAAAGAGTTCCTCGAAGAGAAACTGCGACAGGGGTATCTACGCCCCTCTATCTCCCCATACGCATCCTCCTTTTTCTTCATCAAAAAGAAGGATGGAAAGCTGCGACCAGTCCAGGACTATAGGGTCATCAACTCTCACACCATCTGCAACCAGTATCCGCTGCCACTCATCCAAGACCTAATCCTCGACCTCAGCAACACCCACATTTACACAAAACTAGATATCCGATGGGGCTATAATAATATCTGGATCCGTGACGGAGATCAAGAGAAGGCGGCATTCAAGACCAAATTTGGCCTTTTCAAACCTACAGTCATGTTCTTCGGACTCACCAACTCTCCCGCAACCTTCCAGGCCATGATGAACCATATCTATCGCGACACAATAGCGAAACACGAACGCTTGGGCACTATGATACGTGTTTATATGGACGATATTGGGATCGCCACTCACTTTGATCACGATCTAGCGGCCCATGTCGCCGCAGTACGCGACATTCTGAGCATCGCACAGGAGCACGACCTCTACTTCAAACTCGAAAAGTGCTTGTTCCATCAGCTGCGCATGGATTACCTGGGGGTAATCCTTGAAAGGGGGGTGACCCGAATGGACCCTGTAAAAGTCCAAGGCATCAAAGACTGGCCAACACCAACGAAGGTCAAAGACGTCCGATCTTTTCTCGGTTTTTGCAACTTTTACAGGCTTTTCATCTGCGGCTTCGCAACCCATGCCAAACCGCTTACAAAGTTGACACGCAAGGACGAAGAGTGGCGATGGACAGAAGAGGAGGACAAGGCGTTCAACACGCTCAAACACCTCGTAACCGAAGAACTGGTATTGGCACACCCCGTCCTCCAGGACCCATTCAAATTGGAGGTGGATGCCTCGGGCTACGCGGTGGGAGCCGTACTACTACAAAAAAAGTCTGACAGAAAACGGCACCCCATAGGCTATTACTCGGCAACGCTCTCGGAAGCAGAACGAAATTACGACATCTACGACCTAGAATTACTTGCAATAGTCAAGGCTTTAAGACACTGGAGGCTGCTGCTGGCAGGAGCCCCACACAAGATCAAGATTTACTCAGATCACCTGAACCTACAGTATTGGAAGTCGCCACAGAAAATTAGTAGGCGAGTTGCAAGGGAAGTACTCGAACTCTCCGAGTACAACTTCGAAATTCACCACATCAAAGGAAAGAATAACGGAAGAGCCGATGCACTATTGCAACGACCGGACTATGATCAAGGAGTAGAAGACAATAGCGAAGTAGTGGTATTACCACCTGAAGTCTTTGTCCACACCCTCAACACAGCAAGGATGTTGACCCTCAACCCAAACCTGCTGCAACCGCGACATCAACAAGACGAAGAGGTGATCAAGGTGTGGGCGGACCCCCACCGACTAAAGAAGATACAGGGAGAATGGTATAAGGATGGCAGGTTCGTCATAGCGGGGCCAGCCTCGACGCATCGCGTGCTAATCCACAACCACCACGACTTGCCCATACACGGACATCCCAGAATCACGAGAACGCAACGGATCTTGGAAAGACATTACTGGTGGCCACGGCTACAAAGGGACGTTTATGAGTATGTTCAAGGATGTGCCGAGTGCCAACAAAACAAAGTCAACATGTGCCCCATACGTGCGGCGTTACACCCCATCATGCCTATACTCGACACATTCCCCTTCCACACTGTGGCGATAGATTTCATTACCAAACTACCAGTATCAGAAGGGCACGACAGCATCCTCACCGTCACTTAGGGTGGTCAAATTCGACACTGCTCGCTTCGCTCGCAGTGGAGAACTGAAGAGGAGATGCAAAAGGTACCAAGAGTGGTGGGGGCTACCCAGCACTGACCCTTTCGCTTTTATGCTCTTCAGGGTACCTTTTCGATTTATAATACATTACCCTCTTTCTTCAGACCTACCTGAACGGATAGGTAGAGGGGACTTGTGGGGGTTAACTTGCGAACGCGATGAACTGCTGCCAGACCCCGAAGGGGGCTGGCCATCGAGTCGGTGCTCTGTTACTTGTGTAAGCCATGCAAAGCTATTTTACTAGAGGTAACAGTTCGAGTCACTCACGCAATCTAGAGTAAACGCTTGGGGCGGACGATGGATTCAAGGGGGTAAGATCTTCCCATAAGATTATTCCAGTGACGTACCTGCCGACAGGCGCGGAGCGCCTGTCCCCTGTGCCTAACCTGGGGATTCCCCATAGCCTCTCCTAGTGCCTGAACAGGGGCACACCAATCTTGATCTTACCCCTTGGGGCAGTGGTCCAGATGGGTCTAGATAGTACGTAACCAAGCACACCGTCGGGGAATTCCTCTTACTCCGTTCCGGTCCGGACTAGCGCCAGACACGTAATAGTTTCAGGGCCGAATAAGCGCCTAGTCACGTGACTACCCAGAACCGCATCTGTTATGAGCCACTTTGCAGTACCCCTAGGGGTGGACGTAGGGGTGGTGTTATGAGCCACTTTGCAGTACCCCTAGGGGTGGACGTAGGGGTGGTGTTCATTGTAGGCGGGGTTTAGGCTTTGCCTAGGTATGGGCCTCAGGTGGACTTAAGGCAGTCACCTAGAGCTCATGCAATTCTTATAGGTTTCTGTACATGTGTACATCAAATACTCCATATGCATGCCAAAATGTATTAGGTGCACACATGTCCAAAGACTCAATTAACTCGACCCAAACTCAAGAGTGACACTGAGAAAAGGAGTCCCGGACTCCTCACATGTACACCACCCTCTTATAGCCCAATTTCTAGAGCGACACTGAGAAAAGGAGTCCCGGACTCCTCACACATACACCACCCTCTTACAGCCAAATTTCCAGAGTGACATTGAGAAAAGGAGTCCCGGACTCCTCACACGTACACCACCCTCTACATCCCCAATTTCCAGAGTGACACTGAGAAAAGGAGTCCAGGACTCCTCACACATACACCACCCTCTACATCCCCAATTTCCAGAGTGACACTGAGAAAAGGAGTCCAGGACTCCTCACATGTACACCACCCCCCTCTTACAGCCAAATTTTCAGAGCAACACCGAGAAAAGGAGTCCCAGACTCCTCATGTACACACCACCCTCTTACAGCCAAATTTCCAGAGCGACACTGAGAAAAGGAGTCCCAGACTCCTCACATGTACACCACCCTCTTACAGCCAAATTTCCAGAGTGACACTGAGAAAAGGAGTCCCAGACTCCTCACATGTACACCACCCTCTTATAGCCCAATTTCTAGAGCGACACCAAGAAAAGGAGTCCCGGACTCCTCACACATACACCACCCTCTTACAGCCAAATTTCCAGAGTGACATTGAGAAAAGGAGTCCCGGACTCCTCACACATACACCACCCTCTACATCCCCAATTTCCAGAGTGACACTGAGAAAAGGAGTCCAGGACTCCTCACACATACACCACCCTCTTACAGCCAAATTTCCAGAGTGACACTGAGAAAAGGAGTCCAGGACTCCTCACACATACACCACCCTCTTACAGCCAAATTTCCAGAGTGACACCAAGAAAAGGAGTCCTGGACTCCTCACATGTACACCACCCTCTTACAGCCAAATTTCCAGAGTGACATTGAGAAAAGGAGTCCCGGACTCCTCACATGTACACCACCCTCTTACAGCCAAATTTCCAGAGTGACATTGAGAAAAGGAGTCCCGGACTCCTCACACGTACACCACCCTCTTACAGCCAAATTTCCAGAGCGACATTGAGAAAAGGAGTCCCGGACTTCTCACATGTACACCACCCTCTTACAGCCAAATTTCTAGAGTGACACCAAGAAAAGGAGTCCCGGACTCCTCACATGTACACCACCCTCTTACAGCCAAATTTCTAGAGCGACACCAAGAAAAGGAGTCCCGGACTCCTCACATGTACACCACCCTCTTACAGCCAAATTTCTAGAGCGACACCAAGAAAAGGAGTCCCGGACTCCTCACACGTACACCACCCTCTTACAGCCAAATTTCCAGAGCAACACCGAGAAAAGGAGTCCCGGACTCCTCACACGTACACCACCCTCTTACAGCCAAATTTCCAGAGCAACACTGAGAAAAGGAGTCCAGGACTCCTCACATGTACACCACCCTCTTATAGCCAAATTTCCAGAGCAACACTGAGAAAAGGAGTCCAGGACTCCTCACACGTACACCACCCTCTTCAGCCAAATTTCCAGAGCAACACCAAGAAAAGGAGTCCCGGACTCCTCACATGTACACCACCCTCTTACAGCCCAATTTCTAGAGCAACACTGAGAAAAGGAGTCTGGGACTCCTCACGTACACACCATCCTCTTATAGCCCAATTTCTCAAGTATGACACTGAGAAAAGGAGTCCTAGACTCCTCACACACACACCACCCTCTTATAGCCCAATTTATCAAGCATAACACTGAGAAAAGGAGTCCTAGACTCCTTACACATACACCACCATATTACTATACATATTTAATACATGCACAATGTACCATGTGCTAATAACATGTTCACATATAATGTGCATGCTGTGACAGTTAAAACATTATTATCAGGGTATATTACTAAAGTGTCATTGATGTCTGATTTGTTTCCATGCACACATGCACCAAACACTCTGCTCTACATAGTAGATCTGAGATGCATACTGCACACCAATGCCCAGCCAACAATATGACCATATATTAGGCACATAGAGTTAAGGTTAAGGTTAACATCAAACCCTAAAATAGGGTTAGGGTTTGTTGTGTTCACATAGGGGGCAGCTTTTGAATACATAAATGTAAGTTTTGATGATGATCTGCAGGTAAACTGTCTGATTGTTGATATCCCATGTGCAGTTAATAGTGATATGACTTAAGGGTGTAATACAGTCCATGATTTGTATCACTGGGATGTTGTACTGTGATTTTGAGCTGAAGAGCTGTACTGTACAGCATGGCTTGTTTGCGTTGCTCACTCGCCACTGTACAGTACAGCTCTTCAGCTCAAAATCACAGTACAACATCCCAGTGATACAAATCATGGACTGTATTACACCCTTAAGTCATATCACTATTAACTGCACATGGGATATCAACAATCAGACAGTTTACCTGCAGATCATCATCAAAACTTACATTTATGTATTCAAAAGCTGCCCCCTATGTGAACACAACAATCCAATCATCCACTTGCAGAGTGACTTTTATAATTCATGGGCCAACCATTGGTGATACATTACTACTGCTGACTGATGTTATAAAAGTCCATGACAATTACTGCTTACTGAGGCATCATAACTGACTACTGAGAGTCTGAGACAAATCTACAACACAATTATGAACAGCATACATAGAAAGGGCATACTCACAGTGGCAAGGGAAATGTGGTGAGATATGCAAGTAAGCTGGAAGCAGAGGTGAACAGGGAAGTTGCACTGAAGCAAAGAGTCTGGCACATAAGCAGTGAGAACTGATGTTAGACATCAAAGGATTGAAGGGAGAAACATACCTGGCACATAAGTAGTGAGAACTGATGTGGACCAGCAGTGTACATGCTACACTACTTATACTGTTTACAGGGGTGACACTAGTACAAGGGATGTAACATAGCGTCACAGAGTATAAGACATTGTTCTTCATCTGGGACAAAAGGAATACACAAATGGAGAATAAGGAGCACAGAACAAAGAAAGTCCAAGCAAAGATGATATCATAGTGACATCACAATAAGGATATAGCTAAAGGTAGAACAAAGTCATAGTATACACAGTCGGTGGCTCTGGAGATTGGTTGTGCATGTGAATGAGCCTTTTGGTTGTGGGGGTTTTTGACCACCTGCAAGGCTCCCTGCCAGCACATCCGAGTCTTCTGCCAGCCCAGTACCCATGCCACATCTCTTGTATGCCAGCTCACTTCCAAGTCTTTGTAACCACAGAAAAGAGTCCCAAAAATCACCAGTTTGTAAGAGTATAAAGACCAGTAGTCTGAGTAGTACAATACTTTGTCTACTCTTAGTCCTTGAATACAGTCTACTTGTTTAAACCTTTAGATTCCCCTCTCACTTGCCTGCCAAGTTCTCCCTCCCTCTGGTCACTTAATATGTGACCCTCGACTCTGCTTGCCCATTGCCTTTGGGCTACAACTGAACTGTGACATAAGAGTAGACCTCTTTTCCTAGCTAGTGAACATGGCACAATGCATTCGACAAACGAACCTGAACCAGAGTCACTCATACCTCAGCAGTAAACAACTGGCATGACACTCCCGAACCATGTGATGTACAGTGCAAACAAACGACACAGGAAGCAGGACAGTAGTACACAGACAGCTCATCAGGAAAAACCTCCCATGTTAGCAAGAACAAATTATCAATAATTACTAGTAATTGTCAATTATTGCACATTGCTTAGTCCCCTTGATAATTTATTGGGGACTATCTCAATTGTAATAATTAGCACCTAGCTACTGACAAATTGTTCAAAAGTTATTTCAGCATTATGTGAATTCACCCACTGACACCCAGTTTGTAAAATAAGGAAAAAAAACATATTTATTGCATGAAATATCTACAGGTAGCTAGCTACAGGAGTGCAGCACCTACTGCACCTGTCCCTGTTGTTGTGATCACTGCACCGCCCCATCAAAGTCATCGTCATTGATGTTGCAATATTACCTCTCTATCACCATTGCCTCACCATTGTGTCCTCACTGTCACCACCTTGTCCTCACTGTCACTCGTAGCTTGCATGTATGCAGTCCTGCTGTGGTCAGGTCATTGTTGGGCTTGTAGGAGTGGAGATGGGAGGGACCAAGTGAGGCAGTGGCTTTGGGGTCGACGGCAACAGGTGTCATGTCAGAGCAGTTGTGTAAGACCTGTGATGAATGTGAGCGTATTGTTACTTACATAGACCGGTACTCATCTGTTTTAAATTTGCAGGGGTGGAACCATCGACAGTGTCTTGAGTGGCAGGTGCACAGAAGCTTGTATAGGGGCAATAGTGACTAGTTAGTGAGGATGCAAGGGATGAACATATTTGGACTTACAACTATGTTTGATGACACAGCAATGACTAAGGTGGTAGTGGCAGTGATGACATTGTTGCTGTGCATCAAATGATTGCAGTCATAAGAGCTACATCAGTTGTATAGCAGTGGGAGGACCTGCAATCAATAAATTAGAATGTTTCAGAGATAAATGAAGAAAAAAAAAAAAAGAACGTGCTGTTTTTTTTTTTTCCATTCTGAGGCTTGCACATTGGAGGGGTGGCATCTGACTGCCTTGGGTCTGTTATGGGGGGAGCATGATGTGCGGGAGGTAGGCTCAGAAAGTGGAGGAAGGAATGGCGGATGAACCAGTGACGGGGGAGGGGGGAACAAGAGATCAGTGAAGGGAAAAGAGTGCATGCACATACAGTACCAAAATGGAACATTGTGGTCCATTATTGTATGAACGAACGTGGGAAAGGCTTCCCACGCCCAGACCAATCAACAATAAACGTGACTTGCTTCATTTTTTTGACTTTGCCTTCACACTTCTGCTCCATTGTCCTGCTCTGTTGTCTCACCTCTCCCCTGTACAGCACTAGAGTCCACCAGTACCACACCTCCATGCAGAGGTGAAACCAACGAGCCACACCAGGCATCTTCTTTGGTGCTGTCATGCTTGCCATCTTCTTGCTGCTGTGGAGCGTGCGACGATGACAGATGACCCCCTCACTTCAACGACAATGACGATACCAGCCACAAGCGGTGACTTTCCACTATGATGGCATCTCGGCCGTGTGATCCTGACATGGTTATGTATGACCCAGACCCGGACCACCACCACCACCACTGCCACCACATTCCGCCAATGCCCATGCAGTGTGACCCTAACCACAATGAGGACATGGGCAATGACCATGACTATGTCAGCTGCAAGGCAGTAATGGTGACAACGAAGATGACTGCAATGACTGCGGTCACAAAGAAATAGCAACAACACAAGCACAACTGGATGACGACCTCAACGGCGGGGACGAAGACGACGACAATGACTGTGGCTGTGATGGTGATGAAGACGACGATGGCCGTGGCTGAAAAGTGGCGACACCTCAAGCACAACTACAGCTACGACGACTGTGATGCGAGGACAATGGCTACAGTGACAATGAGTGACAACAACAGGGTGGCTGTGGGGATTGCGATTGCGACGATGACTGTGAGGTGACGAAGACTACATCAGCCAAGGGGGGGCCGGGCCGTGGTTCCGTGACCTGAGGTGGGGGGGGTTGACCGAAAGTCTCTAAAAAAATTTGCTTTTTGGGTGTCTAAGGCCAGGCCGATCTGGAAATTTCCCACTTTTCCCCAGTATCATCTCAGCAATAGTGCATATTGTGGGTTTGTAAACCCATGCGGGTACCCGAATATGGGTTTGTGGGTGTGGGTGTGGGTCAGATCTGAGGTACCCGTACAAAACCCATACCTGTTGCATGGCGGGTTTTTCAAAGGGATACTAGAATTCTATTTACTACATGTTACTGTACTATTCTATGAGGAATTTCCTTAACTACAGTTACAGTGGCCTGAGCCCCAACTCCGTCTAAGAGCATCTACAGGTCTTGGGGCATGTGATGCGTCGCAAGGTGTCGCGCACAGCGTCCGCGGAATGCGCGCCGTCGCATACTACAGGTCCGCGGTGATTGGAGACGTGTTTTTCTTGAAGAGATAAACGTGCATAGACATGCGGCGGGGTCGGGAACAGAAACGAGGTCGGGTTGTTGCAGGTGGTCGAAAATGGTTGTGCACGTTTGCGCATAACACAAAACTTCACATATGTAGTTGTATGAGTTAGAGATACGTCTTGTTCAAGCCAATAAGGCCGCGGACAAATGCAGAAAGCCGGAGAACAAAAAGAATAAGCCACACTGACACTGAACTTAAAAGTTAGGGGAACTCAACTATGATAAATGTAAGCGATGAAGTTGCATGTTCACAGCTTGGTGGTAGCATACAGCACTCATGGCAATGTTTATAGAACACACAGAAACGTGTGTGGTGCCAGCGGTTTGGCAGCGATGCATGATGGGGTGGGGTAATCTAAGAAATTTCCATATTTGGCCTTTAATTTCCTTTTTGGGGGTAGGGGGGGGGGGGTACGGCCCAACCCCTTAAAAAAAATTACCGACCCTGTGCAATTTTAAGAATTCTGGCCCCCCCTTGACATCAGCAAAACAAAATTTGACTAGCCATGACTAGGGGAACTAGCCCCTACCATATTTGGGTATCACTAGTCAGCACTAGTCACGGCTATTGCTTCTAGTAACTTTTTGTTTTCCTGATGTACTGCCGCTACAACAGCGGCGACAATGTGTGGTAGTGTTGATGAACAGCATAGACAGAACCAGTACTCACAGAGGCAAAGGGTCTGTGGTGAGATACTAGTGGCAAGCTGGTTAGCAGCAGAGGGGAATGTCAAGCAGTGAAGCAGAGGGTGTCTGGCACACAGCAGTGAGAGAACTGATGATGGTATTTTACAGAGGAGGAGACATACCTGGCACACAGCAGTGAGAGAACTGATGTGGACCAGGGCGTACAAGCAGTCTACTTATACTTGTACAGAGGCGTGACACTAATACAAGGAAAGTAACTATAGGTCACAGAATACAAGGGACGCATTGTTCTACAACAGGACAAAGGAGTGTGCATATGGAGAACAAGGCGTATAGAACAAGAAGTGTCCAGACCAAGATGATATCATAATACATGATGTCATAGGTGACGCAATGATAGGTAATAGATTGTACAGATCAAAAGGTATCTAATCTACAAGTCCTGTATATCTAATCTACAGCAGTCCATGCTGCAAGTCCGGTCCGTATGAGCCGCTAAGTGCGCAAGGGTCACTTATCAACATCTCCCCGTGATCTACAATCTAAGTACAACAAGTCCCATGTCATCATTGTGCTTCTGCAGCAGGACACGCGGTAGTGACTTGTGTAAAGCCGTCCGCAACCATATCACAGTAGGAGTTCTAATGAGGGTGATGGTCCCCTTTTCGATGTACTCCTAATGACATGATGCCGTATGGCAATGTGCTTAGACCGTCTCCCAGTGACAGGGTTCAAGGCCAAGTCAATGGCACCCTTATTGTCACCATGAAGTGGGATGGGGTCGTCGACCTCGTACCCGAGTTCCGTGAGGAAGCTCTGATACCACGCAGCCTGGTTAGCCGCGTCGGTCATGGCCATGTATTCCGCTTCCGTTGTGTTTTGGGCAACAGTCTTTTGCTTGCGCGAAGACCAGCTTATTGCACCGTTAGCTAGTAGGAACACATAACCAGAGGTGGAGTGGCGGTCGTCAGTCTGATCAGCCAGACTGGAATCAGTGTAGCCGTGAAGGCCATCGCCATTGGCGCCATCATAGACAATACGCATATCCATAGTTCCCACTAGTAGGACAGGACATACTGCGCAAGTCGCAGATGTTGTGGTGAAGGGTTCGCTGCGTACTGCGCCAAACGTGACACAGCGAAGGAGATATCTGGCCTAGTGCCAATCTGCACATAAAGCAGACTCCCAATCAAGGATTGGTAGTGGGAAATATCTGAGGCAGTTGCCTGCGACGTATATTTAACCAGGTGCTCGTCAGCACCAGCGGGCAAGGGTGTGTTGTGTGGTGTGGCATCAGACATGCCAAAGCGTTCAAGGACATCCTTGATGTAGCCAGACTGATCTATTTCGATGCGTCTAAGGGAGCGGTCGCGCACAATGCGCATACCAAGATAAGACTCTATCTCCCCGAGATCTGTCATCTCATAGCGTTCAGACAATCTGACTTCAAACGCTTGATACCACTCAGCGAGGGACCCAGTATAGTGATGTCGTCAACGTAGACAATAACGAAGAGTGGATCATACCCCTCCCGTTGAGGCATCACATATATGCCAGCATCAGCAAACGTCCGCTTAAAGCCGAGTGCAGTGAGCACTCCATGGAATTGCAAGTTCCATGCGCGGGAGGCCTGTTTGAGACCATAGATCGCCTTAACCAGGCGACACACCTTCGTCTCAGAGCCAGTGACAGTGAAACCTTGTGGCTGCTCCATGTATATCTCCTCGTCAAGCACGCCATTGAGAAAAGCAGACTTAACATCCATCTGATGGATGTGCCAGTCCTCCAGCGCGGCCAACGCCAGAAGTAAACGTAGCGACTCAAATCGTGCGACGGGAGAGAAGGTTTCATCAAAATCTACGCCAGGGATCTGCGTGAATCCCTTAGCCACCAAGCGAGCTCTGTAGCGGCCATCCGCTTTGAGCTTAAAGACCCATTTGGATTTTACTGCCTTGCGATTAGGCGGGAGATCCACTAACTCCCAAGTCCCATTTTAGCTAGGGCGTCCATTTCATACTGACACGCCTTAGTCCACTCATCTGCAGCTGCAGACCGCATGGCCTCTGCATAAGTTGCAGGGTCTCGGCCACAAAGGCAGCAGCCAATAACTCCGCATACCCCAGACGCCTGCCGCGCCATGCCGCATTGTCCGCATTGAAGTAACGCGGATTAGGGACAGGGGCACGAGCACTGCGCCTTGGTGCATTGTCCATTTCGCGCAACAGCTGACTACGCTGTGCACGATCCTCAAATCCCCCAGGCATTTCTGGTGAGGGAGGAGGGACATGGCGCATAATGCGCGTTGCACTAGGACGCGGCGGGGGTGAAGTGGGAGTGGTCTGCTCACGTTTAGGTGTGGTGGGCAGGGCTGGCAGAGCAGGTGGTGGAGTGGGGCGTGGTTGGACTTGTGGGGGTCTAGGAGCTTTTCAACATCCTCCTCCTCACTACTACTGGAGTGTGCAGGGGAGGGGCTCGCATTGGTGGTAACGCCGGCGGGTGAGGCACGGCAGTCACTGTTGTGCTAGGCACGACTGGTGGTGAAGGTGTGGGGTGTGTCTCAACACCCTGAGGGACGGGAAGCTACTCTCGTCGAATGTCACATCCCTGGACACTCGGACGGAGCGGGTTGAGCGGTCCCAGAGCTTATAGCCCTTAGATTCGGGCTCAAACCCAATAAGCGTGACCTCAATGGCCTTCGCATCCAATTTGCGACGCTTATCAGCGGGTACGTGCATGTACCCCTTGCATCCGAAGACGCGAAGATGTGAGACATCGGGCACTTTGCCAGAGTGCCAGAGCTCATAAGGAGTGCGCCACTTAAGCCCACGGACTGGAGAGCGGTTATAGATGTGCACAGCTGCGCACACTGCATGCTCCCAGAAGCCTTTAGACATGCCAGCTGTGTGGAGCATGGACATTGCCTTATCCATAATGGTGCGGTTAAACCGCTCGGCTTTCCCGTTGGACTGTGGTGAACCCGGCATCGTGAGGTGATGCTCTATCCCTTTCTGCTTAAGAATGTCCTGCGTGACACTCGACATGTATTCGCCACCGCGGTCAGAGTGCAGAGCGCGCAGTTTATGGCCAGACTGGGTTTCACCCCAGGCCAAATACATCTGCAGCGACTTAGCAAACTGTCCTTCGACTTAAGGAAGTGGACCACAGTGAACTTAGTGTGGTCGTCTATGAAGGTGGCTGTGTACGTCGAGCCTTGCAGGGACTGAGTCTGCATAGGACCGGCGAGGTCACTGTGCACAATCTCAAATTGACGAGTTGTCCTCTTGTTGGAGGACGCAGAAAAGGGTTGGCGAGTGGATTTGCCCATCTCGCACCCACGGCAGACTGTGTGGGCCGTGGTAGAGCTATCTATGTCCATGCCAGTAGTGGCAGAGGGACCATGCGCCTTCAGCGCCGCAGAGGAGATGTGTCCCATGCGTTGATGCCAGATATCAAGTGTGGCAGCACTTGATTTTGTGTGGGCGTTGAGGCCGACGCTGGCTGCGTCCAACCAGTAAAGGTTGTCCTCAAGGTAGCCTTTGGCCACACACTTTTGGTTGACAGATATTTTAAATGAGCCACTGTCAAAGGCAATCTCAGCACCCTTTTGTGCTAGGGCGCGCGTCGACAAGAAGCGCGTCTTCACCTGTGGTAGGTGTAGCACATTACTGAGGGTGATAGAGATACCCTGGCTCGTTGTAAAGACGACAGACCCGACACCCACTTGGTCTATAGTGGACTTATCACCCAGGCGTACAGTGCCTTTAGTTGGGGTGTAGTCCTTGAAGTCAGACCGATGTGGGTGATGTGGTGTGTAGCACCACTGTCCATCATCCAACGCACACGCGAGGCAGCATACAAGGCAACACCGATTGATTCAGAGGCCCATCTATCTTGGGCTCTCGACCTCCTTAATGGAGGCGGTGGTAGGTACTAGGACATGACTATTGGCAGCCTTGTTGCCTGCTTTCTCCTTCTCCTTTGCGTCAGCCTCATCCTTCTTCCTCTTCCTGCATCAGGCTTGATATGGCCCTTTTTGTTGCAGTAGTGGCAAGTTAGACCAGAGTGGTCCTTCTTGCCCTTCTTGCCCGTCGACTTGACGGGGGCCACCTTGTTGAGGGAGGAGCCAGAGGGCCCGGAGCGGCGAGCTTCTTCGACACTATGCGCGCTATGATCTCAGCGTGCTTGAGTGCAGAGGGGCCCCACTGGCAAGGATGGTGAGGCCAACACCTCATAAGAGGGCGGCAGTGCGTGGAGGAGAATGAGACAGAATTGAGTGTCAGTGACACCCATCTGTGCGTTGGAAAGGGCAACCCAGCTCATTGAGCTTGGCCAATTGAGAGGCCATGGGTGCGGAGTCGTCAAGGCGGGCTTGTGTTAATTGATCCACAGATTGAAGATGGTGGTGCTGCCCGAAGCACCAGCGTATACGTCTCTGAGCTTGTCCCACTTGGCTTTAAAGGTGGGATAGGCGGCATTGTCGGCGACAAGGGAGTAGACGTCGGTTTGAGGTAAAGGCGGAGTATGCCTTCGCCCGACGTTGTACTGAGTCCCATTCGTCTTGAGGACATCAACTGGTCCATGGTGGAGGGTGAACACACTCTGCTTCATGCAGCGTGAGGATGGCTTCAATGTCCCAGACCACTCATTCCAGTGAGTGCCATCAAACTGTTCAAGGCGAATGCCAGAGGGCATGCCGAACGTTGCGCCATAGGCAGCAGAGATACGAGCGGAGGGTGAGGATCCAGTGGGGGAAGCGTAGAGCCCCCGCAGTAGCAGAGCACCGGCAGCAGCCAGTGGGAGATGGTGCGCGAGAAGACATTGGGATGATTTATCTATCGCCGAGGAGCAGTCAGCGATAGTGCTTCAATTTGCAAGACATAAAGATAGGGGGTACCACTCCTGTCTGTGATTCTGTAAGGCCAGAACGCTAACGCGTCCTGCCTCCTGATAGTATGCCAGTGATACAAGGGCTAGGCCCAGGTTGGAGAGTCCCTTTGCCATACCATGAGCTAGCTGCCAGCCAGGATGTGTCTAGGACACAGCTCAAATGGTTTGCGTCAGGGGGAAGGTGAAGGGATTGCTTTCAGAGCCCAAGGCTGTCTACCTCAGCCTCCTCGGCCTGTTGGTTGCCTCATCGCCACAAGTGGCTTTACTGAATCCTTTCCCATTGCCGCTACAAGGCAGGTATCTGGTTGCAGAACACCATAAGGTGAACACCCCCCAGAGCCTGAACCAGGTTTTACACTCCCATGGTGAGGAGATCCTGCGCCCAGTGTGGAGCACCAGAGACAGCTGGCGCTAAGCTCCACAATACACAGCCCAGTGGGCCATGCACACCTGGATATTGATTAAGGGCTACCAGACCCAGTCTCCTTGCGCATAGCGCAGGGGCTAGGAAAACAGTAGGGGTGAAAGTAGGACTACTGGGCAGTACATGTATAGGAGGTTCCTTAGCAGAGACAAGTGGCGCCCCACTGTCTCTGCCTTGGGCAAGGCTGGTAAGGCCCCAGACAGACCTTAGCCTGGTGTGTCCTCCTAGGAAGACAGTGACCAGCCAAGTGGAGTGGCTAGGGCACCAGGGCCCATAACCTGATGAACAGCATAGACAGAACCAGTACTCACAGAGGCAAAGGGTCTGTGGTGAGATACTAGTGGCAAGCTGGTTAGCAGCAGAGGGGAATGTCAAGCAGTGAAGCAGAGGGTGTCTGGCACACAGCAGTGAGAGAACTGATGATGGTAT
The DNA here is from genome assembly GCA_025766275.1 of Lactarius indigo. Classification (NCBI taxonomy): domain Eukaryota; kingdom Fungi; phylum Basidiomycota; class Agaricomycetes; order Russulales; family Russulaceae; genus Lactarius; species Lactarius indigo. The sequence continues at coordinate 3,542 of JAFKAC010000012.1, read as the reverse complement.
TTTACAGAGGAGGAGACATACCTGGCACACAGCAGTGAGAGAACTGATGTGGACCAGGGCGTACAAGCAGTCTACTTATACTTGTACAGAGGCGTGACACTAATACAAGGAAAGTAACTATAGGTCACAGAATACAAGGGACGCATTGTTCTACAACAGGACAAAGGAGTGTGCATATGGAGAACAAGGCGTATAGAACAAGAAGTGTCCAGACCAAGATGATATCATAATACATGATGTCATAGGTGACGCAATGATAGGTAATAGATTGTACAGATCAAAAGGTATCTAATCTACAAGTCCTGTATATCTAATCTACAGCAGTCCATGCTGCAAGTCCGGTCCATATGAGCCGCTAAGTGCGCAAGGGTCACTTATCAACAAGTGTAAGCATTATTCCTGTAGTACAGTCTTCGAAGTGTACATCTATTCCGCATTATTGGACTACCTGGAGCATTCTAGTTTTGGAGTTGTAAAACATTTACATAAACTGATTGAGATAATTACACGATATTTTAGTAGATAATTGGTGGTGATTGATTGCCGCATGAAGGATTAGAGCATTACTGGTCTTAGTGACGAAATATTGGCACATTATCTCCCTTGTCTCCCATGTCGATAATTTAGTCGTGTGTTATCCCTCGCTAGCGTGGGAGGTTTTTCCTGATGCTTGTAGGACGAGCGCGGAGCAACCTGACGATACCGAACACACCCGATTATGCACCGATCCCCTGACAAATGAACCTCACGCTCAATACGCCGAGCACCCGAACCCGAACACGAACTTGCCCGACACCTATGACACACGAACTACGGCTCTACGTGGACAGCAGACCACACATGGACAGGACCCCAAAGTCGAAGCCTGTGCGGATAGTATGATGCGCAAATGGATGATCGGATGGAACACCCGACTCAACCAGAACCCTGAACTCGCGCACGAATGAATCTAAGCGGAACAGATGTCACGTAAACTTTGAAGTAAACTCGATGCGGAAATGAATCACAACAAAGGCACGACCCATGAAGGAATGGCACGGGTCCCTAGAGATACTGCTCCGGAACGACACTGACCTGCTCGACTGGTACTCACAGACGGGAAGGCAGGAAGAAGTACCGCTGGAGTTATATGGCGGCACGATGAAATCAATAAACAAAAACAAAGTTTCACGAATGCCACCAATGACGTGGCACCACATTAAACTCGAAAGTTTTGAACAGCAATTGATTGCTCCTCGCACGAAATTACGACAGGGGTATCGACGCGAGAAACTGGCTAACTTGACACCAATTATGGAAACGAGGACTCCGAGCCCCTCAGACCTGACTGACCTCCATTGTGTAAGCAGTAACTCAACATCGGACGTGTTGAGGCCACCCATCGACGACCTGGAGGGTCCATCAGAAAACCAGCATATACAAATGAATGACAAATTACGAACCCACATCCAGCAGCGAAATCAATCCGAAATATCGATCAATACGATCCCTGGTGTTGAACTCCGAAAAGCCACGCTGAATGCCCCAGCACTTAGCAGCGCCGTAGCCACTAAAACCAGAACTCTGGTAGATCGATTACGATCATCAGCACACCAGCAGCGGATAACGAACCAACCAAGTCGAAGCCCGTGTAACAAAAGTCCACGAGGAGACACACCGAGTCAGATAAGTTGAGGCCCACGTAGCAAAAATACACGAGGAGACGCACCTAGTCGGATAAGTCGAAGCTTGTCCAACAAGGTCACACGAGAACACGCATCGAATGACCAAGAGCCCGGAAAGGGACGACAATTGAGGTAGAATACCCGACGGATCAACTAGAATCGATAAGAGGTCCCTGTTCGATAGGGGTGGACAAAAAGGAACACGTGCAAGAATCGCCGAGATGGTCCACACGACACGAGGACTCTACCACACTGGAACAAAATGCCCATGGAAGAGACACGTCAGAAACAAGAACGACTAGCAAAGTAAACCGAAGCCCCACTGAGGGAGATGCATCGCCCACCGCTGGCTCAGAATCGTCGAACAAAACCACAACAAAAACTCGGACGCACCGTGGAAGGGAACTCTGCAGGGCATCGCCCAATAGCTTCAATGAAGATCTGGCGAAAGGAGAACAGTTCTTGTTCCAGTTTCACTTGCGGCAAACGGTCAATAGACAAACAGGTATGATGATCAAACTGATCAAGCAGACTCACCCGATGCTGTCATACATCTGCAGACCCCACGTCGGCGATTGGGTATGAACTCAGAAAAATCAATTAAAGGTAGAAAACCACATGAATCACTCTACCAATGCTGATGAAACGAGTTGGGACAGCTTCGCCAACTTCCGGAACGCATGGACAATTGACGGCGATTCATCACTCGGTACCCCAAAACCGAAGAGAAGGAGTACCGCCAGATGGGTCAGATCCGAACGGCACGCGGATGAAAACGCACTCCGGGGCCTGTCATCCTGCAAGGATGCGAAGAACGACCTAGAGAAACTGAAACTACAAGAAGAAACAAGTTGCAAACCCACCGAATCGCTCAAAGATGTCGAGGTGGGCTATGACCCGCTGCAGGTCACAAAAGGGTCCACCAGTGTAGAACTGGCTCCCGATGTAAAAGAAGCAGGCTGGCAGTCCCACGCGACGCAGCACAACGGGACGGACTGTACCCGAATGCCAGTATATTGAGTCAGTTCACTCAGATAGGGGTAGCGAGGAAAACTCGCGAAAACGATCCCAACAGAAAGAGGAACTGCGACAGCATACTCGAGCCCTACCAGACTAAGTACGATCAGACATCCGAATTTGAGCCAAACAACTCATCGACAATCGCGAAGAGACTCACCAACGCACAATTGACACACAGCATTGACCACCGCACCAAAAACGCGAACGTGAACCACTCACAGATTACCGACAATCGACAAAGCAGTGGAAGAAACCCAAACGATGCACCGAACCAGCGGCGAACCACACATTACAGAACACCCAAGAGGGTGAAAAGCTGTTATGTGATCAAATCTATGAGCGTGAAAACAACGACAGCGGTCACTCGACGCATCAGAGATATGATCAACGCAGGAGCGAACTACGTACCGAACACCCAGGCCAGAATAAAGAAGCCCACGACATCTGGCCAGATCGCATGTGTTCGCACGACCGACACGGCACCTGCGAACCACCAAATGCACGAGTTAGTCATTAGAGTTTCTCGAGCATACGCACCCCTCTACGCCAACCAACGAAGGAAAGGATTGTTACATGGGAAAGCACTTTGAGTCATCAACAGAGCCCTCCATCGGACAACCTTGTCGGGGCATGAAGTCAGTAAACAACCAATATGGAAGAAAGGGGCGATAACGGAATTCTGCGAGAGGAGACAGGCCGCATCGAAGCAAGGCACACATGCAAGGGTCAACGAAGCCCACCCGACGCTGCCACTGGCACGGGCGACCCCTCTACGAACCAAACTGTTGCCAACATACGACGACATGAGATTAGAGAGATTCAACAGACAAAAGGGGTCCCGAACATGAAAAGAATAAC